>OX336391.1:513459390-514070441 GCA_946902985.2 Meconema thalassinum | reverse complement strand
GCTACCCCGGTACTACCATCACTCGACATACTGCTCGTATCATCACTCTCCCGTTGATGACCACTACGCAACCTCATCTGTCTTTCTTTCTCATCTCCCATAATGATATACACTGATACAGACAAATGACCCCCAAAATACAGGCACAGAAATATATACCCTTCTCCTTCCACAAATGTTATTAGGTTTTCAGCCCCAAGTTGTCGGCGACAAATGAAACGTTTTGGCTGCCCCTACTGTTGGGTGATAAATGTAACTCTTTACCTTTGCCTAAGCTATGTTGTTTTAATGGGCGCCAAGACCTCAATGCAATGTTGAAATCTAAATTTGTATTTAACAACGTCTAGCTCTGGCAGAACACCTTCAAGACTCTATTCACTCAGATCGTGGTATGATTTGATCATTAACCCAACAAACAATTGTATCAGGAGAAGGAATTGGTCTATATCTAATGCTACCTACTGAAAGCAAAGATTGCATTGTAAAAGAAAAGAATTTATTATATAAAACAAGTATAGCAAAATTAATAATCATAATAAGTTTAAAATTTAAATTGGAGCGTTGCGATTTTAATATTACCGATAGAAAATTACGTGAAAACGGAGTCTGATAAATTGATTTTACTCTTATTTCCAAGCTATGAAGTTACTGAAATATGAAATGTAAAACAAAGAAAAATGAGAGATTGCGTATTTCTGCGTCATTTGCGCTTACCATTGGAAATTGCCAAGGCATTTCCCTCGTACTTGCTGATGCTGTGTGCTTCCCACAGTCTCCTGGACGTCGTCATCTCCGTCGAAATTTGATGATATTCTGGTAGATTAGATAATTCTATGGTCCGTACCTCGGACCCAAACACTCGTACAACCGCACTGGTTAAGTTTTGCAAAAGTTAGTCTTCAACTCCACTGAACATCGGAGCGACACGCACTTCCAACCGTACTCCGCAAGTTCTACACAGATAGTCCTCGTTTCACGGCGCGTCGAACGATATATGCACCTGTTGGCTCCCCCACCACGGTACCGTCTTCCAGCTTACGTTGTCTCCCCTGATTGGCTGAGCACGCCGCTAGATCCCCTCCTCTGCCTCATTACACTCGGCGCGCGAGAGGGAGAAGTCGATTTCCGTTGCAACAATTCGCCTTTTCTAGACCTTGCGACCCAGCCTTGCGTAATACTTCTCGACAGGAATCAGCTTGTATTCGAATTCCCAGTGAGTCATCATCATCATCATCATCATCATCTTGCACAGTTTCCAGCCACTGTCCGGGTCTGTTTGGAACACAAGCCTCTCCAACGTCTTCTGTCTTCCCACCATCTCTCAGCCACCACCCTTGTCCAGTCTTCTCCTCTCTTCTTCACGCTTTCTTCCACCCCCTTCAGCCACCTGTCTCTCGGTCTTCCTCTCGGTCTCTTTCCTTCCCACTTCGTCTCGTGTATCCTCCTGGGTATCCTCTTCTCCTCCATTCGTTTTACATGTCCATACCATCTAAGTCTAGACTTATCTATACCATCCTGTAATGGTTCCTCCTTCATTAATTCTCTGGTCCTCTCATTTCTTATTCTGTCCATCTTTGTTGCTCTAATACTGCTTCTCAAGAACCTCATCTCACTGGCCTGTATTTTGCTCTTCTCCCTTCCTTTCATAACCCATGTCTCCGAGGCATACGTCAGGATAGGGACATAGTACATCCGATATATGATCTTTTTGCTGTTCTGAGGGACATCCTTGCTCCATAACATGCTTCTCACACTCCTCCGAAATGCTTCTGCCTGCCTCCCCCGCTCATTTATTTCTCTATCGTTTCTTCCATTCTCTTGTATCAGGCTTCCCAGATACTTGAAACTCTCCACTTTCTTCAGCTGTTCCCCACCAATTGTTATTCCCGTTGTGGTTCTTTCCTTCTTCCTTGTTGTGATCACCATCTCACTCTTATTTATGCTAAATTTCATCCCATATCCTTGTATTATTCCTTCCCACACGTTCAACTGTTCCTGTACCTCCTCCTCCTTGTTTCCCCAAATCATCAAATCATCTGCAAACACCATTGCTTTCATCTTTCCTTCCCCAATTACTTGTGCCACTCGGGTCATTATGTCATCCATCACCACAATGAAAAGTAACGGTGAGTCATGTCTCTCAAATACCCTAACTGACAAAACTCCGTAAAATTCCGTAATCATATAATTTTCTATAATATTGTCGTTCGTAATAATTTGCTTGATAGCGTTTTCTAAGACATAGAAAACCTATCTGAATGCTAATAATTTTTATAAAATGCTCCGAAAATACCTTAATAATAATTATAATAAATTAATAATAATAATAAATTACCATGAAAAATTCTCTTGGCTGAACAATTTGCCGCGTAAATAAATATAGAATGGCTTCCTACTGACTTATGCCAGTTGCATAAAACCCCTCGAAAAACACGTTACAATCTCATGATTTGACAATCAATGAAATGTTTAGAATCATAGTATTATACATAGGCCTTTTTGCCATTTCTTGATGAATGCAGTACATTTGCATTTGTCTGTTGGCACAGGCTAGAGTAAAATTTGGCTTTTCACCGATGTCTCAGTCTCACTCATGGCTGTGATTATAAGGAAGCTACTGAGGTATGGGTGGTGCTTAGTAATGACATTCAGGGCACAGTCAGTGCCTGTGGATGCTGTGAAAAGTTCTACTCATAGGGTTAGTATTGCTGTTCTGACTCAGTGAGGAAAGCAATGACAAACTACCTCACTCCTCATCTTGCCTAGTACGCCTCAATATAGCTCTGTCTTGGGTTTTTGTGGGTATCCACCCACATAACCCAACGGCGGTGCTTTTTGAGGATCCAACCAGCCTTCGGGCTGACTAACTAACAGAGAGTATTATACATAATCATAAATTGAACATAAATACCTTGCCATGACTTGTTCTGGAGGCAGCCTCTCCCAACCCTGCAAGGTGGCACTGGCATTCAGAGGATCAACACTTTCAGTCATAGGAGGTAATGTTAACTCCAGCTCCTCTAAGCGTGCTAGTACTACTTCTTCTTTGCCCTGCGACACCAGCACTAGCAATACTGCAAGAACCATCCCCAGCCAGCGTTGAGTAGCAATCAATGGGCTGTTCTGAAATCAACATCATAGATTTATCATTTTAAAAATCCAATAATTTAATAAAAAATATTCTCTGAATGGCATGCTTATTCATTCCTATCAGCAACTAAAGAACTACAGAGGAGAATTGAAGGATGAAACACCATGTCAGAACAGTAAATTGGGATTGGAAATCAATATCCAGAAAATCAAATGAATAATATGGGCGGTACAGTGAACTTGACATGACGAATACCTTTAAAGAAACCTGAAACAGACTCTGAAATATTATTGGCTCTACTACAGTATAAACAGCCTATACCAGACCCAAAACAACTGTGAACATGGGCTAGCCCAGTAGCGTGCGTCCAGCTGAGCACTGTTGCCACAGCGGAGATGACACATCTCTACGCTCGCAGTATACGCACGACCTGTTCCGTGAACACAAGGCGCTCCGAATGTAAGAACATGTACGAGCTGGGGGGCCTAATCCTACGAATATCTATGCTCACAATGGAGAGCGCACAATGTGATATGAGGCAGATATAAGATATCACACCAACGTTATTTGTGCACGTGTCCACCTCCTGGTGTAGCAACCAGCATTCTTGGCTGTGGCCCAGGAGGTCCAGGTTCGATTTCCAGCTCTGCCAAGCAATTAAATTCTAGTCTGAGAGCTGGAACAGGGTACACTCAGCCTCGTGAAGCAAAACTGGGAAAATGTGAGTTGGCTTCCTACCCAAACCATCCTGAAAGTGGTTTTTCTGTGGATTCGCACTTCTAATCCAGGCAAATGCCGGGATGGTACCTAACGTGCCATGGCCACTTCCTACCCAAATCCTACCTGACTTACAAATACACACACTAGTACAGACATCACAGTGACACAGGTTATCAGACAAATTCCACACACACCCAAATACACAGGGCTACATGACCACGATGTCGCAAAGCCCCTAAAACAATCAGCAACAACAACCCGTGAAGTCCGGATTCGATTCACGGCTCAATCATGACATTTAGTTCTGGTTTCAGGGTTAGAACTGGCTACACTGTGCCTCGTGAGGTAAAACTGTGAAGAAGTGAGTTTTATTCGACTCAATTACAAATAAAAAACATAATTGCTGACTCCACAATAACACAGGTTATCAGATTTTGTGTCTTCACATACTTCTGTATTCGAAAGCTTCTTTTAAAGGCCATATACCCTGAAAATTATATTTCTTGCCTGGCTGTGTAAAACTGTTCGGCTGCCACTGGGCTTGCTAAGGGACATTGTTATGAGTTCAAAACTTCAGCTCACAGCTCTTGTTAAAGCTCCACTGCTGAATTGATACAGCAATACCGTCACTCTTCGTTATCTACCCTAGTGAACCTAAATATTTCAACACCTAAATCATTCCTTCTCTAATTATGCCTTCAGTTCAAGGGCAGATGTTATCTCCCGAATGGCTGGTCGTATCGTCACGGGGTTTGGACAGTCAGTTTCAAAATTTTTAGCTCTGTAACATAGGGTCATCAAAATAATTGAATAATTAATTATTTTCCTGCGCGAAGAGAAATAACGATTTCGCACGGCGCAGCGAGCCCAGCTAGTTGAGTTAACTAGGCAACGCCGCGCTATGCTATTGGCTGGCGCAAGTGAGTGACTGAATCCGGCTCCTCCCTCATGTTCACAGTTGTTTTGGGTCTGGTATAGGTACCTGTGACTTAAAACATCAAGAAGAGAATCTGCTTAGCTAAAATGCCTAAATCAGCTCCTGGATTGTTTTTCCATATGATATTTGATCTACAGACATAAGGAAACTGAACTCCATTGAAATGTGGTACTAGAGGAGAATGCTTCACATTGCAATGGGCACAATGAGTTATTTTCAAGAGAACTGAAAATCATGTTCTCTTCAATGTGCAACCAAGGAAAACAATATCTACACACATCAAAAAACGTTTTGCATCACACCCATACGCCGTGTCGCTGTGTTGCTATCATGGCCAATCCCAGGCCAATCGAAAAGACGACCCTTAAGTTGTAAGTAAACATACTGACAGCTATTTGCAGTCCAACCTACAGGCAGAACACCACATTGCAAGTTGTAGCCCCACAGTGCAGTGAACATCCATGATGGCACAATGGATGCTGTCAATCAATGGCTGACAGAGAGAGTACACATTCAGGTAAGTTACATATCACAACATTTCAAAACAATATTCATAGACAAATAGCCTACTGCTTACAGTAGAACCCCTCGTCTGCCCTCGGCTAGTCCATCGCTCCGATTGATCCGACCGTGCTAGAGCCGAACTTGCCCCGACTCGTAGCGGTGACTCACTACCCGTCACGCCATTGTTGTTCACAGGTACTTGTTATCGCTTGTCCGTTTTAGTGCTCCATCATTCTCTCCCATCGATTCTGTCGTCCGTGTTTTGTACAGAACGTACTGCACTTCGAAGGTTTTTATGATCACTGTTCGTTGGTTTTTCGACATTGTTCTTCTGTGTTCGTTACAGTACTGTACAGTCATTTGTTTACTGTACAGTTGTGTGTTGTTTTTTTTTTTTTTCAACAAGTCAGGAGTGAAAAGTTAACACGTTACTCTTTCATTAAATGAAAAATTAGCAGTGCTACGAAGAACGGACAAAGGGGAACCACTCCAAAAATTTGCAAAGGAACTCAATGTAGGCGTTCTTCTTCTTCTTCATTTCCCGTTTCCAGCTTCCTGGGTCGGGTTGTGAATCAAGGACCTCCAACGTTGCCTGTCTCTCCACCACTCCTCTCCCCCTTTAAGTACATCTTCAGGTTTTCCTCCCTTCTTCTCCACGCACTCCCACACTGTATCTGCCCATCTCTTTCGGGGCCTTCCGCGCGGTCTCTTCCCCGAAACCTTTTCCAGAAAAGCTTTCTTTGGCACTCTCTCCTCTCCCATTCTCATCATATGTCCATACCACTTTAACTTGGTTGTTTCTATCCTGTCCTGCAGCTTCAAGATTCCTGTCCTCCTTCTTATCTCCTCGTTTCTGATTTTATCTCTTCTGGTCTTCCCTTCTATACCTCTTAGGAATTTCATCTCCGCTGCTTGTATTCTACTCTCCTCTCTTTTTGTAGTGGTCCATGCTCCAGCTGCATATGTTAGTACGGGTCCATAATAGGTTGAATATAATACCTGCTTACATTTCTTTGGGACATCTTGGTTCCACAGAATACCCCTAACACTCTGGTAGAAGCTGTTCGCTTGTTGTATTCTCTTTCCAATTTCCTCAGTAATCTTTCCATCTTCTGTGATCACACTTCCCAAGTACTTGAAACTTTTCACCACTTCTAGAATTTTTCCGTTCACTTCTATCTTTCCTCTTCCCTCCTTACTACCCCTTGACATTACCATTGTCTTGCTCTTCTCTGTGCTAACTTTCATCCCAAACTTCTCAATCTCTTGGTTCCATACATCTACTTGTTTTTGTACTTCCTTTTCATCCTCACCCCATATCACTATATCATCTGCAAACAGCATGGCCTTTATTGCGTTACGACAATAAAAGATTGGAGAAGAAATCGGAAAGACATTGAATCATGTACAGTGACGATAGATGGTGAAAACTCTCTTATGAAACACAAAACATTGAAAAAGCCGGAACTTGAACTGCTTGACAACGCATTGTGGATATGGTTCTATCAAGAAGGAAGGAAAGGAACCCTGATATCTTGAGTTCAGAGATTGTTTATTTTAATGCAAATACGTATTTTTCTGTACTTACGGATAATCCGACTGTTTTTGCATTCCGACCATACCCTCAGTCCCAAAGGTGACGGATTACAGGGGTTGTACTGTATTTGTGTTTACAGCTATAGCTTGGGGGCATATCGCTAAAGCATATCACAGTAGTAGTAGTAGCAACACCTTGATCGATTTAGTTGGTGGAGGGTGACTCATTTGTCGGTGACATTGAGATTTATTCAATCTTGTAATTTTGTAGGTATTAAAATAAATAGTTCCATTTGGGGGGGCTTAACATAACAGTATCTCACAACAGTAGGCCTACTACTCATCATCATCATCATCATCATCATCATTTCCCCTTATCCAGTCCTGCCGGGTCGGGGTATTTATGGCACTACTCCTCTTTCCTCTTTCCTTCCACAATTCTTCTTCCACGATCTTGTCCCAGTCCACATTTCTTTTTCTCACACTGTTCTTCACTGAATCGACCCACCTTGTTCTAGGTCTTCCCCTTGCTCTCTTACCCTTGCACTTGGCCTCCAGCATCTGTCTTGGTATTCTATTTTCCTCCATCCTCTTTACATGTCCAAACCACCTTAGTTTATTCTTCTCAATTCTCTCATTTAGTTTTCCCATCCCAACTTCCTTCCTAACATCTTCATTCCTCACTCCGTCTTTCCTTGTCTTACCTATCATACTTCTTAGGAATTTCATTTCACTGGCTTGGATTCTATTCTCTTGCCTGCTCGTCAGGGTCCAAGTCTCAGCTGCATAAGTTAATATGGGAACATAGTACATTTTATACAATACCTCCTTGCTTTTCCTTGGTACTTCCTTATCCCAAACAAGTTTTCTTACACTTTGATAGAATGCATTGCTCTGCTGTACCCTCCGGCCAATCTCCATGTCCAACCTACCAGTTTGCATCAATTCACTTCCTAGGTATTTGAATGTGTCCACAATTTCCAAACTCTGACTTCCAATTTTCACAGTGCCCTTTCCTTGTCTTTCCCCTCTTGTCATCATCATGGTCTTGCTTTTCTCTATACTGATTTTCAGGCCATACTTCTGAAAATTTTCGTTCAGTGCATCTAGTTGTTTTTGCACTTCTTCGGTGTTCCTTCCCCAGACCACAATATCGTCTGCAAATAATAGTAACTTCATTTCTTTATGTACATATGTTTCCTTTGTTTCCTTTACAATTTCATCCATTACCATTATGAACAAAAGAGGTGACAGCACACTCCCCTGTCTTAGTCCAGTCTTGTTCCTAAACCAATCTGTCTTTCCAACTGGGGTCAGTACCCTGCTAACACAGTTGTTGTACATTGCTTGCACCATTTCCAACATTTCTCTTCCCAGTCTCTTCTTAACCATGGTTTCCCATACCTTCTCTCTGGGGACACTATCATATGCCTTTTCTAGATCTATGAAAGTCATGATCAAATCCTCTCCATATTCCCAGTTCTTTTCCATCACCTGCCTCAAGCTAAAGATTGGGTCCACTGTGGATCTTCCACTCCTGTAGCCATACTGTTCCTCTTGCAACTCTCCTTCCACCTTTCTTCTCATTCTTCTTTCTAATATCCTTTCCAGTATTTTTACTATCTGTGATATGAGGGTGATCCCTCTATAGTTATCACACACTTTCTTGTCCCCTTTCTTAAACACTGGTATTATTAGCCCTTTCTCCCAGTCATCTGGTACACATTTCCGTTTCCACACACACTTTAGCAGTCGATACAGCCATTGCATACCAACAGGTCCAGCAGCCTTTATCATTTCTACACTGATTTCATCCACCCCTGTTGCTTTTCCCATCTTCATTTTCTGTACTGCTAATTCCACCTCCAGCACCTCACTTCGATCTCACCAGTACAATTGCTCATATTCAATAGCTTATCGAAATACTCCTTCCTTCGTCCCTTTATCTCTTCTGGGTGTGTTAACAACTCTCCATCTTCCTTTTTCACCAGCTTTGTAGTAACTCTTTCTTTCCTCTTACTTCTTAGAAGCCCATACAGCATCCTTTTACTGCCACTTACATCTGTTTCCATTCTTCGTGTAAATTCTTCCCAACTTTTCTTCTTTTCTTCTCCTACCACTTTCTTACACCTCCGTTTGCTGTCGTGATACTTCCTTTTGCTTTCTTCTGTTTGATCTCGGTTCCATTCTTTCCATGCAGACTTCTTTTCTTTCACTGCTTTCCTCACTTCCTCATTCCACCACGGTGTCTCCTTCTCTTTCACTCTTGTTGACGTCCTACCACAAGCACTCTCTGCTGCACCAGCAAATGCCTTTTTAAAGTGGGACCATTCCTCTTCTACATTTTCCACTTCAGTAACTGGGATTTGTTGCTTCAATCTCTCCTGAAAATCTTCCTGTACAGCTTTGTCTTTCAATTTCCATACTTTTATTTTACTTTCTCTGATCTCCTTTAGGTTTTCCAATTTTCCCCATCTAAATTTTGCCACCACAGCTCTATGGTCCCCATCAAATGCTTCTCCTGGTAATGCTGTCACATCTATCAGCTTTCTGCGATTTGTCCTTTCCACCAGGAAGTAGTCAATTACTGATTTTGTTCTTCTATCACCCCACCCATATCTCGTAATTTTCCTGCTGTTTTTCTTCCGAAACCATGAATTACCCACTATCAGTCCATTCCTTTCACAAAAGTTTACAAGTTCCTCTCCTTCCCGGCCTACTATCCACACTTTGTTAAGATTATGCCGTATCTTAGGGGATTAGTGTTGGATGGCCGCAACTGTTTGTGATTTGCATTGTGGGTTTTAATAGCGTTTTGTAGCTTTGTTTGGCCTGGAATTGAATTTTTTTTCAAATGGAATTGCATATTTCCCACCCAACAGTGTAAATTCAGTTTGACCAACTGGAAGTTGCCATACAATTGCAAGTATTTTCACTGCAAATGCAATATTCTTGCCATTCAAAAATGTATGTTGCACAATGAGCGACTGTGCTCATCCTCTGCATGTTACTACGCAATTAGAGCATTGCTGCAACTAATTTCTGATGCAATGCTCTCTAACATCTCTCGAAAAACTGACAATGAATGGATCGTTGAGTTGGGCAAGATCTTCAATGTGCATTCTCATGTGGTGAACGTCTACACTGATAAACATTCATAGTGCGAGCATTAATTGGTGTTGCATTCTAAATAATATATATTTCACTGGTGTAGGCATGCATTAAGTATGTTGCGGTTGTTGTTGCCACACAGCTCGCACACTGTCTCGTATATCTTCTCATTTTGTATCGGATTTGTCGCATTACACTAAAAAAAAAAATATCTGAGCATGAAAAAAGTTTTTTAGCAAAATAGTAATTAAATCATGGCTGGCCTGTTCTAACCATATTTTTCCTGATATTTAATGCGATCAATTTGACAGTACGTGTACTAGTATGTACTCGTTATGATGCTCAGTCATCACAAGTCCTAATGTAAAGCAGAGATATCATCGTGTGATATTACCCCCTGTAAAAAAAAATTAGTCTGATAATTCTTGTATATTAGCTGCACCTCGAATTTTGGGACATTAAAAAGTGTTGACTATAAGCGAGTAAATACAATTTTATGCAAGAATTGGTCTGATAAGCCAGCAGCGCCATCTTTATCATCTGGACTAAGGATTATGGAACTGTAGGCGAGAAAAGTAAACTCTGATAAGAGTATCGGCCAATGACAATACAGGGTGTCGAACGATGACCTTTCTTCAAATTCCCGTATAATTCCCGTATTTCCCGTACGAAAATCCACCAAATTCCCGTATATTTTAGAACCGTCTAAGACTAGAGTTCGCATACCGAATGTCTGAAAAATGAATCTTAAAGCGCGAATCAAGATTTTCTGGCGTAAATGTAACTGTATTTTTGGGGACACTTCCGCACTTGGTGATGGCGAGATTTAGGCCTAATCCGTAGCGTGAGCAAAGCACGCGCGGGGCGCGAGTGAACTCTCACTAGATGGGATGAGATGCTATGAACACAAATAAAATACCGTTTACCTGAGAAGAGCTGATATAAATGACTGTTTTACAGAAGAGGGTTGAGAGAGTAGAGAATAGGAGTGTCGCATAATAAATATTTACTGGAAGTGACTGAATTGTATGGTACCGTAACCGTATAGAGCTTCCACGAGTGAAAATGGCACCGAAGCTTATGCATAGCGAACTTCCGGTCCGCGAATCTCCCATTTGATTTTCATTGGCAGTGAATCGTTCGTGATTATCTTCTTTATTATTTCGGATTGTGGTTTTGTTTTTAGGCGTTCAACTTATGAAATAAGAACTAGAGGGTTGACCTTTCATGAATATTCCAAAGACAAGTGTCTCCTAAAAGAGTAATTAGTAAAACTTCGCATCAGAGACGACCATAACAAACAACTTGCCTACAAAGTGTGCGATTTGCACATTTCAACCGGTAGTGGTTTAACATATCTTATAGACTACAATAATTAAGTTGGTGCAAATTAAATACGTCATATGTGAGAGTATTATTATTATTATTATTATAATCCGGTTGTTATATGCATTAACGTGACCCGTTTAAATGCTAAATTGTGACGGATGCTACGAGTTATAGGCTATTCGCCGTACCGGTAGGCCTAATATTTACTAACAACGGATCGTTTCTTCTTTAATAAGGGGCCGATAACCTAGATGTTAGGCCCCTTAAAACAACAATTATCATCATCATCATCTTCTTTAATATTTATTTAATCGTTATAATTATAATAGCCTATCTATTAACCCTTATTTAACCAATAATCATTTTATAATTCTATACATATTCCAGGTATTGCAAGAAAGCGATATTTGATAGCACATGCGGTTCCACCTTAAAATCCAACCGTGCCCAGTTTTCAGTAGCCTACCTATGGAAAATATTACTGTAAGTTAATAAACCAAAAAACTGGCGACAATTTTTTTTGAAATGCTCATTTACATCTTCACCCTAGTCTACGTAAAGTACCATACGGTAATCACTGAAAGGGTAAGCGGGTTATGACCTCAATTTCACAAACGAGTGAACCTCATTTTGCATGAATTATGGGACCCGAATCCTAATGGAGGTATGGGTCGTCTGCATTTGGAAATATGTTAGTCAATAATTTAAAACAAGATGCCAGAAAACTAAATACAAAAAGCTGCGTGCCTACTACGGTGTAAAGTTGCTCCGTGAAAAAAATATACACCTCACCAAGATTATACGACGTGCATACAGTTAAATACAATCATCCAATTAGAGAAACACTTTCTTTGTCACGATCTTATAAGCAATTCAAACATAAACTGATGTAATTTACGGGAAAATGTGCAACATTTAGAGACTACGAGCGTTGTATGTGGCACAACGTTAGCCGACATTTCGCATCATTAATACATAAGGAATGAACACATGCAGAACTTTCTCACTGCACACAGCTGAAGATCATCATTCTTGGTGCATTCTACGTTCTCTTAACAACAATTTGCTTCGTTAAATGCAAGGAAAATTGTAGTACACAGTTCCCATTGCTTCCATTACCTGACTACTAAACCAGAAGCTGGCAATGCATAACCATACGCCGGTGGCGCGTCCTATGGCAACTGAAAGATCGAAAGAAAATGTAAGCTCTATAGGAGCCCGGAACAAGGCGATACAATTTTCTACACTACTGAAAATACCCTTTGTAATAATGAATAATAATTTTGGGGGTCATGTAGTAATAGATGTTACCCACCCACTATCCCTTTTTATATCACGACTTTTATAGTACAATTGGAGGTATGTCCGCTAGTACACGCGTAAATTATGGGACAAATACAGTATTGCCCACCCCGCGCATTCGGTACTGACAGCCTTCCTGTCACTTTGCCCCGCTTTTCCTCTCCGCAACCCCCGGTCGTCACATAACAAGACCCTACGCCCAACCGCCACACGGCAAGAATTCTGAGCATGCTTCTCACCTACACCCTGTATTTCGAAGGAAACAACGAGAAGGATATGCCTGGAGCTTGGAACAGCTGAGCTGGGTTGCTAAGTTTTTAGTGTTGTAAATCAACTGATTCGAATAATACACAGCGCTACACTTCAGACATTTTTTCGGTACAATTATACGTAATATACTGTATTTTAAAAAACGATCCGAGTCAACGCCGAGGACATTCAAACAGAGAAATACGATACTTTTAGATGAATAAATAAATTACACACCGAAGCTATGATACCTTTATCATAGGTATTCAATTCAATAAATACGACAAAGAGGGCAAACACTCCACAGCTAATGAATATAGAAAAGCTCACCATGCAATGATTATCCTTTAACATGAAACAACAGTCTGAGTGGAGGTCGCTCACAGCTTACTACAGTAGTTGAAAGATAACACCATGCACACTCACTAAATCGCGACTCTCGACGGTTAATATTAGCTTTTGAGATAATACAAAAGTAAAGTTAAGGTGAAGACATATTTAGCACTGAGCACTCAAACAAGCCCCTCTGTGGCGATATTATTGCCGTGGTTTTACAGTATATTGTCGAATTGTAGACTATTGAATGACGGACGGTATTTTGAACACTATGACGGGAAACAATAGCCTGTGCTCTATTATCGATTGACGCAAGTGAACTGACACCAGGAAATAAATTATCCTCAGTCACTTGGCAAGGGTTTCTTTGACACCCTCCATCCCTTCACTGTCCCTATCATCACCAGCATCATTGTCTTCGTCAGAGCTTGATGAATTGCCAAGGTTAATAATCATTTCATCCACCGCGATATCCAGACCGCCTTCAGTATCTCTTTCTGTACATGCTGTACGGGATGTGTCCAGTCCTCGGGTCGAACTTCGGCGAAGTAAAAGTAACGAAAAAATGACAATGAACGGAAATCCGACACAGACAGTGGTTAACAAGCGACTGAAATGATGCCTGCCCATACAAGAAGAATTCTATCACTTGTGTGGTGAATTTTGTAGCCACATGTTGGTGACGGGTGTTCGATAGTAAAATGTCGAGAGCTGTGATATATTGTTGTAGTTTTTGGAATTTATACATGTGTGACGCATTTGCATTGAGTGTTTGAACGGACTTTGAAACAATTTGGTATGTGCATCTCCCCTGCGAAAGAAGACCATGGAAAGGCTAAAAACAGTAAAATTTCACACGCGACACGCCGCGAATACTTTTTAATTTAGATTTATTTTATCAAAGTAGACAATAGAAAATAAAATAATGCAAAACGAAATTAAATAAGTCACTTTGACAAATACAAGATTGTTACTATGAACTTCAGTTATACACAGCACAAAATTAAGTTCTTTTGACAGTACTTTTTTTTTTCTCCAATTCCTGGAGATCTTTTGTGGCTTTTCTTTCGACTGCCACCTTAGCCGTCGCTTCGCACCTGTTTTGCTTCCTAGAACACGGCGTAGGAGTTTCGTGCAGTATACATTTTATCATTTTATACGGTTATCTTTTCTACTCCACCAGCTGCCATCACAACGTCCTGAACAGTACCGGTATGCATGCCAATCAGACTTGCTTCTTTGTGATTGACGATCATGCACTCCTTGTTCAGGGAGAAACCTCTTAGAGTTGCAGTGTTGTGATACAAAGTCAGTATCATTTTAACGAAGCTTGTGAGATCGTTTTTGGCAGAAACTGAGGAAGGTGCTGAAGCCACTAATTCAGACCACAACACGTCGAGCCGTGGCTCTTTTCCGTCAAACTGCTTCAAACGCGCAGTGACGGAGGGCAGTCTCAGAAGTGCGGAGTAGGTGCTCTTGATGCGGTCAGCCATTGCGCCAGAAAGCAAATTCTTCTGATCACAAAGAATTTCCAGGACAATGACGATCCTAACTTCTTCCAACTTAGGAGTCTCAAAGACCCCTATTGATGTCAGAAAAGTTGGATGGCGCAGCCACGCGGCAGAATGTTGAAGCTGTAAAATTGTGACTGGTGAGATTTATTTAGATGGTGAAGCATTGACGTCGTGATGGAAATAGAAAGAAATTTGTCAAATTCGAGGAGGTACTGCTCTGTATACGGTTGCAAATCGTATAAAACGGCTACGAAATATCTTCACTACTTTCCTGTACCAAAAGTTCAGAGAGAAAGATGGGCTTCGGCGCTGTCAATGGAAAACGTGTTACATGTAACATGACAGTGTGCAGTCTGCATTTTTGTGAAGACGACTTCTTTCCACCGGTACTGTTGATTATTGATAGTTATTGTCTCTAATTTGTATTCACATGGATTTAGCTACATCAAAAATACTGATAAACTTATAGCCTATTACTTCTGTGCCGTACAAAGAATGTAATCCGCTCTTCGTAAACTTATTTTAGGGGTTCTTCCGATTGACAATAGCCGAATGGTTAGAAAACGTAAGAAAAATGCTGTTCCTAGCCTTAATTTGCCACAGAATTTATATTCTTGCCTTTGAACAGCAAGTATGTAGGTCATTGAAGTATGATTTGGCTTAGATTGTGTTTTTGGCTATGATCTCCCTACTGTTGAATTTAGTTAATTAAAATGTAAAATCTTAGTTTTAAGTACCTGTTTGGTGACCCATCATCCCAGGCAGGCCGGCAACACCTATACTACACAGGCAGATAGGTCACTTAGCCGTAATTTTGAAGTTATAGTGATGTTAAGTATACATATGCGGTAATGTAGCAGGAGACCGGATCGGCCTAGGCTATTCTAACTTTAATTAGTTCCCATTTCAGGGTTTTACAGTTTTGAGTGAGAATAGTTGGTTTGAAAGTTGTACAACAGTAAGGAGAGTATGATTTGTATAGGTTTTAATTGGTATTATGGTTTATGTCGAGCTGAGGAGTGAATTTGGCTTGGCTTAAAGTGTAATTTTTGATCTGTTCCGTTTGCTTATGACAAGTTCAAATGGAGACTCCAGCTTTGTTAAATATCTGTATTTTAAATATTTAATTAAATATATTGATAAAGAGGATGTCTCCATTTTAACTTGCCTGTGGCAAGAGATTAATAAATTAACATTCTTGCCTTTGAACAGCAAGTATGTAGGTCAATATTTGCAATATTGAAGTATGATTTGAGCATCCCAAGGAACTCAAATTCATGCAAATTCAGGGTTGCTTGATTCAATTTATTATCAGGGAGTCGTCCTTTGTGTTATGTGAGATATATATATATTGTGAAATTAATAAAAACATCGATACCGCTAGGCTCCCAAGTACAGGCTTCATATATGTAACAGCAGACAGTAAATTAACTATCTACATGTGGGTAATATTTTTAACTGGTAGTAATTAGGCACTGCATTTAAATTGATTATAAAAATATTTCTATCAATGAAAGGAAATATGTAGTATTTTGCCATCATAAATTTGAAGCCATAACAAACGCACACCCAATTACTTCACGTCACTATATCGCCGCCATATTGCAAACAGCTGACCGTAAGCTCCTCCCCTGTTTCGGACGTCAATAGGGTCTAGGCAGGAAATAGCACGGGTCTCTTGTGGGCAAGAGTTGACCTCTCTTTGATATTTTCAGCCATAGGATACAAATGTACAAATCTCGGCAGTTGGTGCGAAATTGCAGCACATCCGCGTCTGGAATTTTCTGAGATATTGAGCTGTTAGCTTCTTTAAGGGCTGCTCTTGTCGAGAAACCCAGGTCTCCTCTGTGAATAACAATGCGGACTGATTCCTGTATGTCATTGTCAGCAACGAGCGCGGCGCGCGTGGCGCCGTGCGGATAGGGTACGGCCGGCGGTCGGCCAGGCAAAGCATGCATTCGACGTTGGCTGGGTTCTCATACCGCTTAGCGCTCTATCGGTGGCGCAAATTGCGCGTGGTACCGCGGTCTGCAGGCGAAATAGAAGACTGAGCGGGAGGACTTTACCGAGCGTTCAGGGGCTAAGAAGTCAGGCATTATGAGACTTTTTAAGATTTCCCGTATCAAGTGCGAATTTCCCATATAATTCCCGTATTTTTCCCGGGTCACTAAAATTCCCGTATAATTCCCGTATTTCCTGTATCGCTCGACACCCTGCAATAGTAGTCACCATATCTGTCTGGAACCTAGGAAAATAGGAGAAAAAGTCTACAGTTCAAGCATAGAATGCCACAATTGTCATAATAGTTTCATAAGAGTTCCTGAGAAGAGGTAGCAAGTATACAAAAGAATAAATAATTGCACCATGAAAAGAGTCCACACACATTAAATTTTTGTTACTCAGGATGCCACACATTAGCCTATTAACTATGCATTGAAGCAACTATACTAAAAAACAGGTGCTTGTTGAAATAAAAAAATGACATGACAAGGTTGATCATTCCTAAGCAAGAACATATAATGATCAGTACTAGGTGCATTAGGAAACTTGGGAATGTCTAGCCACATCGCCCACCTCCCATTCAGTGCAGCATGAGTACCCTCATGTTCAATGGAAGGACTGGCCTTGTTAGTCATCAAGAGCACTGTCACAGAGTATGAAAATCAAAAGAAGAAAAGAGGTGAAAAAGTTGAAAATGAGACTACAGTAGGGATTCATATTTGAAGCTGCTTTCCAAGCAGGTAGAGATTCATTTTCCAATTATTACTCAACAGTTATGACTTCTTCAAGAGGAGCTATTAATGATTCCAGACGATTTCATTTGTAACATTTGTAAGGTTTTTTTTTGTTGTTTTTTTTTAGTATAATTCAGAATAAGGTTCTATTCATAGCAATTTTTTCCTTTTTTAATTTTTATTTCTTTTATTTTTATTTCTTTCATTATTTATTTATTTTCAGTTCAAATCAACAGTCAAATTCACTATGACAATGACTTAATAATATTTTATTTCAGGGTCCATACAATGAAAAAATGTTTTTTTTTTCATTGTATGCCTGTTTCCTAAATAAATATATTTCTTACCACATGAGGAGCATCAGAAAATAGAACTCGAAGAAGGGGATCAACAGGACGCAGCACACTTGGAGCCGCTGCTTGGAGTAAGCGATGCAATGCTCTTTGAGCAGCTCGGGACTCGAGGCGAACTCGACCCTGAGCCAGAAGTGGGAGGAGAATATCCATCACATCGCGTGATCTTCTTCTCCACCGTTCCTCACTCTCGTGTTCTCCCAATACCAAACTTAGAAGATCCAACACCTTCAGAGAAATGAACATAATACTTCATGATTATGTTTTACAAGGGCCTGAAGAAGACCAATGCACTAGTGTGAAAAAATATAAAACTGAATGTGAACATAATCTCTACATAGAAAATTCAATTTGATGTATTGCATTGAAAACTTGAGGTTTTAAACAATTACACTTTACTTAGTCGATAATCTGGTACAGGAAGCCTAGAGTGCATATTTTGGCTCCAAAACCGGCAAACACACTTAAATATGACACAAATTAATTTCCAACATTTTTACCATAACCATAATATTGGGAAGCTATGGACAGTAGGGATTATTTAGGAAATCAACAATCAGCAGATGGGAATGCGTTTCCATGTTTCCTTGTTTTCCTGTCCATTGATTGTATGTCCATCTGGTTATGTTTTCCTATATACTGTATATAAAATCTTAATACGGTTCTTTCGTCCTTGTGTGTTTGTCCAGTGTGTTCACACTTGACTCATCCTGCAATCTTTTTTGTTTTTACTTTTCCTGCCTTCCCTTTCTGTGTTTGTCTGGTTTTCACTTCGATGATCTTACCAATGAATGTTCCTCGCTATGCAAATTTTTGAGAGACAGAAGAACCATTTGTTGCTCACCCTCCTAATGAGACTGGGAAGTCAAAACTAGATTGTCAGGGGCTAGAGCATTGAAAACTATTGATTGCATTGATGGCATGACTGCCCATTTTTTTGAATACTGGTGTATTCAATTCCGGAGATTGTCCTTGTTCGCTTTGGGTGTTTCTCTTCTTTTTCTCTTTTATCTCTGCCTTCACTCACAATTACCAGTCTTCGTGTTTGCCCGTTTTCCATTTTTCTACCCTCCTTTTCCAGTCCATTGAATGTTTGTATGTCCACCTTGTTATGTTATCCCAAATAGAATTTTAGGGAGTCAGGAGTAATAGTGAGATTTATGATTTAAATAACCTATAACAGAATTAGAATAACACAGAAATTGAAAAAACAATGTTATGTTCATTCAATTTTAGGGACTTGGGATATCTTGGCCAACAATATCACTAAATAATTTACAAATCAAACAAGAAAACACAAGTTTTAACTGTCTCTAGAAAGTGTGTAGTTAGACAAGAACTTAAATCTATGAAGAACGTTAAGTGGGCTAACACTTCACATGTTTTCCACCTAGCATTGCGAGTTATACACTATTTCTACAGATGTACAGTTTATTTTAGAATTTACGGTACATGTTTCTTTGCAGACAATATTTAAAATGATAGAATGCAGCTAATACTATGAGGAACTAGGATTGCAGCCCAAGCATATATCCCTTATTGCTGAGTGAAATGAAGGAATTAGTACCATACCTGATGATACTCAACAAGACGTAGAAGCATGGAAACCAGCACATCACGTTGAGTTTCCAGTTCTTTCAAGTCAGCACTACTGCTGCCACCACTGGCTCCTCGTACAAGGAATACGTCCTCCACAACAGGCACCAATGCAGGAATACCTGAGAGACAAATATTGTTTCAGTGCACTGCTACTGTACTAAACCAAGATAAGATATGAAATTGGAAGGAAGTTTGAAGTTTTACATCATAAACCACAAGACCTCCATTTTCACGTAGAATCCGAACCACAGGATGTGATATTTCACTTCAAAAATCTCACATCCATTGACCGGGAATCGAACTCTGTCCACCTTGGTGATAAGCAAGCAGCTTGACCACTGCACCATCATGCAGCTTGACCACTGCACCATCATGCCCCCTAGATATGAAATCACATTCCCTGGTTGGAAAAAAAATAAATATATATATATATCACACCTATTCCTTAAGAGTAACAGAAGTGTTTCATCAGTATTTTCTCAAGTTAAGATATTCTCACGAGTCATAATAGGTCAGCTGTTGGCAGCCAGAGTGATTTTTCTCTCTCCGACAAAAATGATTGTGTCAGGTCTCATGACTGTTTGTACCGTATTTACTGTCATATCTGCCACCATCGCATAACAGCTGCAACCATATGTTACAACAAAAAAATATCTAAAAGCTGCACTCCTGATTTGCAAACTTAACATTAAAGTGGATCAAGTAATATTTCTATTTTTTTCTCCAAAAAAATTAATCTATCCCCAGGTTTTACAAAATTATTGGTTTCTGAACCATAATTTATTCCTAATTTTATATTAAGCACTTAAACCAGCCATGTCAGAAAGAACAGTACATTTCGGTTGCAGCGAGCAAGGTGTTGCTACTGCAAGCACCAACCTGAGGTAACTTAGCACAGGAATGATGACGTCATGCAGGGCTGTACAGGCAATGTCCTAGTGAATGTCTCACTTCGCTAGCTGTCTACTGGACTAATCTAGTACCACTGGAAGTAACCATGCAAATAATTTACTAAAAAATAATGGACTCATTAATACTCTAAATCATCGGCTTTAACTCAAATCCGAGTAAAAATCATCTTCCTTCAGTCCAGTTTGTGGATGTGTTTACGGTGACTAAAGAGTCCAATCCTGGCATGGAACAAGCATCCACACAAGTCGCATAGTTTTGCTGGAGGAGGACATGGTTGGGCTGCTCGAAGTTTCTTAGCTTGACGCTTGGCCTCTTCATGTGTGCGTCGATCCCTTTCAAACGTTTTTACAGTATCCGAGATGGTACGGCACCAAGTTGAGCGGTCTTCAGCCAGCAAGTCCCAGGTTTGTGAATCAAGACCTGTCAATTCCAGGGTCTGCTTAAATTGGTCCTTGTAGCACCTCTTAGGACCACCATGAGGTCTGGTGCCATAGCATAGCTCACCATATAGCATTTGACGAGGTAATCTCACATCATCCATCCGATGGACATGACCAATCCATCTAAATTGGTGACCTGTTATGGATGATTCTATGCTGTTGATTTGAGCCTTTTCAAGATAATGCGGTCTTCCCATTTAATCATCAGGATTGATCAAAGTTTTTGTAGGTGGAAGCGCTCGAGCTTCCTAAGATCACGTCGGTAAAGGGTCCACGTTTCACTGCCATACAAAAATGTAGAAATGACTACTGCTTTGTATATCATAAAGCTTTGTACTCATGGACAGATCTTTATTCATGAGTACCGGTGCGCTAATCGTCCATATGCTGCATGGGCTGCGCCAATTCTCTTATCCACATCCTGCTCACAGGTACAGCTCACAGAAATGGTACTGCCCAGGTATGAGAAGTGGTCTTCCTTTTCTAATGGCAAATTTGAGATGGAGATATTGAACTGAGGAAGAGGTGTGCCTAGTGAAGGTTGTGCCAAGACTTTAGTCTTATTGACATTTATGGCAAGACCAAAGCGATCACATGCACTTTTGTAACAATCAACCGACTCTTGCAGCTCTTCTGGTGTGAGAGTTGGCGACACAGCATCATCTGCATACAACATATTAGTAACATTAGTGACCTGAGTTTTCCTCAAGGAGAGGAGACGAGTTAGGTTGAAAAGCCCTCCATCAAAACGTTACTTGACCTCCACACCTGGGGTGTTTGTGGGAGAATCATAAAGCATTGCAGCCAAGTACAGCGCAAAAACCGTTGGAGCCAGTACACATCCTTGTTTCAGTCCATGGGTAATAGGAAATTCATCGGACATCTTATTCTGATGGCAAACCCGACCTGTCATGCCATCATGGAGAGCCTCGATCAGATCTACAAAACGCTGAGGGCAACCAAACCACTAGAGCACCACCCACATGGCTGGTCTTGGTACCGAATCAAATGCCTTTTCCACGTCATAAAAAGACTAAGAAGAGTGGATTCTGTTGTTCTCTACATTTTTCTTGTAGCTGTCTCACACAGAAAATCAAGTCAATTGTGCTTCTGGAAGCTCTAAATCTGCATTGTGACTCTGGGAGGATCTTCTCAGAGATAACCTTGAGGTGGTTAAGTAGAATTCTTGGAAGAATCTTCCCCACAATTGATAGCAGTGATATACCACGGTAGTTGCCACAAACACTGCGATCGCCCTTCTTAAAGATAGTGATGATAGTGGCATTCTTTAGGTCTCCAGGTACCTTTCTTGATTCCCATATTCTGAGGATAAGGGTGAAAATCCTTGTTTTGAGGGAATGAACTCCTGCTTGAATTAGTTCCAGACGGATGTTATCTGGGCCAGGTGCCTTTTTGGGTTTCAATTGGGTCTATATATTTCGTTGAGTACTGCATAGAAGTTCCTCAAGTCTCGAGCATCCGATAGTCTCTGCAGTTCCTGAGCCTTCTGTTGCCACCAAGTATTTTTGATCTGCCTTATCTGCATCTGACATTTACCCTTGAGTTCCAGTAGTTTCTCTCTCTTTGTGTTGGAAGATGGGTCTTGAAGATGGGCAAGATAGGCATTCCTTTTGGCATTGATGAGGGACAGAATTTCTTCATTGTTGTCATCAAACTAGTCTTGTCTTTTCCGCACTATAAAACCAATGGTTTCCTCAGCTGACTGTGTGATAATCTTCTGCAGTGTGGCCCATTCTTGCTGATTGTCATTCGTTACTGGGTTTTCTGATAACTGGGTGACGATCCTGTTTCCAAAATTTTTATAGATGGATTCCTCCTGAATTTTGAATGTATTAAACTTCCTTCGAGGCAAATTTTTGATGTTCCTAGGTGGTTTAGGTCTGATGGATATCCTGAGCTTACATATAAGAAGTTTATGATCTGTCCAACAATAGTCTTTATTCCTTGCTGTTCTGGTAATAAGAGTGCCCTTCTTATTACATTGCCGGGTAATGATATAATCAAGAATGCGCCAATGTTTGGAACGAGGATGCATCCAGATGGTTTTGAAGCGGTTAGGTAGCCGGAACTGTGTGTTGTTAATGAAACGTTCGTGTTCTGCACAAAGACCAAGAAGCAATAGTCCATTGGGATTACATTTTCCAAGTACCTGTTTGCCCATCACATGATTCCATAGCCTGTGATTTTGTGTACTCTAAATAATACATATAACTACTCATTGTAACATCGTGGACTGATCTGTGTACAAACGTAGCAGAAATGATTATTATTCCAGCCATTTACATCATCTTTGCAGGAAAATGAAGCAACAGGAGAAGCAAGAGAATTGTGTTGTATGCACAAGATATATGCAAGTTAAATAGGACACATGTTGGTTTGGCCCTGAAAGGCAAAGGAAACTCTACATATTTCTTTTATAAACGCCCTCTAGATAACAAAATATTCTCTCAAACTCATCCATAAAGTCAGTTAGTATGAGAATAGTATTTATCTCGACAACAGTGTTAAAAATACTATACTGCACTTGAAATAACATTTGATCATCAGCGTGAACCGCACGCATTTTGGCTCTATGGAAATGAACTAAGCCTCCCATGTGCAAGTCTAGCGATGCCAACTTTATAGGTTGATTGGACCATACAACATACACGAAAACATCATATTTTGTATCGTAGGATCGTACGCACAGTTTAAGTTATATTTTAACATATCACCCCGCTCCCCCTCTCTCCCTCTATTCAGTTTAAATGAGATTTAAGAATTAGTATGATAAAAATTCCCATAAATGAAGTTGTTTTTCCTCCTGATGAGAACCGCATTGATGCGCTGCATTTTCCACTTAAGTGGCGATCAATCTTGGAGAGTTTACTCTCTTGTCACTGAAAGTGACAGTTTTGTACGAGAACAAGTCTCAGGTAGACCCCTTCCTTCGGAGGGGAAGTATAGCTGGCGGGCACGTAAAAGAACCTACCACTGCAATTGGTAGTGCGAAGAAAAATTTATAAGTTATATTTGGCTAGTTAGAAACGTCCTATCGAGTTCCAACGTTCACCGCCAGTAGCATCTGGTAGCCAAAGTTGGAACTACAGTGTACTCCCGATAATTCGCGTGCGGATAATTCGCTTTGCGGTAAATTCATGGGTCTCCAAGAGTATTTTTTAATTGTAGTCATTCTTACAGAAACTAATCATCCCACTGATAACCTCGAAACAACTGGAGGAGTATGTTGAAGTGGTCGAGTGTGTGAGTGACAGAATAATGAAAATTAGAATGAAGATGAAAAATGATGTGATGGACTTCATACAAGTGTATGCACCACAGACTGGAAACAGAGAAGAAGATATTGAAGTATTCCTGGAGGATGTAGAAAGAGTAATTTCAGATGTAGAAGTGGTGATCATGGGAGATATGAATGCACAAGTCGGAAACGAGAGACAAGGAAAGGAAGAAGTCATTGGACCAAATGGATATGGGAAAAAGAACCGGGAAGGAGAGGAACTTGTTAACTTTTGTGAAAGGAATGGACTAATAGTGGGTAATTCATGGTTTCAGAAGAAAAACAGCAGGAAAATTACGAGATATGGTTGGGGCGATAGAGGAACAAAATCAGTAATTGACTACTTTCTGGTGGAAAGGACTAATCGCAGAAAGCTGATAGATGTGACAGCTTTACCAGAAGAAGCATTTGATGGGGACCATAGAGCTGTGGTGGCAAAATTTAGATGGGAAAAATTGGAAAACCTAAAGGAGATCAGAGAAAGTAAAATAAAAGTATGGAAATTGAAAGACAAAACTGTACAGGAAGATTTTCAGGGAGAGATTGAAGCAACAAATCCCAGTTACTGAAGTGGAAAACATAGAAGAGGAATGGTCCCACTTTAAAAAGGCATTTGTTGGTGCAGCAGAGAGTGCTTGTGGTAGGACGTCAACATGAGTGAAAGAGAAGGAGACACCGTGGTGGAATGAGGAAGTGAGGAAAGCAGTGAAAGAAAAGAAGTCTGCATGGAAAGAATGGAACCGAGATCAAACAGAAGAAAGCAAAAGGAAGTATCACGACAGCAAACGGAGGTGTAAGAAAGTGGTAGGAGAAGAAAAGAAGAAAAGTTGGGAAGAATTTACACGAAGAATGGAAACAGATGTAAGTGGCAGTAAAAGGATGCTGTATGGGCTTCTAAGAAGTAAGAGGAAAGAAAGAGTTACTACAAAGCTAGTGAAAAAGGAAGATGGAGAGTTGTTAACACACCCAGAAGAGATAAAGGGACGATGGAAGGAGTATTTCGATAAGCTATTGAATGTGAGCAATTGTACTGGTGAGATGGAAGTGAACAACCTGACGACTCTATAACAGAAGATGATATAACAATGCTGGAGGTGGAATTAGCAGTACAGAAAATGAAGAAGAGAAAAGCAACAGGGGTGGATGAAATCAGTGTAGAAATGATAAAGGCTGCTGGACCTGTTGGTATGCAATGGTTGTATCGACTGCTAAAGTGTGTGCGGAAACTGAAATGTGTACCAGAAGACTGGGAGAAAGGGCTAATAATACCAGTGTTTAAGAAGGGGGACAAGAAGGTGTGTGATAACTATAGAGGGATCACCCTCATATCACAGATAGTAAAAATACTGGAAAGGATATTAGAAAGAAGAATGAGAAGAAAGGTGGAAGGAGAGTTGCAAGAGGAACAGTATGGCTTCAGGAGTGGAAGACCCACAGTGGACCCAATCTTTAGCTTGAGGCAGGTGATGGAATAGAACTGGGAATATGGAGAGGATTTGATAATGACTTTCATAGATCAAAAAAAGGCATATGATAGTGTCCCCAGAGAGAAGGTATGGGAAACCATGGTTAAGAAGAGACTGGGAAGAGAAATGTTGGAAATGGTGCAAGCAATGTACAACAACTGTGTTAGCAGGGTACTGACCCCAGTTGGAAAGACAGATTGGTTTAGGAACAAGACTGGACTAAGACAGGGGAGTGTGCTGTCACCTCTCTTGTTCATAATGGTGATGGATGAAATTGTAAAGGAAGCAAAGGAAGCATCTGGACATAAAGAAATGAAGTTACTGTTATTTGCAGATGATATTGTGGTCTGGGGAAGGAACACCGAAGAAGTGCAAAAATAACTAGATGCACTGAACGAAAATATTCAGAAGTACGGCCTGAAAATCAGTATAGAGAAAAGCAAGACCATGGTGATGACAAGAGGGGAAAGACAAGGAAAGGGCACTGTGAAAATTGGAAGTCAGAGTTTGGAAATTGTGGACACGTTCAAATACCTAGGAAGTGAATTGATGCAAACTGGTAGGTTGGACATGGAGATTGGCCGGAGGGTACAGCAGAGCAATGCATTCTATCAAAGTGTAAGAAAACTTGTTTGGGATAAGGAAGTACCAAGGAAAAGCAAGGAGGTAATGTATAAAGTGTACTATGTTCCCATATTAACTTATGCAGCTGAGACTTGGACCCTGACAAGCAGGCAAGAGAGTAGAATCCAAGCCAGTGAAATGAAATTCCTAAGAAGTATGATAGGAAAGACAAGGAAAGACAGAGTGAGGAATGAAGATGTTAGGAAGGAAGTTGGGATGGCAAAACTAAATGAGAGAATTGAGAAGAATAAACTAAGGTGGTTTGGACATGTAAAGAGGATGGAGGAAAATAGAATACCAAGACAGATGCTGGAGGTGAAGTGCAAGGGTAAGAGAGCTTGAGGAAGACCTAGAACCAGGTGGATTGATTCAGTGAAGAACAGCGTAAGAAAAAGAAATCTGGACTGGGACAAGATCGTGGAAGAAGAATGGTGGAAGGAAAGAGGAAAGTGGAGAAGTGCCATAAATACCCCGACCCGGCAGGAGCTGGATAAGGGGAAATGATGATGATGATGATTATGCGTAGAGACAAAATCATTGAGACTTGAGATGACTAACTCCGTTTCTCAGCGATGTAAAATTAGGCCTACTTGCGTACTGCTACCGGAATGCTGCACTCTTGGAAACATACGAGCATGTCGCCAAACGGGGTATAGCACGGATTTCTTTCATCTTCAATGCTGAGACTGTGCAAAGAGGAATGGACTTTCGCTTAGAACCTACCCTCTCTTTCCCAACAGCCACACTCCAAGGTCGCTGGCCTGTGAGTTGCGAAGGGTAGTTGCGCGGACAGCGTATTGTAAAGAGCAATTATTGCTTGATGGCAGAAACCAGCGCAATGCCGAGAGCGTGTTTGTTGGATGCTTTTCATGCAGTCAACATGTCATGGGAGAAAATTACTGCTACTACACTCTCACAAAACAAGCGTTTGCCAGCTTCTGTGACGACAATATTTCGAACAGACAAGGTGCTCTCACTATGATGACATTAAGGCAAAACCCGGATGAATGCCAAGATGCAGAAGAAAGTGGCATTCAGCAGTTAGACTATTACGGTTTCAGATATGAAAGCGAGGAGGATATTGTACAGAGATCCAGAAGATATCGAGTGCGGGAGTGATGCAAATGAAATCCCGAAAGTTTCCGCAGTCAAGCTATTGTGTCGATAGTCACACTTATCTCTTTTGTAGAAATTGGAGATTAATTTTTTTGTCATATTGTTGTTGTTGTTTCCTATGGCTAGCCCGGATTCCAATCCATCAGCTTTCTTGCGTTCCAATAGAGTTGTGTGAGGTTTCCTGAGGTTCTAGCAGTCACATCAAGTTTGTTGCAATGTAGCAGGTGCCCCTTATCCATTTTACTTCCAGGTTCGTGACAAAGTGTGCATTCTTCAGATCTCAGGATGTTGATTCGTTTCAGATGAGCTGCAAGGCAGTCATGGTTAGTGTTAAGTCTGAAGAAGGCTACAGCTTCTCTTCTTGGAGTTAATTTATATTAATCCCATTTAGCATCAATGTCCTTCCATATTATCATATTGTTTTCTTCAGAAATTTACAATCTAAAATTAGAAAAGATGAACGATCTAAGAAACAAAAAGTGATGACAGTCTTTTTTCTTAGATATTAAAGTTGGCGTAATCCAGATACCTCTAGTATAGTGTAACATACAATACAATGTTATAAAGTGCTAAAATTTATTATATTTTGCATGTTCAAAAAATGCATTCCAAAATTCTAACCAATAGTTTTGCTTTTACGATGCTTAAATCTTAACTGCAGACGTCTACTGTATATAGATATTTTTAACAGTTTGTCCAGCATAAGCTTTAAAGGCGCGCGGATGGCAGATTTATCTTCGACTCGATTCACTGAAATTGTTACAGCTCGGCTTCCTTTAGTCATAAAATGATGTTTTTCTACAGGAACCTTCCTCGATAAATCCTTTACAGAATTGTGAAAACTGCATCAAAATCCATGCAGTGGTTATCCAGATTACCCATTACATCTAAAAATCGGGGGCTTTGTTTCAAACTATGTAGAGATACAGTACAACCCCTGTAATCCGTCACCTTCGGGGATGAGGGTATGGTCGGAACACAAAGAAGGTCGAATTATCAGAAAGTACAGTACAATACGGATTTACATTAAAATAAACAATCTGGGAACTCTCCATCTATTGTCACTGTACATCAGTGGTTCTGAGCCCGTAGAAGTCTGCAGACCACTCAGCCTCAAATTGAACCAATACACCTTATCAGTTTTAATGATATTTCAATTCAAAACCTGATAGTCATCGCCGCGAATACATTCTGACAATTCTCGTTCAACGCACATCGAAATCCCCATTTATTGGCCACTTTTTCCCGCGGACCACTCCCGAGGCACTCGTGGACCACCGGTTAAGAACCAGTGTTGTACATGATTCAATGTCTTTCCGATTTCTTCTCCAAACTTTTATTGCCGTAACGCCTACATTGAGTTCCTTGGCAATTATTTGGAGTGATTCCCCTTTGTCGGCGGCTTCGGTGGCGTAGTTGGTAGCATTCTGAGCTTCTATGCCCAAGATCGGGGGTTCAAATCCGGGCGAAGTCGTCGGATTTTTTAAGAGCATTAAAAATCCCTCAGTATGCCTTCCTTCGGAGGGGATGTAAAGCCGGCGGTTCCATGTCATAGATTTATGGCATGTTAAAGAACCTTCCCCTAATTACACCTCTGTGAAGCTAAATTGTATAGGTTAAGAATGTAAACAACGCTCCTAGGTTCCTACGTTCGTGGCCAAGAGCCGACTGTGGTGGCATCTGGTAGCTAAGTTCTGAACTAGTAGTCGTAGACGGTGGCGTTTGGCGGCAAAAGTAGGAACTATTTGAAAAATTCAAAAGTCTTCAGCCCTTACTTGAATTTAAAAAAAAAAAACAGATAACAAACACTAATACAGTTATCACAATTAACACCGGTTATCAGTCAGATTCTACACACACACACAAAGTACACGGGGCTACATGACCGCGTTGTTGCAGCCCCTAAACTTAAGAATCAACCATCCCCTTTATCCAGTCTTCGTAGCACTTTTGATTTTTCTTTTAATGAAAGAGTAACGTGTTTACATTTCACTACTGACATGTTGTAAAAAAACACAACTGTACAGTACACACAATGTACAGTAAACAAACGACTGTACAGTACTGTAACGAACACTGAAGAACAATGTTGTAAAACCAACGAACAGTAAGCACAAAAACCTTCACAGTACATACTGTACGAAACACAGACTACAAACGATACGAGAGATGACGGAGCACTAAAACGGACAAGCGATAACAGGTACCTGTAAACAACAATGGCGCGACGGGTAGTGAGTCACCGCTACGAGTCGGGGCAAGTTCGGCTCAAGTACAGTCGGATCAACCGGAGCGGCGGACCAGCCGTGGGCAGACAAGAGGTGTTCTAATGTACTCACTTCTAAGCCTACATGAACAAACACTACAATTTAAACAGTTTGTCCAGTACTCACCAAATTTCGCCACTCATGTTGCCAAAAGTAATGTTGTGAAGTCGTTTGAATTAACCCACTGCTGCAAGCAAATTCTTCATCTTTTAATTTCTTGGCAAATTCTTCTGCTTTCACCATAAGAAGAGGCCCACTAATGGGTACATTGTAGCTTCTCTGTTGCTTACGCCACTTAACCAGCACTTCATTCACGTCACTCCATTTAGGTTTTCGTAACCATTTAATTTTTGATTTCTTACCAAACTTTTGTAGTAGGTTACAGAGATTTCTTTTAGTTTTTAGTGTTCTTTTTTGTTTTGTTGATATTTAGTTATTTTATTTTTATCAAGTTGCCAGCTGTGGCCACCTGTTGGTGGGGCACCATGGAGAATCTTATGTGTTGTGGCACAGAGATTCTTTGTGTTGTTCCATCAGTGGGTGGCAGGTGGCTTTGATCTGAGAGTGAGGTCAAAAGGTTCCTTGACATGGCATGGTTGCCATGGGAATGTTGTTGAGAATGGAAGCTAGTTGGGTTTATGAGAATGGGAATGAATTACTCTTGGTGTTGATTTGATATTATGGAAGCTGGCTTGAAAAAAATGTTATATGTTGACATGCTGGAGAAATAGAACTAATATCTGGCAAGAAGAAGGACAGGAAGACACATTAAAGAAAATGCAAGTAGAAAAGAAAGAAGAATATTAAAATGCAGTATTGTGAAGTCTGTGCAACTGTCTTGTGTGATATCATTTTAGCAAGTATCTTGCCCCACTACTCTGAGGTGATAAGTTTTATAAGAGTTTCAATGGTAGCCCAACGAGGGGTAAGTTTTATAATTAATTATAATGGCGCCCAACGTGAAAGCAAGAATTCATGAATCTCACAAAGACAGGAGTTGACTATAGGCATATTTTTCAATATTTAGATATTTAAATTAGGGATGGCTATGTTAAAGCCAGAATTCAATTCTGCTTTGTTGGCGGACGGTGTTGGTGAGCAGCAGGACCGAACGGGTTCTGATAGGTAATTTGTTATAGGGATAGGGGAAAATAAGTTAAGTTTTGAAGCTGAGATGATAGCCATAGTGAAGAAGATCTTAGAGGTGCAGGATAGGATGATCAACCGGCAGAAGGCTGCGAAGAGAGAGGAGAAGCTTGACAAGGTCAAAGAGCAGGTGGCTAGCATATGTGTTGTAGAAGAGAAAGTTGAAATGGTGGCATTTGTGAGTGTGTCTGTGAAGGAGGAGAAAGACTAGAGGAGAAGAATTGTAAAGTACGTGATGCTAGAGGGTGTAAAGAAGTAGGAAAGATAAGGTCAAGGAAGCTTGGTGAGATCCTTGATGAGGTCAGTGAGCATATGTCTGAGAAGCTTGACAAGGTTAGAGAGCAGGTGGCTAGCATATGCATTGTAGAAGAGAAAGTTTAGATAGTCGAATCTGAGAGCGTGTCTGTAGAGGAGATTTGTGATGTAGAGCGTGTCTGTAAAGGAGATTTGTGATGTACGTGATGCTAGGGGACGTAAGAAAAATAATCAAGAAGTGGAAAAGATAAGGCGAGGTTGTAGTGGTATATGTTGGAGAGACCATACCAGGCGAAGAAGAGAGAGCAGTTGCGGAGGTAGACATAAAGGTCGCCGTCGATGATACAGAAGAGGACGTCAAATGGAGGAGGGGAATAAAACTGAAAACTAGGAGAAAGATGAGAGAGAAGATAACGTGAAGAAGCATAGGAGGAGAAGGATAGGCAGGAGAACAAGTTGGAGGAAGAAATGAACCAGATGGAAGGCAAAGAGGAGTAGGAAGAAGATGAAATGTCAGGTAGATGGAAATAAGAGAGTGAAGGATCAGAAGAAGAAAAGGAGAAGAAGATAAAAGGGATCAAGGGAAAGAGAAAAGATAAGAAAATTGCTAAGCAAGATCAGGCATATGAAGAAAAAGAAGGGAAAGGAGAGGAAGGAGAGACTGAAGGCGGAAGGCAAGTGGCTGACGCCCAAGCACAAAGCAGACCGTGCGCGTGCTCAGGCCCTGCTGCAGGCTCACATGGCCCAAGGCATGGAGCTGCCTGTGACGGGCGACCGCAATTCCTCGACCCAGCACCAGGATATGGCCCAACAAGACCAAGCAGCAGCAAGCCACCGCCAACCAAGAAGAACAGAAGGTGGAGGTGGAGATTGTGGACCAAGTTCCTCTGCTTTCAGAGGGCAGCATGGAACACAAGAAGGAAAGGGAGAAACAGAAGAAACTGGAACAGAAGAAGAAGGAGATAGCCAAGATTGAAGCAGGAGAAGCACCTGCAGAAGGAGACGATGCGGAGGGAGATGACAAGAAGAAAAAGAAGAAAAGGAAGAGCAAAGAGGAAAGCTTAGATGAAGGTGGTGATTCTGGATCAGAAGAGAACCTGCTGCAGGAATTTGTATCATATATTCAGAAAAGACTGCTGCCCGTGTTCACATTCAGGGCCGTGAGAATGATGGAGCTAGGCCCAGAAGAGCAGTTGGAGCTTGCCACGTTAGAGCACATGCGAGACATACAGCTCAACACTAGAATGAATTAATGATGATGATGATGATGATGATGATGATGAAGACGTAGATGTTTTTGATAACGGCACAGACAGGTCTGATGACGATTCTGCCGTTCCTTCTGAAGATAAAGCTTGTAGTGACACACGAATGTCAACAATCCCATTGATATGTCTGGCAGTGGAGGATTTCGTGACCACGTCTGTTGATGATGACGAAGATGATGATCTATATATGTTTCAATTTGTATTTTGTTCTAGTCTGTGTATGCTTATTGTATTCCTTTTAATTTATGTATATGTTTCTAAGTTTGAGAATCAACTTCTAACCTTCAGTTAGAAATTGGTTCTCAAAGGGGGCGTTTCTGTAACCGAACTTTTGTAGTAGGTTACAGAGATTTCTTTTAGTTTTAGTTTTTTTTTTCCTTTTTTTTTATTTAGTTATTTTATTTTTATCAGGTTGCCAGCCGTGGCCACCTGTTGGTGGGGCACCATGGAGAATCTTATGTGTTGTGGCACAGAGATTCTTTGTGTTGTTCCATCAGTGGGTGGCAGGTGGCTTTGATCTGAGTGAGGTCAAAAGGTTCCTTGACATGGCATGGTTGCCATGGGAATGTTGTTGAGAATGGTAGCTAGTTGGTTTTATGAGAATGGGAATGAATTACTCTTGGTGTTGATTTGATAGTATGGAAGCTGCTTGAAAAAAAGTTATATGTTGACATGCTGGAGAAATAGAACTAATATCTGGCAAGAAGGAGGACAGAAAGACACGTTTAAGAAAATGCAAGTAGAAAAGAAAGAAGAATATTAAAATAAGTCAGTGCAACTGTCTTGTGTGATTTCATTATAGCAAGTACATTGCCCCACAACTCTGAGGTGATAAGTTTTATAAGAGTTTCAATGGTAGCCCAACGAGGGGTTAGTTTTATAATTACTTACAGATTCAATCTGTTCAAATGTAGCAACAATTTTATCCTTGGTTCTTCCAAATCTTTTAGACTGCGGAATTAACTAGGGCAAATTGACGACATACATCAGCTTTCTTCAATCCTTTCTGAATTTCATGAATCATTTTAACTTTTTCTTCCAACGTTAAAGCTTTTCTTTTACTGACCATGTAGCGCTAAAATGCTTGCCAAAACCAACACCAAACCCCTCCTAACATATCTTGGCCTAAAGATGTGTCGCGTTACAGAAGGAAAACTACTTGAGCGAGGAAAATAGAAAATGTTTTTAGTGAGGTTAAGATAAAATTACATCCCATTTTGACCACATTTCCCCAATTTTTACCACAATCAATTCGAAGGTGCACATACCAGTATTTATTAATTATAATGCATTATAGCGCTCCGTCAGGGATTTTAAAACTGACGTGAGGGTTGGAACGGGGTGCACTCAGCCTTGTGAGGACAATTGAGTAGCTGTCTGACAGTGAGACAGCGCCCCGATCACGAATACCAAGATTAACGGCCGAGGGGACCCGACGCGCTGATCACGCGTCACCCCAATATCTGCAGGCCAAATGGCTGGGCAACGGTCGCTTGGTCGGCCTTAGCCCGTCATGGGCTGTATAGTGCCAGGGGTTGACTTGAATGCATTATAGCATATTCCTTATGAGGAATACATCTGTACCACAGAAAACATGATGTTATAGCAGAGATTTTGCTGAAACCGATGTCGTTATAACAAAGTTTAACTGCTCATTTTAATGCAATCCTGAAATTGATGTACAAAGCCCAGTTGATAAGCGAGTAAATACAGGGTCATCGAAAAATAATGCCAACATTTCAAAAAATTATAGCACCGAAACCCTTTATATTAAACGTGTAATTCTTATCTGAACGCCAGCTGGTTAAAGTAAGTTTTGTTTTGGAGGGGACGTGACCTTGCTATGCGCACACTAGATGCGCAATAGCCAAGGTCGGCAGGGGGCACGTGCACCAATGACTGCACCGCCCGACAAACTACACCTGATTACAAAGCTGTAATTCGATGGTTTAATCGGTTTAAGGAAACAGGGACTGTAGAGAAATAATCTATGCCAGGCCGACCACCAACATGAGCATTGAACGCACGCTTTCCCAATGGCTGGATTGGTACTTGCAATCATTTCAGGAGTAACTGTCAAGATGGCGGCAGAAATTCGCTCCCGCAGGTGCTCCAAATCCCAAATTTTTTCTTCATACACAATGTTTTTAATGTACCCCCAGAAAAAAAATCAAAGGGGTGAGGTCGGGACTTCATTGGCACGCGCGCCCCCAGCCGACCTTGGCTACTGCGCATCTAGTGTGCGCACATCAAGGTCACGTCCCCTCCAAAACAAAACTTACTTTAACCAGCTGTCGTTCAGTGAAAGAATTACACGTTTACCGTACAGGGTTTCGGTGCTATAATTTTTTGAAATGTTGGCATTATTTTTCGATGACCCTGTACAGTATTTCTCTGACAAAAGTAACTAAATTTACAACATTAGATATTCTGGCACGGGTCCATTTACTATATTCAAACCACAATTACGGTAATTATAATGAGATAACACTATATAGTAGGCAAAGAACAACATTTGTACTGAACTGCAAACAACCACAACATATTCAACTTTTCTGATTGAGAATTTCAAGCCTCAGAATACTAGACATAATGAATTCTTTTGGATTAGTGCCATGGAGGAATCTTGAACTTTTGTGAAGATCTGTGCTGCCCTTCATCAGAAGAGAATGCCAGTTTTCAAAAGTAGGAATCTTGAACGTTCATAAATGTGGACCATTTCACACAATTACTAAGCTCCGACCCAGCCCAAGCTGGAAAAATGAAATTGATGATGATGATTAAGCATTCGCGATGAGGATGGAAATTATGCAGAAGCATTAAACCACAAAGAAAATGAAAAGGAGGAAATATTTTAGGTTTCAGTTTTCTCTACGAATTTCTATGTACTTACAGTGAGTTACAGGAGACTGACCACTAGCCATTAGACCATCGCACAGCTGGATAACCTTAGGCACACCTATAATGCATTTGGAGTGATTCTTCTCATATGATAAGTGCACTAGAAAATAGAATATTCTGGGAATCAGCTCTTCAGCATGTCTGAAAAAAGAAACCCACACATAGTTGCAGCAACTCTATTGGATGTCCAGGTGTTGTTATTTCATAATCACAAAACGTGACATAAGAGATCTTTTGGGAGCAAACGTCTAATGACTTGGTGTGCCATAGATTTTTCCCACCCTTCAAAATTCTGACTTCCCCGACAGGCAATCAAACCCGCGATTTTGGGATCAGGAGACAGATCCTCTTCTATTGCTCCAACAATGAGGCTACAAGAAGGACCAACTTAACAAAAGAAAGGGAATGACAACACACAAAGACATTCAAATATTCTGATCAACAAATGGAAATGTTATTAAATAATTTTTAAAAATTCCACACCTAATTTTATCATAAGCCACTTTTTTGCACTGCCCAGCCGGATGACAACGTTGTTTACAGAAAATACCCAAATACACATGCTGGGATACTACAGATGACTGCCTAAGAAAAGAAAAGAAAGGACCATAAAAAATAGTAACAATACTACACATAAGATGGTATATTGGCTTTCACGGCCAGTGAATTAAAACTCAGTAATTCTTCCTGGTTTGTGCCATGTCTTGTGTGGGGTCCGGGCGGGAACACCAAGAGCCCGCTGATGAGACAGCTTGGTGTCCTAGGCGAAACCCCACACAAGACACGGCACAAACCTAGAAGAAGTGCCGAGTTTTAATTCACTGGCCATGAAAGCCAATACACCATCTTTTTGGAAGCCTTCATAGGGTGGTTAGGGCTGCTTGAGCTTTTAGTTCTCGCAGTAACGTGGTGCAGTTGCACTCTATATAATGGGAAATAGCGTGCAGTTTGCTACTCCTGTGGGGGTCCGGGCAGGAACACCAAGAGCCCACTGATGAGCCAGCTTGGTGTCCTAGGCGAAATCCCACACAAGACACGGCACAAACCTAGAAGAATTGCAGAGTTTTAATTCACTGGCCGTGAAAGTCAATATACCATCTTTTTGGAAGCCTTCGTAGGGAGGTTATGGCTGCTTGAGCTTTTAGTTCTCGCAGTAAAGTGGTGCAGTTGCACTCTATATAAAGGGAGGTAGCGCGCAGTTCGCTACTCCTGTGGGGGTCCGGGCGGGACACCAAGAGCCTGCTGATGAGCCAGCTTGGTGTCCTAGGCGAAATCCCACACAAGACACGGCGCAAACCTAGAAAAATTGCTGAGTTTTAATTCACTGGCCATGAAAGCCAATATACCATCTTTTTGGTAGCCTTGATAGGGAGGTTATGGCTGCTTGAGCTTTTAGTTCTCGCAGTAACGTGGTGCAGTTGCACTCTATATAATGGGAAATAGCGTGCAGTTTGCTACTCCTGTGGGGGTCCGGGCAGGAACACCAAGAGCCCACTGATGAGCCAGCTTGGTGTCCTAGGCAAAACCCCACACACGACATGGCACAAACCTAGAAGAATTGCTTAGTTTGAATTCACTGGCCATGAAAGCCAATATACCATCTGTTTGGAAGCCTTCATAGGGAGGTTATGGCTGCTTGAGCTTTTAGTTCTCGCAGTAAAGTGGTGCAGTTGCACTCTATATAAAGGGAGGTAGCACGCAGTTCACTACTCCTGTCGGGGTCCGGGCGGGGACACCTAGAGCCCGCTGATGAGCCAGCTTGGTGTCCAAGGCGAAACCCCACACAAGACACGGCATAAACCTAAAAGAATTGCTGAGTTTTAATACTACACAATGTTTCTCCTCATTGTGGAATAACTCATATTTCGCTGCTAGGCATGAGCAATTCGAAATGGTGACATCCGGAGAAGAGAAAGCATTCTGCGCACTCATGTTTCATGAAGCAAAGTCTGTTGCAATCTTAAGATGCCAGGAAAGAACAAATTTTCATTGAGAGCCACTAATGAAGAAAAGCATATGTACTCTAAGTGGCACAGACAATTGGTGGGAGTCGCCAGTACAAGGAAAAACTTGGTGTTTTTTCATCAGTACTAAATGAGACTGGGGACCAGGTCCACAAAAGCTTCCAACAAAGTCCACAAAAATGATCAAATCAGGCTAATCCATAGCTTTAACAATCTACAAGCAACAGTCTGGAGAATCGTCTAAAAGCATTTATGAGTGAATCCTTACCACTTCATGGCACTGCGACAAGCTGCTTGGCTCTAAGGCAGATTGGGTTCATTTGCTCTTACAACATGCGAGGTTTTCCAGGTGAAATGTCAAATCCGGTGGTTTGGTTTCCACATAAAAGGAAGGTACCATACCTTAGGTTATGATCAATATTAATTGTTATGTTACTATTCAGAAAACGGTATATTTTGATAGTAACAGGAAACTTAACTGTTGACTCCATCTAGGAACTAGCTCATAACTTGTGTGAGTGCAGTCTGCTTGTTAAATCTGAAGTTGGATGTGCTATTCCATCTAGCGAGTGAATACGGTATTAACTGGTAAGGCGGTGCAGCGGCTAGCTACTAGATAGCGTGAGATGTCCGTATCTGGAGAGTTGAAGCGAAAGTATTGATTATATGATTGATCAACACTTATCGACCCAGATTGATAAGTCGAACCAGTAAAATGAATTTCACTCTACTCCTCGCTGGAGTTGATTTACAATTAACTACCCTCATTACCACAAACCTACAGAATTAACTGCCTTTAAATACAGGCCACAAAAGATTTTAACATATATTTCCCGACTTTGAATGGGCGCCAAGGTTGACCATATGGGTCTTCCTGAATAAAATAGGATAATATACGGTACATAACTGTTGCCCCGACGATGAAACTGCTTTTCCCAGGCGTAGGGCATTTGGCATGCGTTCGCTGATGTACCAGGTTCATGCAAGACAGGAATATAAACACACATGAATTTTAAAGAGATAATCTATTGGCTGTACTATACACATATATACATAATATACAACACAAAATACCCTTCATACACTCGTGATTTATACAGTACCTTGCCACTGAATTTAGGCTCTGAGAGCAGGAAAACACTTACGGCCATATCAGACCCAGGCATAACAGCCACCTACGTAATACACACTGTACCGTCCGTACACAAAATATCTACACACGTTAGACTGGTTCACTCCACTTTCTTTCTTTCTTTTCGAACTGCTCGTTCACGTCTCCATTCCCGCATGACTTTTCGATGAAATGTTTACGACTGAGTATCCTTTTAGGCGTGGTAAGTTATTACCGACAGCCCATGGTATGGATGGACCCATGAAAATCACGTAGCCTCCAATAGCCCGTAAGAGCTCAGTGGATTGCTAAACATTAGTCACTGCTCGTTCGTATTACGATACCATGATCAAGTAATAACGACACTAGTTTGCAAGAAGACAACGGACTTTCGCTGAAAAGCAAGAAGACGATCTCTAACTGTTCGTTACGGAAACCATGTCACGTAAAACGACCCTGGGCGTTAGTAGATCGGTGTTCTGCCAATAAAGCAATAAGACGAGCTCTGAACGCCAGACACGCCATTATATGCACTGGCGTAGGGCTACATAACCCCAATGTTTCTGCCGGAACTAATTCGTGCGTGGCCCGCTCCTAGCGGAACATCCATGTCAACACATGAACATCAGACAGTCGAAATTCACACTGACGTCACACAGTAGTTTTCCACGCGCCAGTTCATCCCAGTTCATGCTATAAATAGCCTAGGTATTCCCACACAAGCTGAATTACTGCCTGTCTTTTCCGGGTATGTCACACATCCAGCACTCGAAAATACCAATTCATTGTACCTTTATAGTACAGCCACGAATCTAACATTTAACATTACTAGGTCAAAATAAAGCCATTAACCCCAAACCAAAATGAAATAACGCTTCTACTTAATACAGTCTTATATATATCCTTATTCCCAAAACGTAATAAATCGCAAAACCCCGTATTTTATAATATCAAATATCCAAAAACTGATAATTAATAAACAGTGATCCTAGTTGGTCCGGACCATCCAAAGATGAATCCGTCCACAAAAACACACACACGCACAATAAAAATCACCTCTGCAACCCCACATTAACCCAATATAATAAGATACGAATAAAATACCCCAAACTAACTGCGCGAAGCACAAAACCTGAGGGTGAGCTACTGTGACGGAATAAATTCCGTTACAAACCATTGGTGATGTTGATATTAATAATCGGCTTGGATACCTGCACAAAAGGAAGATGATTTTTTGAAGAGCTCTGATAAAGGGGATTTAGCTGGCCTCCTAGGCGAGTCTAAAAGATTTCCCCAGGATTTAGATGCATTTAATATGTAGAAAACATTAATACGCTCTTCGTTGGAACCTGATTTTTGGATATTTTTAATATTTTAAAACTGGTAAATGGCTATCAGGTGCGTAGAATTGTGAAAGGGCACTGAAAGAAGTATTTAACATAACCTCTAATTGATTAGGAATGTGTGAGTTAGTTAATGTGCATTTGTGTTTGATCTGACTTTATTCTATTTATTTAGTTGCTGTTTTTACAGTTGAGACCTTGATCATTGCATGTGGTGTTGGTAAGTAAGTGGGGTTAGAATGATCAACTACTAAATACAGATAATGTGAGTAATTTTTCAGTGTTCCTATACATGTATTCTTTGTGATTTTTGGAAGGGATTTTTCATTTTATTTTAAATAAGTCGATCCAAGACATGTTGACTTGTGATAACGATGAACAAGTTGTCGTATGACCAAGAGCGTTTGCTTAACTATGTAACCTTATAACATGACGAATAGAATACATAGTGTTATCACTGACATAGTTCATCCGCGTCCGTTCTTGACCAGCGCTAGCGGCGCATACCACCAACGCTACATAGTCAGCTGTTCAAAAATGGATTACGCCGCGACCTTCGTAAACCTCTATACGAAGGCCGCGGTTACGCTGATTACAACAAATTGTTTGTTTAGACTTATGAAAAATACTGTCAAAAAGTTATTCATAATATTCTCAGTCCCTATGTAGAAATATCTTTTTAAAACCCTCCGTTACCGTGCATGGGTCTTGAATGCTCCATGGTTCGTTTTAGCTTCAATAGCAAGCTAACAGTTAAGTTATGAACTTATCGTCTCGGGACATCTTACACCATACCTTAGAAAGCATTTTCCTGGAGTTGTGAAATGACGAGCCTAAAAAAATACCACTCGTGTCAGCTGCTGTGTCATGTGGGATTGATAGCTCAAGCGCACCCAATGATATAACATTCTGTCAGTGAGTTGCAGGTGTGCTGTTATAGCGGTTATTTGGTTTGGTACGTTGTCTTAGGGAATATCCGGGGCAGATGACCTCGTAGTTCCACTCCTTAAAACGACAATAACTTAGTGAATATCAGTAAGGAGATTACGCCTTACGAAAACCAAAGGATGTAGATGAAGTGTGTCGCCTTCTGGTGAAAGATACAAAATCGTTAGTTGATAATTGGATGGCAGTTTATTATATTGGCAGGTAGGCCATTAATATAATAATAATTATTATTATTATATGTCTGCCTCATTCTTGACTCTGGCAAGAAACTTTAATTCTGATGTGAGGGCTTGAACGGAGTAGGCTACACTCAGCCTCGTGAGGCAACACTAAGAAGAGGAGGGTTCAATTCCCACTTCAGCTATTCTGAAAGTGGTTTTCCGTGGTTTCCCACTTCTACTCCAGGCAAATACTGGGACGATAAGCGGCTTCGGTGGCGTAGTCGGTAGCATGCTGAACTGCTATCCCAAGATAGCGGGTTCAAACCCGGCCGAAGTCGTCGGATTTTTTAAGAGCGTTAAAAATGCTTCAGTATGCCTTCCTTCGGAGGGGAAGTAAAGCCGGCGGTCCCATGTCATAGATTTATGGCATGTAAAAGATTCTTTCACAGACTAAACTTGTGTAAAGCAAAATTTGTTAGGTTAAATTTCGTCAGAACGCTCTATCAAAGTTCCAAAGTTCACCACTAGGTATCATTGATATCTGGTGGTGAAAGTTGGAACTACTTGAAATTGAACGGAACTTGTAGCTCACCCTTTAGGGTGTCCGCTGGAAGCAAGACTCAGGCGAGCCGAACATGTCCTCGGACACTCCCGGCACTAAAAGCCATACGATAAATAAATAAATAAATACTGGGACGATTCGTAACTTAATGCCACGGCCGCTTCCTTCCCAATCCTTAGCTCAATTGTTTCCTGCTAGGTGCCTTTCGTGATCAGTGGATAGATATTACGGTCAATATGGAAAAATTTGAGGTACTGATTCTGGTTTTAATTTCCACTTCACCCGAGAAAGTTCCACATTCTCACAGTTCAGTAAGAAACAGTGCACCTGTATAATTTAATCTTCCGAAAAATGCACGTCACGTATTCTCCTTTTGATCAACAATCTCTTTTCTTTCCGATTCCCGGTCACTGCATGTGAGATTTTCGATGTGAAATGCCATGTCCTGTGGTTCGGATTCCACGTAAAACGGAGGTCCCGTGGCTTATGATCGCGAGATTAACGGTCACGTTAAACTACAAGCTTCCTTTTTTCTTTTCTTTCCGCAGAATAACTCTGCCATTTCGCAATTACAAATAAACAAATTCCCTCGGATATATGATTTCTCGCGCGCAGGATATTACAGTGCTAACCTCGTTGGTTTCGGACGTGTTGAGGTGCGGAGCGACTTCCGCGCCACGGCAGGGCCATGAACGACAATGCTAAGAGAGCGGAGTGATGACACTGTTTACAGTGGAACCTCGTTAGTACGTTTTTCAAGGGACTGAAAATTTTGAAAGTCAAAAGCGGGAAAACATACTAATGGAAAATGATAATTAAACCTCATTAATTTGTCTCAGTAAGGGAAATGTAAAAAACGCGTTAATCATAAGTACTTACTATACCTGTTATGTAGCAACCCTCGCCCGCTTGTTGGCAAGGAATGTTATCTCAGAGCGGTCGGTCACACATTCCACTAGGGGTAGACAAAGAATGCTTTCAGGGCTGAAGAAAATGCGATCATACTAAGCGATGCGCGGCGCGGCGCTTGCTACTGTCTTACTTTTGAGAGTCGCCTATACCTGTTAAGTCGCAACCCTCACCCAAGGCTTATAAACTACAGAGGTTGCCTCAATTTTCACTCACCAATCAGCGCTCACAAGGCGGATGACGTCACAAGATACCAAACGCGCGATGTGGGTACGTAACGAAACTGTCAACATCAGCTGTTGAGTACGCAAAGAACAGTTTATTCTCATGAAATTATTGGTAAATGGGCGATAAAATAACTGAATGTAGCCTACTTACATTTTTTGTTGTGATCTTCTTGAATTTCTTGGAAATTCGCCTAGACTCGGTAGCAGTATCGTGGGTGTTAGTGACTTCCAATAACCACTTCTTATGCAAGATAGAATTGGAATGTTTCATTCTGATGAAGAAAATTGTTATCACAGCTGCCTCAACCCCACCAGACGGTACGTCAGGAATTTCTCTCTTCACAAAATCTTTCGTTCTTCTTAGAACGTTCTTGCCTCATTGAAATCCGTATTTTCCGTGAAATGTGACGAATTTTGCTGAAATGTGCCGGAACTGGTTTAGCCAAGTTTATGAGGGATCGGTCATACCACCGTATGACAAGTGTTTAATCCAGGTTGGTAATGCATAATCGTGTTGAGTTTGCATTCCATAGGTTAAGTTCCCAAGTTGTGGAAATTTATCTTGGAACTTGTGGGCTACATAACCTGCAACATAAGCCTTGCCATCTTCCTCACTTTGTTCCATGATATTGACAATGAAGGACTTGGGTTGCACATTGCTCCCTAAGGTTCGTTCTGGAAGCACGTTACTTGATTCAGACACTATGCCAGCTTTGTTTAGTGCTTGAGCAACTGCATGAAAATGAAAATCCACAGCCTGCTTCCAGTCTCCGACCGGGTCAGGAATGGAATGAAATGAAGCCCCCATCTAGCGGCGAGGATATGAACTGTGCCGGCTGCCGAGGCCTGACGCACCCCTCTGGGGCAATGATTAAATGAATGACAGATGAAATGAAATGATAGTGGAGAGTGTTGCTGGAATTAAATGTTGACAGGGAAAACCGGAGTACCCGGAGAAAAACCTGTCTGCCTCCGTTTTGTCCAGCACAGATCTCACATGGAGAGACCGGGATATGAACCACGGACCCAGCGGTGAGAGGCTGGCGTGCTGCCGCCTAAGCCACGGAGGCAACTGCATATTCATCTGAATCTGGATCAGCAGCGTTTGTTTGCTTTTGAACAACTTCTGGATGTTTTCCTAAAATAATCATCCTCAGTCTGTAATTGCAGATAAGGGAAGAAGAATGATCGTGTAAGCCACCACGGGTTCGCAATTGTGAAAAGAGGGTTTCCAGTACATCTTGATTTAGCCTATGTGTGAGAATGTACTTTGTATTATGCCTACGGGCCATATCTTGGTACAGAAGTTGAAGGGATTTTATTGAAATGATGACTGCTTTCTGGAATATTTGCAAAGAATTTTTACCAATGCAAAGAGAATTACTCATGAAATTTTCCATCTAGTCCAAAAACAAAATACGATGCATGGGCGTATATAAGGGGGAAAGAGGGGGGGGGGCTGAGGGGGCTCCAGATCCCCCCACCGAGAAAAGCCAATTTGGGCACAACATACAATGTATTTCACAGTAGTCTACTTTTAAGAAATAATTATCAATTTGTAAAAGAAATGAGTGTTTACGTTTCTGCTTTATAAATTGACAAGTAGCCCATTTAGATATTTTCCATTCATAGTCCATAGGCTATAATAGAAAATTCATTAAGTACTCACAATTTTCCACGATAGTCAGCCCCCCCCCTCCTCGAAAAAAATTGTATATACGCCCCTGATAACATGTACGAAATATGACAAAAATATTAACAGCTTTAAAATCATCCTAGCAGGTCATCAAAACTTAAAGAGTAGGCCAGCTAGGCTCACTTACCATTTGGTTTTAGATTCCTTGGGAATCTTAGCTTTATATTAAACAATTCGGCCCTGTAGTCTAATTCGAAGTCTTCATTCTTAAAGTGGAGGGAACATAATTATCCTACTTGTTTGAGGATTGCAATGATATTTTCGCTTACATGCAGCAATCCACTGATTGCGAATGCATGCGTCTTTAGGCATCGTGAAAAACGACAACTTTATAATAACTGTGACAAACTGCCACAGCATATCTTTGACCTGTCATGATTATAAAAAAAGGGCTTAAAACACGTGTTTAAACCACTGCAATCCATAGAATATAATGTGTGGGAAAGCTGACTTTCCTTGCACATCTCGCGCCTCGCGCGCTACGAGGAAACGTGTGACGTCACGTCCTTTCCCTTCCCTCCGCGATCCCCTCGCCTAAGAGCTCCATATTGAGGCAACCTCTGTAGTTTACTAGCCTTGACCCTCACCCCCTTGTTGGCAAGGAATGTTATCTCCGAGTGGTCGGTCTCACATTCCACTAGGGGTGGACAAAGAATGCTTTCAGGGCTGACGAAAATGCGATCGCACTAAGCGATGCGCGGCGCGTGCTACTGCCTTACTTTTAAGAGTCGCCTATCCCTGTTAAGTCGCAACCCTCGCCCGCTTGTTGGCAAGGAATGTTATCTCAGAGCGGTCGGTCTCACATTCCACTAGGGGTGGACAAAGAATGTTTTCAGGGCTGACGAAAATGCGATCGTAATAAGAGATGCACAGCGCGAGCTACTGTCTTACTTTTAAGAGTCGCATATACCTGTTAAGTCGCAACCCTCGCCCGCGTGTTGGCAAGGAATGTTATCTCAGAGCGGTCTCACATTCCACTAGGGGTGGACAAAGAATGCTTCCCGGGCTGACGAAAATGCGATCATACTAAGCGAAGCGCGGCGCATGCTACTGTCTTACTTTTAAGAGTCGCCTATACCTGGTAAGTCGCAACCCTCGCCCGCTTGTTGGCAAGGAATGTTATCTCAGAGCGGTCGGTCTCACATTCCACTAGGGGTGGACAAAGAATGCTTTCAGGGCTGACAAAAATGCGATCATACTTAGCGATGCGCGGCGCGTGCTACTGTCTTACTTTTAAGAGTTGCCTATACCTGTTAAGTCACAACCCTCACCTGCTTGTTGGCAAGGAATGATATCTCAGAGCGGTCGGTCTCACATTCCACTAGGGGTGGACAAAGAATGCTTTCAGGGCTGACGAAAATGCGATCGTACTGAGCGATGCGCGGTAAAATGTGTGACTTGATAAATGAGGTACTTTTAGATTATTGTCATCAGATAAGAATCGGGACTTGAAAATTATGACGTGATATGCGATAAAACATACTAATGAGGAACGTGTTAACGAGGTTCTACTGTATTTCTATTCGTCATGCTTATAATTTAATTTCTTCTTAACATTATCTCTTGTGTCTTGTAGTATAATCCCATAAGGATTCTTTATTATGTATCGACGTTACGATACCTATTTTATTTAACGTAAAGGCAGCTTTGCCATGAATACCAGGCATGGTATTCCTAATGCAATTTTCCTTGTTTAACTCTTAGAATACCACGGAGCGCAAAAGCGTTCCTTGGCATGTTAGCAAAAACAGCAAGGAACGCAATAGCGCTCCTCATGCAGGCAGTTTTATATACGCTTGTAGTTCTCAGTTTTCTAACAGATCACAGCACAACGCCGATTATCCAGAATCGGCAAAGACTGCAGTTCCTAAATTTACCACAACTATCGCGGTAATAGTTTTATTTACGGAGATATGATATTTTAGAAAGCGCCCAGTGTTTTGTCCACCACGCGCCGTTGTTAGTACGAACACAGTATAGTAACCATACAGTATGGACACTTCGGCAAAACCGGAAGAACGGATTTTCAAAAAAACAATTGATAAGGGGGAGCACCAATACACCTGTAAGCCGCTAGGTAGCACCACTTATGGACAACCACATGATAAACAGCTGATTGATGAATGTATATTTTATGTCATTTATTTAACTCTATTTCAACACACTAGCTCTCATTATAATCAGATATTTTAGGAAAATAAATAACAAGAAAATAGAAAGTGTTAATACTACTGTGTTTTAATTCTAAGAAGTGTGGAATTTAATGTTTAACACCACATTCCTCCTCCAGTCCTGTGGTGTCGCATTGTGATTGCATCGTGACGATGAAAGGTTATGATATGTTTTTAATGATTAAATTAACACACGATATATTGAAAAGTGTGGGGGAAATGTGGATTTTGTTTCTTAAACTTTTGTAGTCTGAGATAATGCAATTCAAGTTTTCTACAGAAACTGTAAATAAGTGTTAATTTTTAATGTTCTTAGCTTCCTAACGTAAATACCCGGGAATTTATTTAGTCAATAAAAAGTCATGTTGATGGGTGGGGACAGCCTTATTATGCAGTGTTATTTTCACATTTCATGATATGCCTAGGCTACTTCTTACTCCTTATTTCTTAGCCTACTCACACTTCCGTTCATTATCTTGTGTTCCAAGAAGAATTCAATACCGGTACTGTAAGTCATGTGCTAAGGAATCTCTTTTCATTACCTTTATTAGTTCCACGTCTTTGTATGCCTATTATAGGAGCAACAAGTAGCTTTCAGATTCAACAAATAGACTATACATTTACTGGTAGATTGTTTTGTTTAGCCTACAGATGGCCTAAAAATAAGTAAAGTAAAGCTGAAATACAAGCTCAGGGCTTACAGTAAGTAAACCGGCCAACCACCCTTCGTACAGAGGCCTGCTTCTTTAATCCTAGAAGCCAAGGTCACACCCAGATCTCCATTCGGAGATCCTAAAGTCGTCATATTATAGTTTTGGACTGGGTTTTGATTCTTGGTTAATGCATGTTAGAATTCCAGAGTTGCATCCCGTGGTTCAAATTCCAAATATAAAAAAGAAAGGTTCTGTGGCTTATGATCACGAGAGCCACGTGAAGCTACAAGTTTGCTTTGCTTTCTGTCGCTAGTGAATGTAATAAAGTAATATAACTGGTAAATAACACTATGTGCAATGGTGTCGCCAATCAATCAAGTAAAACGCTCAGTCCTAAACTTGCTCTAACCATAGCTTAACACCAATCAGACCTAACTTTAACCTCGTCACGACTAATAAGTTGCCATCTATCCGCACCGCACTTTTTACTTGTCAGTGGTATGTCAACTCCTTATTCTCCCCATTCTGCAGAAATGGAGATAATGTAGGATGAGTTTTCCATGCGATGGATGGTTTTTACACCTGGATGAGAGAAATGTTAGGCTCATAATGCTGTGTTGCTTTTGGAGAGGCCTGGGGCAGGTCTTTCCAGTTGGTACCTGTAAGCGACATGTACATCATAGCAGAATTAATACTGGTCATTAGGAGGCCTAACTACATGCCATAGTTTCAGTTACTAGGCCCAAGAGTTAACAAAGGGCTATCGTGGTGTTATCAGTTCACACTCTGCGCAGAGTGCTGGGATTCAGTTTCAAGTCGTAACAGCAGTCTTATTTTAAAAACTAAAGTTTCAAAGTATGTATAATTTTATTAATGCAGCCAATGGCCATGTACTTTTCTTTTCAGGACGGGTCAGGGAAGGGATATTGGAGGGAAATTGGCCGTGGATTTATTGAAAGGAACCGTCCCGGCATTTGCCTGGTAGTGAAAATGGTAAACCACGAAAACCATTTTCAGGACGGTAGAGGTGGGATTCGAACTCACGCTCTCCCGATGCCAGCGAGGCACGAGATAGCACATTAGCGCTCTCGGCCACCAAGGCCGGTTCAAAGTAGGCCTATGTATGTCTCTTGGTAAGCTATAATCTGGAGTCATTTATATAACCATATTTTTTGACATACCGGTACTGTATATATTATTATAGTTCCAATTAGGACCTCTTTGGTCTATGACCCGTGTACTTGTGTGTGCATAGTATTTGATAATCAGTGTTGTGGTGAATGTAATGTAATTGTTGTTTTAAGGGGCGGAACTTCGAGGTCATCTGCCCCTAGAGTGTTATGGTGACTAGCAGTGTTTGTAACTTGAACAGTACTCCAAAAAAGGTTTTGCATATTGGGATTTAGTGTTTTGCTATGTGTACTATCCTACCAGCGAATTGTTACCGGTGGCGGAAATCGGAACTAATGCACTCCGCCCAGCCACACTCCTGCGATAGACGTGCAGTTGTCGCCAGAGAAACCTCATCGCATGTCATTTGTGTGCATGATTCGTGCTGGGTCGTGCGGTGTGTTCTCATTGTACGACTGTGCATGCGTTCCCCCTCTTGGCCAGCAACCGCTCGCGGCAGCCATAGCGAGGCGAGCTGACGTAATGTATACACAACAGCCGTGCTCCACGTCTAGCAGTAACAATTCCCTGGTAAGGTAGTATGTAATGGCATACAAAGAAAAACAACACACAATATGTTGTGCAAAAGAGACAAACACTAAAAGCTTAACAAAAGTGGCAATCTTTATCTAGTTGGGGCATATCAATACCATGTATGGCCACCACGAGCCCTAAGGCATGCTTGCCGACTAAGAGGCATACCGAACTACGAACCAACCGGGTTTGGGGCAGATTATCCCACTCTTTGAAAGCAGCTTCAATCAGTTGCTGAATGTTTGTTTGTTTGTTTGTTTGTTAGAGGATTGGGACAGTGCGAAACTGCACTCTTAATCTTTTCCCATGGATGTTCGATACTGTTCATGTCCGCAGAATATGCAGGCCACTCCATTCTCAGTATGCCTTGCATCTGAAGGAACTGATGACCACCCTAGCTCGATGAGCATTATCGTCCACTAGTGTAAAGCCCTCACCCATTGTGGCAGCGAATCCTGTAACGACAGGTTTGAGGATGTTGTCTCTGTATACCAGACCGGTCATGTTACCGTGGATAGGAATTAGAGGCGTACGTCGACCAAACATGATCCCACCACAAAACATGACAATTTCCTTGCTGTTGGAGGCGTTCCTGGATGAAGAGCTTGTGAAATCTCTCACCCACCCGTTGCCACACTCGATTGCTCCTGTTGTATGGGTTTCTTCTCACGCCCAAGTACACAGGGCTGACGACCATGATGTACAACCTCCTACATGAAACAACAAGCATTAGCATAGCCACCTGGCTATGGCTTCATGAGACAGTGACGGCAGAGAATCCCAATCTTCGTGCTCCAATAGAGGAACAGTTCGACTATGGTATAATGCGCCGGATGTTACAGCCATTCCAATAGACCAAGAGGCACTAAGGAGCGATCTGGCCACCATGTTAGACAACTTCTGTACATCGACTGCAATCTGTTGTTTCATTTCAGGGGCCTGGACATCGTGGTCATTTAGCCCCGTGTACTTGGACGAGTGTGGAATTTTGATTGATAACCTGTGTTATTGTGATGCCTGTCTGAGTATGTGTATTTGCAATTCCGGTGAGGATTGGTAAGGAAGCGGCATTGGCTTTAACTTAGGAACCATTACAGCATTTGCCTGCAGAAGAAGTGGGAAATCTCGGAAGACCACTTCCAAGATGGCTGAGGTGGGAATCAAACCCTCCTCTTCTCAGTTGTGCCTCACGAGACTGAGTGTGCCCTGTTGCAGCCCTTAGACCAGAATTACATTCCTTGGCAGAGCCGGGAATCAAACCCAGACCTCTGGGGCAACAGCCAAGAATGGTAGTCATTACGCCACAAGGTGGTCCATGACTGCAATCTAGATCTGCTGTAAATATTCTCAGAATTGCTCATTAACATCACACATAGTATGGATATTTATTGTTATTTATGGGGCGGAACAGCAAGGTCATCTGTCCCTCTTAACACAAAATAATACAAATTTTAGTTGAGTTAAAATTTATAGGTGGATGCCTAATATTAATTTTAAAAATAATAATAATATGTATGGAATAAAAATTCAGAAAAGAAAAAGTTCTTTGAGCAAATGCACATACAGGTAAGGTATTTTTCTCACCAAGATACGATGAACTATATTATTAGTAGGGCCATGATTCTTATGCAAGATATGTTTACGTAATAGTAATAATGTGTGAGTCCTCCAGAGAGACTCGTGGGGGTATTTTTAAAGTTAACACCCATATACTGTACATTCTAAGAAGACTATTGAAACCGTAGTCTCCGAACTACCATTAAAACGAAACAAACAAACAAACCCCGTGGCACTACAGTCCATGAAGGGCCTAGGCCTACTAAGCGATCGCCACCCAGCCATTTGGCCTGCAGATTATGTGGTGACGCGTGGTGAGCGCCTCGGGTCCCCTCGGCCGTTAATCTTGGTCTCCATGAGCGTGGCGCTGCCTCATTGTCAGACAGCTATTCAATTGTCCTTGCGAGGCTGTGTACACCCAGTTCCAGCCCTCACGCCGGTTTCTGAAATCCCTGACGGAGCCTGGAATCGAACCCGAGGTCTCCTGATGCGAGGCAGGCGCGCTACCCCAACACCACCCGAGCTATATTACTGCATTTAATTGGGCATGCAAAATAATTTGAAGATGGAATGTTTGGTGCATGGAGCATTCTGGGAGGGGGGAAGGGGAATTAGAAACCATAGAAATTCACTTCTATTAGGACCAAGAGGTGGATTAGAATCCATCCCTTTTCACTTAGATCACCTCGTGGTGTAGCAACTAGCATTCTGGTCTGAGGGCTGGAACGGGATACACTCAGCTTTGTGAGGCAAAACTGAGAAGAGGTGATTTGATTCCCATCTCGGCCATCTTGTAAGTGGTTTTCCTTGGTTTTCCACTTCTACTGCAGGTAAATGCCGAGACGGTAAGCTACCCCTAACGTAAGGCCATAGTCGTCTCCTTCCCTATCCTCACCTAAAATTATAAATGAACACACTAATACAGCCATCACAATAAGGCAGTTTATGAGACAAATGATACACACATCCAAGTACACATGACTACAGGCCAAAATTTAAATTCTCCTTGGCAAAACCAGGATTCAAAACTGGGCCAACCAGTTAGAAGGCAGCTATGCTTACTTCTAGACCATGGCAGTAGCTGTGGAAACAATGGGCTTATATGTTTGGCTATTTTTATTTCTTGGATATGAATATTTCTTTTATCCCCGTACTTCACTCCCAAAGTCTTTATCGTCATAATTGACAGTGTCATGGAGCCCTTTCATTCTAGAGAAAAGGATCATCCATGCAGCCTCAACGTAGATGGAAAGTAGAAGAGGCTAAGAAAGGAATGGGGAAGTGACTGTGGTCTATGGGAAAGCCACCATCTCAGCATTTTGAGATGAGAAACAAGGAAGCTAACTTGAAATGACAGGTGAAGGGACATGAACCAACTTATTTCACAAACCAGGTCTTCAGTGTGGTGATGTGATTTGCAGTTAATGTTGTACAACATCCTTAGGCCTCAAACCCCAATCCTTCCATTTTCTAACGGGATGGGATAACCCAGAACTAATGGATCGTTGCACCTGTCTAAAACCATGGAGGATTATGTTAAGTCCTTTGGCTGTCCAACAATAAAATTGTAAGTTATTTTGATTTAGAAGTTATTGCTTTATGAGATTACTTCCAAATCCTTTGTTGTAATGCAATAAACAAACATTCCTGATATCGCCATGATCTCAAATCACTGATTTGATTTCTGATAGAGAGAGTCAGTTTTTGAAATAATGAACTGCTTCAGACCTGTCTATCACATTTGTTGACAACAAGACAAAACTATAGTTATCAGTCACAGAAGCTGCAGGTTATCTGACATGAATTCTAGTTTCTCCACTAAAAGGTAGCGATAAACAATATGTTGGTTTTTGGTGTAAAGATTTGCCTAGGTAGCTCCATTCAAAAATTGCACATTAATTTTCTTAGTAGGTAGCTAAAACCTTACAGGTATAGTATTATTAAATTTCTTTCGTGTTAGACCAACTTAAATGTTACAGTATTTAGGAAGTTAAATTTGCTCCTCAATGACAATGCCAGGGCATTAAAAATCACTATTGAGAAAACCTCTTTACGATTAAACACTCGCTACCATATTTTATATACTCTAGGCTTCTAGGCCAACCAACTTCAGGATGTAGTCACAAAATTGGTGAGCTTCACCTCTGAAAATTGAAAACAGGAAAAAATAATGTTTCTTAAAAAAAAAAGTCAAATGTTTCCATGAAAATATATCAGAATACCCAAACATTTGCAGAAAAATATGCCTGTTTGAGTTGGAATGTTTAGGCTTTCATGGCCAGAAAATAAATTACTGCAAATTCTTCTAGGTACGGTACTATGGATATGATGGGGCACAGACATAGAATTCACTGTAATATTTGTACGAGTTGATTCTACATAAACCATGTAAACAAGTAAGTAATACTGTAATGCAGAAAAATGTGCGATTGCAAGCAGAAGTTTGTTCTTGACACTTTTCATTCTCTCTGTGGAGTTACTTCAGGAAGAATATAGTGGTCGTAACCAGATGTGGCTGGTTGAACAATATAGGGGAAATCTGCCGGGACCTTTCCTTTTAATAGGTCACAGGCTTTTCCAGTACCTTGCCCAGTTTCATTCATCTCTAATTAACTCTGATGAGTATAATATGTCTTGAATTGTAATCTTCTGTAAATCTTTCTGCCTAATCAACCCTTAAATGAATAAATAATGTGCAAATAGTAGGACATGTTCTGGATATTAATTACATCCTTCATCAGCCATTACAATTTTAGTATGTCATTATAAAGACACACCACTCTGTCCTTCACACATCCTTAAAAAGAAAGGAGACAACTTTTCCTAAGCATCACTTCACAAACCATACGATTCCTGACCCCCACAAAAATATGAATAATCAAACGGTAGAAATTAAAATTGATGCACATTCTGAAATTTATACCGTACCACATACTATGACAAGTGTAGCAAGCACAATGCCTATGCAACATTGACATAGAGGTACTGGTACTGGATACTTGAGATAAACATTTATACCAAATTCTACACCTTTAGCTTGTATCACATGAAACCTTGGCCATGTTTACAGCTAGTATTAAACAGATTATTTCTGCAATGATGAGAATCAAGTCCTTGCCCAACAATAGAATAGGATGTGAGTTGCAGCTTGCCATTATCTGAGGAATTTCCGACATCCCTGAACAGGTTTGAACAATGTGGCTTAATGTAAACATTGAAATCTGTTGCTATGACTTAAGATAACTGTAAATTTTAAAACCATTGAGCTTTAAAATGGTATATGAAACTTAAATTTATGAAAATGTTTGGATAGGGAGTAGGCTATTTTCATGTAGATTTATATAGAATATATTTATGACCAAGTCATTACATTTTCGCGAGACCACCTCGTGGTGCAGCAGATAGCTTTCTTGGCTGTCACCCCCGTAGGTCTGGGTTTGACTCCCGGCTTTGCCAAGAAATTTTGATTCTGGCCTTAGGGCTGGAATGGGTTACAGTCAGCCTCGTGAGGCAAAACTGAGAAGAGGAGGGTTCGATTCCCACCTCGGCCATCCTGGAAGTGGTTTCCCTACTCAAGGCAAATGCAGGGATGGTTGTTAACTTAAGGGCACAGCCACCTCCTTCCCAATCCTATCCCCTATTTACAAATACACACACTAGTACAGCCACCACAGTAACAAAGATTATCACACAATAAGCCCACCCAATTTCTCAATTCCCGAGTGATATAAGTGCAAGGCTTGTTGACACCCAGAGTTTGGTGTTACATCTCCTCACTTATGCAAGGCTCCACTCTTGTATGATTATTATGTACCGGTATTCATTTTCAAATAACATGGACCTATACAGTATTGCTTTAGTGGTACCATGTTCTGCATGTGACATAGTGAAGAAAAATCATCCCTAGGATCATTGCTGAAAGTATAGAAGTATCCAGGAATTTGATCAGTGTGTATCGAAGATACAGTCGTTGTTGCTTATTTTAAGGGCTGAGACATCGTGGTCATATATCCCCGTGTATTTGGGCGTGTGTGGAATGAGAGGGAGGTATCACTTGAGAAGAAATTGGGTGGGCTTATCATTTACATGGGTGGGCAAACTTTTAGTGGTCTCACAGAATTAAATAAAATTAAGGGCATTGTGATATGTCTATGAGTTAGGAACATCAAGGTTAACAGCCCTGGTTTTTAAGTCACACAGCCTTAATGCCATGCAGAGCGTAGTGAGGGGTTGCTAACCTCAATAGTTTGTCTCTGAAAGCAACACTATTTACAATTTTGATGGACTGGAGTACCTTGTCATTTCATGGGATTGTAGCTTTGGGTACACGACAATCCAAACTTCTCCAGAACTCTTCAGGAATAGCACAAAGTCCCATAGGTGAGGGAGCAAATGTTAAATCCGATTTGCATTGTAGCTTGTAATTAAAGCTCTTAATTCACTGTAAAGGGCTGCAGCTTAACAAATTACAGTTAATAAAACACATCAACTAACTTCAGTCAGGAAACCATTTACCTCCTAGGCTAAGTGGGGTTAGAAAACAGACACATTAAAGGAGACAATAGCTTCTCTAGGGTGGAGATTTAATGTTTGTTGGGCAATATTACCTAATCTCAGCCTAGCACTGCCCTCCTTGTGGTTTAAAACACTTCCTTTGAGAAATAAAGGCTACATACCCTATATATTGGCGTGTAGATTTGCCACGTTTGCCAGTAAATCCTCCTGATTACAGGCCTTTATCCAGTCATTATATCTGGATTAGGAATGAGGAATTTGTGAATTAATGGATAGGTGTTTGAGGGACTGACATCTCATGGATATTAAAACCAGAATTATTCGATGAAACGTGTGATATTTGTATTTACCGCTCCAATGCACGAGAAACCGGAATGCTGTTATGTCCAGTGTGACAAGAACTGCGCAATAAATTACCGCACAGATGTTGGTTTCCCACATTTCTGCCATTGGTTAAAATGCAAAATTATATTTCTGAGTTGATTTTAATAATTACAAACAATGTTCTCTTCAGACAAAATCGACAGGCCGCACTCAATGAATACGGGTAGACTGCTCTCTCGCGGATACATGGTGAACCGTCGCCGCCATGCGTGCGTGCGTGCGGTGCTTCCGGAACCGGCCGATTCAAAGCCATGACGAAAAATTTACATGGTAAAGGCCTGATGTGTCCTTACTGTATGGTTACTATACTGTGGTACGAATATGGCCTCAGCCGCGCGGGATGTGTTCGTAAACGATGATGATCTAGCCGAGTATATCAATAGAGTGTGCGCCGATGATTAAATCGAGTCTGATGAAGATGTAGCAATATCAGGGTCGTGTAGTAATGATGTTGGTGATTTTATTTCTGATACAGGAAGTGAGAGCAGCTATGACATTCCGCAGTACCATAAACCTCGTGGTATTGTCATTAGTGCAAGTAACAATTTTACTGATTCCGAGAGTGACGGTGACGCAAATAAAGACAGTGTAGGCCGTAATGACAATAATGCCTGTGTACCTAATACAGGGTTTAGTGAAGTTCCAATTGATAGTGACCGTCGGTTCGAACCCATCTGACATGAGGTTGTACACGTACTTCGATGAGTGACGAACACTGAAATATTGGATGAAGGTGGTACTTTGCATCTTTGCTCGAATGGTGCTGAATGCCTATTTGATATACAAAGAAAATACTTCGGGTAAAGTTATGACACGACTCAAGCCCATAGAATAGGAATGGGTCCAGGAGAAAAACCTACTAACCAAAATGTTAGCTGAGCTTCATCCACCAAGGGAAGGGGAACTTTTGATGAAATTAAGTGGTATATTATTAAAAAGATGCATTGTGTGGAGCAAAATAGATGGAGGCCCAGTAAAAATGTCACGAACTGCATGTTCCAAGTGTGTGAAAGGTCTTCATTGTACCTGCATAGGGTATCACAAGTGCTAAAAGTGAACCAGCATAAAATGTGAAATATGTACAGTGCATGGTGTATTAAAATATTTTTTAAATTAGAAACTATATTACCTAAAATAATGAAACTTTCCAGAGAGTAAACCAACAACATGTGACTGCAGACAATAACAACCGTTTGTGTGTAATTTTCATTTTAGGTAGATTTCATTAGAAAGCTAACTATTGCAATGGGTACCATGTTTCGACTTCCGGAAAATTTCGACATATCTTCGCATTTCACATCCCCCAGACCCCAAAACCACCGTCAGTTCAAAAGTTTATATATAATTTATGTATATATGTATCTATATATATATATATATATATATATATATATATCACTTTCTTGTGGACACGATAACTGCCGTAATTTTTCCCCAATCAGTTTGAATTTTTTACATAATAAGTATCCCATTAAAATCTCGGTCGAGTTCGTTAATGGGCAAAATCGGTCAAAGGGGGTGAAAATAGGGGGCTTTTTCGAAAAAGTGAAATTTCGCTATAACTCTCTTAATACGTGAAATATCGAATCCATTCAAAGTTCAAATATGTGTTGGATAAGTGCCAAAAATTTATGTCAAATAAGTTTTTTGATAGCACCAACCATTGACCAAAGGGGTGGAAAAAAGTGGGTTTTTCGGGAAACATTAATCATATCTCTCTTAATAGGCACAATATCAAAACCGTACAAAATGGAAAATATTCCCCTAATAATTACCTAAAACTTTTGTCTGAAAGAATTTTTGATATGACCCACCATTACGCCAAGGGATGAGAAAAATGATTTCGGAATTAAAGAAAATGCTAAGTGCTATCAGAGGTTACCATGACAACGCTTCTAAATTGATGAGGGATGAGCTATCAGAGGTTGCCAAGACAATGCCATTGACGAGATCACATTAATTTTTAGCCTACTTTTCACACTGCAAAAATGAGGAAAAAGTAGACTTATGAGATCGATCCAGGAAAATGTCTCTGTCTGTCTGTCTGTCTGTCTGTCCTTCGGTCTGTCTGGCTGGATGGCTGTGTGTGTGTCCCCCTCTATCAACTCCTAAACGGCTGCAGCAATCGAAACCAAATTTAGTATAAGTAAAGATGTATACCGGAATATCTCAGGCCCATATTTGAAAAAGATGTCAGTGCTACCAACTGCTAAAAAACGCACTAGAAATTTGAGCTCCATGTTGGATATCTTGGAATGTATACATGGGAGCTATTCCAAAATTGGCACACATGTAGATAATACTATTTCAGTTTAATTTCCAGGAGGCCATATATGACAGTGTTGCCAAAATAATTTTAAGCCTTCTGATAGGTCCAATTTTAAAATGCATATAACTTCTACACTATCAATTGGATTTCAACCAAATTTTGTATGTAATATGTGTAGATAAACAGATATGACTGAGTGTATTCTTAAGAGCTACCAGGGCTGCCAAATATTAATAATTGCTCTCTCTATTTTTTATCCAAATACCAATATATCAGAAAGTATGCAAGCCGACAGCTTTAAACTATGCACAGGTATATTACCTGACATTTTACATTAATTTGGAGTAACTTATATACGTCAGTTCTACCAACATGATTCTAAACCTGCTGATAGGACCAATTTTTAAATACATGTAACTTCTATACTGTCAGTTGGATTTCAACCAAATTTCGAATGTGATATGTGTGACATACCAGACATGACTATAAGTATTCTTAAGAGCAGTCAGGGCTGCCAACTGTTAATAAATGGTGTCGATATTTGTTACCCTAATATCAATATATCAGAAATTATGCAAGCCAACAGCTCTATACTTTGCACACGTATAGCACCTGACATTCTAGATTAATTTGGAGTAATTAATATAAGTCAGTGCTGCCAGCATGATTCTATGCCTGATGATAGCTCCAATTTTAAAATACATGCTTCTATACCAACAAATGGATTTCATCCAAAATTGGCCCAAAAAGGTATCATAATATTTCAGATTATTTCTGACCAGCACTCACATGACATTGTTGCCAACATGCTTTTACGTGTACTAATAGATCCAATGTCTAACTCCATGTAACGTCCTTTGGACTTCAACCACATTTTGTATTCTGTACCTTAAGAGATGGAATTAAGAATATATTCAGTCACCAGGGCTGCCAACTTTATTGCTCTATTAGGCTACATTATGCCTAGTATACAGTATTTCGAACTAATTAAGACATTTCGATATTACCAACTTAATTTCGTCATTATTCTAGATAGGTTAATATACTGTAGATTAATCATTGGCATGAATCTTAATTTTAAGAAAAGTAGGCTCTTTAGTTCGTCACGGAACTTCTTGTTCCATCTAACTGGCTAACTGGTAGCATGCTGAACTTCTATGCCCAAGGTCGCTGGTTCAAAGCCGGCCTAAGTCGCCGGATTTTCTAAGAGCGCTAAAAATCCCTCAGCATGCTTTCCTTCGGAGGGGAAGTTACAGCGTTCGTTGCAAGTTGCTGGTTGCGGTGGCATCTAGCAGCCAAGTTCACAGCTAGGTGTCGTTGATGGTAGTATTTGGTACAAAATTAGGTACTACTACTTAAAATTGACCGTCTGCAGACCTTACCTGAATTACAGACAAATACAGTCATCACAAATAACACCGTTTATCAGACAGATTCTACACACACCCAATGTGTACGGGGTTACATGACCACGTTGTCGCAGCCCCTAAACTGAGGAACCAACCAACATCTCTGCGGGAGATAATATTTTGCGTGAAGAAGTAACAGACTGTTAGATAGTTACACATCAGTTCCAAACCTTGCATAAGGACAGTGTGATCACAAGTATAAAAATGAACCCCAAATGACAAGAAGGTTACCATCCCCATAAGACAATAGAATGTTCAAAATATGCATAGAAAGACGAAAAAAAAGTTCATTAACCTCCAATTGTAAAATACTTTCTCGCAATAAATGAGGTCTGATCCTCCTACGAAAACCTGCATATTTTGCCTATTATAGCCTAACACCAAGTTTGCCCAGTGAAATCTACCTCCGCCTTCCGGCGTGCCGAGAGGAGTTTTTGAATTGTGTTTCTTTCTCTCAATTTTGACTTTTCTCTTTTATTTTCACAGTAATGAAACAAATATGTTTTTGTATGTTGTAGTGTTATTGTAACATAGTGTGTTACTTGGTAGAATGGTAAAGCAACTCATTTTCAATGATCAGGAAAAATTTTGGGGGTATATCTTCAAAAATACAAAAGTTATAATGATTTTAGTACAACATTGCAATTTCTTGAAAAGAAGCCTGGTATTCTTCACATATACCACCAATAAGCAACTGGTACTAAAAGGGTTAAACAATATTATGTGACTTTCTTTTGTGTAATGAGAATAGACATTTTAGAAAATGTAAGATATAGACATATTTCTGCTGAGCTCATAATTCACTGATGACTTTAATATTTCTGATTGATTTCTGTTCTTGATTTGAACTTTAAATAATTATAGGCTATTGTGTTATCTACGCAGATAAGGTAATCGAACCTTTAATTGATTTTGGTTTTAATTTTAATTACTGAATTAATACTTCGAAGTTTGACCTTTGTGCTTTGGGATTTACTTTCATTTTCTTCATCTGACTGAGTTGTCAGTTGCTAATTAATTTAATATCTCATCGGGTTATTTAATATATTTCTCCTTAAGTTTCAGATTCCTCGCTTCGATTTATTTATTTTATTCTCATATTGTATTGCTTCCTTGTTTAATTTGTGATAACTTAGGATGACCCGTTTCGATCGTCAAGCGATCATCATCAGATCCATTACACTTAGGCTATAAAATCTATGTTTGAAAATACAGATGAAGATATTTGCAATATGTACAATTATTTAGTTGCAGTATTGGTACTGCAACTGTCGGTGTATGCTAAATGCAGTATATATGATGTTAGGTGAAATGCTAAATGGTGATAGATATCCGGAGTTTGTAATTTGGAGTGATTATAAAGCTGTAAAAATCAACTATGGTTAAACTATAATATTATAGGCTAACTACTTATCTGATCGTCTTCCTTGCTAAAGCTACGCGCAGTTTTCTTGTTCACTGTAACTCAAGGTGTGGTCGACTGCAGTAGGTTGTTATTTTAACGACTGGTTGTTCCCTTCTTTCTCCCCCTGTCCATATGTGGTGTGCGGAGTCATTGCGATGTGTTTATTTGGGGTGTTGCCAACCTAGATAAGATGTATGTTATTGAATGAGGTGGGTCTACAACTATCAAACACCGTGGATTAGCCCTCGCCACGCGTGGACCATAAGCCATTCAAACTAAGCACTGCCCGGTCTTATGATGACGTCCCGGCACCTTTAATACTGCCGCGAATATGGGCCTTGGTTCATTGCAGAAGAAAAGTACATCGTACAACTGATCCAGATAACATTCACCGTGAAGAGGGGTGAGCTCTCCATGAGCGTGTATTCATTTAGATCGTTGGGATTGTTTCGTTTGGCTAGGTATATCTCGATTGCTTCCTTTATGTCAAGAGCTCTGCCTTTCGATTCGTGATCGATTATTTTAAGGTCCGACTCCATGTTGGTAAAGCTGTGCCCCGCGTCACACATATGTTCGCATACACACCCTGTCGGAAACAAGACACAATTTAGCGATACAGACAAGCTAGATAAAAAAGGGGGGGGGAGGAATTAGGGGGTTTTAATAGGTAAATGTTATCTGGATCAGGTGTACGATGTACTTTTCTTCTGCAATAAACCAAGGCCCGTATTCGCGGCAGTATTAAAGGTGCCGGGACGTCCTCATAAGACCGGGCAGCGCTTAGTTTGAATGGCTTTAGGTCCACGCGTGGCCAGGGCTAAACCACGGTCTTTGATAGTTGTAGACCCACCTCATTCAATAACATAGATCTTATCTAGGTTGGCAACACCCCAAATAAACACATCACAATGACTCCGCACAGCACATATGGACAGGGGGAGAAAGAAGGGAACAACCAGTCGTTAAGATAACAACCTACCGCAGTCGACCACACCTTGAGTTACAGTGACCAAGAAAACTGCGCGTAGCTCTAGCAAGGAAGACAATCAGATAAGTAGTTAGCCTATAATATTATAGTTTAACCATAGTTGATTTTTACAACCATATAATCAATCCAAATTACAAACTCCAGATATCTATCACCATTTAGCATTTCACCTAACATCATATATACTGCATTTAGCATACACCAACAGTTGCAGTACCAATACTGCAACTAAATAATTGTACATATTGTAAATATTTTCACCTGTATTTTCGAACATAGATTTTATAGCCTAAGTGTAATGGATCTGATGATGATCGCTTGACGATCGAAACTGGTCATCCTAGTGTATTTATTAATCTCATGTAATTTATTTCAGGATTAGGGCATAACCCATCTCTTTTGGGTACATTCGTGTTGACCGACTGAAAAGCACTAAACTCTTGTTTACTAAGGCAACACTGGAAAAATGGCTTCAAACACCTCAATGTTTGTGATAACTTGTTTATGTAAAATTTAAATATTATTAATTATATTTCCCTGAATTCATTTCTGTAATCTTGCTCAATCGTAGACTTTGTAGTAGATAGTCTCTCTAATTTAATACTCTGGGTTATGGTAGCTTTGTCCAGTCGTTCTGATTCATTTTAATTATCTCATTACTACCCTGTCAGGAGTAAGGGACATATCATTAATGATCACACAAAACTACTAGCTTCCCTCCCTTATCACTTGGAATCATGGGACATGCCAACTCCGGATCATAAGATTGAACATGATGACTTTATAGGCAAGCTAGTGCTTAGTGACGAATGAACCTTCCACCTCAGTGATAACATCAACCGATATTGTGTTAGATTTTATTTCATGAAACTTCAGGACTCAAAATACTTCCTCCTCTCCAGATGCCACCATTTTGCACTGCACATTCCTAGGAACGAAGATTGAAATGAGTAAGCAGTGTGAGTGCCTACCAAAATAAAAACTTGTAAATGCTTCATTAGGCATAGATGTACACCTATATCAAGAAGACATATTACTTATTACCCCTTATTACTTCCATCTTTATCCGGTCGAGGATGCGATGCGATGAATTTCTATGTGGCAGAAGTCTTATATGGCCCGATGCCATTCCATAACATACCATACCATACCATAATACCTGTATATGTATCTTCCTTATCAGTAAACCAGGGAGATCTTTTTGAATAAACCTGTGAACAAGTTTTTATAAATGTGTAATGAGTTTATTCTTTATAAGAATTTTTTTGTGCCAGTCAACTAATTCTGGAAGAAAAAGAGGATAAGAACTACAAAAAATTGCCATCTAAGTTTGCCTCAAAAGTAGGGTGCATAAGCTGTGTAACACGAAGCAATCAATATATGATATGAAGGTAGGGAAGGTTGCACCTGAAGCCAATCTAAGAACTGATGACACAAACAAATTCATGCATTGCTGTATCTTTGACAGGATGACTAGTAGCATTCTAATACCACTGCCAGAGTTTATTCTTCAGTTTAACTTCCTCTTCACATTCACTGTTCTCCCCTCCCCAAATATTTCTAGATAATGTATTCATGAAGCCTAAACCTAATGCTGAGATCTTCTAAGAAGAAAAGAAAATGGTTGGAAGCTGCTGCCCTAAGTGTTGCACTATTTGATGAATGGTAATAGACTTACGGAATCTGGCCCTCTTCGATGAATTCGAACTGTTTGAGAACAAAACCAATAAAGATTTGATCAGAGTCCAGCAAACAGTAGTTGACACGCAGCTGTACCAGCTGACACAAGAGAAGGAGAACACGGCACTGCAGTTTAACATCGCTCGTCACAGTATACTGCTGTTGACCAAAAAGGGAAACATTTAAAGCAAACCTTTAAACTTATAGATAAAATTTGAACTTTATTTTCATCATATTTTAAATATAATCAAAACATTAATGCTAATAAATATGGGGGCAAAAAGAGAGAGAGAGAAAAACGACATAAACAGATGCTATATGTTGATCTAATGCCAAGTAAGGATAAACAGATGAAAAGTAATATAAAGTTACAATGTAAGAGAAAGGATGATAATCAGGGTGTCTACTGGAAGTATCAAGTAAAAATTAGTTACTTTTTAGTTACCTTTTAGTTACCTTACGCTACTTTTTAGGTACCTCTTACTTCACGACGGTTTTGCGACCTACGCGCATAGGAGCTCATCGTGCGTACGGCCCTTATTTAATTCCCATTTCTGCCATGGAGAATTTCAGCCCTGGTATGAAGAAATGCAGCTGATAATGCGTCAACAAAGCATTGCTGTGGCAAATAACGTCTCATTTATTCACGAGTATGCAACAGTACATTAGCAAGGAGTTGGCAAGCAGTGACGTACACCAACAAATACTGAACAGGCTGAATATTGGTACTGGATCTGCATTTCTTAAACAATATCGGATAGGAAAAGAAAATGTTATTACTCATCTTCCAACATATGCAGTGTGTAAATCTGGATCAAAATTTTACTCACAACAGACCTAGTTCACGTTCTATAAGCCAATAACTAGTAAGGAAAGCCTATGTTGATCAAATGAAGTTTTCATTGAGGCAGATAAAAATGAAAACACACTGGAAGAAAACATTAACGCACTAAATATGATTTCACTGGATTATTTGAGTTCAGGTATTGTGTCCAACATCATTTTCATAATGGTTGAAACCTTGAACTTACAGTACATGCTAAAATTTCTCAGTTTACTACTGTCCTCGACACATGATAGTAACAATAAAATTATAAATGCAAAATTAAACATCTTGATTTACCTATCTGTTAAATCTAGACCGCGCAATGTTGTATCCGATGGGAAGATAAAGCTAAATTTCAGTACAGCACAATCGAAGAAATTAAAAGGAGGGAAAATAAGACATTAGCTTTGTATTTATCCTGAGTAAACAATAACATCCTAGGCTATAGAATTCCTATCTTTAAAAACTACCAAAATTTAACATTCCTTTCAATACTCATTTTCCCAAAAACACAAAGATAGTTCTAAAAACCTTACGCCAAAACAATGTTTAAAAATATATCACACTTAACTAGAAATTAAACAAAGAGTTACTGATTTATAAAAACAATCATATAAGTGTCTGCAATGATTCCGGACCTCAGAGTATTAGGAACATAATACCAACACTGACAAAACTAGCTGTACTAGGCACACATCACTGGTACACTTGATTAATTCTCAGTAGCAAATACTAAAAATTCTGATGAATAGGTTAATTGTCATGAACGACATACTGAATCAGTAGAAAACACAAACGAATTAATCAATAAAATATGGTCCGTAAACATAAAACCATGAGAATGATTTCGTTCGACAAAACGAACATGTATACAAAAATACCAGTAAAAGAAACAATAAGGGTAATAGGGGACAATCTAAAACAGAATAACTCCAAAAGAGAAACGGAAGAAATAGCTGAATTGCTTAGGGGCACACTCAACCAGAATGTGTTTCAATTTCAAGTGGAGAGTGAGCAGGCGAGAGGGTTGCTGCGGCTACGACCGATAGTTCTGCTAACATAAGTAACCACATTCCATAATAGAATTCAAATGCATGTTTTCTGTTTATTTTATTATTTTATATTGTGTTGTTCTGATTTGAACACAAGCACATAATATCCATACGTAATTCAAGAGCCCATATAAATAAAACTAACTAACCGGACATACCGAGATTCAAACTGCGAATCGAAATATAAACACCAATTGTACGCACTACAACGTTTATGTAGTTAGATAACATTGTATATGAATTTAAACCTCAACTCACGCGATCAGGATCTGATGATGCCGCTTGAAGGTCGAAACACCTAATCCTAAAATTGTCCCATTATAATAGTGAACATAACTAATACATGTAATTTTTTCCAGGAGTGTTATTTACTTATAGTTCATATATTATATACATTGTACCCCGCCAAGTCTTTGGGCAAATTCGTGTTGACCAACTGAAGAGCTACAAGTATTCCAAGCCCAAGCCCAATCACAATCACTATTAAGAACTACTGGCTTGCGACTTGAGTTGCTTGATCTTTGTGTCGATCAATAGTAACTCTTGCGCTTTCTCCTCCAATACTGTTTGCTTCTTCAGCTGAAGCTGCTGTAATTCTAGCTTAGCCTTTTTCTTCGCTTGCTGAGCAGCTTCTTCTTTCCCCCACTTACAAGCCAAGTCCTCCTTACGTCTGGACGACGAAATCTGGAAGTCGGCTATCATCTTCCGCTCTACTTTCAGGTCAAGAACACCTCCTAAAATAAATAAGATATCTGCGCTAGAATAGTCTCCAGTGATTAGGCCATACACACCTATATTCTATTTGATAGCAAGAAAGGGCAATGGATTACGTAGCATTCTTAAGTATCATCAAATGTGGGTGATCATAATATTCACAACTTTATAGTATGTAATAGCAATCAAAAAAGTTTTGTGGTTCATAAAAATTAAGATCTTCATTTGACTATTACAACTAAGCAGTTTTAAATGATACAATTAAATCGATAAACAAATTGTTATACTGCAGGATATTCAGAATATTACTTACTTGGAAGTGAAGAAACTGCATCATGGAGAGATCTGCGCAACAAGAGATTTCTCTTGGAGATTTTCCACCAAAAAGTTCTTAAGGTAGGAAACACTCCTTTCCACTGCAGCATTCCCATGAAAACATATCAGGATGATCTTCAAAAAGTTTTGAAACTGCCGACTGTAGCACTTGCCGAAGTTCAACACCATTTCACCCAGAAGAGCATCTAAACGATCTTTCTTCCAGTTAAAGTTTTCAAGAATGACCTTAAATTTCACAACTTTATTGTCACAGAATGTTTTGTACTCTCGAAGTTCAGTATCACCGTCTGCAGGAGACATTTGCTTATGAATAATTAATTGTTCAATTGCAATTTTTGCCCTTTTCTCTCGCAGTTTAGTTGACTGTAGAACAGCAGGTGACAAGCATGATGCACCCAGTACAAATTTCTTCTCCAGAGGACTCTTCAATAGTACCTTACTGATCAGATCTACGAGGAAGGTTTTGCATTCACTCTTCACGAGCATAGCTTGCACTTGTTTTCGCTGTTTTAGGCAGCAGCTTGCACCAAAGCCTACATCGATGTCTTCAATTCTTTTGAAAGTGTCATTGGACTTGAGATCCAGATCACGGAAGTGCTTGACACTTGTTACGATTTCCATAATGCCTTTTCTAATGATTCTCCCCCCCCCCCAAGGTTTTTCATTAGTAGCAGCACTTCCATGTGAAGAAACGGGAGAAGAGGCCTATTCGACTGGAAGTTTGTCAGGAACTCCTCCAATTCTCTGGCAACCAACATTGCAAAATGCAACTTGGCAGTCAATGTTTCATCAGTTAACGCAGCCTTTATTACCGAAAAATGATGTGATTCCTTTGACCATTTCCCCACAAATTTCTTCAGATAAGGCAGCATTTCCAAACTTCGTCCAATGACTTCATAGTTCTCAGTCCACCTGATGGGGCAGAACTTTTTGGGAAAGTTTGATGATCCAGTGAGATGAATAAATGATGCACGTCGACTTGGTTGGTTCTTAAAAAACTGGTACAACGACTTCAAAAAACCATCAATACCCCAACCAGTTTTCTTCAATGCCGTTTTATAGGCTCCATTTAATGTGTGGAGCGAGCAGGTCCCAATGTCGAGAATTTCCCCTCTCTGATGGCAATTGGCCCTTCATGTAAGTTCTCAAATCGAAGAGTAATTTGAAGTTAACATTGGGACCATCTGTGGAAACTTGCACGAGTTTCTCCAGCAAAAGGTCATTTTCTGCCAATAACTTTATCAAACGGTCCAAAATATTGGCAGCAGTGGACTTCTCTAAGAAAACAGACTCTAAGTACCTTGTGCTGACTACATTAGAATCAGCATCCCAAAAGTTTATAATGATATTCATCTGTTCCTTCTGAGCTATATCATTTAAACTTTCGTCTATTGATATAACAAAAAAAGGGCTCTTCTTGACATTCCTCAGAAGAGCATCATGAAAATGAGGACCTAGACCACAGGTGACACTATAAGCCACCTCGTCTTTTTGGAGTTTCATTTTCTGCGCTATGAGGCTGTCTGGGAACATAACGGGTAAAAGATCAACAGAAGTAGCTGCAGTTCGCAGTGACATGTTTGACATAACACTGTGAGTAGCCTACATAATCTCTGCCTGGGTTAGAGAGCTGGATTTTAAATAGCCCGAAAGGTTACTTGAGCTAGGTCTAGGTTCATCACAATTTTGTATTGTGCTGGGCACAAAATTTGGTGGGGGCTCAGACTGAGTAGCGCTGGATATTGCCGAAGTGGTACCAGAATTAAGACTGGCTTCCGGTACATCTATCTTGGAACTAATAAAATGTTCTTTTAGTTTTGACTGTTCACCAGATTCAATTGGTTTTGCTAATGCTGCATGTTTCTTCCCTTTAGCATGTAAGCGGACATTAAAAATTCCCGATTTCCCAACATCAAATTCCTTCTTGCACAAAAGACAATATGCATTGTGCTTATTTTTCTCAACAGGTCTAAGCCAAAATCTGAATTCATCCTTTTTCAACCATACGTCTTGAAACGAATTCCTTCCCGGCATGGCTACGTCAGTAATTGAGGTGATAATAAATAAGAATTTAAAATATGAAAAAAAAAACACTGTAAACTACGTCAGATTAAAATTTGTACATTCACTAATACAAAAACTATTCACATAAAACCACAAACTCTTCTCGATGACGAAAACACACGCTGAACCAATATATGAAATACACACCACAAACAAAGTAAGAATACAGACCGATGCAAACTACAACTGTCGAACTCACAGTGCAAACTGCCTCTCCAACCTATCAAGATAGCTACAGTCAATTACTGCGGGGAATCCCTCAGATTCCCGAACGTTGCGATTACTGTTCAAACGGATCAATGAGCTATGTGCTAGATATGAAATGTGTGATTCCCCTTAACATCTACAAATGGCAATAAGATGTAAATGCTGGTACGTTTTCCGATGGGAAGAGGGAGACAGAAAGCGATACGCACGTCCATTTTATTTTGATGTAACAGTAGTAATTCTTATAATTTAAAACACTATCGGATGGGAGGCGGTAATAATCAGTGAAAAGAATTAAGTACCCGAGCGGCCACCGCATTCACAAAAGACGAGAAGATGGGAATCCCCACCACATGCAGGCTCACGGGATCATACGTTAATAGCATGATTAAGTTAAGTGTTTGTGTTAAGCTAGCCAACAGTAAAAGTAAGATAACACTAACACTGCAGTAAGGCCAAGCATCATATATCAATAAATTTAATACTTAGGCCTAAGTTAGTTAAATATCCTCTAAATCCCCAAGAAACAATTTTTCCCCTAAAATTCCCCGACACTTGTGTCCTTCCAACTTTCCCTCTGGGACAACTGAATCTCCCTAAATTTATGGGGAAATCCCCAGGTTGGCAACACTGATGCCAACAACTCGCCAGAAATAGAATTGACGAAGAAGTCAAGATAGCCATCACCACACGTACCGAAAGCAATAACGGAAATGGTATCTGAAGCAACACAACTACTGTACATACCGTACGCTGTGGAGCAAATCCATCCAAATATCCCTTTGCAATTAAGTTAGGTTAGGATAACTTCGAATTCCGAGGTTTATCACTCTTTCTTCGTACGACAATCATGGAAGTACTGTACGAAGAGACAAAACAAGAGGGAAAATTCAAACACGAAATCAGTTACCGGTACCACCTTCGTGACTGCGCAACAGCCGAAATCGTACTCTCTTCCAGTCCCAGAATCTATTGAGTTACAGGTAGACAATATCAAACATTTGCCGGTGTGAGGCATATTTGCGGATCTCATTTCAACATTAGCTGTAAGATGAAGTGTTTATTTTTCCGTGTTACATTGACGTCGAACTCCTTGTGTTATAACGTACAGTAAAAATATATGGTTAAATAAACAGTAGGCCTAAATACTCAGGTACATTATGACGCAAACAACGTGATTGAAAAGAACACGGTGAGTGGACAATCTTTATTGGAGGCTAAGCATTAACGGCCATTTCAGAGCTATTTTTGATATTAGTTGCCACTGAAGACATTCGGCTCTCTCCGCTGTTCTTCGGTGACTGAAGCGGACCAAAGAATATAGGGGACTGAAGCCTACGCATCATTTTCTCCACCTATAACGTTTAGTCTCACATAAGGCATAGGTACTAAGCGCTGGCTTATGATTGGTGGAAGATTGAGCTACAGCTGATTCCAACACTCGCCAAGAGATAGCAGACGCGGGTGGCGCGCTACCTGAAGACGAAAGTACGAGTCATTGAATAGTGGGATCGGCGAACATGCGAGCTTGAAACAGGCCAACTTAGCGCGCGCGAGTTTAAATGATTCAAATTTTCGTTACCCGTTAGTAAAATTCGTTACTTTCGTTACCCGTTTGTAAAATTTGTTACTTTTTTGTTACTTTCGTTACCGGTAGACACCCTGATAATGCACACAATGAAAAGACAACACATGGTCCATAATTTTCATTACAGTGCATTCCTAATATTTTGCAGTAGTTAAGGTGTGAGCTTTAAGAAAATATTGAGACTTCTAAGGAGATTGGTTGGGAACTGCTTCCCTAAACATTTTTAGAGTCGCACTGTTAGATGAACTAATGGAATTTGGCACTGCTCGATGAATTCTGTTTTGAGAACAAAACCAACAAAACCAATGAAGACTTGATTGGTGCCCGTCAAACATTAGCTGACATGCAGCTGTACCAGCTAGCACAAATCTTGGGAGTATTTTGCAGCCTCAAAAGGTAAATGCAAGAGGCTGAGCAGAGATAATGGAAGAGGTGCAAGTTCCTTGATAATATTTCTCATTAAGTTGTGATGTAAAATGCAAGTGGCAGGTCTTGTACCCAAGACACAAGATGGAGATGGAGGGTAGAAACTGAAAAGGTTACCAATTAGATCTTATGTTACCTCTAAGCTAAGCAAGTCACTCTGAGTAGTACTGAACGCTGCTTATTATTGGCCATATAGTCAGAGTCATCTTGCTTTAACCATTAAAAAAAGAATGTTGGCTAAAATAAGTCTCCCAACATAGAAATTAACTTTTGTAATGCCATAAAATCATGCTGAAATAAACAGTAGGTCAATTAAAGATGACATAATCTTGTGCCAATCATTATAATCTACTAATACGTAGTAGATAGAATGATAGAATATGCTGTCTACAAGATGTGGAAACACATCAATGTCTCCATTATGGGTGTTTGAAAACCCATCTCATTTGGGTACAATCGAGTTGACCGACTGAAAAGCATCAAACTTTTGTTTTGTCAATGTCTTCAATAGGCATTGCATCAACATCATCAGGATATCATTCCAGCGAGCCGGGTAGGAACATTGTGAACGATATACCTCCATTTAGTCCTGTCCTGGTATAACATTCCCCACTCCACTGCATCCCATGTTCCTCCTCTCCTTAGAGATCTTCCTTAACCTGGTCTATCCATCTCTTCCTAGGACGTCCAATTGGTCTTCTTCCTAGCACCTCCATCTCCAAATACTGGCTTGGAGTTTGGGTCTGATGCATCCGCTTCACATGACCTAACCACTTTAATCTCACCACACTCATGTCTTCCCCCGGGGTCAAGTTCACCTGCATGTCTCTCCTTACATATTCATTCCTGACCCTGTCTCTTCTGTTTTGTAGGGCTGATCTAATAGCTTATGTAATAAGTGGTGGCAGGCATTGGAGACAGTATTATTATCTGGCCAACCATTTCAAAATTAGCAACCCTGAATAATATCGCACTACACAGATGACAATAGACTCATACTACCAACATTCAAGTTATAACTGCCTCAAATCTATTTGGCCCTTGAGAATGAAAGCGGGGTTGCCTGACAGCTAGAATCCTTGTAAAATGCGACTGCTTATTGTGACATTCTGGACAGAGTGATACAGTCAGTACCATAGCTTAAAACAAATTGGCTCATTGCCAGTACTGATTGTTACCCTTCGTTCACAAAGTGAAGGATACCACCTGTTCATTCTAAGCGAAAGTTCACTACTAAATGAGAATAAACATGAAAGCTTGTTCTCAATGTTAGAAGAAAGCAGCAGAATAATATAAGAACAGCACAGATGAGAAATGTTGAAAGCTGGAGTTGTTGCGGGCACTGAGTTTACTCCTGATGATTGATGGCGGCATCCAGCAAGCTGATTAGCAATGGTCGTAGGGCAGTCATGAGACTCTATCTTTAGCTCCTTATGGGGCAAGCTCAAGTGCCAAATTGTTCTGAGGCAGAAAAAGACTGATTTAGTGTCTAGAAGTGTTTTGCACACATGGTGACTTTGAAACAAGAGTGGCAACAGTGAATACAACCCCGATTCAACCCAACAACAAGAAATTATTCTGGAAATCACCATTTTTGTAGTAATGATGGACAAATGGTAAGGTCACATTGTTGGCAACTTATTTAAGGTAACATAGGCCATAAAAACTATTTCTAGGACTTACCGTATTTCCTCGCATAATCGTCGCAGTTTTTTTAGCCTAAAATTCGTGAAAAAAAGCAGGGTGCGACGATTATGCGAAGAATATTTAAGTTCAAAGAATATACTGTATCATTATTCGCTGCACGGGCCAGTCATTCGCATAGCGTGAGTCTGGCGTGAGTCATAGCCTGCTGTCAGAGACAGGTTTCTTTCTTCTAACAAGGTCACGACAGGTTAAAGCTCGCGGAATGTGCTGACGAAGCTGGCCGTTCGCGTCGCGGTTCATAGCCCGCAGGCATAAAGACGATTTACTTTCTCTTAACTAGATCACGCCAGATTAGGCCTATAAGATCGCGGAATGTGCGCTGGCCACTCACGTCACAGTTCATATCCCGCAGGCATAAAGATGAGATTACGGTACTTTCTGCTGACAAGATCACGCCAGATTAGGCTGTTAAGTCCGCAGAATGTGCGCTGGCCGTTCGCGTCGTGGTTCATAGCTCGCAGGCATAAAAACGAGATTACTTTCTCTTGAAAAGATCACGCCAGATTAGGCCTATAAGCTCGCGGAATGTGCGCTGGCCACTCGTGTCACAGTTCATAGCCCGCAGGCATAAAGACAAGATTACTTTTTGCTGACAAGATCACGCCAGATTAGGCCTATAAGCTCGCGGAATGTGCGCTGGCCACCGCGTCACAGTTCATAGCCCACAGGCATCAAGACGAGATTACTTTTTGCTGACAAAATCATGCCAGATTAAGCCTAAGTTAGCGGAATGTGCGCTGGCTGTTCGCGTCAAAGTTCATAGCCCGCAGGCATAAAGACGAGATTACTTCTTGCTGACAAGATCACGCCAGATTAGGCCTATAAGCTCGCGGAATGTGCGCTGGCCGTTCGCGTCACAGTTCATAGCTCGTAGGCATAAAGACGAGATCAGGCCTACTTTCTGCTGACAAGATCATGCCCGATTAGGCCTATAAGCTCGCGGAATGTGCGCTGGCCGTTCGCGTCGCGGTTCATAGCCCGCAGGCATAAAGACGAGATTACTTTCTCCTGACAAGATCACGCCAGATTATACGCTCGCGGAATGTGCTAAGTGACGAAGCTTGCCGCTCGCGTCACAGTTCATAGCCCGCAAGCATACAGACGCGATATTTTTCTTCTGACAAAGTCGCGCCAGCATGTGCAACTGACTAGCGCATAAATACAAATATGCTATGAGAAGATTATGCGAGGAAATTTTATAAACCTATTTTAGTGTTTGAAAAGTGGGGTGCGAGGTTTATGCGAGGAAATACGGTATGCATGCGAGGAAATACGGTATGCATGAAGAACACCCGGTTATGCAGTTAAGTTTGAGAAAAATCAAGGTTAACCCCAACATAATGCTTTTCATTTGTTTATCGTAATTTTGCATCATGCTGCTCCTTACAAGTTTTTATAACTGATTTCTCTCTCTTCATTATATACCTGAAGACACAAGATCTCCTTGAGGAAAGGATTGGATGTAACTTATCTTATATTTTCAGTCAAATATGATACGGTTTGATAAATGATTTGTCTATAAGAATGCAGTTAATATGGCCAAATTTACCTTCAGTGCCTTGATGACCATTGGTTCAAATAACCGGATATATGCAGCCAAAGAGGTCTTATCTGCCCCTCTACTGAAACTCTTGAACATGGAAGTACCTTTTCTCTCCCCTCTTTTGCGTAGGTAGTTCATCCACCTAAACAATAGGATGTATATTAGTGAACTGTGGTTATAAATAAGAACAAAATACATTTACTGTTTTAATTACTCTACATTCTACACATGAAAAACTTGATTGACACCAGATACAGCAATATTTCAGCTATTATTCGACAATCACCACTAGAATTGATATACCTGTCATATCATGAGATCAACATTTGTATTCCTGTGTCATAGAAGTCTGCCACCTGGGAATAGAACCAGCTTGTAACATTCGTCTTCAGCTCTTCATCAGTGTGAAAATGCTGACTGGAGGACACGAATTTCTTGCGGTACAAAAAAAGGATGGAAATCAATGGGAGCATAATCAGGACTTTATTGTGGATCATCATACAACTCCCAGCCAAAGTCCTGCAGAACAGTTGCTGTGTGCAGAGCCATATGTGGTCTGGCATGGTCATGGATCAGCACAACGCCTGAACTGAGCATCCCACACCTCGTTTTGAATGGTGTTAGGAAACTTTACCACAAACCTAACAGACCTAACCTTGCAGGCAGTGGGAGAATGATTAACAGAGCGCGGGCGCCGTAATATTACGTTCGAAGGTAACTTTTTAAAACTGCGGCGAGCGTAATATTACGTTGATCGATTTCTCGCGCTTTGTGTTGGAGACGAACGTAATATTACAGCTCTAGCACTCGCGTGTGGGTGCCAGTAAGCATGAAGTTGCACATACTATCGCTAGATAGCACCACGTCACTGTTCAGCGGAAGAATATCGATCTGTTTGAAGGCAAGCGATGCAAATTCAAGTAGGTCAAATCTGTTTTCCTTTCCTTTGTTTTTATTCTTTGTGGACAGATTTTTCTCTCGCAAAAACGTTGAGTTCATTCTATGACTAGTATATATATTTGGGGTTATAATTCGCATTACAGATTCTGAATCTGACGCAACTGAAGAGACATTTCACCCTTCTACTTCTGCCAGCGCACCCGCTCGTTCCAGGATGAGAGCGCGCGCAACAGCTGTTAACAACCTTTTTTTTTTTTTCCTAACTCTAACACCATCATCCTTCTACTCAGAAAACATGATGGGAAGTTGTAAACAGGAAGATCAGTACACTAATCATCAGCTTGAGATCATTATTGAAGCACTGTATTCATTCCATATGTATTTGAATACAACTATGATATGAAGATTTTTCTTATGTACAATGTCTAATAATTCCAGTCTTCAAGAAAGGAGATAAAAAAGACTGTAACAACTACAGAGGAATCACCCTCATCTCACATGTGGCAAAGGAATTTGAAAGGATACTCGAGGGTCGACCGAGGATGGTAGTAGAGAAGGAAATAGAGGAAGAACAATATGGATTTCGAAGAGACAGATAAACTTTTGATCTTATTTTTACAATGAGTAACATGATGGAGAAAAGATGGGATTACGGGAAGGATTTGGTGATGACCTTCATAGATATTGTGAAGGCATATGATAGTGTGCTAAGACAACTGGAAGGAAGGAAGACTGTAGTTTTACGTGACCGTGAATCTTGTGATTATGAGCCACGGGACCTCCTTTTAACGTGGAATCCGAACCACAGGACATGGCATTTTACTTCGAAAATCTCACATGCATTGACCGGGAATCGAACCCAGTCCACCTTGGTGAGAGGCCAACAGCTTGACCACTGTGCCACCACGTCCACCCAACACAACTGGTTTGGGATGCATTGATAAGGAAGAAAGTAGGTAGAGCTGAGGTGGAAATGATAAAAGCCATGTTATCGTCAGTGTGTCAATAGCGTGAAAACCAAGATTGGCCGAACAAACTGGTTCAATAAAGAAACAGGTCTCCGACAAGGGAGTGTATTGTCTCCCACATTTTTCCTCACTGTCATGGATGGGATCCATAAACGAGTAAAACGGAGAATGGGAAGTAAAGGGACTAAGGCTTAGCTGATGACATACTGATGTGGGGGGAGGGGGGGCGAGGGGGACGATGAATTGGAAGTTCAAGAACAAGTTAATGTTTGGAACCAACAGATATTTATTATTTAGCGTATGGCAACTGAAGAGCAACTAATATACATTGTTTACAAATACTAAAAATCTACATTGAAGGGCTGAAGCCATCACTTCAAAATCTTCTGGGCTTCCAGAATAAGCTCGTCTGCTGCAGGATGTTACAAGAGATAGAAGAGCATGGAATAAAAATCAGTGTGGAGAAGAGTCAGACGGTAGTAATGACAAGAAATGTGCGAGATGGTACAGGGAATATTGCAGTAGATGGAAAACCATTAGAAGTTGTGAAAAGCTTCAAATACTTAGGGAGTGTCCTCACAGATGATGGATGGATAAGTGAGGAAATTGGTAAGAGGATCCAACAAGTAAATCGGTTTTACCAGAGTGTGAGGGGTCTAGTGTGGAACCAGGAAGTTCCCGAGAAATATATAAAAAATCTTGTACGCAACATATTACACACCTACATTGATGTATGCAGCAGGCACGTGGACAACAACTAAATGGGAGGAAAGTACAATCCAGGCAGCAGAGATGAAGTTCCTTAGAAGTATAATTGGAAAGACTCGCAGAGACAAAATCAGAAACAAGGAAATTAGGGAGAAAACAGGATTTCCGAAGTTACAAGACAAGATCGAAATCAGTAAACTAAAAGGGTATGGACATATGATGCAAATTGGAGAAGACAGAGTCCCGAAGCGAGTATTTACTGAGAAAGTCACGGGAAGGCATCAAAGGGGAAGACCGAGGATGAGGTGGATGGATAGAGTAAGGGAGAGCATTGAGAAAAGAAAGTGGAAGATATACTGGAAGAAGGACGAGAGTGGTGGAGACGGAAAAGTATGGAGGTCCTTGATTCACACCCCGACCCAGATTATTGGAACTGGGAAATGAAGGAGAAGAAGACAATGTTGGAATTTAGCCATAAAAATTAGGAATTTTCATATAACATACCGTGAAATAGAAAAGGAAATTTTGTAATTATTCGCACTAAAAATTGAGTCTTATTATTTGTAATTGCATAATGAAAAGAAACAAATATATTTTCATACCAATACATCAACCACAATTATTAGGAAAGATTCTGTGCAGCCAGGTTCCTCCTCCAAAAGAGGCAATGTTCTGTAGTATAATCAATAGAGCAATAAATGTCCTCCTATCACCAAATATAATCAAAAGAAAATTAATATAAAATACATGAGAACAAAAAATATATACATAAACATAATTACCTAACAAACATAACTACCGTATTGAATCAGCTATAGGACCCCTTCGCCTATAGTGCCCCCCTGAATTTTCGAGAGCCAAAATACAACATTCTTGGAAATCCCTTATAGTACTCCTCCTTATTTATTTAATTTAATCGTATGGTGAATTATATACAAAATTTACATCATACAACATTATCCACATTCTGCAACCAAGTTATGACATTTGGAGTGACATGAAAAACTTCAGCAGGGTTCCCAGGGAACGAGAACAGAGGGCAGCGTCGGAGCAGATGATCCATTGTCTACTCCTCTTGATCACAGTCGCACATTGCTGAATTGATCCAGCCCCATCTGTGTTGAAAGAATTTACAGCAACCATGACCGGTTCTGAATCTGTTAAGACGGCACCACAGTTTCCTTGGGAGGTCAGAACCTTTCAGTTCCTGTGTAGGATCAAGAGAATGGGCACTTGTCCCCGCTGTTTTTGTTGACCACTCGTTTCTCCAACTTTGGTTTAAATTAAACCCATTCACATACAGTATTTCTGCAGTAACACATGTTGGCCTCCTAGACCATAGTCGCTGTTGTGAGGGATGGCAAAATTCATGGTATAGTGGTAAAGTAGGTGAAGCCCTGATCTTCTTAGCCTCTCTCAACAATGCTTGTTTCCTTCTTAGATGTGGTGGAGGAATGTGGCTCAGCACAGGCAGCCAATGGCAAGGCGTTGACTTAATAGTACCAGTGATGCATGGCATTGTATCATTTAATCTTGAGTCTACTTTATGCACATGTGCACTTTCCAACCACACGGGTGCACAGTATTCTGCTGTTGAATAGACAAGGCTAATGCCAGTTAGGCGTAAACAGTCGGCAGAGGCTCCCCAGGAAGTACCACTAAGTTTATGTAGGATGTTGTTTCTTGCAGCAATTTTATGGGAGAGCTTGGTGAGATGCTCTTTGTAGATCAGGGTTCTATCCAATGTCACTCCAAGAGGAAAGGGATTGTATCTAAGTTGTTGTCCGTCAAGCAAAATATTTGGTTTGTAATTAGAAAACCGATGTGCAAGGCGGAAGCAAGATACTTCTGTTTTATTCAGGCTCGGAATCAATCTCCAGGACTGAAGGAAAGCTGACATTCTCTTAAGGTCGTCAGTAAGGGTGTTTTCTGCATCTTCAAAATTTCTGCTCTGCGTTACAAGCGCAATATCGTCAGCATAAATGAACTTTCTTGCCTTAGTATTTGGCAAGTCATTGAATATACAGGTTGAAAAGGATTGGGGCCAAAACAGATCCTTGTGGGAGTCCATTACTCAGCTTCCTCTTGTGACTTTTAGAGTCACCCAAGAACACCTCAAACTGTCTTTCACTGAGAATGTTTGATAACAAATTCACAATTTCAAAAGATGGAATAACTTGAAACAGTTTGAAAAGTAACCCTTGTCTCCAGACAGTATCATAGGCTGCCGTGAGATCAATGAAGACAGCTGTGGATTTTAGATGGTTTTGGAAACCTGCTTCAATATGTGTTGTAAGGGCAAGAACTTGATCTGTGCAACTACGACCGTTTCGGAAGCCAGCTTGTTCAGGTGGTATGACATCTTCAATGTACGGTGCTATCCTGTTCAGAAGGACACGTTCCAGAAGTTTAAACATGGCGCTAAGCAGGGCAATGGGATGATAGCTTTCAGGATTGTGTTCAGATTTACCTGGTTTCAGAATAGCTATAACTGTGGATAGTTTAAACTGTTTGGGTAGGTGATTCCTTTCAAGGATATATGTGAAAAGAGAAGTAATCCAGTTTATACTGAGTGGACCCATGTGCATGATGAATTCATTATAGATGTTGTCAGGACCAGCTGCCTTGTTGGTCTTCAACTGCTTGATAGCTGCTACAACTTCTTCAACAGAAAACGCCCTGGATAGTTGATTATTTCTCGGGGCGTTCTTTTTGAGGAGAGTGAGGTTACGTTTCACCATTTTGGTGTGACACTTGTCTCGCTTTGCCCTTGTAAGATCTACCATTCTATTAGCAATGGTGTCAGGACTTAAAGTACCGTATGTCTTTCTGTAGTTTCTCTTACCAGTCAGTCCGTGAAGTATTCTCCAAGCTTTTCTGCTCGACTTTACAAAATTCATTTTTGTAACAGTTGCTTCCCACTTCTCTCTCCTGCTTTTATTGAGGGACAGTAGTAGCTGAGTGCCTAATGATTGATCTCCAGTACTTTGATATTCTTTATACAAATCCTCACTGTCCTTATTCCATCCAGGCACATATTCCTTCCTATAACCCCTAGGAATGTTTGCTTTTGCAGCCTTAATAGAGAGTTCAACAAATTCGCCATAGTTGGTTGCTGTTGATTGTAAGTTCTTCTCAGTTAAGTTTTTATCAAGTTCCTTAGAGAATGCATCCCAATTAGCGTGTTGGAAATTCCATCTGGGTAAGGGCATCGAATTCACAAGAGGGATTTTCAGCCCTACCTCTACAATTACAGGACGGTGTTGGCTGTTTGGAAAGTTAGACAGAACATTTCGTGAGGTATATAAGGGTTGCGATAGTTGATCCACAGAAACAAATACTAGATCTGGGTTGTAGTCCCTATTCCAGCGTGCGGAATGGAAAGTACCTTTGCCCTTTACATCAAACACCAGATGTAAATTGGATATTTCTGCCCATAAAAGTAATGTCTCTCCATTATCATCTACTGTATCATAACCCCATGATGTGTGGTGGTTGTTAAAGTCACCAGTATAGATACATGGATGGTCAAAAGTAGGCAGTACATCTGGAGTCCAGTTTATGCATGGAGGCTTGTACACATTGACAATTTTTAGGCCATTAACCTCTATCACTAATAGGAAGGTATTGTCTACGACTGTGGACTCAAGAACTTGGACTGCAGTCAAGCTGGACTTGGCATAAGTGGCTATACCATACTGTGGGTGGTGGATGGCATTTACTAGGGTATAACTTGGAAGGTGTCCTCTTCTATGGAAGTCCTGCTCATCTTTGGTATGCGTCTCTTGGATATTAACGATGTCAATATCAAGATCCTGTAGCTGTTTATGTAGATAAACACATTTGGCTGAACTTAGGCCTTCAATATTGAGTTGCATAATGCGTATTGAGTGTCCAATATCTCCAGTTTGGTGGTTCTGAAAAGAACCATTTTTACATTGCATTCTTGGCATTATATGTATAGTTCACCTAATATTGTTGCTCGTTTAGCACCACCCAGGGGTCACGTGTAGAGTTAAGTTATAGGTTACACCTATGGAGAGTCAAAATACAACATTCTTGGAAATTGACGAATTCTTTAAAAAAAAAAAAAAATTGCAACTGAAATTCATCCTCTTTTATGACAAAAATATTTTTCTCGTTATTATTTTGTTATTCAGACGATATGACCCCCATTTTGCGTACATGTACCGCGTACAAGATTGGGCAGGATATCGAATTGTGTAGCCAATAGGCTTCACCCGATATCCAATAGAAGATGCCACACTACTGGCCGAGTAGAAGCGCCAAGTTTAAAATCCGCCAATGAAAGTTATGGTTTCATATCTTGCCTGCATTCTTTGCTTTATATCCTTTGTATTGCACTTCGAAGTGGTGTTTGCAGCAGCCTTCTTCTCAGTTTTATTTTAAACACATTTCATTTGTTGCAAGAACTGTCGGCATTCGTGTGACACATTATTGGTATATTACTGTGAAATATGTGAATATTACGTACTCGGTTGTGTTTACAAATGTTAGTGAGATGTGATCGTTCAGCATCATCACTCATTCCCTAATTGATGCATTTTCCCTCCCATGGCTAACCAGATATAGTTTGATAAATTCTAAATCGTGCGGATATTAAAGTACAGCACTGTTCATCCAAGATATGTACTATCATCAACAATGTCTTTTCATAAATAGTTAATTGTTGGCACACAGGGGAATATTTCTGTTGAACCATTTTTGGGTTAAATTTGGACAATATTGCAATCAAGTTTTCTTTATTTCTTCTTCCTAAATGGGAGATCACAAGAGTGACCATAGGGTTCTGAACTGGGACTCCACATGTCCACAGGGCTCAGAGCTGATTCCAGGTTGGCGAAGAAGGCCGAAGAGGGCACGAAGGGGCCCAGGGTTGAGCTTGAAAAAATTAGTTGATTTCCAATCAGCTCATCCTCCTATGTTCAAATAAATAAAGATTGCATTTCCATGTCAGAAACTTTGTCCATTCCATTCTATTTCTTTGATACTAAGAAATTTGCAAAGCAAGGGACAGTAGTGAAAGTCATTCGGGGGTAGCCAGGAATAGTGGTGGATAAGTGAGGTTACGGCAGTCTCATAATGCGCTGATTAAAGATGTAAACTTCGTTTATTTTGATTTAATATATTGTACTAAGTAGCATCAAAATAAAATAGCTTATTTTTACTCTCTCCCTTTCCCAAAATAATTGATTTTTGCGAAGTTTGCGTCTATAGTACTGAATGTAGGAGATGAACTATTCAAATAAACAATATGGTTTTCAGTGACATTGTCGCCAATATGTGAGACGTTGTAGCGGGCATTGTCATCGTGGTTGCATGTCTCATGCATGGAACTATAGTGAAGTTTCTAGAAGATCTTATCTGTATGTTTCAGTGCTATTTCGAATGGTGCGCAGGAACGGAACTGAAAGGTTGGCGTGTGTAAGCCGCAGGACTCTCGCTTTGGACTCTTAAAAGGAAGGAGGTGTGCTTGGCCTCGGTAACTCCACGTGGCCGGCTTCGGCTTAAAGCCGGCCACGCTTTCTCAAGGTACTGTGTCTATATATGGAACCACTTCTGGATTTTTTGAAAAGAACAATTTAAATTTTCATTTGTTTGGGCACGAATTATTTTCCGCATATTTTAGCTTTGGAGATTGCCAGTACGGTGGGCAAATTGCACAGTGAGACTTTAGTGTATTTTCAGGGATCTGTGCCACCCTAAGCTAGCTATTATTATTATTATTATTATTACCATTTTGAGTTTCTGAGGATCAGGATTTATATTTTGATGTTTGTATGTCTGTTGGGTACGTGTGTGGCTTACTCAATATGTAGTGTGTTTCCTTGTTTTACCCCCTTATTTGATTTACGAATAGTGCAGTGTGGCGTTCTGGCCACGGACCCCTGAGTCTGGTCCACCCTTCTACTCCCCCTCTGTTCCCCGACCTGTTTTGGATGGTAGCAGCGAATCTCAGTCGGGAAAGGGGACGCTGCTCTCTCTCAGCCGCTGGATGAATGTCCACGATTGAGAGGGCTGACACTTCTCATCAATTAGAAATTAACATTTTGGGTGGAGTGGAACTCACGCTAATGCCAAGGGTATGCCTAACTGTAAAAGTCACATTCTTTGGAGAGGCTTCTTCCATGTTTATGTGTTCTGTATTCGTCAGCATCATGATACTTACATGGAACCATCATCTTTCTCCATCTTTCCAGAAGGTGTAGATATATACTCAGTCAGTTGTTGATATGGAGTTTGGAAACACAGATTATAAAAGCCCCCTCCATTATTGACCAGAGGTATGGGTGATCCAGTTCCTAATCTCTTCTCCTCAGCTTCTTCCCACTGGGAGCTGAGGTTTGTACCAAAAAGACATTTTAGAAGCTGAAACAATTGAGGATACCTTTGATGTAGAGCAGTTTAAAAGGTAGATAAGTTATGCACATCAAACACCATTTATGTAACAAAATTTAGACATTCCTTAACAGTCAAGCATCCTGAGAGCATGTATTTATTGTGATTGGTGCCCTTATTCCACAGTAAGGGTGGCAACAACTATAATAATACACAAACAGATCTTCAAAAGCACCATAGCCATTGTAATGAAATCATTCCATGAAATGAGATGTCATGTGGCTTTCCGAGAGGCTTGGCGCAGGTGTTTTAATCGACGCTCGTAGGCGTTATGATGATGATGATCATCATCATCATCATCATAAATGTTTAGTCCCCAAATGAGGCAAATTAACTATAGGGGAAGATAATCCCCATGGCTCGGCCCCAACCTCCAATATTTTTGGAAATGACATATTGTACTGTATAGCCTATCCAGTGCCCAGAAAAATAGCACACCTGTCACCCAAATGTTCATGATCAGTATAACTGTTTGGACACTAATCCCAGACAAGTTAATGGGCAAATACTTTATATATAGAGAGGATTATCTTTTCCTTAAGATGTTTGAATTAAAGACTGGGGAGGCTTGGAAGGTTAAAACTGTTTTGATTGGAATTTCTTTGCAAAATGCTAATCTAATCATAATGAAAATTTGTAAATTGATATAATTTTTTCATGGCACTTGATATGCTACAATATTGGGGGTTGGGGGCAAAGGGGATTTTGGATATCTTGCCCACAAGTGCTTAATGCCAATGAGCCAGCTATGTTTAACACCACCACAGGAAGCTTGGAACTCCTAGAGGAAATTGTTGATACTCCACTAATACTACTTATCCAAGGTTCTCACAGTTTAACTAATTTGTGAATCGCATAAGACAGCTAGAAAACAAAACAATTGGTTATAAACTAAAATCAAATACTACAGAATACCAATACCAGACAGTTGTTGGAATTTACATGCTACCAAATAGCAACAAGTGTAGTGAAGAGCTTTAATACTGGCTGACCTAGCACAGCATAGAGGGATCATTCTATTCTTCTCCTAAGACAGTATTAATTACAAAATATAGTAACATAAAACAAATGAATCAATGAATTGGATTTTTCATGAGATTGATCAGTCAAAATAATTGTATCTTATAGCAATACTACTATTTAATGCTCATAATTCACAGTAAAAGTCTGTTAAAGCAATCAAGATCATGCACAATGTTAGCTGAAAGTTTTCCTCTCAATTATTGCACACTAGACCTGTAGGAAACGGCACTTATTCTCGGAATGTAGTTACAGAGATATCACCTGCTTCAGCACAGAATATCTGGTATTGGTATTCTGTAATATTAGGTAAAACCCAATTTGTATAGAAAGAAATTAACATCCCCTTGATATTTATTTAAAACTAGCTCTACTGTGTTATCTTACTCCAGCATGCATCTTACATTTTTGGAGGTATAAACAAGATATAAGTAAAGGTAATACCTGTTGAACACATTTGATTGTTGCTGTTGGCTCCACAAGAACTGTTAATCTCAAGTATGACAGGATCTCCTCAGCTATTCTGCCGACTTCTTGCAAGGAGCCAACCTCTAATAGCTGAGACATTGTTTCCAAGGTGGTGCGCAGCAAACCCACGAACTTTTCACTTGCAGCAGAGTCCAATGTGATCTATATATCATTAATGTAAATGAAAGACCAATGCTATTTCTGCTTATGAAATGGTGCTCTACTTAAACTATAAGATAAAACCAAATTTTGTATGTCAATCCAATAAAAGGGGTTTAAAAAAAGTTGTTAAATATACATTTCTGCAGTATTGGTTGTCAACTGGACTAGCTTTCTGAACCAGCAGTGCAATTGTCGTGGGCCAGCATTTCCCACTGAATAAGAGAGAATATTTGCACCTGAGAAGCAGAAGACAGAAGTCCTCAGAAAACATCAAGAGGAGATAAGCTGTTGATATTCACATTTAAGTCTCATTTTCCCATGAAAGCTTTTTTGCACTCACTGACTCTTATAATGTTGACATGATAACTATGATTTTCTTTTAATCTGTATTGACCCATTAACAATGTTTATTCAAAATGAATATACATGTACTGTATTATGTTATGTTCCTATTTCCACAATACACTTTTGTTTACAAGTTTCAGTACATGTTGAATTTTATGGCAATACTTCTATATAATGCTCATAATTTGCAGTAAGACTGTTAAAGCAAATAGCATTTTTTATTAAATGTGTGAAAGGTAAAATTTCAGTATATGCATTTCATGGCTCTACTTCTCCCAAAGTCCCTCAATCCTTATTCTTTGTGGGTTGAGAGTAGAGGAGCTTAATTAGAGCCCAAAACTTGTAAATAAAAGTGTATTGATGAGATGGAAAATTATAATACTTTTATTTATTTTAACATTCTGTCTGAGGTACAGTGTTGGTGTTGTTTCCTGTTCCAATGGCTCTGACATCCTAACAGAGGTTGATAGGATATTTGAACACCGCTTGACCAATATTAAGTTTAGGACAACAATCCTCATCCACAAGGTGGTGGTGGTGGTGGTGGTTCTAAGGGTTGAACATTGAGGTTATCTGCCCCTTCATCCACAAAAGAACTTGGTATTTATACAATAATATTCATGCACATATTTTTTCAATGAGCTGCAAGGCAGTCATGAATCTGAAATTTGCTAATTAGAAATGTAAGAAAATATCATGGCTTACCTAAGTATTAAGTTCAACTTCTGGACAGTACATGGATAAAACACATGAATTACTCGAATATACTGTAGGTTTAAATAGGAAAAACACAAAAAGTTATATAATTCATTGTGTTTTCCTATATATAAGGTTCATTTCACCTTCCATGTTTGTCCTGTGCGTTCCTACTGTAACGGCTTCACTGGTGTCCCCACTGTTGGGTGACAAGTGTATCTGTTTCACTGGAGAAGGTGTGGAAAAACCACAACAAGTCCCACGTTTGAGGTGATAAATGTAATGTTTTCTCTGACTAAGATACGTTGTGTTAATGGGCGCCAAGATCTCAACGCTATGTTGAAATCTAAATTTATATTTAACAACACCTAGCTCTGGCAGAACACCTTTAAGAATCTTCACACTCAGATCGTGGTATGATTTGATCATTAACCCAACTAACAATTGAGGGGCTCAGTGGAATAAGGGCCCATCCCAACCAGACCAAGTATTGAGAAAAAATGGGTTTTGTTAGATTTTACATCATTCCAAATGCAAAGATCACACGTAAATGAAATTTCGCATATATATTCTACACTAGCAGAAGTACCCGTTCTTCGAACGGTCTTTGGTATGAATAACCAGACGTTATCAATTCAGTTACTGTTGCAATGGTTAACGGTTTGTCATTCCTTCAAAAGTTTTTTCAGAACGAAGTTAGTTTTCTGGGAATATCACACACACTGTTAATTTAGGGGCCTTAAAATGTGGTTTTCGGAGACCCTTTATAGTCCCCCGAATTTTGTGTCTCACATTGAGAAGCGCAACATATGCTTTGGTCGTCCTTCTAGAATAATTGTTATATTTCGCCTATTTTAGCATGTATTTCGAAACTTTATTTCCCTATACCCACCCTTCTATGAGAAGTACAGTGAAGAGTTATATAAATGATTAGTGTATTGACCCTCATGGATACCTACCTAATTTTACGATGCTCCAAGCATCCGAACACGAGTTATAAGTGTACATAAAGATACACAGAAATACAGACACACAAACCCACGTTTTGCTTGCATCCGTCAAAAAACAAACCGAAACGCGTAAAAGAAAGAAAATTGAAACTTAAATAAACAAACAATCATATGTTTATAGATAGGTGTATTTATGCAGGAGCAAAGGCAGCTAGTGGCCATGAGGCAAACTAACTCTATTGACTACAACGTATCACCCAGATGTCCAAATATGGATATATCAACCACACAGTATCAAACAAATTGAAGGGGCAGATGACCTCGTAGTTCCACCCTTTAAAACAACAATAACTAACTAACTCAAACAAAATCATCCTTACGATGTACCCGTTTGTTGACAAAAAGAATGATTAGTAAAAATGTGCTCTCAAACTAAATTCACCTAACGTGTACTACCTGACGTGAAAATAAAATTGAATACCTCAAATTCCTAAAAAGCCGCAAAAATACTATTTCAATTCATGAATTGTTGAAAATAATATTGCTGTTTGGAGATATAATAGACCTTCTGTACAACATATCGCACGTGTATGTCGGGTGAAAGAATTCTGGAGTGCCCTTTGATCCCCTTAAGCGCATTGACGAATTTTACAGTCTTAGTTGGTTCCGTGATAACCTTATAGCCATTTGCAAACGTTCACAGAAATTTAATAAATGGAGTGGTATTGCTTCTTACAGAAAGAGATGGAAAGTTGGATGTCATCTCTTGAGATACTGTTGTCATGGTTACCGGCTTATATTCCTTGATTAGTTTATTAAATGAAATTAGTTTTCAGGGATTATCTCAGAAACTGTGGGTTAGAGAGCCTTAAAATTTAGTTTTCAGGGACACTTTAGGGCCCTGGTGTTTTGTTTCCGACACAGAGGGGCTGAAATTGATCTATCCCTGCATTTTCCCGAAGACGAAGTGGGAAACCACGGAAAACCACTTCGAGGATGGCTGAGGTGGGAATCGAACCTCCTCTACTCATTTGGGCCACCCGAGGCTGAGTAGACCCCGTTCCAGTCCTCATACCACTTTTCAAATTTCGTGGCAGAGCCGGGAATCGAACCCAGGACCTCCGGGGCGGCAGCTAACCATGCTGACCGCTACGCTACGGAGGCGACATAATAATAATAATAATAATAATAATAATAATTGTATAATTATATAGAGATAGGGATTAAATAGACCTTCCGTACCACACCCACACGTGTAAATCACGTGAAAAAATTCTAGAGTACCTCTTGACCCCCTTAAGCGCAGTATACTATATGTATTGATGCATTTTACACCGTTATTTGGTTCCGTGATAACCGTATAGCCGTTTACAAACTTTCATAGTAATGTAATAATTGGAATTGTATTGCGTCTAACAATAACCTGTGAGATTCTGTTGCCATAGTTACCGGGTTGCATACTTTCATTATTTTATTAATTCAAATTAGTTTTCTGGGAATAACTCAAAAACTATTGGTTTTAGGGCCTTAAAATGTGGTTTTCGGGGCCCTTCGGGCCTCCGAGTTTTGTTTCTGATATTGAGGGGCTGAAAATGAGCTTTGTCTGGCCCTTCTGCACCTATTTCAGCATGCATTTTAAGGGGGTATGCCCCTCATATGAGAGGTACGGAGAAGAGTTACATCAATGATTAGTGTCGTGCCTCTGAAGGATATCTGTACCAAATTTTACGTTGATCCACCCAGCCGTTCTCGAGTTATAAGGGAACATACTTGTCCACAGACAAACAAACAAACAGACAGACAGACAAAAATTTCATTTTCGCGCGCATCCGTCATAAAACAGTCTAAAACGCGTAAATAACGCAAATTTCCGTAGAAATTCAGAAAAAACAGACAAACTTTCATTCTTATATATAGAGAGATAAAATGACCCTTTTACCTGCAAATGTTTAGTGCGATAGAATGTTTGGTTTCTGAAGAAAGGGGAAATGCTGAAAGGAAATTAATAATAGGAGCATGAATTGAAATACGTAGTATATGTTTGCACTATTATTATATTATGACTAAATGATTCAAAAAACATGATTTACAGCTCATTATTGCAAAGGTTCAATAACTGAGGCATCCATATCATTGTTGTCTGAACTAAGGCCCTCGTAAAATGTTTGATATACAGGTGGTACAAATTTTGTAAGTTTCATAATGTCCTAATACTTAGCCCTCTTTAACTTCCTGCCACAGGAGTATTTTGTGTTCAGCACGTCACGTAGTACAGGCGGTTTCCCCTTCCCTTTTTGTAGACTTATTGTTTCTTCTGAAGCCAAATCCCCAAAACAAAATTTTATTTGCATAGCATGGGTTCCTTTCACAAACCGAAACTGAGATGCCTTTCTTATATCTACTTTATGATTTTTTCCACTGTCACATTTCTCTTTATGAACATGTTGTTTAAGTTGTTGAGATCTTTAAAATCCTCAGTCCCCATTTCAATAACAGTGAAAGGTTTCTTCACGCGACTTTTCCTAATAAGATCACACCACTGTCCAGGTGTATAAACCACTTGGGTTTTCCTTTTAAGTTTTTCAATGACACCAAAGTCCGCATCACATGGAAGGAAAGTGTGACCTGGCACAAGAAATTTGTGTTCGATTTCCTCAAACAATCCGCAATCAATCATATATAGCCATAGCCCCATTATTGCAAAATTCTTGTTCTGTCCAACACACGAGTCGCTATACACAATAAGTTTCCTTTTGCCAAACCTTTCCTCAATCAATGACATTGCTTTCAACAAACAACTAGCGATTTCATCTGCACCTCTGGAAGCAACAGACTCAGGCCAAACACACATGACTGCAGTATCACTGTTGCACACGTGAATGTCAAAGTTGTAAGTCCACAGTTGTCGTTGATAAAACACACATACCGTGGGCAAGAGAGGAGTTGGAAGGGCTTGCTGCAAGTCCATTGTAATTACTAACATATCACTGTCTGTAGCTTTACTTGCTAGTTTGTCTCTTTTAAAGAGACTCGTAAGCTGCTTCAGCTTTCCGCAGATGCACTTCATACTCGGGTGGTTTTGGGTTCTTTTGCTGTGCCTCATCACACACTTTACAGGTATCTGTTGAGGGGAACTTAAATCCAATGTTATATTCGGTATTGAACATATCACGAAATATATGTTCCTTCACTGATTCTTCATTATCAGTTTCACACTTCTCCAGATACAGTTTGTAGAGCTGTGATATGGAGTGTACAGATGTTATATATGACTTATTGGGATTAGATTTTTGGCTGTAATGTGAAGTGTACCTGGGAAAACTCTCTATTGTCATTCTCACTACGCCCTTTCTTTCTTCAGATATCGCATGGGGTCTGCTTTTATGGCGGCCATGCTTGTCCATAGAGGGAGTGTTCAAACCCCCTCCTGAGGAATCCTCTGCATTTACATTACCTGTAATCATAAAACGGAAGCAAATAACAATATATATTAACATAAGGCCGAAATATAATATATTACGCGTTACAAAACTAAGGTATTATTTACATACCTCTTACAACTCTCAGACGTTTGCTGGATATGCTATGTGCTGTACAGAATGCTGTCCAGCATAACTGAAGTTGACAACCAGTTTTTGGATCCTTGATGTAGTACTTGTAAGTAGCATTCCGCTGCGAAAAGTCAGGATGTAACCTATCTTTCTTGTATACTTTTCTGCACTTATGCTTTTCTATGAGGCCAAATAGATATGCATTTTGCATATCATAGCTAGGTAACTTGTAAAAGTCGAAAAATATACTCTCTTTACTTTCTTGAGAAAGTGTGCTATAAACACAGTATGTTGTGTGGCAACACTGTTCAATATTTACCAGGCGTTTACCAGGAATTACTTTCCCAGATGCCGACACATACTCTTCTCCACGGGCTCGTAGAATCTTCTTTGTTTTACGCCACTGCGGCACATCTTTTCCGCTTCTTAGACTTTGAAACATCACCATTAACACTAGAATCAGTCGAAGGAGGCATTTTGCCGCGCGATGTTGACAAGAGAGCGGTATGCTTCGCACTGCTGCAGCAACATATGGTCACATGGCGGGAGTTGGGATGGGCCTTTATTCCACTCACGCGAGGGAAAGTTCAAAACATAATGTTCCTAAGAACATGTCAAACACCACCTATTGAGTAAAGATTGAAGTTCGAGCTTTTGAACAATGACTGCAGATGGCTCCCAGATACCGTTGCTGTGCAGAACTCAAAGTCGGCCGTTGGTTGGGATGGGCCCTTATTCCACTGAGCCCCTCAATTGTATCAGGAGAAGGAATTTGGTCTATATCTAATGCTACCTACTGAAAGCAAAGATTGCATAGTATAAGAAGTGAATTTATTGTATAAAAAACAAGTAGTGGCAATTTTAATAATAATAATAATAAATTTAAATTGGAGCGTAACGATTTGAATTTACCACTAGAGAATTACGTGAAAACGGAGTCGGATGAATTACTGATTTTACTATTATTCCCAAGCTAAGAAGTTACTGAAATTCTGAATATGAAACAATGAAGTGAGAGATTATGTAGATCTGAGTCATTCGCGCTTACCATTGGAAATTGCCGTAGCATTTCCCTCGTACTTGATGCTGAAGAGAGCTTCCCTCAGCCTTCTGGACGTCACCATCTTCTTTGTCAGTAGTGGATATTGTAGTTGAAATTATAAAGTTATGGTCCGATCACATCGGAACCAACCCAACGAGCAACCACATCGGTCAAGTTTTACAATGATAATAGCCATCCCTTCTCGGCGCGCAAACAATATACGGTATGCACTCCTCGAATCCCCTCTCCGGAGCCGTCTCCTAGTCGCCCGGTCTCCTATGATTGGCTGAGACACCACGCGATACTCCCGACATAAGGGTCAATATACTCAGCGCGACGCTGTCGATTTCCGGTCCAGGCCATTTCGCCTTTTCTTGATACAGCCAGCTGGAAGTGCCCCACAGCTTTCGTCACGCTTCTCGACAAGAATATACCTGTAGCTGAATTCCCAATGACTCATCTCTCTCACAATACACCCTAACTGACTAAAATCCGTTAAATTCCGTAATCATATAATTTTCCGCGATAATGTTGTTCGTAATAATTCGCTTGATAGTGTTTTCTATTAACATCGAAAACCTATCTGTATACTTATAATCTTATAAAAAACGCCCAAAAAATACTTTAATAATAATAATAAGTTACATGAAACATATCTTGGCTGAGCAATTTGCCGAGTAAATAAACATTGAATGGCTTCCTACTGACTTATGTCAGTGGCGTAAAATACCCTAGAAAAACACGTTACATATTCGCCTCGGATCATCGGATGATTTACCGTGACGACGGTACATCATGCGATTATCCCAGACACGTTAATAAAATCCCCATCCAAAATACATATGACACAAATTAAATCACCCTAAATTACATATATATACACTCATAATTTTCTTTACGCACTTTGCGTCAAAGTCTGTTGTTATATTGGATTGCCTATGCAATCAGTCCAATGTTTTTCATTTTGATTAATGTTCCACGGATATTTCCGCCTCTCAAATATCTCTATGTTGGGAAAGATATACATAAATAATGTGTGAGCACTGTGTATATATGATGTCACATCACACGCTTCAAAGGTGTTCTGATATATATATATATCACCACAGAACTACCGACAGCAGTGGCTCAGCTGGCTAAAGCACAACGTTAGGTCTTGGGACCACGCTCTCAGCTGACTCGGTAGACGCGTGGGTTCGAGCCCCACCGTCGGCCGTCCTTGAAATGGTTTTCCGTGGTTTCCCATTTTCGACATCTGGCAAATGCTGGGACGGTACCTTCTGATAGGCCACGGCCGATTCCTTCCACATCCTTGCCTAGTTTCATTCGTCTTCATTCATTCCGTCTGTCATCCCAACGCGCAGGTCGCCCACGGGCGTCGAATAGAAAGACCTGCACTCGGCCTCTGAGGAGGCCACACGACAAAAAAAAACCACAGAACTTCCTAATATCACTGGAGGTCGCTTTCTTCTGGTGAAACTTAATCTCACTGATCACACGAGCACACAATCACACTATTGTGGCTGCGCATCATGACCATAATACTTAATCTCTCTGTGTATTAGATAAAATTAATATTGATTTCTGAAAGAAAAAAACAGTAAGTGCGCATTACATATAACCCCAAATATTTCTGTGCGTTAATCGCCCTGTCTTATTAAGTTCCCGTAGAGCATATTCTACTTAATACTAGTTCACAACCCAGACCAGTTCTCCACACTCAAATAATACCTTTGTACTAATTACCTTAAATTACACACCTACAACTCTTACATGGCGAGGCTGAAAACAGAAATCACGTATGCTGTTATGTATGAGTTTCATGAAGGACTGTCTCGCCTTCTGGTGGCCCATCTTTTGTCTCATGAACGCCTTAAGCAAAAATACCCTGTACAAGCGCTCCCTCATCTCTAGGAGACAAATGGGAATTCACCAGCACTACCAAATTCTGACCTTGGTGTATCGAGACATTTTAGTGCTCAAGAGCATCCGACAATCCCGTCATATTTCCCTGTACCTTAAAAACTCTCAATTACTTATATACTACCCCCCCCCCTTTGTGACTTCTGATACACCTGCCTGGAAGACCAGATCTCCCATGCACCAAACACCACACTTACTCATTTGATAGGCTGGCTCGCCAGCTAAACACACTCACTTTATGACACATACTTTCGTAGACTATGTATATTATACGTTCCGTATAATCTGTTTCCCTTACCATCCTCCAGCACATATGCTGTTTTGCCAATACGTTTGGAAACCAAAAATGGGCCTTCGTTGAGATAAAAGAACTTGGACATGCCTTTCTCTAGCTTATTTGACTGTTTCAGCACTCTAAGTAAGACTCTGTCTCCCGGCTCGAATAGGTCAAATTTAGTTTATTCTTGTTGGCGAATTCTCTTTTGTGCTGACTTAGGTAAATTCTGTTTCGCCAACTGGACAATGTAATCCATCCCCAGTTGTTTTCCCTCATTTAAACCCAACACCCTCGCTAGTTCATTTTGTGGTCTCTTTCCGAAGTGAACTTCGTATGGCATCAATTTCGTGCTCTCATGCTGGACAGAATTTAGCCAAGTCTCGACTATGGGAAGATGTCCAACCCAGGCCGAATGCTTGTCATGCACCAGAGTCCGAAAAAGACGGGCCACTTCCCTTAATGGACGCTCTACAAAATTACCCTGAGGGTACCTTACAGAGGAATGAATGTCTGAAATACCAGCTTCCTGCATACTGGTTCTCCATTTCTTTGCAGTAAACTGTGGTCCACTGTCAGATAGTATCCTGAGAGGAAGGCCAAACTCAGGTACATACTTATTAATGATCAGACGGCTACACGCTAGTCCCGTGGCTTTCCTTAGCGGATATAGCTTGACATACTTACTAAAAGCGTCAATAACTATAAAAATGGACTCGTAGCCGTACTGTCCATTAACAATCGGGCCAAATAAATCCACACACAGCAGTTCGCCGGGACTACTGGTGAGAACTGCAGATCTCTCCCCCACTAAATATTTAACTGGATACTTGCTCCTTTGACAGGTGTCACACTTAGCTAAAATCCTCCTAACATCCCTTCCCATTTTACTCCAAATAAAGTTACGACCAATTTCATAGAAGATCTTGGCAGCACCAAAGTGTCCTAATTCCCTATGAATTAACCAAATTAGCTCCTCCCGCAAAGTGGCAGGAACACATATTGCCCACCGATTATTCCTACATTTCCGTGCAAGAAGCCCATCCTGCATCTTGTACGTGAACCGTCCTACTTTCACATACTCTTCTTCACTTATTTCCAACCTAGCCAGTGGCTCCCTTAACTTAACATCATCACGTTGCTCCACTAACATATTTCTCAGTGTCTGTAACGATGCCCTGTTGCTACTGTCCACACATGCACATAATAAAATACCTTCCTCTGCTTTAACCACAGGATAATCCCTACATAAATTTGTGTCCCTTGATAGCATGTCTGCAAGAATGTTATCCTTACCTTTAATATATTTTCCTGTTAATTCGTATTCCTGCAGAGCAAGAATCCACCTACTAACTCTGTAAGAACTGAGTTTCCATTCCTCATATACAGTAATGCATGGTGATCTGTATGGATCTCAAATTTCCCCCCTACTAAATACATTCTAAATTTCCCCAAACTGAAAACAATACCTAAAAGCTCTAACTCAGTAATCGTGTATCTTTTCTCTGCTGCTGTCAGTCCTCGCGAGGCTAAAGATACAATGCACAGATTATCCTCATAATCTTTGTGACACAATACTCTAGCAATGCCTATATGCGAAGCATCTGTCATGACCACATATTCCTTATCTTTCAAAGGATATTTCAGCACTACAGCTTTCTCAAAATCTTCCTTCAGCGCTCTAAAAGCCTGATCATGCTTGGACTCCCATCTTCACCGAGTCCCACTTTTAAGCAATTCCCTGAATGGTTCTACCAACCCTGAGTATTTAAGAACAAACCTTCTGAAAAAGTTGCAAATTCCCAGGTATGTTTTTAACTGTTTAACATTCTGTGGCACCTCTGCGTTAAGTATCTTATTAACCCTACTTTCTTCTGGTGTTACACCTCTACTCGACACTCTATGACCTAAAAATGTCACTTCTGACTGACAGAATGACGACTTAGACAGCTTCAAAGTGAACCCTGCCTGATCTAACTTCTGAAAAACTATATCTAAATGACGTAGATGTTCCTCAAAACTGCGTGAACTAATTACCATATCATCAATGTAAATGGTTACAAACTCTCCTGTGTCATCCCCTAATGCGATGTTTAAAGCCCTAATTAAAGCTGCTGAACTACTCTTTAGCCCATAAGGTGTTCTACAAAATTGATAAAGGTTATATTTATGACTAAAAGCTGTAAATGGTCTATCTTCGTACATAAGTGGCACTTGCCAGAAACTGGAACTCAAATCTACATAAGTGAAATACTTCTTCCCCTCAAATGTTTGCATTAATTCCTCTATTGACATGGATTTCAGCTGATCTGAACTAATTCTACTGTTAACCAAACGAGCGTCTAAACAAATACGAACTGTGCCATCGGCCTTGGGCACGGTGATCAAAGAATTAACATATGGACTGTTAGAGTGCTCAATAATCCCATCTTCAAGCATAATTTGTGCCTCAACTGCACTCTGATAAGCGAAAGGTACAGGATAGCTATGTCCTGTGAATACTGACCTATCAATAATGTTCAATGAATGTGTATAGCAATTGGCCATACCAATGCGATCCTCAAAAACTCTCCTATTACACAATAACACATCATAGAGCCGAACACACTGTTCTTCCTCTATATTACCCTGAAATGCAGCATCACGTAACGAGTCCTCTAGACTACCGTTCGTAATCACACTGCCCACAAAACATGGAGAATCCCACTCTACGGCTGGCGATATCTCATTTAAAGTACAAATCACACCCACAACACTACTTCTCTGAATATGGTCATTGAACACTACCTCTACTTCAGAATCACCCCATTTAAATTTCAAACTCCCTACATCATAACATAAGTTACCAGACACTCTACTTAGCCACTCTGAACCCAAAATAACATTGAATACGAAATTTGGAATTACAAGACAAATCTGCTTTTATACATGATTATTAATTTTAATGTCTACTAAAACTTGCTTAGAAATTACTTTAGACCTCTTCCCAACAGCTGTGATAACAAAAGTGCTTTTAATTGGCATCTCCTCAAAATTTACTCCAGTTCCTTTCATTTTATCATAAAATGCGCTACTTATGCAACTCTTCATACAACCACTATCAATTAAAACATCTGTGTACGCCTCGGACACGTTAAATTTAACTATGGGGCTCTTACTAGCCACCTCCTGAATAATACCTTCATCATTTAGTTCACGTAATAATTCACTTCTTACATTTAGGTCATAGGGTTCCTGTGTAAGTGTATGGACAGGGCATGTTACAGACTGAGATTCTGACCTTACATCGCAGCCTGGTTCGTGTTTAAAGAACCGCTACCGCTTGGTGTAGTACTACTCACTACTGCACTGGTCTGGTTGTTCGGGGCTGTGTTAACGGTATTTCTCTGTCCGTTATTACCATTGGGCTGATTCCCTCCTTGACCCTTGTTCTGGTTACAATTATTATTGTTATTATTCCTCCCTTGGTTACCCCTAAAATCATTATTTCGGCCTTGATTTCCCCTGAAATCATCATTTCTACCTTGGTACTGCGTACCATACCCATTTCCTCTGTACTGATTTTGTTGATTATTATTATTATTCTGGTTCCCCCTATTTTGGACGTTTGCCCCTTCGCCACTGTTCCCTTGAACTTCCTGATTCCTATTCTCATTAGGCCTGTTATTATGGTTACCCTGGTTCCTACCGAAATTCTCCTCGTAACCACCCCTTCCCAGAGCATCGAATGTACTTAATAAATTTTCCACTTGTGAAATAGATTTAACATTTTGGATACAGGCAGCTTCTTTGATTCTACTGTATATGGAAAATGTCTTAGTAATAGCCTGACTACATCACTTTCCTCCCTCAAACCATCCAGATATTTACACGTCAATACCTGTCCTAAAAAGTACTCTGTCATAGTGTAGTTTCCTCTCGGGTTATATTTCCCACACACAATTCCCTCACGATGCTGAGACTGAATTACCTCATTCCAAAATATCTCACAAAATTTAACTTTAAAATCTGAAATGTTCTCGAAATTGTCTCTGTAGACAGCAAACCAGTTTCTTGTCTCCCCTACAAACGCTTGCTCTAAAATCTCAACTACCTGGCACCACTCAATACTACCATCTTCCAACCTCTCCCTGAATTTATTTTCTATTGCATTCATGAACTCCATTGGAGAACCCTGCCGATTACTGAATTTGCCTTGTTCTATTTCCCTGTGTGTGCTATTCACATAAACTGGCCTACTCTGACTATTTTCCTGCCTAATTCTAGCTTTCAACTTCTGTTCTAATTCAGCAATTTTCTCCTCAGCTTTTATTTCAATATTAGTTACAGTTAACCTAATGCTCCCTTCCGATTCTTCAACTTTACCACTTAACTTGGCTTGTTTCTCATTAATCTCATTAATGCTTTCCTTATTTCTCTCCCTTTAATCATTAACTTCAGTGATTATTTCTGCATGAACTTTATCAATTCTTCCCCCCAGCTGTTCTTTAACCTCTTTAGTTGCTACCTGAATTTTTTCAATTTCTCTCCCCAATTGCTTTTTGACCTGCTGTGTTTCAAGTTGCACTAGTTCTTTTAAATTTTCAGCCTGTGTACTGATTCTAATTTCTAACTCCTCCTGTACTTTTCCTAATTTACTGTCTACATCTGCAATAATCTCTTTAGCCTTCTCTTCCATCATCCCTCTGATCTCACCTCTAATCAGCTCAAATTTATCACTAATTTCCCTACTGTTTTGTTAAAGTTTAGCATTTAAAGTTTCAGTACTCTCTTTATTTTCCCTACTGTTTCGTTCAAGTTAAGCATTATTTTGTTCGAGTTTAGCATTTAAAGTTTCAGTACTCTCTCTATTTTCCCTACTATTTTGTTCAAGTTTAGCGTTTAAAGCATCTGGCTAATTTTATTTTGTTGCATAAACTGAAGAAGCAAACTCTCTAACCCTGCTTGACTGTTTTGATTACCCCCCTCAGTATCGGGATTTACCTCCGACATCCCTGTACTGCTTTCATTTACAAGACTAGCCAAACTGCTCGTATCTTCACTATCCAACTGGTGACCACTACGCAACTTCATCTCTTCCTCAACACTACCCATGCTGATACACACCGATAAATGAAAAACCCCCAAAATACAGGCACAGAAATATATACCCTTCTCCTTCCACAAATGTTATTAAGTTTTCGGCCTCACGTTGGTAGCGACTAGTGTAACGGCTTCACTGGTGTCCCCACTGTTGGGTGACAAGTGTATCTATTTCACTGGAGAGAGTGTGGAAAAACCACAGCAAGTCCCACGTTTGAGGTGATAAATGTAATGTTTACTCTGACTAAGATACGTTGTGTTAATGGGCGCCAAGACCTCAACGCTATGTTGAAATCTAAATTTATATTTAATAACACCTAGCTCTGGCAGAACACCTTTAAGAATCTTCACACTCAGATCGTGGTATGATTTGATCATTAACCCAACTAACAATTGTATCAGGAAAAGGAATTTGGTCTATATCTAATTCTACCTACTGAAAGCAAAGATTGCATAGTATAAGAAGTGAATTTATTATATAAAAAACAAGTAGTGGCAATTTTAATAATAATAATAAATTTAAATTTAAATTGGAGCGTAACGATTTGAATTTACCACTAGAGAATTACGTGAAAACGGAGTCGGATGAATTACTGATTTTACTATTATTCCCAAGCTAAGAAGTTACTGAAATTCTGAATATGAAACAATGAAGTGAGAGATTATGTAGTTCTGAGTCATTCGCGCTTACCATTGGAAATTGCCGTAGCATTTCCCTCGTACTTTATGCTGAAGAGAGCTTCCCTCAGCCTTCTGGACGTCACCATCTTCTTCGTCAGTAGTGGAGATTGTAGTTGAAATTATAAAGTTATGGTCCGATCACACCGGAACCAACCCAACGAGCAACCACATCAGTCAAGTTTTACAATGATAATAGCCCTCCCTTCTCGGCGCGCAAACAATATATGCACTCCTCGAATCCCCTCTCCAGAGCCGTCTCCTAGTCGCCCGGTCTCCTATGATTGGCTGAGACACCACGCGATACTCCCGACAGAAGGGTCAATATACTCAGCGCGACGATGTCGATTTCCGGTCCAGGCCATTTCGCCTTTTCTTGATACAGCCAGCTGGAAGTGCCCCAAGACTTTCGTCACGCTTCTCGACAAGAATATACCTGTAGCTGAATTCCCAATGACTCATCTCTCTCACAATACACCCTAACTGACTAAAATCCGTTAAATTCCGTAATCATATAATTTTCCGCGATAATGTTGTTCGTAATAATTCGCTTGATAGTGTTTTCTATAACATCGAAAACCTATCTGTATAATTATAATCTTCTATCTTCTATATATATAAAAATCAATCTTACGTGATAGTTTGTCTGTGGGTGTGTGTGTATGTCTCCTATGCATTCATATACCACTCAACCGATTGCGATGAAACTTGGGTGAGATGTTGAGTACACTCTAAGGAAGGTTTCTGACTTAGTAAATCCATTTTACAATAGGTAGCGCACGCGTAGATTCAACAAATGAGTGACGATGCGCGAAGCGTTTCAAACAAGTCCCGTATGTGTTCATATACCATTCGTCCGATAGCGATGAAACTTGGGTGAGATGAAGTATACACTTATGTGAAGGTTTCCAAATTAGTGAGTACATTTCACAGTAGATAGCGCACGAGTAGATTCAACAAATGAGCGACGACACGCAAAGTGTTTCAAAAATGTCCCGTATGCATTCATATACCATTCGTCCGATAGCTATGAAACTTGCGTAAAATGTTGTGTACACTTCAGGGAAATTTTCTGGCTTATTAAATCCACTTTACAATAGGCAGCGCACGAGTAGATTCAACAAATGAGCTACGACGCGTGAAGCATTTCAACAAAGTCACGTATGCGTTCATATACCATTCGTCCGATAGCGATGAAACTAGGCTGAGATGTGTGCACTCCAGGGAAGGTTTCTGGCTTAGTAAATCCCTTTAAAAATAGGAAGAGCAGGAGCAGAATAAACAAATGAGCGACGACGCGCACTGTTTTTCATCAAAGTCCCATATAAGGTCATATACCATTCATCCGATAGCGATGAAACTTGGGTGAGCTGTTGTGTACACTCCAGGGAAGGTTTCTGGCTTAGTACATCCATTTTACAATAGGTAGCGCAGCAGTAGATTCAACAAATGAGCGATGACACGCGAAGCGTTTCAACAAAGTCTCGTATAAGGTCATATACTATTCGTCTGACAGTGATAAATGTTTGGTGAATTGTTGTGTACACTACAGGAAAGGTTTCTGGCTTAGTTAATCCATTTTACAATACGAAGCGCACGTTTAGATTCAACAAATGAGTAACTACGCGCGAAGCGTTTCGACAACGTCCCGTATACGTTCACATACCATTCATCCGATTGCGATGAAACTTGGGTGAGATGTTGTGTACACTCCAGGGAAGGTTTCTGGCAGAGTACATCCATATTACAATAAGTAGCGCAAGTAGAATCAACAAATGAGCGACGACACGCGAAGCATTTCAACCATGTCCCGTCTGCATTCATATACCATTCGTCCGATAGCTATGAAACTTGGGTGAGATGTTGTGTACACTTCATGGAAGGTTTCTGGCTTAGTAAATCCACTATACAACAGGCAGCGCACAAGTAGATTCAATAAATGAGGGACGACGCGCGAAGCGTTTCAACAAAGTCCCGTATAAGGTCATATACCATTCTGCCGTTAGCGGTGAAACTTGGGTGAAATATGGTGGACACTCCAAGGAAGGTTTCTGGCTTAGTAAATATATTTCACAGTAGGTAGCACACGAGTAGATTCGACAAATGAACGACGACACGCGGAGCATTTCAATACACTCCCCTATGTCTTCATATCCCATTAGTCCGATAGCGATGAAACTTGGGTGAGATGTTGTGGACACTTACGTGACGGTTTCTAACTTGGTAAATACATTTTACAGCAGGTAGCGCACGAGTAGATTCAACACATGAGTGACGGAGCGTGAATCGTTTAAACAAAATCCGGTATGCGTTCATATACTATTCATCCGATTGCGATGAAACATTGATCAGTTATTGTGTACACGCCAGGGAAGGGTTTCGACTTAGTAAATCCATTTCACAATAAGTAGCGCAAGAGTAGATGCAACAAATGGGTGCCGACGCGCGAAGCGTTTCAACAAAATCCCATATTGGGTTCATATAACCTTCTTCGATTGTGATGAAACCTTGATGAGTTATTGTGTACACGCCAGGGTAGGGTTTCGACTTAGCAAATTCATTTCTCAATAGGTAGCGTACGAGTAGAATCAACAAATGAGTGACAGCGCACGAATCGTTCAAACAAAATCCCGTATACGTTCATATACCATTCATCCGATTGCGATGAAACTTTTGAAAGTTGTTGTGCACGCTCCCACGATTGATTCTAAATTAGAAAATCCATTTTACGATAGCATAGGGGCAGTTAACGGAAATTGAAAAACATGTTGTGTATCCAAAAGCACTTCAAAAAACAGAATTTCAACGCCAACACTTTCTTTGATTGGCATTGCAACGCATGCCGGGTACAGCTTGTCTTATATAAAAATCAATGTTACGAATAGTTTGTCTGTATGTATGTCTCCTATGCGTTCATATACCATTCGTCCGATTGCGATGAAACTTGGGTGAAATGTTGAGTACACTCCAAAGAAGGTTTCTGACTTAGTAAATCCATTTTACAATAGGTAGCGCACGCGTAGATTCAACAAATGAGCGACGATGCGCGAAGCGTTTCAAGAAAGTCCCGTATGTGTTCATATACCATCCGTCCGATAGCGATGAAACTTGGGTGAGATGTTGTGTACACTAACGTGAAGGTTTCAAAATTAGTGAATACATTTCACTGTAGATAGCGCACGAGTAGATTCAACAAATGAGCGACGACACGCAAAGCGTTTCAACAAAGTCCCGTATGCATTCATATACCATTCGTCCGATAGCTATGAAACTTGCGTAAAATGTTGTGTACACTGCAGGGAAATTTTCTGGCTTAGTACATCCACTTTACAATAGGCAGCGCACGAGTAGATTCAACAAATGAGCTACGATGCGCGAAGCATTTCAACAAAGTCCCATATAAGGTCATTTACCATTCATCCGATAGCGATGAAACTTTGGTGAGATGTTGTGTACACTCCAGGGAAGGTTTCTGGCTGAGTACATCCATATCACAATACGTAGCGCAAGAGTAGAATCAACAAATGAGTGACGACACGCGAAGAGTTTCAAACAAGTCCCGTATGCATTCATAAACCATTCGTCCGATAGCTATGCAACTTGGGTGAGATATTGTGTACACATCATGGAAGGTTTCTGCCTTAGTAAATCCACTATACAATAGGCAGCGCACAAATAGATTCAACAAATGAGGGACGACGTGCGAAAGTTTCAACAAAGTCCCGTATAAGGTCATATAGCATTCTGCAGTTAGCGGTGAAAATTGGGTGAAATATGGTGGACACACCAAGGAAGGTTTCTGGCTTAGTAAATACATTTCACAGTAGGTAGCACACGAGTAGATTCGACAAATGAACGACGACACGCGGAGCGTTTCAATACAGTCCCCTATGCCTTCATATCCCATTAGTCCGATAGCGATGAAACTTGGGTGAGATGCTGTGGACACTTATGTGACGGTTTCTAACTTAGTAAATACATTTTACAGTAGGTAGCGCACGAGTAGATTCAACAAATGAGTGACGGGGTGCGAATCGTTTAAACAAAATCCGGTATGCGTTCATATATTATTCATCCGATTGCGATGAAACATTGATCAGTTATTGTGTACACGCCAGTGAAGGGTCTCGACTTAGTAAATCCATTTCACAATAAGTAGCGCAAGAGTAGGTGCAACAAATGGGTGACGACGCGCGAAGCGTTTCAACAAAATCCCCTATTGCGTTCATATAACCTTCTTCGATTGCGATGAAACCTTGATGAGTTATTGTGTACATGCCAGGGAAGGGCTTCGACTTAGTAATACATTTCTCAATAGGTAGCGCACGAGTAGATTCAACAAATGAGTGACAGCGCACGAATCGTTTTAAGAAAACCCCGTATACGTGCATATACCATTCATCCGATTGCGATGAAACATTGATGAGTTATTGTGTACACGCCAGGGGAGGGTTTCGACTTAGTAAATCCATTTCACAATAGGTAGCACACGAGTATATGCAACAAATGGGTGACGACGCGCGAAGCGTTTCAACAAAATCCCCTATGCGTTCATATAACCTTCTTCGATTGTGATGAAACCTTGATGAGTGTACACGCCAGGGAAGGGTTTCGACTTAGTAAATCCATTTCTCAAGTAGGAAGCGTATGAGTAGAATCAACAAATGAGTGACAGCGCACGAATTGTTCAAACAAAATCCCGTATACGTTCATATGCCATTCATCCGATTGCGATGAAACTTTTGAAAGTTGTTGTGCACGCTCCCACGAATGATTCTAAATTAGAAAATCCATTTTACGATAGCTTAGAGGCAGTGAACGGAAATTGAAAAACATGTTATGTATCCAAAATCACTTCAAGAAACTGAATTTCAACGCCAACACTTTCTTTGATTGGCATTGCAACGCATGCCGGGTACAGCTTGTAATCTTATAAAAACGCTCCAAAAAATACCTTAATAATAATAATAATAAGTTACATGAAACATATCTTGGCTGAACAATTTGCCGTGTAAATAAACATTGAATGGCTTCCTACTGACTTATGTCAGTGGCGTAAAATACCCTAAAAAAACACGTTACACTACTTTATATGTCCCGTTGTTTGATTATCTTTTTACTTCTGCCTCCCTTTCCTGTGATTGTCCATTTTTCACTCCATTCAACACCAACACTTCAAGACAGATATCATTGATAAATCCCCCCCTGTCACACACTGTTTGGAATGGCAGAATAAATTCCTCTTTGCCTTTTCCTGTCTGCCTTTCATGGCTCTACTTCTTCCCAAGTCCTCAATCCTTATTCTTTCTGGGTTGAGAGAATTTCCTTTCCCTGTCTTTTATTCAGTTTTGATCTTTTCTTCTTCTAGTACCGTATGTAAGTTTCCTGTAAGTCCTGTAACTTAACTTTTTATTTTTACAATTAACTCCACCACAACGATGTCGCCAAATGTAACCTAACTTTAACATTTGCTTAATCTACCACGTTCACGTACAGGCCACAAGTGTACAAGAATCACCTTAACGTAATCTCGGCAAGTATGGGCACCAGGCTCAGGTCGTATGGACCCTCATTGAATAAAATAGTTAAATAAAACCCCGGAAAAAGAGATCTCCTACCGCAAGGCGTGAACATTAAAACATGCTTCGCTGATCTACATTGGATATTACCAAACCCCCTGTGCGTTTCTTATTTGGGGAAGCAAATATTTTCTCACTTTCCACTTCCCAATCACAAAGCAATGAAAATGCAATGATACTGAAGGTGTAATCATTTGGCATTTTTTGGCATGATGATTTTCATCAAATAGAGAGTCCACTTTCTTATAAAATTAATAATTCAGCCACACCTGGGCTTAAAATCTGAGACACTGATTCCATATGTTACAGCTATTTTTTATCCTCTAAAATACAGCACTTTATGAAAAGCAGCATATCCACCATCATACTAATATATAAAAATGAGATGGTGTGTGTCTGTCTGTCTGTTACTCAATAACGCAAGAACCACTGGTCCGATTTAATTGAAATTTTGCATAGATGTAGCTGATTTACCAGGTTTACATATAGGATACTTTTTATTTCGAAATTTTGCACTATTAAAAAATGGCGACCATTTTAGTGACGTCACTAGACCCTTTGGTTTCAAACTTTCCTGTTTCCATATCAAATAAAAAGAGAACGGTAGGAAATAGCAAACTTTTGATGGTACATACGAGCTTTGAAATTTAATTTCCTATCCGAAAGGTCCTTATCACTTTTCGTGTATCTCCAACAGTTAGCGAGTAAAACCGACATTTGTGACGTCACTACACCCTTTAGTTTCAAAATTTCATATTTCCTTTCCAAATAAAAAGAGAACGCTAAGAAATAGCAAACTTTTGATGGTATACATGAGCTTTAACATTTAATTTTCTATCCGAAAGGTCTTTATCACTTTTCGTATATCTCCAACGGTTAGCGAGTAAAACCAAAATCTGTGCAATAAAACACGGTCAACACCGAGCGGTGCAGTATATCTCTCTATATATAAAAATGAAAATTTGTATATTTTTCTCTGAATTTCTACGGAAATTTGAGTTGTTTACGCGTTTCAGACTGTTTTATGATGGATGCGTGCGAAAATAAAGTTTTTGTCTGTCTGTCTGTTTGTTTGTTTGTCTGTGGACAAATTTGTTCCCTTATAACTAGAGAATGGCTGTGTGTATCAACTTAAAATTTGGTACAGATATCCATTAGAGGCACGACACTAATCATTGATGTAACTCTTCTCCGTACCTCTCATAAAAGGGGGCCTACCCCCTTAAAATGCATGCTGAAATAGGCGTAGAAGGACGAGACAAAACTCATTTTCAGCCCCTCAATGTGAGAGACAAAACTCGGGGTCCCGAAAACCACATTTTAAGGACCGAAGACCAACCGTTTTTGAGATATTCCCAGAAAACTAATTTAATTTAATAAACTAATGAACGAATGCAAGCCAGTAACCATGCCAACGGATTCTCAGAGGTCCTTCTATTGCTTTAAGACGCAATGCAATTCCATTAATTACATTAGTGTGAAAGTTTGCAAACGGCTAGAAGGTTATCACGGAACCAAATTAAGCCGTAAAATTCATCAATACGTATATGCGCTTAAGGGGATGAAGGGGTACTCTAGATTTTTTTCACGCGATTTACACCTGCGGGTGTGGTACGGCAGGTCTATTATATTCCTATCCCCGTATTATTCATTCATTTCGTATAGGCCATCTACGGACCGCGTCATTCCAACCGTCTCCTATTGGCTTTGATGTTTGCCCTGTACGCCCGCATTCATTCTCGGTGGACTTCCTTCCGTTCCTGGGTCCAAATCTTTCCCGTTTTCTGCGTCGGTTTTTCTTGGAAACTTTTACAAGCTTGAAGTTTCCTTTTGAGTGGGGCGTGCTCCTGAATGTCTGTTGGTGTAATCCCCACTTCTTTCAGATATTTATTCAGTTCAATGAACCAGGCCCATTTTGTTTTCCTCTCCTGAAAGTAAGTTATGTTGCGGTTGGTCAGTCTCGCTGAGCTCATTCGTTTCACATGCCCAAAAAATAGTAACCTCCTCTTCCGGATGACGTTGCTTATCTTCTCCACATGAGTATATAGGTCATGGTTATGCCGTCTTCTGTATTCCCCATTGTCTTTGATGGAACCCAATATCTTTCTCAAAATTTTCCTTTCTTTGCCCTCCAGTTTCTCGACCAAGCCTTTTTTGTTCATCGTGAGGCATTCAGAAGCATGCAAGACCTCCGGACGGATGACACTGCAGTAATGTTTTAGTTTCGCGTTGAAGGATATTGACCTTTTCTTATAGATGTCCTTAGTTAAATGGTAGGCCATTTCCATTTTGCTCATGCATGATATGAATGCTTCTTTCTCTGATAATATCCCTTCCCTGACCCGTCCTGAAGTACATGGCCATTGGCTGAATTTAAAAAAAAAATAGGTGTTATAATTTCTCCCTATATTATATTATTATTAGTATTATATTATGGCGTACAACGACGAGATAAATCCCCTCGGTGCCAGCAACAGAACTCGGGGGCCATAAAGGGTCCTCGAAAACTACATTATAAGGCTCTAAAGCCAACAGTTTCTGAAATATTCCCAGAAAACTAATTGTATTTAATTCAACAAACTAATGAAGGAATGCAGATCGGTAACCATGAGAACATTATCTCAAGGGGTGGCATACAACTTTCCTTCTATTTCTGTAAGAAGCAATGTCACTCCATTTATTACATTTCTGTGAAAGTTTGCAAATGGCTATAAGGTTATCACGGAACTAACGTAGACCGTATAATTCATCAATGCAATTAAGGGGGTGAAGGGGTAACCTAGAATTTTTTCATGCAATTTTCACTTTCGACATATAGTACAGAAGGTCTATTATATCTCCAAACAGCAACATTATTTTCAAAAATTCCTGAATTGAACCAGCATTTTTTGCGGCTTTTAGGAATTCGGGCAATTTGAGGCTAAAGAACCTGAATTTTCATGCACCACAAGCCTTTATAATTTATGAAAGGGGTCTTCCTGTGTATGGGCATCTAGCACAACGTAGAGGTTCAGTTTTTATGTGACGTGTATTGCGTTTCGTCTACAAGGCTTTCAATTGTATTTCACGTCAGGAAGTACACGTTAGGTGAATTTAGTCTGAGAGCACATTTTAACTTTTTTTTTTGTCGACATACGGGTTCATCGTAAGGATGATTTTATTTGATACTGTGTGGTAGATATACCCATGTTTGGATATCTGGGTAATATGTTGTAGACAATAGAATTGTCTGTCTGTCTTTCTGTGTATCTTTATGTACGCCTAAACCTCGTGTTCGGATGCTTGGTGCATCGTCAAATTAGGTATGGTAACCATGAGAGTCAATACACCAATCATTTATAAAACTCTTCACCGTACTTTTCATACAGTAGAAGGGTGGATATAGAGAAAAACTTCTCAATATATGCTAAAATAGGTGAAATATAAAAATTATCCTAGAAGGACGACCAAAGCATATGTTGCGCTTCTCAATGTGAGACCCAAAATTCGGGAATCTAGAAAGGGTCTCCGAAAACTACATTTTAAGGGCCTTAAATTAACAGTGTGTGTGATATTCCCAGTAAACTAACTTCGTTCTGATAAACTTGAAGGAATGACAAACCACTAACCATTGCAACAGTAGCTCAATTGATAATGTCTGGTGTTAACAACGAACACCGTTCGAAGAACGGGTACTTCTGCTAGTCGTATAATAAACTCTCATTTTTGTGCAGATCCTCCTCCACTTTTTGGGGCATGAAATGCTTTGCAAGACTTGGAAGTTTGGTTTACTTTTTTCAGCCGAAGCACACATTGCACTCAGACATTGAATACTTGCACCCTGCTGCTCTAATGCCATGTGTTTCATTGTAGCCAGTTTATATGATGCAGTATTACTGAGTACTAGCCCATTGAGGATCAATAAACCATTTCGAAACCACAGAGCATGCGTGTACCCAAAACACTCACAAAATATGTTTGTACCAGACTGGAATAGGGCATCACTAGTCAGGTCTGTGCTGATCCACTCACTGAACTAGTACAGTGGTACTTCCCAACACGTGATAACAGAAAGTGGCATGGTATTTGGAATGCCCAGTTTTGCTGACCTTTATTTCAAAATGCATGTGGAACTGCATGAGGAATCATCAAGAAAGTGGGTACGTCATACAAACATTTCTTCCCCAACCCCTTTGAACCAAAATAAACTGCAGGGGCAACAATTATGCACAGGCATTAATTATGGTAGAAATAAACAGTAGTCTCAAGGTTTCAGAAGATTATGTAGTGTTTTAGTATTACACTTTTAGAAATTTGTTATCAAAATTGGAGTAGTACAAGGACAAACTTTACTGCTGAATGCAAAGATTAATATTATATCCACCATGATAGCCTTCGTATTTTTGCTTGTTACTTATTAATATGATTCACTTTAAAAACAAAAACTAACTGTTCCTCATGTAGCATTTCTCAATTACTTGATGTTATTATGCATACTAAAAATCCGTTGTGTATTTCATCCACCTTACTCTCCGACAACAGATTGCTCACTCTTTTCAACAATGCCTGTAAACACTGCGTGAAATACTAACCAAAAAATGTACTGCTTTATTGCTTTTTTCAATAAAGTATCCAAATTATTCTCAGGAAAGTTATCAACAATAATACTGAACTACAGAAATAATCTAAAATGAAATATTAAAAAAAAAGTGCTGATAAACAATGTTCTAGGTCATGAACAGTAAGGAAATGGAACACACCTTGTAGTTGGTATATGCACTCCTAACAATGTCATAAATTTTCATATAGTGCGGACTACTAGCAAAGAAGCCCATGGCAGTACCACGACTGCTACGTTTTTCTTCTTTATCATCTTTATCTGTCAACAAAAATATATATCTTTAATTAGATCTCAATAGAAGCAAAACAAGAAAAATAAATTATTAACATATAACAGGGAATACCATTCCAAAACAATTTGAAAATTATGGAGGACAAGGGGAGATATGACATACGAGGTATGTTAGAAAAGTATCCTACCTTTGGCCGGAGGGAAAAAACTGGCATACCTGGAGCATTGGAAACCTAATCATCCTCAAATTAGTCTCCTTGGGACTCTACACACTTCTCCCAGTGATGCCGCCATTGTTGGAAGCATTCCGAGAAAGCCTCTTTCGGAATGGAGTTTAGCTCCACAGTCGTTGCTGCCATAATGTCCTCTCTTGTCTGAAATCACATTCCTTTCAATGGTCTCTTGAGTTTGGGGAACAGCCATAAATTGCATGGCCTGATGAACCATTGGAGTCTGGTTTATCACCAAAAAAGTCTGAATCAAGGGCTCTGCCATCAACAGCTTCGGCACGAATTTTCGCCGCTACTCTCTTCATGGTCAATCCTTTGGTCGCAATGGAATGTGCCAAAAAAGTGCTGATGCCCACCTCCTTCGCGATTTTTCGGATAGTCACACAACGGTCACAGTGTTTACATTGCCAATAACCTGGTCATTTCGGCATGTTGATGGCCGACTGGAGCTGGCTCGCTCTCCACCGATGTGCGGCCGTCTTTAAACCGGTTGTACACTCTACTGGAACGCAAGAAAGCTGATGGATTGGAATCTGGGCTAGCCATAAGAAACAACACCACCACTCCTTAATATGTGTGATGTCCATAGCATCGACACCGAAAGCCATCTTAATCTTCCGAATGGTTTCCACCTGGCTGTCACCCAGTTTCTGGCAAAATTTGATGCAGTAGCGCTGCCCCAGTCGTTTCATCATCTTCCTTGCAATGAAAAACAAATGAGAGCACTACACATTACCACACTCAAATGCTACTTGCCAGCAACAGACGCTAACGACAGGCGGGAAAAAATTCACACATGAAGGTTGAAGGTCGGCTAATGCAAGCAGCTTGATTCAAATCCATCAAGTTTTCGCAAAAAAAAAAAAAAATTACAATAGGCCGAAAACAATTTCCGTCAATCAATACATATATTCACGATCTATATAATGGATTCGAGTAATCTTGTGTAAAAAAATAAGGTCAAATACTTTCCTAACAGACCTCGTTTAGTAGAACCTCATTTATCCATCATGCAGTGAACTATTCTGTATAAATGATCCATCGTCAAAAGTATGAACCTTTCAAGCAGTGTACAGTATCGTAATATTTTGTATTACTCTTCTCTACTTCCTCAATCATGTCTACAGCAATGGCATGTTTAGAAACCTACCAAGCAGTCCAAAATCGCCATTCAACCGGTGATACTTTTACCATGTTGAAGTGTCCAATACAGAATGAGTGGAAATTAAAAATACAAGCTGTGGGAAGTAAACATTTAGTTTTTGTGTCGTTAAAAACAAGAATTACAATGTCCAAAACTTACAACTACAAAAACAAGTGTAGTTTAAATAAATTAAAAAATAAGAAGAAGAATAAATAATAGAAAGATTCATGGAAGGGCAACTGTAGTGATTGTATTACACTTTTAGAAATTCATTATCAAAATTGGACTAGTACAAGGACACAAATTTAGCAGCAAATTTCATGACAGAAAAGAACTTAGTTTACAACAGTGAGAATAAGTATTTCAGTCAGCTACGATATTTTGGATGAGCTGAGTAAGAGAAAAAAATTATAAGAACTGGATGCTGTATTTTTCATACGGTTTCAACACATGAGGGTGTGCCGATCAATGATATGCAAAATGGGACTTATGACAACCTTTCACTCAGCTAGTGAGAGAACAACCAACCTTCGGCTGAATGTTTGGGCACATTCCAGCTACTCTTAATAATCTGTGGGTTAGGCAGGACATTCATCATAAGAGCATGAATATGTGCTCAGTTCACAAACTGATTAACAATCCCAAGAAATTTACTATATCTAATTTATAAACATATTCACTGAAACAGAATTGAGTGGACACTGAAATTGTTTTCTATTATTTATCACTTAGATAATTCACACAACTAAGGGACGGTTCAATCACATCCAGGCAAAGGGGCCGATAACTTGCTCGTCGAATTTAATAAGAATTGCCGTTCGACAATCAGCAGGTAGCGCTATCGACGGTATAAACGTCGTCTACCCGGAGTGTAAATTTTCGGGCGCATCAAGAGACCGATAAAGCATTACCAGTCAGATTTGAGCCGTACGTAAGTGTTTCTTTGCATCATCTATGTTGTACATAACCTCTTCATAAATTACTAATAATAAAATAATTAGAATCATTTGGTAATTTTGTTGTCAAATAATGATATAATTACAATTATTTATTAATTATAAAGGGATGTAACAGTTACTGAGCATATTTTATTTTCAGGTTATGGAAGAGCTAATTGATGTCCTGGAAAAGTATAACTTTTTTGTCGACTAAGAAGAAGATGCAGTCAGACGTCCAAGGCATAACAGAGATCGGCCAGAACATTATGAAATTTGGTCGGATGACAAGTACTTCGTCAGGTTCAGGCTGCAAAAGCCAACAGTTTTATATTTGCTGCGGATGATTAAACATGAAATATGATCGCCTAGAGAATACCGTACCATCATAGATTTCAAAAAAATCATCTCAATTACATGTTTAGGAATACTGTATGTTGTGCTCACATAATTTGATAAATTCGCAAAAGTGTGCATGAGAAATGCAGAGTGTACAGGTCATTATTCAGGTTCTGTACTAGACATTTTCACTAACTGGGTGTTTTGCTTGCAGCTTAAGACATGATATTTGAGGTAGGCTATTGCATTTTACTGTTTTCTACAGCACTGAAGCCATGACGAACAGACCTTAGACAATGGCAAACTACAATCTTAGGCATATGGTGACACGTTATATGATCAATGGTTTTCATCATAAAATATGTGTGACAAAATCATTCCATATGCCAAACGAAAAGTGTAAATGTGAACTTTGCAACAAGACCTATCCAAGATACCATCTATAGTTGTGCAAAAAGAGTGAAATTTCTCATAGAATACAGCAAAGAGAACTGTCTAATTATGCACAAATGTGCACATTCCGTTTCATTCATTTTACAGAGTTTACAAACAAACTTGTCGTCTGGAATGTGATGATTTGATTTGACATACATTTTATGATTGAACCTATGCACTGCAAGTCTTGTCACAACATGTCTGTAGCTCATATAAGTCTGTATTCAGATTGTAAAGTAGCCTATTGCTAGTAACATATTTCACAGGAAGGCTATTCCTTCTTGAAAAGCACTGCATGCTCGTCTAGTTTTCGATTATTGAGATTAGGTATGGTTATTCAGTTGCATTCCTCTGAGAACTGAATGACATCCTAGGTTATTACTGCCCAGAAGTGTCGCGAGAGGTTTTGGTACTATAACTTGTTGAAACCAAAGAACACGTGCTATCAACAAACAACGGACAAAAGCGAAACGAAAAGAAACTTAGCATATCTAACGATAGGCGGCACACTCATAGATTACTCAAATTTAACAAAAATCAGGCTGGCCAGAATCTGTATTTTGTAAGTTTCTGGGCAGCTGCCTGGAACTTGCACGGAAGTGGTAGAACGCTGCCCAAAATGCACAGAGGTTTACACCAGCAGATAGATCATCACCCGGGTTGCTACCCGCAACTTTTACGCGGATGTGGTAGAACCGGAACTAGCACATGTGTCTGAGAAAAAGAGCAATAGATTAAGGCAGTTAGGCCACGTAAAGAGGATGATAGGTCTGTCAAGAAGATCTTTAGAGGAAACTTGAGGGATCATAATGCCATGCCATAATGACATTGTTTTGTTAAACAGGCTGATGAAGGGGGAGGGTAAGAGCCCCCGAAACATGTACCTGCGAGTACCAATTAATAAATCGTATTGAAAAGGCGGACATTTTAATATTCTTTGCAATTCGAAACTTGAGGGGCCGAAGATATAAAGGAGGACCACGGAAAAAATAGTTGGATGATGTGGACGATGACTTACGAAAGATGGGAGAAAGAATAGGGAGTAAACAAGCTCAAGATCATGATGCCTGGACTATAATTACTGTCAGAGAGGCCAAGGTCCTGCGTGGACTGTAGCATAAAGGCGTAAAGAGTAAATGACTTTCTCAAAATAGCTTAAATTGCACCAAGTAGAGCTGATGTTCATGTTGATGCTGTTGTTGTTATTTTTTACTACATCCCAATTGACTCTTTATCAATTTCTGTCCAACTAAAATGGATAAATGATGATTCACTCAGAGGCTTTGCAACACTGTGATCAAGCAGCCCCATGTACTTGGGTGTGTGTGAATCTGTCTGATAACCCGTGTCATTGCGATAGCAGTAGTAGTACGTGCACTTGTAATTAAGGCTAGGATTTGGAAGGAGGCATCCGTAGCCTTAATTTGGAACCATCCTGGCATTTACCTGGAGTAGAAGTGGGAAACCATAAAAAATCACTTCTAGGACAGCTGAGATGGGAATCAAACCCCTTTGTTCGCTGTTTTCTCTTGTGACAATGAGTGTACCCCACTCCAACCCTTAAGACCTGGAGTTACCAACTGTACCTGAAATCGGGACAGTCCCGATTTTTGGTACCAACATTTTCATCCCAGTGGGATCAAAATTGTGGAAATCCAGGATTCTCAGGACTATCTTTAATAGCCACGCAAGGCACAACAATTTAGTCTCTATAATCAATCTTCCAAAATCAATAGTGTATCTTGTGCTAATTACAGTGAAACCTCTCTATAATGGACACCTTTGGGACCGTAAATACTGTCTGCTAAAGAGGGGTGTCCACTATAGAGAAGGTTAGAGAAAATGAAAATCCACAGCCTGCTTCCAGTCTCCGACCGGGTCAGGAATGGAATGAATGAAGCCCCCATCTAGCGGCGAGGATATGGACTGTGCCGGCTGCCGAGGCCTGACGCACTCCTCTGGGGCAATGATTAAATGAATGACAGATGAAATGAAATGATAGTGGAGAGTGTTGCTGGAATGAAATGTTGACAGGGAAAACCGGAGTATCCGGAGAAAAACCTGTCTGCCTCCGTTTTGTCCAGCACAGATCTCACATGGAGTGACCGGGATTTGAACCATGGACCCAGCGGTGAGAGGCCGGCGTGCTGCCGCCTAAGCCACGGAGGCTTACTAGAAGGTTAGAGAAAATGATACAAATTTGGCACATGTACTTGTGCAGTATGAGTACTTATATGAAAACGTAGGGTTACGCGCAGTAAAACAGTTCAGTGCGCCGTGTTCATAATGGCAAAATTAATCTCGGGAGTTTCCCCCAACAAAGTTCCTCATTTCTCTACTAGAAAGAGCTATAGTGTTCAAGGAGCTTAGATATCTAACCTCCTTGACTTTCATAGTGCTTTAAGGAACAATGAAGTTCGACATGCAAGCTACTCTCTGGGTGTCAAATACGATATTATTATTATTATTTACTGACTTATCAATAACAGCACCATTACCACTTTGAAACTGACTAATTTGCATCTCATAACCATTAAGACCTTAATTATCTCTTCTTGTTTTTTCACAATTTCTGCTGCCTGTGTCTTTCCAATCTCAAACACTCCACATGGTTTCCGTACACCACATAGCTCACGCTTGTGATAATCTACGATGTCTACTTTCTCTTTTAAAGTTAAACTTTTACGAGGAGCCATTTCAAATGCACTCACTTGCTACTGTAACGCACAGGTCCTACAATAGATTTCAGAAGTTTGACGGTAAAACTGACAGTGAAAGTATGAATTCCCTTATCCCAAACATTTCAAGTTCAAGAGAACAATGAAAGCGATACCGTTAGACCTAGGTTTATTTTTGGAGCAGTACAAAAGATAAAGGATGGGAAGGTCAGTGCTAACTGGCTTCCAGGAAGCACAGAATGTGTCAAAAGTACATTAACACAACAGAGTGTTCACACAAGACCAATAGACCTACAAATATGCAATTTCTTTTCAAAACAAGTGTCTGCTAAGAGATTTTGGTTGATCTTTTTTAATGCGGCAGGGGTATCCATGTCCATAATAGCGAGTGTCCTCATAAGAGAGATGGTTGATTGGTTCTTAAAGTTAGGGGCTGCGACAACGCGGTCATGAAGCCCTGTGTACTTTGGGTGTATGTAGAATCTGTCTGATAACCGGTGTTAATTGTGATGACGGTATTAGTGTGTGTTATCTGTTTTTTTTTTTTTTAATTTAAGTACAGACTGCAACTTAGAATTTTTCAAATAGTTCCTACTTTTGCCACCAAGCGCCACCATCAACGACTACTGGGCCAAGTTCAGAACTTAGCTACTAGACGCCACCGCAGTCGGCTCTTGGCAACGAACGTAGAAACCTAAGAGCGTTGTTCACATTCTTAACCTATCCAATTTAGCTTCACAGAGGTGTAATTAGTGAAAGGTTCTTTAACATGCCATAAATCTATGACATGGGACCTCCGGCTTTACTTCCCCTCCGAAGGAAGGCATACTGAGGGATTCATAAGAGAGATTAATTACTATTGTACAGGGTGCGGCAGAAATAACTGACGAATTTCAAACGTAAATAACACAGCAAATGCAACACGATATTCACAAATTTATTGCGCAGTTTAAAAGAGCAATGTTTGCCATTTGCATCATATACACATACACACTAGGTTTTGAAAATAATGTCATCCAAATGTTGACCGCCCCTTTCGATGCACTTCTGAAGCCTCTCCCTGAAGTTCCGCATGACCCTCCTGGTCATGTCAGTGGTATTAACTCGATTTCCCCACGGAGAGAAACTTTCAGGTTGTGTAGTGTTCGCGGCTACGTTGGAAGACGCGAGCCTTCAGGTATCCCCAGAAAATTAAATCGCTAGGGGCGAGATCAGGGGAACGGGCTGACCCTGGAACGTAACCTCTTAAGGAGATTAAACGTTCTGGAAACATCTCTCTGAGGAGATTGCGTAAAGGCATGTCTCACTGCACGGATATTCTCTGGTGTTCTAACGCTACGAGGCCTACCAGGCGGTTTCGTTTTAACACTTGAACCAGTTCCTCTCAAATTATTCACCCATACCAGAATGGTATTCCTGCTTGGACCTTTCGCATGTCTAGGTAACCTAAAGTGTCTATGAAATAAACGCAGTGTTGTGGTAACAGAGTCAGCATTTTTGAAGTATACGTTTCAATCACGAAACCTCGATGCTCTCCACTCCACGCCATGCTAGCGACTGACTAGCCCTGACGAGACGATGCAAGTGTTCTCCCAGGTCGCGCGCACATCGTCAATAACACCTGCTTAAGCTCTGTGGCCAATACAGGTGTTAGATCTGCCGCTCCAATCTATGTAACAAAAGTGGTAAACACTGCTCTTTTAAACTGCGCAATAAATTTTTGAATATAATGTTGCGTTGCTGTGTTATTTACTTTTGAAATTCATCAGTTATTTCTGCCGTACCCTGTACTTAATAGGGGTTTGGTCACGAACCTAGAAAATCGTCCATTATAAAGGGTGTCCATTAAGAGAGGTTTCACTGTTATTAACTAATGTGTCTAGGATATGCTTAAAATTGATTGTGATTTTGAGATCTACTTCCACTTGTACCCTCTTTCTATGTCTCATGCAGTTTCGTGTGCATGTACTTTACACCCCATTACTCGTGTATTTGTTTTTGTCACACTGTCTAGGACTACAAGAAGAAAAACTAAGTTTAATGAAAAATACTCAAACGACAAAAATACCGTAGTCTCCTGGACACTGTATATCAGTTACAAAAATATGACGGTATGCTAGTAAAACAGATGCCTAAAATTCAATGTCAGAAAAATTGTTATTCCAATTTTTACCTGTTTAAATAAATACAGTACTGTATACTGTTTGTATGAGATCAGTGTACTTAAAATTGTATTATTAGACATTTATTCCAGCAATAAGTGCTTCAGCATTGTTATGTTACTGTAATTCAGATACAGGAAGTGTCAGTTTTTACAACTACAATCCTACTCGACCCCAAGAATTAAATTTGTAACCCCCCTTTAAAAGAAAGTTACCTTGTTTGAACTCTCCCCCCATTTCCTAATATAATACTACTGCTACCCATTAGAAAGAGGAGAGAGAAACCGGGTCAAGGCCCGTTGTGTGAAAGCGGGCCACGCGCCCAAAAGCCGGAAAATAACCCTTAAATAGCCTGGTAAATAAATACATACAATGCAGTACTATTAATAATATTTTAATTTCACCAAAGAAGAAATACCTTAGACCACACAAATTACACTACAAACATGCATGCAACAACACCTTTACATAACAACAAATGCACTCCTTCTTCATGCATTAAACTAATACATGCTCAAAATCAGATGTGTTAGTACTCACTGGTTTGGAGTTCATCCTCTCTCTATATAACCTTTATTCAGTACTTACCCCCAAATCATGGGTAGTGGCATTTATTTATTTATTTTGGATCAATTCGAGCAGAATGGGATAGATATTTTATAGCGACCGGCCGGTGCCTCGTAGCTCTCGGAGCATGTATAAATAACCTACTATCAGGTCACGCAATTAACAGAACAAATTTCACCTTTAATACATCTCGAAAACGCAATCAAGTTTGAACATACCGTATTTACTCGAATACAACCCGCCCCTGAATAAGACCCGCACCCTGATTTTGAAAAACAAAATTTAAAATAAAAAAAAATACTCAAAACTATTTACAATCTTTACTAAATAAACAGAATAGCATTTCTACAAAATAGTTTCCAACAGTTCTGAAGTCGTCCTAAAATAACACACAGAAACAATTAAAAATACAAATAAAAGACACAAACACTTCATTCATCGTCATCAGAAGTACCAACTTCGGAACTTTTTCACCATCACTTTCCCACTGCCATCCATAGCATTGGAAATACTACATTTCTTGAAGCTCTTCCGTATGAGATCTCCCGAGATACGATTCCATGACGTCAAAATCCACGAACAGAGCAGCTGAACTTCCGGGCGCTGAATACGACCAGTTGGGGTCAGTGTGTGCTTATCGGCCGCCATCCACTCCGTATACAGCTGTTTCAAGGCTGCTTTGAACGGTCGGTTCACGCAGACATCCAGTGGCTATAGCATAGACGTCATCGCACCCGGGATGATTGCTAGGTCGGTTTTCCCATCCTTAACGAATTTCTTCACAGCGTCTGTTGTATGGCCGCGGTAACTGTCCAGAACAAGCAAGCTCTTTCGTCGTAATAATGCACCAGGGCGACGTTGCCCGACACACTTTAACCAGTCTTCCACCAGTGAACTGTCCATCCAACCAGAGTCCTGAGTTCTGACGATAACACCAGCGCTATATTTTTTGGAAGCATCTTTCGCTTGAGAACAACGTACGGCGGAAGTTTGGTTCCATCAGCGAGTATACACAACGACCGCAAACGCTTCGTAGAATTCATGTTTACACTCTGAAAACGTGCGCGAGACTGTATGACGCCGCGTGCTTACGGAAAAACGTGACAGCCGGAAGAAGGCTAGCACCATCTAGCGGATACTCGCAACACCCGATATCGCGTGTGGCGGGCAATTTAAATCTTTAAAATCAGGATGACTCAAATAAGACCCGCACCCCAATTTTTCACGTCCGAATTTGTTTAAAAATGTGCGGGTGGTATTCGAGTATATACGGTACTTCAGGTTAAAACAAGCATAATATCTGTGAACCCAACTTGCTAGTATTAACAGGCCAAAACATTAGAATTAACATAGAGTAAGATCCGTCAAAGAACTCCTCGAGTCAGTGCAAAACAATCTGATATTTTTCACATAAAGCCCCTGAATTTCTCCGAACGATACCGTAACTCAAGATGTACGTGTTGAGGAAAACATTCTCGTTAATGAAATCATTATTTAAATAAACCAACATATTCGCTTTCCTGCAAAGCAAAATAGGAAATCAGCAGCATAATATCGTGACTCCAATCGCCAAGAATACCGACGTTCAACTCTTTTTACATAAACAATCTATCACCTAAAAGCAAAGAAACTCGTCATGACAACGGAGATAACCAAAACAGCAAGGAAAAGCACTAAAGGTCATAGGACCTCATGGGCAAGAAAACGCACTACAAAGATAAAATAACAGAAACAAAATCAAACCCTTCCTTAATAAACAATGACCGAGAATGTTTCCCGCACACACTTCTGTTCAAATTTACATTAGGTCACAGTTAAGGTAAAGTAATGAAGGTGGCGATGAAATTTAATAGTCGACACAAACCACAATTAATTTAAGTTCACATAATCAAACTTCTTATCGGCACTAGTAGTTTAACGATTACGCCCTCCCAAGGGCCCGCCGGCCCTTTGGAGACGGCCAGATGTTATAATGCCAACTCTTACATTCTTGGCAACAGTCCAACGTTCTCACTTCTTTTGTTTCCTTTATTATTTCCGCCGTGGTACCAACATGCAAGTCCTCGAACATCGCCGTTACCAACTTGAAGATCCAATTTTCCTTTCTTCTCGCCCGCCGACAGATACCAGACTTCAAATAATATAGAAATTAGTTTCAAGGTGTTGTCCATAACATTCACAGAAGAAATAAGGTTTTAGGAGACGTGCCAATACTGACACGTTCCAAATGGGTTTTAGAAGCTGTTCAAATCATAGGTTTTGATTATCAGAGGAGTTGATAGAGGAGTTGATAGATGGAAGTGTGTTTTAGGAGACATGTCTATTCTGACATGGTCCAACAGGGTTTTAGAAGCTATCTGGGTATGCAAATTTGTAACCAATATGTGACATGTGGGGCAGGGTATTTGTAACCGATATGTGATAAGCACTAGCAACTGTCACAATTTTTTTTGACAGAACTGAAAATTGAACTCAGGGCCTCTGGATCCAGCTTCTCAATGCATACCCCAAAACCACAGAAGGAGGCAAAATGGATAAATGAGGTACCTTTTTTATTTACATTCATCGAAACAAAATGGTGCATAGTTTGTATTCAGTACTGCCTACCTAATACTGTCTTGACAGGCGACATTCCTCGGGGTTTACTTTCTGCGACTGCATCACCCGCAGCACTTTTGCTCTTCCGCTTAATGGGTGAGAGTGAGGTAGCAGTAGGAAGCAAAGGGAGAGATGGCTTGGGCGTAGGTATACTGGGAGTTGTCTCCTCTAGCACATGAACAAAGATGTTCAGAGTTCTCACAACATGGACTAGAAGTTGCTCTGCTAATGAAGAAAGCTGAAGCATAAAGAAATAACATTTATACTAAACACACATACAACTATCTATATAAGAAAATAATGTGCAGTAGATACGAGGGCAGATCAGTAAGCAACACACAACAGGTTCTGAAAACAACAAATCATTAATAGCGTGAAATTTACAGTATACAGTACAATGAACCCACATCCTTTAGCTACTTCTCAATATAGTGGCCAATTATGCCAACACATTTCTCCCATTGTAGCATTAGTTTCAAAATACCTTGTTCATAGAATCAGCGCACAGCCAATTTGACTACTTCATCTGAATTACAGAAACAGCTTCCCTCCCATGAATTTCTCCATGGGACCAAAGAGATGAACGTCAAACTGTGCAAGGTCGAGACTATATGTTGGGTATCGTACCACCTCCTAACCAAATGTATTGAATTTCTGACGAACAGAAGCTGCAACATGGAGATGTGCAATGTTATGATCCAATTTGAAATTTTCAACATTAATGTCACGATCGTTATGAAGGGCTCCTTGTAACTTCACAAATGTTTCAGTGTAACTTACAGCAGTCACAGTAGTCCTTCGTGCACCAAAGTTCACGAACAAAATAACGTGAAAAACCAGAACACAAGCACTTTGTTTGCAGATTGCATCACTTTGACTTTTTCTTTAGTGGTTGGTTCCTCAGCTTAGGGGCTGCGACAACGCGGTCATGTAACCCCATGTACTTTTGGTGTGTGTAGAATCTGTCTGATAACCGGTGTTAATTGTGATAACTGTATTAGTGTGTGTTATCTGTAATTCAGGTAAGGACTGCAGATGATCAATTTCAAGTAGTTCCTACTTTTGGTACCATATACTACCATCAACAATATCTAGCTGTGAACTTGGCTACTAGATGCCACCACAACCATCAACTGGTGGTGAAAGTTGGAACTTAATAGAGCATTAATCAAATCGAACCTACAAATTTAGCTTCTCACAATTGTAGTTAGTGGAAGGTTCTTTAACATGCCATAAACCTATGACATGGGCTCGCCGGCTTTACTTCCCCTCCGAAAGAAGGCATACTGAGGGATTTCTAACACTCTTAAAAAGAGCCTTGCACAAAATAAGCTGTATTGTACAGTAGAACTTGTAAAACCTGTAATTTACTTTAAAAATCAGACGACTTCGGCTGGGTTTGAACTCGCGATCTTGGGCATAGACTCTTAGCATGCAACCAACTACGCCACCAAAGCCGCTTTTTTTTTTCTTTCTTGCTTTACCAGAGAATCTGTATGCTTCCACTCCATTGAGCCCTGCTTTGTCTCAGGTGTGTAGTGATTGACCCAAGACTCATCACCAATAATTATGATGCCTTCCAGTAAGTCATTTCCTTCAGCAGGATAACGCTTAAATGATCTAATCTTGTCACCACTAATGGTAAAATATAATATGTATTATGTAATCCGCCTTGTCGATACTATGAAATGATTTTAAAAATATATTTTAAGTATAGGGATTTTGCCGGATGGTAGGTTAATACTGAGTGTCAACACTTCCTGAGGGAAGATGATGAGGAAAAATGAAGTAGGTTTAGGAGTAGGAACAATTTTTGGCAAAGAGGAAGAGAATCCAATAAAAAGGGCACGAAAATAGTGATCTAACGACAAGTTATGCTGGGCAGAGCCCGTGAAGTAACTAAAATGAGAGGGAGCTCGGTCACCATCAGCGGAGAGAGCGGCGGGAGATACGGTTACCTGCAAGATATCGCTGTGTGTTCTTTCCCTCCCGAGCTGGGATTTGGGTACTATGGGGATAGGTAGTACGCTAGAAAGCAAGGATATATGAAAGGAAGTGGTTTTATGTGGTTGTCCTTCAAAAGGGTTAGATTTTACTAAGCATTCTGAAATGCTGGAAGGATTTGAATTTGCCGTAATATTTTTATTACTGGACACTGTTGGATCTCCGGCAGAACAGCCGAATGCCCCCAGAGTGGGAAGAGATAAAGCAACTCTAGTGCCTTTAGCAATATTTTTTACTGTTATTAGTGAGAATCTTTTAAGAATACCAATTGTTGCACTTAAAGCAGGCTAAGCTTTTACCCAGCAGGGTGCCGACTAAAAGCTTAGAACGGAGGAAACCCTCAGACCTAACTTAAACAAAACTAAAATTTTGAAGAGTAAATCACAAGTTAGAGAGAAAGTCTCTACAAATAGGAAGCTGGCGGGGCGAGCTATACTTGCCTGATGACGAATAGAAATAAACAGTGTCATCACTCCGCTACTTAAGCATTGTAGTTCATGGTCCAGCCAGTGTGTGGCGCGGAAGTCGCACCGAACCATAAGCACGTGTGACAGTAACCCACGAGCATAACGAATAGAATTCGTTATGCCACGAGGTTATTACTGTAATATTCTGTGCGCGAGAAGTCATATTATTGGAGGGAATTTGTTTCTTTGTAATAGTTTATGAATGTCTCTGCAGTGCTTTGTGTGTGCAAACAACTAAGTTTTCTGTAGTTTCGAAAAAATGTCGTAATGTTTTGTTCCTGGAAGTAAATCGGGTTACGAAGAAAATCTGATGGTAGACATTTTTTCACACAGACAAAAGGAACAAATCTGTTTGTGAAATGGGCGAGAGTTATTCCGTTGAAAGATAAGCAATTGTCGATCAAAAATAGAAACTGTGACGAGCGTTTTTCGGAAGATTTAATTATTATAAAGGCGGACTGTTTCGTAGTGAACTATGAGAACGTGGAAATTCCTCGCGTGAAGTGGAAATTAAAACCAGGATCAGTACCTCACATTTTTCAAAATTTACCGAAATATCTATCCACTGATGTAAAATCACGAAAGCCGCCCAGTAGGATACGGAATGAAGGCAGCCTTCCATGGTTACTTGTTCTATTTCGTGCCATCCTTACCTAAAACGAAAAAAAAAATCCTTCTTAATAATAATAGGCCTAAAATAATAATAGTTGTTGATTCTTTAGGGACTTAACGACATCGTGGTCACGTAGCCCCGTGTGTTTGGATTTGTTTAGAATTCGTCTGATAACCTGTGTCATTATGATGTCTGTAGTGTGTGTGACGAGTCATGTATTCGTGATTGAGCGGGATGACGTCTATGCTACAACCACGGGATGTCTGCGTGAACTGCCCGTTCAAAGCAGCCTTGAAACAGCTGTATACGGAGCGGATGGCGGCCGATAAGCACACACCGACTCCAACTGGTCGTATTCAGCGCCCAAAAGTTCAGCTGTTGTGTTCGTGGATTTTGACGGCATGGAATCGTATCGCTGGAGATCTCATACGGAAGAGCTTCAAGAAATGTAGTATTTCCAATGCTATGGATGGCAGTGATGACGACATTTAGTGGGAAAGTGATGGTGATAAAAGTTCCGAAGTTGGTACTTCTGATGACGATGAATGAAGTGTTTGTGTACTTTTATTTGTATTTTTAATCGTTTGATGTGTGTTTAGGACGACTTCAAAACTGTTGGAAACTATTTTGGATAAATGCTATTCTGTTTATTTAGTTAAGATAGTAAATAATTTTGAGTAAAATTTTTTTTTTTTTTAATTTTGTCAGGGTGCAGGTCTTATTCGGGGGCGGATCGTATTCGAGTAAATACGGTATTAAGTAACAAAACTATGACTTCCTGTGCAATGTTTTTATTATTAATATTGCGTTATTATAATTATTGTTTCATTCTTTCTCCGTTAGGGTCTTCTGAGGACCACGAACCAACTTTAATGTTTAGTCCTTTCTTTCTTCTTCCTCCAGTGCTCCTTCATCTTTTCGCTGTGTGTCTTCTTTCTCTCTTCCGACCATTTTGAGCCTGTTTTCTTATATTGTCTTCCTTGAAGTCCTTCCAATACCTTTTTGTTTTTAATATTTCCCTCTCGAATGCATCTTCTTCTCTCACATTGTTTTTATCTAAATCTTTCTTAACTTCTTGAAACCAGGCTGTTGTCGATTTCTTTTTCCAAAGATATTTAAAAATCTGCTTAGTTAATCTGCTATCATTCAATCTATATAAATGTCCGAAAAATAACAATCGCCTCTTCTTTATTGTCTCCCTTATGTTTTCAATGTTCCGATATATTTCTTCGTTACTTCTTAATTTCCGTAACTCTGTAGTTCTTAATGGACCGAGAATTTTGCGTATAATTTTTCTTTCTGACACTTCTAATTTATCCAATTTATAATTTAGTATTAGACATTCACTGGCATATAAGCATTCTGATTTAATTACTGTTCTATAGTGCTGCATTTTCAATTTCTTAGAAAAACTTTTTTTATAGATATTCCTGGTTATACCATATGCTCTTTGAATCTTGTGCACTCATTCTTCTACAGAAGATTTACCCTCTTAATTTTACCAATTTTTGTTATTAGGGTTTCTGGAGCATTTTTAGTATTTGTCATAAATTTTGTTTTTTCTACAGAAATCTTACCGATATCGCCCTGAAATTGTGTACGGTGATAAAGGGCACTACTAGAAGTTCACCTATGAGACTTTCAAAAACCTGGTGACTACAAAACCAACATGGCGGTCAAGCGAAGTTGAGACTTTTAAATAGACTTTTCTCGCGATTTAATTATCCAAACGTAATGAAACTTGGTACAGCAAATGTTTATACACATTGTAATACACTGGAGTCTAATTTAGTTCAATTGTTTTCATAACCTCAAAATGGCGGCTGTGCGAAATATTTCACTGACATTCTATATCTCCGAAACTATTACAGATAACACCCTGCAATTTTGTACGGTGATAAAGGATACTGATACAAGTTTATCTATGTATATTTTATAAACCTGTAAAGTACAAACGAACATGGCGATCAAGCGAATTTGAAATATTTTAATATACTTTTCTTGTGATTTAACTCTCTGAGCGCAGTGAAATGTGGTACAGTAAATGATTTTGCAGATTGTAATGCACTGCCATATAATTTAATTCAATTGTTTACATAACCTCAAGATGGCGGCTGTGCGAAATTTTAAAATTAAGTTTTTTATTTCTTGTGCCGTAATCATGCGATCGGAGTGAACGTTTGAATAATGAACCTAGGCAATAATTGTCCTTGAATGGTACATAACTCTATGGCCTATACATATAAAAAATCCTAAATGGCGAGCTTCCGAAATATTTAGACGGTTCTCAATATCTATGAATCTTTTACAGCAACCAAACTGAATTCTTTTTATGTTCATAGAGACTATGAACATATGTTCACCTATAGGACTTTCAGTAACCTGGTGAGCTCAAATCCAACATGGCGGCGACGCGAAGTATAAATATTTAAATGGGCGTTTCTCGCGAATTAACCATCTGAGTGCCGTGAAACGTTGCACATTAAATGCTTATACAAATGTTGATCCACTGGCATCTAATTTATTTCAATTGTTTGCATAATCACAGGATGGCTGCTGTGCTTAATTTTAAAATCTCGTTTTTACTTCTTGTGTTCTAATCATGCGAATTAACCATACTGGATGTCCCAAATTTTTGAGACGGATAGATTTTTAAAATACATGTATTTCAAAGCTTTTTTTGCGATTCTTTTCTCAAAACTGTTTCATTTCGCAAGATTGCGACATTAAATTATTTAACGCTATTTCTAGACTTCGATTTGAGATAGTCTCCAAATTTAGAGGTCAATAGCAGAAATGAGAGGTTTCCGTTGAGTTTCGGAAGTTTTCGCGAATAAATGTCTTGTGGAAAGTCAGGTTTCCTAATAATAGAGAAAATCACACGAAACTAAAAACTCTTCTCGATACCGAAAATATACCTTGGACCGATGTATACCACTCAAGGTATCTTCAGTATGCATTTCCTTGAAATCGGCTTACGCAATCGGCTCCATCACAATCTGTGAGCCAAGCGGCGCGAGTTTATACGATTTAAATCGACCTCCAACTGTCCAGACATAAAAATTAGCTACTTTTACTTTCGTTACCAGTTTGTAAAATTAGCTACTTTTTTGTTACTTTCGTTACCATTACGTCCTAAGTACCACTTGAGACGTGGAAACATAATGCCTTCCTTCGGAGGGGAAGTAAACTTGTGTGAAGCTAAATTTTGTAAATTTTGTAAATATTGTCAATTCAAATATCAGTACAGTAAGTATGTAGTTAGTTTTAGTTGTAAGTATGTAGTTAGTTAGTTAGTTAGTTAGTTTGTCTATTAGATATATGTCATTGTTCTATTAGACTGTGGTGTGTGAGTGTGTCTGGTAGCAGTTGCATGGTTTATTTATAGTTCATTGTTTCAGTACACTGTGTTGTATGACGGTGCATGTGAGTGTGCCTGGTGACAGACTGTTTTAGTGGTAGTATTTGTTGTTGGTGGAACTGTAGTATTATTTTCGTAAGTAGAATTTTGGTATTTAATTGTTATTACAGTAGAAGGATAGTATTTTTGTTAGTAGAATTGCTCTTTACTTATTTTGAAAGGGAGTAGCAGCCTTTCAGAATAAATAAATTCTTTACTAGTCTTATAGACGGTTAAGATATTGATAATATAAGCCAAATAATGGCTACACTGCGTCCTGCTGCACGGCTGAAAGCAACGGGAAACTACAGCCGTATGCTATTCCCGAGGATATGCACCTCTCTATGCATAATTACATGTGATGATGGCCTCCTCCCTTGTAAAATTTCAATCCAGAGGTAAACTAGTCCCCCGTTCGGATCTCCGGGTGGGGACTACTCGAGAGGGGGTTAACATCACAAAAGTGACAAAGAGGAAATCTGACATTCTACGGATCGGAGCGTGGAATGTTAGAAGTCTGCTAGGAAGTGGAAGGTTAGAAAACTTAGAAAGGGAAATGGATAGGTTGAGGTTGGATTTGGTTGGGATTAGTGAAATGCGCTGGCAGGAAGAACAGGACTTTTGGTCAGGAGACTATAGGATCATTAGCACTAAATCAAACAATGGCCAAGCAGGGGTTGGCCTTATATTGAGTAGGAAACTTGGACAGCGGGTGGAATATTATGAGCAATATAGTGAACGGATTATTGTAGCAAAAATCAATACTAAACCTACCTGCACCACAGTGGTACAAGTCTATATGCCTACCAGTCAAGCTGATGATGAGGATGTTGAAAAGGTCTACGAAGAAATAGACGAAATTCTGAGGTATATCAAGGGTGATGAAAATGTTATAGTAATGGGAGATTGGAATGCTGTGGTAGGAAAAGGGAGAGAAGGGAAGATAGTAGGAGATTTCGGATTAGGTGAAAGGAATGATCGAGGAAGCAGGCTGGTAGAATTCTGCACCGAGCATGAGTTGGTCATAGCTAACACCTTATTCAATAACCACAATAGAAGAATATACACATGGATGAGACCAGGAGATACAGGGCGTTACCAAATCGACTTCATTATGGTCAAGCAGAGGTTTCGAAACCAGATTTTGGATTGTAAAACATATCCTGGTGCTGACATAAACTCTGACCACAATCTGGTTGTAATGAAATGCAAATTAAAGTTGAAGAAACTGAAGAAAAGTCAAAAGCCAAAAAGGTGGGCAGTAGACAGACTGAAAGAGAAGGATGTAAACGAAAGATTCAAGAAGGGTATAAAGGAAGGACTAATGAAAAACCCTAAACAAACTTCAATTGCAGACGAATGGGCACTTTTGAAGAATGAAATAACAAAATCCGCAGAAGAAAACATTGGTAGGAAAGAAAGAATAGGTAGAAAACCGTGGATCACTCAGGATATACTAGAATTGATGGATGAAAGGCGGAAACACAAGAACGTAAGAGATGAAAAGGGGAAAGCAGAATACAGACGTCTGAGAAATGAGGTTAACAAGAAGTGCAAGGAAGCGAAAGAAGAATGGTTGAAAGAGAAATGTGCAGGTATAGAAAATTGTCTGAATTTAGGAAAAGTAGACACCGCTTATCAAAGGATTAAGGATACTTTTGGGGAAAAGAAGACTAAATGCTGTAATATTAAGGACACAAATGGAAAGCCTCTAGCAGATAGGGAAGAAAAGGTTGAGAGATGGAAAGCTTACATAGAGAGTTTGTATAAGGGAAAGGAGATAGAGAATCATGTAATGGAAAGGGAGGAGGAAATTGATGAGGATGCGAAAGGAGATTTAATATTGAGATCAGAATTTGATAGAGCTTTGGAAGACTTAAGCAGGAACAAAGCACCAGGCATAGATGATATACCGATTGAGTTGCTACGCTGCATAGGAGATGAAGGTCTGATCAGGTTATTTCACTTGGTGTGTAGGATTTATGAGACAGGTGAGGTACCCCCTGATTTCAAGAAGAATGTAATCATCCCTATACCAAAGAAAGTGGGAGCTGATAGATGTGAAGATTACCGTACAATCAGCTTGATTACTCATGCTTCAAAGATCCTGTCTAGAATAATTTACAAGAGGATTGAAAGCCAGATAGAAACGGAGTTGGGTGAAGACCAGTTTGGGTTCAGGAGAAATGTAGGAACAAGGGAAGCTGTACTAAGTCTTAGGCTGATTTTGGAAGGTAGAATAAGGAAAGATAAGAGAACGTTCATGGCTTTTGTAGACTTAGAAAAGGCTTTTGATAACGTTGATTGGACTAAATTGTTTGACATTTTGAAATCGATTGGAATAAAGTACAGGGATAGGAGGGTGATAAATAATCTATACAGAAACCAGACAGCAGTCATTCGAGTTGAAGGACATGAGAGAGAAGCTGGTATTCAGAAAGGTGTAAGGCAAGGCTGCAACTTATCACCCATACTTTTCAATCTTTACATTGAACAAGCAATGAAGGAAATTAGAGAAAAATTTAAAGTGGGAGTGAAGATTCAAGGAGAAATAATTTCAACTCTGAGATTTGCAGATGACATCGTCATCTTGGCCGACAAGCCTGAGGATTTAAATGAGTTTTTGAATGGTATGGACTCCGTCTTACGGAAAGAATTCATGATGAAAATTAATAAATGTAAAACAAAAATACTGGAATGCAGCCGAAATAAATCAGAAACCTCTATGGAGATCAAATTGGCAGGTGAAAAGCTGAAGGAAGTAGGAGACTTCTGTTACTTAGGAAGCAGAATAACCAGTGATGGACGAAGCAAAGAGGATATAAAAAGTAGGTTGGCTCAGGCAAAGAAAGCATTTCTACAAAAAAGGAATCTGCTGACATCGAATATAGATTTAGGTATTAGGAAGTCATTTTTGAAAGCCTTTGTCTGGAGCGTGGCGCTCTATGGAAGTGAAACTTGGACTATTGGTGCAGCAGAAAAGAGGAGAATTGAAGCATTTGAAATGTGGTGTTACAGGAGAATGATGAAGATCAGATGGGTAGATAGGGTTACAAACGAAGAGGTATTAAGACGAGTGGGAGAGGAGAGATGTTTCTGGCGACTGCTAATGAAGAGAAGAGATAGGTTGGTAGGACACATACTAAGACACCCAGGAATAGCAAGCTTAGTTATGGAAGGAAGGGTCGAGGACAAGAACTGTAGGGGTAGACCAAGGTTAGAATATGTTAAACAGATTGCCTCGGATGTAGGGTGTGGTAGCTATGTAGAGATGAAACGATTAGCTCAGGACAGGGAGGCATGGAGAGCTGCATCAAACCAGTCAAAAGACTGAAGACTCAAACAACAATTTTAAACGTACATGTTTCGATATAACAATGATATCTTCATCAGCATTGACAGTTAATAGTACATACTAATATAAAGTGAAACGGATAGCTTAACAAAATTTGATTTAAGATAAAATGAAAGAATTAAATTTTACATACTAGAAAGAAGTTGATACTTAAAATGGACATGTAAAGAGGATGGAGGAAAATAGAATACCAAGACAGATGCTGGAGGCGAAGTGCAAGGGTAAGAGAGCAAGGGGAAGACCTAGAACAAGGTGGATCGATTCAGTGAAGAACAGCGTGAGAAAAAGGAATCTGGACTGGGACAAGATCGTGGAAGAAGAATTGTGGAAGGAAAGAGGAAAGTGGAGAAGTGCCATAAATACCCCGACCCGGCAGGAGCTGGATAAGGGGAAATGATGATGATGATGATGATGACTTAAAATGGAGTTGCAAATAATTTTAGTGAAATGTAAAAACAAAGATATATATGAAAATTTAGAAATCTACCATGCGAAAGTGTCCAAGTCACACTCCTTTATTTGACAATACCATAGTAGTTGGTCGGATAATCTTGACAGACAATAGAAGACGCCACTTCCAAATAGACAATGAACCGTAAAACTTAATGGCTATTGAGCCTTCCAACCTCGATATCTGTCAAATTCAAGCCCCACTTGTCGGCTCAGTCTTGCTTTATCAAGTAAATCAGCTATTCACGGGGTATCATAATGCATGGATCAGTTTTTGAATCCAACATCCAAATTGGCCAAATTATTCAGAAAGTGACTGGCCAAATTCATATAATGCTTGAAAAATATTGAGATGTTCTCAATTAAAACACCTTTGCTTATTGATAAAACAGTGTAATTTTTCATACAATTTGGTTATAATTCTGTGACAATTTTGACAGTTATCGAGGTTGGAAGGTTCAATAGCCATTAAGTTTTACTTTGCAACAGATGCGGAAGTGAAATCAGCAGTCTGCAGATGGCTATACTCCAACCAAGCGGACTTCTACAAACAAGGCATATTGAAACTGGTACCACGATGGCAGAAACGTGTTGAGAAAGTTTTTGACTATGTAGAAAAAAAGGTCAAAGATTAAGTTCATTTGTGATTTGTTTGGTTTTGTTTCCCATTAAACTTTTGGGGGGAAAAAAGATTATGCGTTACTTTCTGATCTGCCCTCGTATATATATTTTAATCACATGTAATTTTTGCAGGTTATTTTTTGCATGTCCCAGTAATTGGGATTACATTGTGTTGCCCCACTGAAAAGTTGTAATATCAATATTATCAATAACGCAACACTGAAAAATGGCTTCAAAGCTTAAACCCAGATAAGACATCAGATTTTTTTGAAAAGATTTAATGTCTACAGAGTCCGACAGAAAAATGTATACACTCTTTGTCAGACGATATCGGGACATGGACATTGTCAACTATTATCATTGCTTTTAAATGTTGTAATATGGTCTTTCAATCAACAGATGTCGGTACTTGTATCTCGATAGTGGGAAAGCAAAATGGCTGGCGCACGCTTGACGTTCGAGCGGCGAAAGTGCATTCTGAAGTGGTTTATCAGGTTTGATAATGCCGTTGAAGTGCAACGTCAGTGGAGGAGGGAGTTTGAACCAGAATCCCCAACACACCTAACAATTAAACGTTTGAGAAGCATGGAACGGTTTGTGATATTCACAAAGGAAGATCGGGAAGAACGCGTACAGCTACTAATCCTGCTTCGTCGGCTCACGCCGTGAAAAGGTTTGCTAATTCTCCACAGAAGTCTGCTACGCAATGTGCGCGGGAAGTGGGGATTAGCAGTACAAGTGTATGACAAATTTTGAAAACAGCTAAGTGGAAAGTTTATATCCCAAGATTACTGCATGCGCTTAATGAGGATGATCCCGATCATCGAATGCAATTTTTCGAATGGTATCAGCAAATTGTAACCCAAGATGAACATTTCTTACAAAGTAAGTGTGGTCTGATGAAGCCCAGTTTAAACTTAATGGAACAGTGAATCGACATAACTGTGTGTACTGGGCTCCGGAAAATCCGCATGTTCATGTGGACAAGGCGGTCAATCTACCAGGGGTTAATGTCTGGTGTGGACTGTCATCGAGGGGCTTACTAGGACCCTCTTTCTTTGATGGTACTGTCACTGGAGCAGTGTACTTGGGAATGTTACGCACATTAATTTTACCAGCTGTACGTGCGGTTAACGGAGCCGATGATGAAGTCTTCTACCAACAGGAAGACACCACACTACCTTGTAGCAGTATGAGCTTTCCTGGATGATAATCTGCCGGGACATTGGATTGGTCAAAGAGGGCCCTCGAGTTCCCCCCACGGTCACCAGATCTTACCCCTATGGACTTTTACTTGTGGGAAACTGTGAAAAATGAAGTCTATCGACGTAAGCCGCGCATGCTGGAGGCCCTTCGCCAGGAGATTACGGCGGCATGTGCAGCGGTCCCCATTCAAACACTGACAGACGTCGTTCAGCGACCGCTCGTCGTTCTGCTATGTGTCTGGCAGCCAACGGTGAACATTTTGAACATCTCATGTAAGCTTATGTTTAACTGAACACAGTGTAATCAAAATTTAAATGTAAAAGAAACACACTATAAATAGTTTTGTTCCGTAAAGAATGTATACATTTTTCTGGCGGACTCTGTATTGTATTCTGCCAGTGTACCACCCCTAATTTGTGCTTGTGAATCACCTAATGACACATGAGCCATAAGTATAACATCCATACATCCACCTCTCTCTCAATTGAACATTTTAAAGGTCTTGAAATAATCATACTTGTTTGTCTTTCAAAACACTCCAGAGGTGTTTAGGAGTTACAGCATCTCCAGTAAGAACAGGATCTGCAGCCTGGAGACTCCAAACAGAAAGACCTAGAAACATAAAATATATTAAAGCTTATTAAATGAAAATATGCTGACTGGAATAGCAGGGAGAATGGGAGAAACACAGAGAAGAGTTATTCTGAAAATAAGCTGTTTAGGTTTTCAAATGCAGAAGCAAATGAGATGTAAGATGCAGTCCTGGACAGTGACTGAAAATCATTTTAAAGAAAAGGTTGAGACAATCCTACTCACATTGTTAGAGAAAACAATTTACTGTATCAATGCTAACTAAAGAGAAAGTAAGAGATCTGAGCACTGTACTACAATTGTGATTATATTTAATTTTAGGAGATCTATATTATTAGAATTTATGAAAACTAAAGTCAGTCACTCCAGATATTCTACCGGGCCGATTTGCTCAATTCTTTTCAAATCAATGCCGAAAGAATTCAGAAACCCCTATAAATTGACGTCAAATTGGCAGGTGAAAGAGTAAAGGAAGTGGAAGACTTTTGTTACTTAGGAAGCAAAATAACCAGTAATGGATGAAGCAAAGAGGATATAAAAAGTAGGTTAGCTCAGGCAAGAAAAGCATTTCTACAGAAAATAAATCTGTTGAAATTAAATATAGATTTAGGTATTAGAAAGTCATTTATGAAAGCCTTTGTCTGGAGCGTGGCACTCTATTGAAGTGAAACTTGGACTGTTGCCGCAGCAGGAAAGAGAAGAATAAAAGCATTTGAAATGTGGTGTTACAGGAGAATGATAAAGATCAGATGGGTAAATAAAGTAACAAATGAAGAGGTACCAGTATTAAGATGAGTAGAGAGATGTTTCTAGCAACTGTTAATGAAGAGAAGAGATAGATTGGTAGGACACACACTAAGACACGCAGGAATAGGAAACTTAGTTATGGAAGGAAGGGTCAAGGAAAAGAACTGTAGTGGTAGACCAAGGTTAGAATATGTTAAACAGATTACCTCGGATGTAGAGATGAAATGATTAGTTCAGGACAGGGAGGCATGGAGAGTGGTATCAAACCAGTCAAATGACTGAAAACTCAAACAACAATAACAACAACAACATAGAACGGAAGACAGTAACTATGAAATTTGTATGGCTGTTGTTTATAATATTATCAAGAAGTGGCATGCACATAAGAATTTTATTATTGGTGGCGGATCTCTTCGACGAAATATTAATAGCCCTACTAAATATAAATGTTTCATGGTTGCTGATGGACAGTATGCTGGACATGTTGAACTTCATAGTGTGAGTGACCTGTTTCCTGAGTGTCTGTTCAGAGTAAACCATGAAAATAGTGACACAATTACTGACTATGGTTCTGGAGAGACTATTCTTGACTTACTGTTTTCTGGAAACTTCGACAAAGGACATTACAGAGTCCTGAAGAAGAAGAATAGCAGTCCTACCAGTTCAACTGCAGTAAAGAAACCTTAGTGTGTTGAATAAGTTCCTTTGAAAATTGAATTACGAAACGTACCGTCTAATTGTGGTGAGAATTGTATTACTTTTCAAACAGACAACTCTTGCAAAGATCTTCCTTTACTTTCTGGTATAAGTTCTACAGTCGTTATTTCTCAAGTTAGTAGGCCCAAGCGTAGGGCCACTCTGACAGATGGTCGTGAAGTCAGTGCCAAACCCAAGAGATAGGGTTTTGACAAAATTCGTGTTTAAAAATTGAGGGTAGGTTTTCAGCGTGCTGTTTCAGACGTAATTCCTGATGTGAATCCTTTCTCTATAGGTGGTCATAGGGAAGTTTGTCACCATTGCTCTGCGTTGTACTTTAAACCTGAGAAGAATACAGCAGGACAATGCACACTTTGTTGCTATAATGGAATAATCAAACTTCCACATATTACTAAACTTGATGAAGTTAAACAGTTGTTAATTGGTAACAATGAAAACTCAAAAAATTTCGAAGACAATATTCTCCAGTACAATATTGCAAGAACTGAGGTTACGTAATATTCATGACCTCGTAGTTCCGCACCTTGAAACAACAATAACTAACCATAAACTGATATCTTCGAATTCCAATATTGACAGATGCTGTCGAGCAGCACGGGTTGACAAATATGTTACAGTATTGGTTTTACGTCCCTTTTAATTATTCTGGCTATTAGAGATGCCGGGTTGCCGGAATTTCGCCCCAAAGGGGATCTTTAACATGCCAGTAAATCTACTTACATGGCTCCCTCCCATATGCGCGCCCTAAAATGTCAGCTGACCACGCCAGGATACAAACCTGCCACCATGGGCTCAGCAAGCGAGAACGTTACCGCTGAGCCACGCAGCCAGCCAGCACTGGTTGACTATTATATATTAAAATAATTGGAAGAAACTTCACCTTTTACTAAAACTGAAATATCTTGACAAGCAATTGTGCAATGATGACGTTTGTTGGCTTGGGATACTATGAACGTTAGGCACAATCAATCAATCAAGCCTCAACTTACTTGATTCTGTCTTCCATGTTTTAAAATAATTGTGAATATTCATTTCCCCAAGATCATTCTTCTGGCCAAGATGTGTGCAGCCGTAGTGAGAGAAGGAGCGAATCAAGTGTTCTGTAGCAAGCATGCACCCAGGAGGCAGATGGTCTGTTCCGCTGCAACATGTCAACGCCGGGCGGCTGGCTATCATTTTGTTTCAGGATGCGTTCTTAATAGGTAGTTTGTGCTCTCAGCGTGATGATTCATATGTGACGAGTCGGAGGCGAACTCAGTTACAGATGTTTTAACAAGTAGTTCCATGAGGAACTAAATAGCCCACTTTTCCTAAAATTTAAGGTTCGATCCGTAGTCCTGCAATTAGATCGATTTAGAGTAATATATTTATCTACGGAATTCTGCTGGTAGAACTGCCATTATACGATTTGCTCAGAATATAACTAGAATATTGTGGTCTAATACAGCAGTGGATTCTGAGATATTGATTGTCCACGGCTCAAATGCTCAGGGAGAGTTAATAGGTTGTTGTTAGCACTGCTCTAACTGAGAATGTGCGCATATACTGCACAGTATACTGCATATGGCATACACTGTACATACACAATTTGGAAGATATCCAGTGAAAGTTATGGAAGTTACATTCAGTTAAAAATGAAACATATAAACATATTGTACCCGATACCTAGTTGAGGCTATCGGCTACGCCAGCTGACATTGAGCCGTAGTTGAGATTTATGGGAAAAGTTGTAAAGATAGCGCTCAAATCGAGTCGAGAAGAATGTTAGGAAATGAGTAGAAGGCCAAGGATTAAGATGGCACTGCCAGTCAAGCAGATGGAATTATGGGAGGAATATTAAAGTTTTATTAAGATCTATATGGAACATAGTATTATATCATCTAAGAAGAGAAGAAATGTCAAGCAATATATATGATAATAACTTGAAGAAAGACAGATAACCCCTTAAGTTATTGTATAACTTAATAGCCGAGATGATGGTGGTCGAGATTATACTTGTGACGCATGACCACAGAAGGTGGGGGAGCATCACGTGACAGCGCCAGGTAGGAGCTGGTCAACGCAGTCTAGAGACATCAGTCGAGTTCAGTCAGCAGGGCTGAGTAGAACACATGCGCAGAGAGTACGGCAAAGTTGAGCGGTGCACAGCACTTGTTACGTGGCGTGAAAGCGACAGTATTACTTCACCAAGCAGAGAGCGGAAGTAGGTCAGTGAGTCAAGGCAAGCAACGCACGGTAGGCGGCATGAGGACCGGTTACGAGGCAAGCTGTACGGGCCGTGTAAGCAGGAGAAAGGCCGGGGTCAGAACAGCATTATAATACGAGATTGAGAACTTTATTTCGAGCTGCATTTTGTAACGCAGAACAGTACAGCGAAGCGGCATGGCGAGGCCGGCTTTAAACGTAGATCATTCTGGAACAGTGCAGTAGAGCCGAGCGCGGTAGTTCCGACTTTTATACGCAGGCAACATTAAGGAAGCTGAACTTCATTTCAACATTCAGTTACAACATTGAGTTGGGACTTGTATTCAGTAATAGAATTGTGCAGGCAGATAGTTATAAAATACTGCAATTGTGAACTTCGAATGAACTTAGATATTCAAATGACATTACGACTATGCATTTCATAACGGAACATGTAGAGCGGCCATGGGGTCCAAACAACATTAACGCTTTTAAGGCAAACGAAATGTTACAAGTATATGCACTTATGAACATAAGCACATGCATTAATACAATTCCTTTTCATGAATTATTATAAAATATCGAGTACGAACACAGCTACAGGGTGTTTCAAAAACTTATACACTCTCATAAATAAAATTTATTTTCTGCAAGTGAGACTTAACTGCTGTGGAGATTGAACTTTTAACAAACAAACCGAACATTGTCTGGGACAGTGGTGTAACTTAGAAGAAGAATATGGGGTACGCTGCTTTTATGAACTTTTACGTAAGGATTTGGACAGTATCCGCTATGGATAACATGCAGTTCATCATGTCGGAGTAAGCGAAGACAGAGATGCGATGGCACCACGGAGCGATGGATTCGGTTCCTGAAGAAGAGGAGGTCTAACAGATGATTCACTTGGGATATGAAGGCAATCGTTATTGCGTGGGTGATACGATATTCACGTCGATCTTTCGAGAAATTTATTACACACGAGGATAATCGACGATCTTTGAAATATAATAACAGCTGATATGAGAAGGTACTGTAAGAGTTATGACTTTCTGATATGATATTTTCATGAACACTGGGCATACTTGTATATTTTTCTAGTAGGAGTTCTAAGATTATTTAGACATGGCTTAGACATTATTTGCTCCAAATTTTGCTAGAATATGGCGTTACCATATGATATGGCAGGCACCATTATACGAAATTCTCACCATTGGTTGGCTTTATTAAGCAGATGTTTAGTCTTTTAGACATTTTCCAGTAAGGATAGTTTTCTTGGATAGTTATTTTTTTTGTGGCGAGTATTTCGAACTCGTGATCTGCAATTGGATTATTTAAATCACTTCGTCAGTTCATTTCATACTAGCGAGTGTGTATTATTCATCAGTAGGGATTTTTCCATTGGATTGTTTGGATATATTAAGATGTTATTCACTCAAGTGAATGAATATCGCTTTTATGTGACAACTAGAGACTTGTTGATTCCAATCTGGTACATTCACTCATTAGACGACGAGATGGGGCCTTTCGCTTTAGGCGATTGCGTGGTGGTACACATCTTTACCCATCGTTCAGGGCATTATCATGATAGACAACGGGGCAAGGCCTTTCGTATTTATACGATTGCGTGGTGGTACTCATCTTTACTTGCCATTGAGGAACTCATTTTTATCATCCGAGTGTACTTGAGATTGTAAGAGGATCAAACAAGAAACTACTAGTCACATATCAGTCGAATTTTATTAAATAAATTAAAAATAAATGTCAGCAGGGTTACGTTTTGTAATTCTTGTTTGCCAATCCAATATTTTGTTGCTATATTCATTTGAGAGTACTTTCAATTTAACAGCTGATACAGTTGATGCTTTTGATAATTTTTATGATTGAGTTTGATACCTTTGAGAAGGATTTAAAGTAATTGAATCTTGTAAGATGAATCATTAATGGTCAGATTTATTTTAAGGCAGATCAGTATTGCATATTTCGATGTGAGAGATTATAACACATTGGTGTTTTTCTGTGAAGTGAATTATGAGAATTTTAAGAGAATTTATGCTATTTGAAAGCAGATCTTGAATTTGATTTCGATTACTAAGGTAATATTTTTCCTCATTGTTTAAGAAGTTGTCTAGATGTGATCAGATTAATTACAGTTATTGGAGATTGTGTGCGTTGATAATTTGAAGCCAGTTATATGTTTTTATAGATCATGCAACGTGATTAAGTGAAGTTTGTGATAGGCATTTTGTGAAAGTTGCCAAGTGGAAGTTGCAATATTGCTAATGTATTTTGAAGCAGACATGAGGTTGTCGAACCCAGTCTAGCATAATTTTTAGATTCATGCTGTGCGCTGAATGTTTATGGAGTTTTGTGGAATAATTGTGGTATTCAAATGTGATATTTGATAAAGTGAGAATATATAATGTAGTTGTGGATAGTGAGATCCAACGTGAATTTGTGAAGGCAATAATATTTTTTGGCATGATAATTGAATACAAGATATAACTTGAAAGTGATAAAACTGTAAGACAACGTTCTATAACCCATATTAAACAATTTGTTAGGAAATTAAACAAATAAATAATGTTGATAATACAAGATTTTCTAATAATAATAATTAATGAAATAATAATCTGAAGTTTAAGCATATTAATGATCTGACCTAATGAAATAAAAATCAGAATGACTAGATGAGATAATAAAAATCTAAATAACCAGAAGAATAAAATTTAAATAAGTTGATAAATTAAATTTTGGAATAAATCAATGAATTAAATAAATGGATGAATTAAAGATTGAATAAATAAGCTGATTTAAATAAATTAATAGATGATTAAATAGATGATGAATAACTGAATTAGAAGGTGATAATCAATTAAAGAAGCTGATGATTAATAAATTTAAATGGATTTAAATAAATTTAATTGAGATATGATTTGAAGAATTGCAACTTGAGTTGATGAATTAAACAATTTATATTGATGATTTAAGATGATTTAATCTGAAGGAGATGATGAAATGAGAGTGTGTGAATAATTAGAGAGCATAAAGAATTGATGATTATAATATTCATTTAAATGATTTGATGATAATGAATTAATTATTCTGACTTGAATATATTGAATTTTGAGATGAGAACTAAAGTGAGAAATATTTAATTTTGATGATGATGATGATGATTATAACCAATGAGTAGTGGATTTTCTGTGATTCACAAACAAGCAATTATTAATGACAGTGTAAATAGTGTAAATTAATTACTCGATGTTTAGGAGCATTTTACTAACATATTCAGCATTTGAATAATGCCATGCAAGCCATAAATTATGTGATATTTAAAATGTGTGATTAAAATATATGTGTTTAGACAGCTTAATAATATTTTTACATCCACATTCATGATGTTAATTTAAAGAGAAGTTAGGTCTCAGTTATCACTAGAGACGAGAATTATAGGCACTAAAAACAGTTAAAATAGGCAGGCATATAGGCTCTTAAAATGGCCAAAATAGGCATGTAAATAGGCACTAACGTGTAAAATAGGCAACAAAATAGGCATGAAAAAATTTCTTATAATTTAATAACATATTTAATTACAATAATAAGAATTAACAACAAGCAACTTTTCAATGTTTTCTGGTAATACGTTTGTTCTCTTATCATGAAGAATGTTTTTATATTGAGAGAAAGATCTCTCAACATCACATGAATTGATTGGGCAAAACTTTAACGAAGCCACTGCATCTGGTTTTAGGTCAATTGCTTCATCTACCTCACCTCGTAGCACACTGGCTACCTTTACCACTGCTTCCCATCCTGGATTCCTCTGCAGGATCCTATCAAACTTTTCCTTGACAGCGGCTATCTTCCCAGAGGTTCCTTCCAAACTTCCCCTGACTACTTCAACAATCCTACATGACTCCACCAGGGGTAATCCACTCTTCTCTATTTTCAGTTGCCTGCAATAGATCCTGCATGATGTGTACCCACAAGCCTGCAATCCTCGTTGAAAATTAGAAAACCGCGTAATTTGAAATTGTGGCATTCGTCCTTAACCTTACTTTTTGCCACAATTTAGCAAGACTCTAGAGGTTTGTTGGCAGCTTCGCGGCCCTAACCTGGGAGCTTAACGCTCCCCCAGACTAGAGCCACACATAGCGCTGGTGAAAGTTACTCGCGACTTTAAAAAAAAATGCATTTAAGTTGTAAATCTCTGTTTTAACAGGAAATGAGTCAGAGTTCAAAATACCGATTTTTAATTTTCATCCACTCTGTGACAAGAGACCACCAGCGTTCTCACTCCTCGTTCAGTAAATAAATGATTATTTACATTTTATATATAAATTATTGGGAGTTCATGTCTAATACAGCATTGCAACAAAACAACTTGCCACAATACATAAATTAATAGACCTATAAATGCTACAATGAAATGCGATCGTACTTCTCAATCACAAAAACATGAAAGAAACAAACGAATTAACTCTTTACAGCAAGCTTGGCAGAAGACTACTCTTCCATCGGTAGTGAAATTGGTATCCCCTGTGATCCACTGCTTCAGCCAGTAAGACTTCGATAATTTATCTTTCGGCATTGCCACGGATCACTTCTTCTTCGCAATAAATCACACAAAGTTCTGAATCTGAAGTGAAGATAAAGCGTACCCTTACACAGTTCGCATCCAGAGGGAGGTAGGGGATACGGGTTGTGCAACAAAATTCAACGTTGATTGGTTCTCGCATGTGTCTTGCGAGGTTGGAGGGTTTGAAGGCTTCAAGGTCAAATTGTTTCTTGTTTCTTCTGATGGAAATTTCCCAAGCGCTATTTCTAGTGACTCCCGAGAATCCCCATTCTTGTTAGTGGGGTAAACACATATTGAGAAATGAGAATATAATTCTGTCGAGCACACCAGCTGCAATATAATGCAATTTAAAATACAGTCAAAAGGCGTCAAATAGGCAATTATACTCCAAATAGGCAAAAACCCTTGAAATAGGCATTTATAGGCACAATAAAACCAACGAAATCTAGCCTAAAAGAACCTAAAACGGATTTATATCCCGAAAGCCTACGTTTCTAAGCACAGGAATAAAATAGGCAAATAGGCAAATTCCCGTCTCTAGTTATCACGAATGTCAGTGACGCAAAGACATAGTGCTACGGTGATCCTGAGAACCCAAGAGAACTTTAGATATTTTTCCTATTTTATATGGATTAAATACACTTTGAGTAGAATAGAGATGGTTCGATTTTCTGGACAATGACAATTTAACGTTGGCATTCGACCATGCTCTCAGGTAGGATGAGTGTTTAATATGTCTGTCTGACTATCAAAGTTGAATAAATTTGGTTTTATCTTAGTTGTGATCTGATGATGATGTGATTTTCCTATTTCTTTCCTTGTCTTAATTAAGGCTTAACCAGGAAGGATGTGGTTTGCTAGGGATTCAGTTGATGGCGCCCATTTATATTTGTATTTTTTTTTTATTAAATTTAAATCCGTAACGACCCTGGAGATACTTTATCTCGTGTTACCCTCTGCTTTTGTGATATTTCAACTGAATTTCCGACACATTCCTTATTTGACTTCATGTTCATTTAACTCCGCTCTGTCCTGGAAATCCAGGAATGCGATGTAATAGCAGATGGGTCATCGCATCCCCAGGACGAACGGGTACAATATGTAGAATTATTTTGGCAACACAGAGTGCGTGTTGCTCGAAATCTATCTTCAAATAGAGTTTCAAACTATTAATGTGAATAGATTCTACGATATTGAGTCCAGGGTTCAAATGTTCTTAGAATGTTACTAGGCAGTAGGTAGTCCTGTACACTCTATAAACAGGCACACTTATGGCTGCTAAGGTACACATAGCATGTGGAGAAATTATGTGTGGGTCCATAAATTAGTATGGAAGTTGCACTGAGTTAAACATTGTAAATTATAAACGTGCATCTATATAAGTCTAAAATATCTTGACCTTACAGTGTGCTAAGTCTTAAGTTTGTTCGGAGACATTGAATCTGGGGTTCAAAAGACTTGAGATTATTAATACACAGTTGGTAGCCGTGGTGACTCTTATAATAAGCACTGTCTTATGTACTAAAGCATACATCGCACCTACATTTTTGGAAGAAATGCATCTTTTTAGTATGGATGTTACATGCAGTTAAATTTTGAATCTATCAGGACACGTAGAATCATGTTCCCAGCACTGTGAAATATGAGCTCCTGAAAATTAATCTGAAATATTATGGTCTATAAGTGTGCCGATTGTGGAACAGTTCCCATGAATATCTTCTGAGATATCCAACTTAAAGTTCAAATTTCAACTGTAATTGTTTAGCATTTGGTAGCACTGTCATTATTTTCAAATATGGCCTTGAGATTTTCTGGTAGAGATCTTCACTCACACCAAATTTGGTTAGGATAGCTGCAGCCATTTAGGAGTTATTATTATTTGCGAAAATTGACCGTGTTGACCGACTGAAAAGCAGCAAAGGCGATTATTATTATTTAGCGTATGACTTTTAGTGCCAGGAGTGTCGGAAGACATGTTCGGCTCGCCAAACAATGTAGTTGCTTCAAGCAGACAACAATGGGGGGAGCTACAAGTTCCATTCAATTTCAAGTAGTACCAACTTTCTCTATCAGATGTCACTGACACCTAGTGGTGAACGTTGGAACTTTGATAAGAGCATTTCAACTAAATCTAACCTAGAAATTGAGCTTCACACAAGTTTAGTTAGTGTGAGGATCTTTTACATGTCATGAATCTATTATATGGGACCGCCAGCTTTACTTACCCTCCGAAGGAAGGCATACTGAAGGATTTTAACGGTCTTAAAAAATCCGATTACTTTGTCTGGGTTTGAACCCGCGATCTTCGGCACAGCAGTTCAGCATACTACCAACTACGCCACCGAAGCCACTTGCTTGGGAGTTGATAGGGTGGAACACATAAAAACAGGGAAGGACAGGCAGACACACATTTGATCTCATAAGTCTACTTTTTCATATTTTTTTTCAAAATGCAAAAAGTAACCTCCTCCTCAACTTGATGATTCACAGGGCCTTAAGTACACCCATGACAAAAGAGAAATACAACAAAGAAATTAAAACTATAAAGCAAATAGCTAAAGAAAACAACTTCACACCCAATTAGATCGATCAAATAATACTAAGACATCGGACAAAAGATAGTGTATTACAAACAGAAAGTAACGTAAGTAAGCTCGCACGTTTCAATTTCATGGATGCAAATTCGTACAAAATCACTAATCTTTTCAAAAAACAAGGAATCAAAGTGGCATTCAGAACAAACAACACGCTCGGTAAGCACCTTCACAATAGCAATTAAAATAAACAAAACCCATACTCAAAATCAGGAGTGTACTTACCGTACTATCATGCCAAGAAACAGAGTGCCAAGCAAATTACGTAGGGCAAACAGGGAGGATGGACACACGTTATAAAAAGCATAGAAATGCTATCAAACACAGGATACATTCAGCAGTATGCGAACATATGTATAACAATGGACATAGCTTCACAAATATAGAAATAGACCTAAAAATCATACACTATGAAACAAAAGGCAGGTAACTTGACATAAAAGAAGCCATAGAAACTCATTTAGCTAAACTAAACAATCCAGATAATCTAAATGAACACACATTCTTGGAGAGTTCAGTCCTATACGCACTATTGTGCAACAATATAGTCAACAAAAAGGCAACATAACGAAAGAAGCCAGGCAATGAATAAAATGGAGATAACATGGGAAAAATGCTAAGCGGGAAGGACGTACATTGTACCATATTCTCAATAAACCAAGGTCTAAGTTAGGTAGTATTTAATGAGTTCAAGAAGCCCCAAATAGACCTGGTGTGCTTAGATGACTCATTAGTTTATGCGTGGCAGGGAAGAGATTGGTCGTTAATATTGAGATCATCCTTTACAATTGGCATACTCATCACAGGTTAGGTCATTGCCAGCTCCTGACAACCAAGCAAGGTTTGAAGAAGCAACAACAGATGGCACAGACAGCATTTAGGCATAGTGCTTAGTAACACAGTCCACAGAACTACATGTAGAGAGCAGCACTATAGTGAGGTGGAAGCTAACAGACCTCACAGCTTTCAGTCCGAGGTGAACAGTGAACATGAACGGATGCATGGGACTCGGGTTTTGAATAACAAATAATAAATAATCTCATTCCATTCTAGTGCAGTGTATCTTTTGTGTACTGAACCACATACAATAGGCCACCACTTTAAATAGAAACGGTTAATTTAGAATATAATAAACAAAATATTGTAGATATCATTCCTGAATTTGGTCACAATAATAATAATTCAAATAGAACACAGGTTAACATACTTAAAATCACATGCAACAACCATAGAAACGAACAATAACATCTGTAAATAAGATTGACGAGTTACACAAGTTTTTACGAACTTATGTAATCTGAACATTGTACTGTATACAGTATATATTTGTGCATAAGTGAGCTAGATCTGAAGACGATTGCTTGATGATCGAAACATGCCATGCAATTTAGTACCCCCCATTTCGTACATGAAAGCACGTTATTTTGTGTTAAATATCTTATGTAATAGTTTTCATGTTATGGCATATAAATACTTGTTTTCCCGCCTAATATAATTAGGCGCAATTTATGTTGACCTAATCGAAAACTTTCTTTAATAGAACTAGGCAACACTGAAAAATGGCTTCTATCACTTCAACACAATCAGTGGGTTTTTTTTCCATTCTTTCTTTGTAAATAAGTCATTTTCACGGATTTTTCAGGTACTTGGCTAGGATTTGAAATAGTTCATTCCGTATTTCATTCCTTATTGGAATTAAATTATAGAGTACTGTTTGTAGAAAGTGAAACACCAAGAACAAGAGATGTGACCACATTGCACTTTATACCACAGATTAGGGATATGACAATACATAACTGATTAGAAGGACAGTCCGGTACATGCACGTTGACGGTCGATCTTCAGTACGGTATCGCGCCACCACGTGCTGCACTGATAGCCGCTAGACGTCGTGGCATGGCATCATACAGTGCTTGAATACGCTGCTGGGGAATACCGTCCCATGCGATTTGTAGGCACGTCCAGAAAGCATGAACAGTGGCGTCAGACGGACCTCAACGTACATGTTGCCGACCATATCCCAGACATGTTCGATCGGCGACATGTCAGGCGAACGGGCAGGCCAAGGGAACAGAGGTAACCGTCGTTCTGCGAAGAAGTCTTGCACATTCCTCGCCACATGCGGGCCGGCATTGTTCTGCTGAAATATGGCCTGTGAAACGGCCTGCAAGAGGGGCAGTGCCACGGGCTGTAAAACTTCTCTGATTTAGCGGTCACTGTTCAGATTGCCCGCAAGATGTACAAGGCGTGATCGCCTGTTATAGACAATTGTGCCCCAAACCATTACACCTGATGTTTGTCCGCTATGCCGCTCAACAATACAGTCTGCCTGATTGCGTTCTAGATGGCGGCGTCGAACGTGTTTGCGGCCATCACTGTAGGACAGGTTGAAGCGGAACTCGTTCGAAAACACTACATTCGCCACTCAGCCTGCCAGTGTCGGCATGCACGTGCCCATTGTAGTCTGAGGCGTCGGTGGTTCCCAGTCAATGGAAGCCAACGCAGTGGCATGCGTGCTACCAGTCCAGCCCTCAAAGGACGGCGCCGCACCGTCGACGCTGACATGTCCACCCCTGTTGCAGTGCTCCAACGTCAAGCCAACTCCAAGGACGATGCTGTTCTGTCCGATACGGCCATGCGGAGAAGATGGCGGTTGTCTCGCACTGTGTACGGCCCTCCTCTCTCCACTGGATCCACATACGCCTTACTATTGACGCAGCGTGCCCTGTACGAGCCGCAATGTCCCGGAACGACAGACCTGCCTCTCGGACCCCAAGCATTCTGCCCCGTTCAACCGCACTCACATGATGATAGTCCACCCTGTGATGTTGGCGAGGCATCGTTGCACTTGCTTAAACGTTTCCACTTGGTATGACGGCCCCACGCCGACAGAGCTGTGCAGAACACTGACCTGTCCGGTCCATGACAGAGGGCACTGGTGGGTCAATGTGCAGGCCATCTCTCTGACATTTCAATCCCTTAGTATGGTACCGCAGGCCTACACGACCCGTTCTGGGAGTGTCTCCGACCATTGCTTCTGGGTGTTTCACATTCTACAAACAGTAGTGTATGTTACACTCCAAGTTTAATTCTATGTCGGGTCTGGCTCTTTACTCCAGCGCACAACCCTGCATCAAGGTACATTTACCTGAAAAAAGATTCCCTGCCAGCTGGACCAGCCATTGCTGACAACTAAGATCCAATGAGATGGGAGATGCAGAGAGAAGGGCCAAACTTGTAGCAAGTAATCCACCTGCAGCACTTGCCTGACCCGATATTTCAATTCCCATGGGCAGACTGAAAAAAGAAAAGAAAAAACAGTAAAGCAAAAGTGATGACTCGCCTTTCCTTGAGGTACTTTAACATACACAGCATTTATCATTCGAGAGAAAACTAGTTCAAAAATAATACCTTAAACATTTCATGGCTATGGTAGACCAGTGCTAGTACCATCAATTGCTGCCATCGACTACACTTGATCTGCCTTGTAACTATATTATATCCTTCCGTTATCTATTAGGTGCACTTTGAACCACTTAGTGTCATCAAGTATTCTCGATCAGTACCTTGATCCGAAAGCGTTGCAATTGTATGTATTCAATCTGCCTTGCAATCATCATAATATACTTCTGCCATCTATTAACTACTCTTTCAACCACTTAGCAACCATTTGATATATGTACAGTGCTGCAGAAATAACTTTTCTATTTTGTCACACAGTTGTAAACAACATACAGTACAACCTGTCACATCCGGACCTGTGATATCCGAACCCTCCCATATCCGGACACATCTCCGAATTAATTTTTAAGTCGTAGTTGAGAGTGAGAATAGATTAGTGTGCTAGCCAGGGAGGACGAGCGAAAGTTGCAGCGCTGGAAGGCTGTGTGCGTGCTTGACCGAGAGGGGTTGTGGCCTGACTCGGTCAACGACATCTACCCGGAAACTCATCCCTTTGTGTGAATAAGCGATATTCCATTCACGGCTTCTGCCTACCTGCCACCAACGTCAACACGAGGCTGCCTCTCTTTCTACCCTTCAGTCTGTGCGTGAGTCTTGAAGCGACAGTTTGTTTTGCGAGTGTGTTTCTGTTGTTACTGTTATTGTTTACCGTTGTTATCGTTGTTGTTATCTTTTAACCTTGCTTTTTTTTTTTTTTTTTTGCTAATATGTCCGAAAAAAGGAAAAAAACTGTTGTTACGATGGAAGAAATGTTCCGTGCTCTAAAAAGGTTAGATGCTGGTGAAACAGCCAAGAAGATTGCCGCGGATATGGGAGTAGGAACAAGCACTGTGAGTGACTGGAAAAAGGCTCAGAGTGATATTGAAAAGTGGTGCTCGTCACAAGCGTCAACAAGTGGTGTTAAAAAACTTAAAATGATGAAAAAGGCAGCTAACAACCAAGTTAATGAGGCATTGTTTCTTTGGTTGACCCAAATAAGAGAGAAAGGGTTACCTATCTCAGGTCCTTTACTAAAAGAAAAGGCACTACACTTTAATAAGGAAATTGGAGGGGATGAACAGTTTAAAGCAAGTGAGGGGTGGTTGGAAAGCTGGAAAAATCGTCATGTAAGTACATGTACTGTAAAGCATATTATTATAATTTAATTATTTTAATTTAGTTTAAAGCAATTCTATTTCTTAGCCTATGTACAGTATACAGTTAACAAAACGATACTAAACCGTTAAAAACATTAAAATTAATCAACAACAAACTCGTGAATTATTTCTGGTCACCTAGCTATTTGTAAAAACAGCCTTGTGATATCCGGATTTTTCCATATCCGGATTTTTCCATATCCGGATCGGCCGGTTGCCACATTAGTCCGGATATGACAGGTTGTACTGTATTTGAATTATTGCTACCAATGCCGTATGGAAACCTAGTATGTGTCCAGCAAAAATTCTCATGCTTTTCTAGAAAATTTGGGTGATATGGATTTTGATAGTCACGGAAGTGATGTAGGGATATTGGGGAGCTGCTATGAAGTGACAGTAAAGGTGATAGTGGTGATATGCTGTCAGAAATGGGAGAAACGACCCTGGCCTAGGCCTGCCCATGTGGTCCAAGGACGAGATCACACCAATGGTGCATACATTCCAAATGCCAAATCCAGATATTTCGAATTCCATGAAATTATTTATTTCAAGCTCTTTGTGTATGAAGAGACATGAGATCTGAAAACAAAAGCATCATAACGAGGGATTGAACCTCAAGCACTGTTGGTCGATTGTGACGAAACCGAGCTATGCCAAAAAGATCCTAAGGTCATGTTCTCATTAAGCTATCAACAATATCACATTTAGTGTTACAATTCGAATGACCGTGAGCTGCTGACACTATCAATGTGCAGGATGGAGACACATGGAGGACCAGGGAGAGTTGCCCAATGATATCAAGCCACCAATAAAGCAGGATGTGGTCAGGCTACAATGCTTATTGAGCCGGTACAATTTTAAGATCCGTTCGACGTTATTTCCATCTAGCGGTCTCTAGTAATACATCTAAGAGATCGTAATTTCCGCACGTCTGAAAAAGGAATGCGCCCGCGTTGGAGTACTCATCCTTGGGAATATTTGGTGTCATTTTGGTCCGTATTGACAAAGTACTAATTTGATTTAATGTTCAATCTCCGTCAATCAATACATTAATGTATTGATTGACGGAGATTGAACATTAAATCAAATTAGTACTCATCCTTGTCTAAGAAACACGCCTTCGGCGATTGTTATCGCGACTAAATTTTTATGACGAGGAGAGAGATAAGATGTTGAGCCGGCATAATGCCTACTGCCGACTATTCTATTGAAAATGTTACGTGTTAATTAATTCCTATTGATCTTCGAGGTTATAAACGCTGAGGAAACATGACGGGATTCAGGCCTCTGTCTGGCAGTGGAGATTTCTTGTCATATGAGATAATTATTAAATGAAATATCATCAGAGACCTTCCAGAACGTCTCGGAGACTCAGCTAAGTGAAATGATACCTTTGTAACTCTGTATAATCGTGTTTTGAAGAAGATTATTATTCAATGCATTTTCCCCAAGTTTCAGTGTTAAAAGTTCCGTAATTTAATCTGCTAAGGTAGGGTTAAACTGGAGACCGTTCGTGTTTCTCTATGAAGTTTTTTTGGTGTTTATTTTGTCCCCAGTTTCTTTATATACGCACGTAGTGGAGAATCAAATTGCTTGTTTATGGGTTGATTAATTTAAATGGGTGCTTGTTGTTGTTGTTTCTTTTCCGTATCTAGTAGAGTTTTATTTTAGTGCGTGTTACCTGCGTTTGTTTTATGTTGTGAAACGCGATTGTATTTATGAGAGATGTTTCTTACCAGTTCCTAACCCCTTGCAAGAGTATGGGATCTTTCAGGGACCTTTAGGGACTGGTATTCTTTAGGTTAGTCCGCGATTTTAATTGTGCCTAGACGTAGGAGGGTGTGTTGTTCATTGCTTTGGATGTAATATCTTTTTTTTGGAACACACACCAGTTTATTTTATGTTTCAAGGGTTTGTTTTTATCATGCTTGTCATTTGTGCACTCCAAGGATGGCCGATTAGGTTTTATTTTTATCCTTGGAGACTGGGCAAGCATTATCTATGTATGTTTCAGAAATATGTTTCATTTACAATCACGGGTCTCGACTTATTTTTAAGGGTTGGGTTTATGTCGTTTGTTTAAGTGGGAATTTGACTGAAGGTCTAGGGTCATGTTTAGTGTTGTTCTGTTTTGTTGTGACCTTCAGTCAGCAAGCAATGCGTGATCCCATTACGTTATTAAATCAGGTGTATTGGTTACTCTTCTGAGATGATGGAATGTGTGTTCGTTGTATGTGCCCGGGACTGCAATTGACGCTTATTTGGCATCCCGCAAGGTAACTGAACCTTGTGCTTCCGTTCGAAAGAAGTTTTATTCTACCAGTTCATGAAATCGTTTTGTTTTATCTTCATTTGGGATTTGCTTGTTTTAATTTTACTGAACTGATCTATGTTTATTTGCTGAGTTTGTATGTCACGGCACGTCATGGGAAGTGTAGTGGCTTGTGAAGTTTTGTAATTATCCTGTGTTTATTGACGTGTCATTTAAGGGTCGTTGCTGTTGTTAGTTGTTTCTTTGGGTAACTTGGTGTGACATACAGGTTAATGTAAGCGTGGTCGGATAGACAGTTCGTGGGAGACACGATTTCATGTACTTCTAAGAATGATGCTTCTGACTACCTTCTTGTAGTCAGCCTGTGGTGGAACGAAACGCACTATTGCCCCTTTACTGAACGATCTCCAGCGACTTAGGCTTTCTCCTCGTCGTCGACATTCTCCTTTTATAGATCTTTATTGTGTGTTCTACGTTTTATCGTTTTACTGTTTTATTATACCATGTACATATTTTATTACAGGCCCATCATCCCTCATCTTACCATTTCATGCACCCCTCACGTCCCCTTTTGCAATATCTTGTTTTTTTGATATATTAAATTTTATTTACAACCTCTACTCGAAAAGTGTAGTCATTGGATGGTCGGTGCTCCATCTAGTTCACCATGTGTTAAAGGTCTCGACTTAGGTCTCAGGTCCGCGTCCTCGACACCTGCACGCCTCACTTATGTTATGAAATTTACCAAGCAGGAAACTCTAGGCCCTCTACACATGGAGCTACTCATTATAAACTGATTGGTAATTCAATTTTCTCGCCGATCATTTCCTGTGTAATTCAATGGAGTGCCCCACACGGCACTACCAGTTAGTAATCTGTAAGAAATTAGTTTGCAACCAGTTCCAGGTGGCTCGCCAAGCCCTTCACCCATGAGTTTAGTTTGTCAGTTCCAATTGATAAATAAATGCAGTATGTTCCTACGACAGCAAATGAATAATTTTTCAATATACATTTCATGGGGGAAATTGAAAAACATCTCGCTCTGTACAATAGGGATGTAGCTGGAGAAAGTTCGCGCCAGATAGCGCTCGTGTAGTACTGGGTAAGCGCACGGAGATCGTCTTATGTTTCTCTCAGTCAGCTGCGAGGAATGTATAAATTGTGATCAAGTTTTCTAAGCTAAAGTTAATTATATCTTCTCTAATTTTACTCCAAGACTATATTAATTAATTCTATGGGTATATATCCTAATATATAATGGACGAATTTCAGCGTTTAAGCGCTAAACAGCAGCAAAATGAGCTACGGACCATAGGCACTAAAACTAGCGGGAGGAAGGAAGAATTAATACAACGGTAATAACAACATTCTAACACGCTTTATTTTTCAAATAATGAATATGAGTCAGCATGCTTTCTCCTAAAGATTACAATTACTTGAGTATTGTAGGCCTATATTAATAAATATATATCCATAAGACTTAAATCATAAATAGAGATTTAAATATTCACTTGATCCCCTTGCTTATAGACTTCGATTCATGTGTGTGTTTTTTTTTTTTTTTTAGGTTGATAGCTTACATGAAACTGTCATGTTTTAAGGTAAACATAATCAAAGAAAGTTGATACCGGTATTGTACCGGTATACCTCGAAAGTGCATCGCAACGTTTGGTTCTTATGTAATGTTGTCAATTTCTCAATAAGAATCGTTCCCGTAACCCTGGGAACTTGGGGGTACAATTTTTTTAAAGGGCCACGAACTGTTTCCAATAATCTATGTCTCAAGAATGTAGAAGTCAGTCGCTACCACATTCCCCGTCGGGCAGTTGGAAGTTGACGATTAGGCCTAATTCTGATTTCAAGAAACCGACCATAATACGTTTGTGACTGTTAATGTTGCGACATTTATTCTTGATGTATTTGTCCGAATATTGATGTCTTTGAAAATGGGAGTCAGAATTGGTACATTCACTTATTTGTGTATATTGATGATTTCTTCCCGTACTTCAATGGAGATGATTTCTGCAGATTCCGATATTGTAGGCTTATCGTGATAATCCGGCAATTTTCTTGCGTATGGCCTCTTCCTTATTAATGTTGTGTTAGAGACCCACGGGAAAAGCGATGGAACAGCGCCCGGTTTTAATCTGCTCTCTCACCTTCAAATACAAACGCATAAATTCAGTGGTTGTTATCGAAATGTCTAATCAGTTTATAGGTACAAAATATAAATTATTTCCCTTTGTAAATCACACTTATCCAACACAGTTTTTGTGAAGTCATCGGGTTGTGAATGATGGGAACACACTTTAATATATTGAGTCAGATTTTTCTCACTGAAATTTTTCCTTCTAATAGCACCTAACCATTTCTTACTCATTTCTTTATTTTGTGGAAATTGGTGAAACGAAAACGGGTTTCCCTGATTTTTGCAAAGAGGAACACTGCAATAGCTCGGCAGTCACGAAAATAACAATTTAAACAACTTAAATTCGTACATATCAGCGGCATGAGAACACAGGAGACAAATGAAGAGCGCCTTGCGCTTACCCAGTACAACAGCAGTGTGCTCTATCGGTGCTAGTTCTATACATCCCTATTATACCCTGAATGAGTACTCACGAAAGGACACAGAAAAAGCATGGAATGAAGAGGATATTATGAAGTAATTCGCAACACACTTACCAATGGTATATTGGCTTTCACGGCCAGTGAATTAAAACTCAACATTTTTTCTAGGTTTGTGCCGTGTCTTGTATGGGGTTTCGCATAGGACACCAAGCTGGCTCATCAGCGGGCTCTTGGTGTCCCCGCCCGGACCCGGCACAAACCTTTAAAAAAATGCTGAGTTTTAATTCACTGGCCATGAAAGCCAATATACCATCTTTTTAGAAGCCTTCATATGGAGATTATGGCAGCTTCAGCTTTTAGTTCTCGCAGTAAAGAGGCGCAGGTGTGCTTCATAAAAAGGGAGGTAGCACCCAGTTCGCTACTCCTGTGGGGGTCCGGGCGGGGAAACCAAGAGCCCGCTGATGAGCCAGCTTGGTGTCCTAGGCGAAACCCCACACAGGACACGGCACAAACCTAGAAAAATTGCAGAGTTTTAATTCACTGGCCGTGAAAGCCAATATACCATCTTTTTGGAAACCCTCAGAGGGAGGTTATGGCAGCTTGAGCTTTTAGTTTTCACAGTAAAAAGGCGCAGGTGCGCTTCATAAAAAGGGAGGTAGCGGGGAGTTCGCTACTCCTGTGGGGGTCCAGGCGGGGACACCGAGAGCTCGCTGATGAGCCAGCTTGGTGTCCTAGGCGAAACCCCACACAAGACATGGCACAAACCTAGAAAAATTGCTGAGGTTTAACACTTACCAATACCTATGAACCTTAATTCGGTACTGAGCAACAGTAAAATGCTATGAGAAATTGTTTTCTTTTGTGACCTTTTAATGTAAACTTTTAAAATTTATGTTAAATAAAGTTTACTTCTTAGCTGAGATTATTATTACACTTTCCTCAGCACCCACACAATCTCTCATATTTGAATCTCGCAGTCGAATGGCAGGAGTAATAAGCAGCAACTAGTCCATAAATCTCTGTTTGGCCATGAATAATCTGCAGTGGATCTTCTTTTCAAGATATGGTTGAACCCAGTATCTTCTTCTACTCTTCTCCTGAAATAATGTGTAACTGAACTTTCGTAGTAGGTTACAGACATTGCTTTTAGTTTTTAGCCTTCTGTTTTGTTGGTATTAAGTTAATTTTATTTTTATCTGGTTACATAGCTCAGTTCAAATGTTAGGTTCAGAAAATGGCACTTACTAGGAGTGCAGTACATTGCCCAAAGTTAGTATCTAGTTTCTGGCAGTGAGGTGATGGGGGGCCTTGCCAGTGAAGCTTCTTTTATATATTCTTTTTTTTTGATGTTCTATTGGTTTTTTTTTTTCTAGATTATTCTAGGATTTTACATTAAACCGACAGTAGTGGCTACACTGGCTAACGCGCAGCATTAGGTCATGGGGCCAAGCTCTCTGCTGACTCGGTAGACGCGTGGGTTCGAGCCCCACCGTCGGCCGTCCTTGAAATGGTTTTCCGTGGTTTCCCATTTTCAACACCAGGAAAATGCTGGGACGGTACCTTCTGACAGGCCACGGCCGCTTCCTTCCACATCCTTGCCCAGTTTCATTCACCATCATTCATTTCATCTCTCATTAACTCCTCTCATGAGGTTGGCGTCAGGAAGGGCATCCGGCCGTAAAAACCATCGCCACAAATACTTCCATCGCATCTCATCCCCGACCCCGTTGGAAAACGGGAATAATAAGGGGTAGACATACATACATTCTAGGATTTTATATTAAGATAGTGTTATGTCTGATTATCGTTTTCATTAGGTAATACGGCAGGCAAAAATGGAGGTGATCTGAAAAAGTTTGTTGCAATAAAAGTTATTGAGGAGATGTTTAGGGGAATGAATTACTCTTGTTGATTGATGCCAGGCAGAATGGTAGCTGTGTTTTATGAAATGTGATGTGGGAATTGGTCTCTCTGGTCTGGAGAATGGTGGTGTTGTTATAGTACAAGAGATCAAGGTAAAGGAAGCCTGTAACATGTTGACAAACAAGTATTAATAGTTTAGATTGCTGGAGAATGAACAGAAAAGAAGATTGCTGGAGAATGAACAGAAAAGAAGATTGCTGGAGAATGAACAGAAAAGAAGAGTTATTATTGCTATAGATGAGGAAGAATTTTTATTAATAAATAGCATATATTTAAAAAAAAAAAAAAAGAGAAGTTGGTGTCCTGTTATTTGTGATATCAGCAAGTATATTGCCCCACGAGCCTGAGGTGGCAAGCTTATTATAATTATTACAATGGCACCCAATGTAAAAGACGAAAAATTTAAATGAATCACACAAAGACAGGAGTAGGGATGAGGGAAAACAAGTTAAATAAGGAAGTTTCAATGATGGCCATGTTGGAGACGCTTCTGGTCCAATATGAGAGGAGCAATAAGATGGAGGAGAGGATTATAAGCCAGATGAGTAGCATGGAAGAGAGGATGAGCAGCCGGATGGATGGTATGGAGGAGAGGATGACCAGCCGGATGAATGATATGGAGGCGAGAATGTCTGAGAATCTTGACAAGGTCAAAGAGCAAGTGGCTAGCATATGCATCGTAGATGAGAAAGTTGAGATGGTAGAACCTGTGAGTGTGGTTGTGGAGGAGAAGAATAAGAAGGAGCAGGAGGAAGAAAAAGGGAAATTGGAAGAACAGAGAGTGGAGGTCATATGCATTGTGGAAGAGAAAGTTGAGAGAGTAGAATCTGTGAGTGTGTCTGTAGAGGAAGAGGAGAAGATCTATGAAGTACTTGATGATAGGGGGCGTAAGAAAAATAATCAAGAAGTGAAAAAGATAAGACAAGGTTGTAGAGGTATATATCAGAGAGACCATAGCAGGTGAAGAAGAGAGAGCAATTGCGGAGTTAGACACAGAGGTCGCTGCCGACGTAACAGAAGAGGACATCAAATGGAGGACCACAATAAAACTAAAGACAAGGAGGAAGATGAGATAGAAAATAACATGAGGAAGCATAGGAGGAAAAGGGTGAGGATAGGCAGGAGAACAAGGTGGAGGGAGAAAAGGATGAGATGTAAGATAATGAGAAGAAATAAGAAGAGGAAGAGATATAAGACAGTTCGAGATAAGAGAGTGAAAGAGAAGAAGATAAAAGCGAAAAAGGGAAAGAGAAAAGAAAAGATGAGAAGAAAAAAATTGTTGCGCAAAATAAGGCAGATGAAGAAAAGGAAGGGGAAGGAGAGGAAGGAAAGGCTGAAGGCAAGTGGCAGACGCACAAGCAGAAGACAGACCGTGCGCGTGCTCAAGCCCTGCTACAGGTTTGCATGGCCCAAGGCATGGAACTGCCTGCGTCGGATGACCGCAAGCCTTCTCGACCCGGCACCAGGATACGGCTCAACAAGACCAAGCAGCAGCAAGCTACTGCCGACCAAGAAGAGCAGAAGGTGGAGGTGGAGATTGTAGACCAAGTCCCCTTGCCGTCAGAGGGCAGCATGGAACACAAGAAGGAAAGGAAGAAACAGAAGAAAGAGGCAGCCAAGATTGAAGCAGGAGAAGCACCTGCAGAAGGAGACGATGCGGAAGGAGACAGACCAGAAGAAGAAGAAGTAGAAGAAAGGGAAAGACTTGATGATGATGACGAAGATGTTTATGATAACGGCACAGACAGGTCTGATGACGATTCTGCCGTTCCTTCTGAAGATAAAGCTTGTGGTGACACACCGAATGTCAACAATCCCGTTGATATGTCTGGCAGTGGAGGTTTTAGTAACCACATCTGTTGATGATGACGAAGATGATTATGTATATTTGTTCAGTTTGCGATTTTTGTTATAGTCTGTATGTTCCATGTAACTTATTTTAATTTATGTATTTTGTTCTCAAAGGGGGCGCATGTAACTTATTTTATTTGGTTCTCAAAGGGGGCGTTTCTGTAACTGAACTTTTGTAGTAGGTTACAGACATTCAGAGGCGCCAACTTTTGAAGTATCAGTAATCCCTTATATTGCCCCTGCCCCCCCCTCCACTTCCAACATTTTCACGTCAAATACAAAGCATGCTCCTCCCTTCTCGATAATGACACCACCTCTTTGCCCTACCCGGAAGCAACCTATAGTAAATAATATCATATTATAAAATAAAATTTGCACATTGCCTGCTAATTCTGTGATAAAAAAATTCCTTGTAGCTTGTTTTGCACCCAGTAGCTGCTTTTCTGTGAAAGTTTTCTTGTAATGTCCTGTGGTGACATTTTAGTCTTCTGAATCATAAGCAATTTCATTGTAGATGTGCTTAATGTACGTCTGAATTCTGTCTGATTTTTCCGAACAACACTGATCATTCTTTCTGTGGGAGAGTTACTGTAAGGTACACTTAATATTGCAAACTCCACATTACTTAAGGTTTTAAACTTGAACTGTCCATATTCAGTTGTAACCTCAGCAATGTTGCCCCAGTTTACATCAATTCTAGGTCCTTATAAAATATATTCAGGGAAAGTATCACACTGATAAACAGCAAATTCCTCTACAAGTTTGTCATGTTGACCTTCCTTGACCAAACTTGGGAATCTTTTAACAAAATAATCAAGAGATGAATAGGAAACCTTCATTCTAAGATAAATATTGAGATGTTACACGATTGGCGCCTGTCTCAACCGTTTGACGAGATTCCCGTACTTTTCACGATAGAACACTGAGAAAAATCGCGATTTACATAATTGGTGTCACTTTTAGTCGATCGACGAGATTTCCATTGCCCTTAAGGTGGGTATGGGAAGGCAATTGGCGCCGCTTGCTGTACGTTTGACAAGAATCCAACTGTTCTCGTCAACGAATGCGGAGAAATATCGCGATGTATTGCAATCGCTGCCACTTTCGGCCATTTTACGCGAATCACGATGGCCTCGCGGTTGGTCACTGAAAACGCATTGATATGCAATCGGCGCCGCACCTGGCCGTTCAACGATTCTCTGCCTGTCTATTTGTCCTGGCAGAATGGCGGAGGCAAGCTCGAGGTTGGGCATGGTTAAAATTCACGAGCAGTTATGGACGGTATACGCTCATGGGAAAAGTGGCGAGTAGGTTTCGGAATGTTTCATGATGGATGCCCGATCAACTTTTGACAGGATTCCCACAGTCCTCGTGGTCACAAGTTCACGATTTGGCACAGGTTTAATGTTTTTACGCAACTGGCATCGATCTCGGTCCATTTGACAAGATTCCGCTGGCAAGTCGTGCGGTCAGCCGACCGTCTTGAGCATGTGCGTTTGGAGGATGAACGTTCGAAGTAGGTATCGAATATTACGAATTATTCTGAGAGGATTGCATGGATAATACAAGAGGGCACATTTTCTTTCGAATCACGAATTATAGGCTACAAGTTTACACATTTACGAGATAACCGGTTAGATTATCCGATGGTACCAAAGTTCAAAGGAAAAATCGACATAACGGAATTTCGAATAAATCATACTGGATGTCGCAAATTTTCGAGACGGATAGATTTTTAAAATATATGTAATCGAAGCAATTTGGCGATTTATTTTAAACTGTTTCATTTCGCAAGATTGCGACATTAAATTATTTTGCGTCATTCCTAGACTTCAATTTGAGATAGTCTCCAAATTTAGAGGTCAATAACATAAATGAGAGGTTTCTGTTTAGTTTTGGAAGTTTAAGTCTCCGTGGCTTAGGCGGCAGCACGCCGGCCTCTCACCGCTGGGTCCGTGGTTCAAATCCCGGTCACTCCATGCGAGATCTGTGCTGGACAAAACGGAGGCAGACAGGTTTTTCTCCGGGTACTCCGGTTTTCCCTGTCAAAATTTCATTCCAGCAACACTCTCCACTATCATTTCATTTCATCTGTCATTCATTTAATCATTGCCCCAGAGGAGTGCGTCAGGCTTCGGCAGCCAGCACAGTTCATATCCTCGCCGCTAGATGGGGGCTTCATTCATTCCATTCCTGACCCGGTCGGAGACTGGAAGCAGGCTGTGGATTTTTTTTACGCGAATAAACATCTCGCGGAAAGTAAAAGATTTCACACAAAACTAAAACTGTTCTTGATGCCGAAAATATACGTTGAACCATTATATACCACTCAAGGTATCCTCAGTATGCATTTCCTTCAGGTCGGACACAGGGAAATATTGCCTACGCAATCGGCACCGCTTGCGTGAAACTTGCTCCATCGTAATCTGTGAGCCTAGCGGCGCGAGTTTAAATGATTTAAACCGACCTAGGCGAATTTTCTTTACCTCCAAGTAACCAGACATAAACAATAGCTACTTTTCGTTACCTGTTTGTAAAATTAGCTACTTTTTCGTTACCTTTCGTTACTGATAGACACCCTGTAATTTTCCTTTTTCTTCTTCTTCTTTTTCATAGAAATGTAGTTTTTTCGTTATTATGTCACTTTTCCGTAATAATTCCCCCTTTGACAGTAATGCCGTAATCGTGAGGTGAAATCCGTAATAATTACGGACAATCCGTAATAGTTGGCACCTCTGGACATTGCTTTTAGTTTTTAGCCTTTTGTTTTGTTGGTATTAAGTTATTTCTATTTTTATCTGGTTACATAGCTCAGTTCAAATGTTAGATTAAGAAAATGGCACTTACTAGGAGTGCAGTACATTGCCCAAAGTTAGTATCTAGTTTCTGGCAGTGAGGTAATGAGGGGCCTTGCCAGTGAAGCTTCTTTTATATATTCTTTCTTTGAAAGGAAGGAAGCTTGTAGTTTAACGTGACCGTTAATCTCGCGATCATAAGCCACGGGACCTCCGTTTTACGTGGAATCCGAACCACAGGACATGGCATTTCACATCGAAAATCTCACATGCATTGACCGGGAATCGAACCCGGTCCGCCTTGGTGAGAGGCATACAGCTTGACCGCTGTTTTTTATAAATCATTCTAGGATTTTATATTAAGATAGTGTTATGTCTGATTATTGTTTTTATTAGGTAATAAGGCAGGCAAAAATGGAGGTGTTCTGAAAAAGTTTGTTGCAATAAAAGTTATTGAGGAGATGTTTATGGGAATGAATTACTCTTGTTGGTTGATGCCAGGCAGAATGTTAGCTGTGTTTTATGAAATGTGATGTGGGAATTGGTCTCTCTGGTCTGGAGATTGGTGTTGTTGTTATAGTCAAAGAGATCAAGGTAAAGTATTAATAGTTTAGATTGCTGGAGAACGAACAGAAAAGAAGAGTTATTATTGCTATAGATGAGGAAGAATTTTTATTAATAAATAGCGTATATTAAAAATACAAATAAAAAAGACGTTGGTGTCCTGTTATTTGTGATATCATATTAGCAGTATATTGCCCCACGAACCTGAGGTGGCAAGCATTATAAATATTACAAATGAAACAAAACCATGTCTTCTTCGTCACTTGGGCCATTCTAGCCAAGTACAGAAGCGATCTAGCAAGCCCGTGCCAAACTTTGTAAGTGACTTTAAATAATAAAAGGAAAAATCTATCACTGTACAGGAGCTTTGTGTGCAGACCCGAGTCACTATTCAGTTACTAACCAAAGTTCGTGACCAAACACACACCAATTTAGTTTCTAATGAGTAGCTTCGCGAGGAGAGGGCCATAGTGGAATGACAATAATGCCGGGCAGCTTAGAACTCTGTAGACAATTAAGTTCAACACCAACATCTGATGTCCATGAAATGGTTTCACATGGTTTCCTATTTTCCAGGCCAGCTTCGTTCCAATTTCCTGCCATGTTTTATTCTATGTTACACAAATATCCTCTTAACAATACAATTTTTATTTTTATTTTTTATATATTACTCTATGTCAATATACACTTTGAGACATGTTTCGGCTCTGTTAGCCTTCTTCAGTCAAACACACTAAAAATTCTCCTAAAACAGTCAAATGTTTGGTCTCTCAATAAAAATTTGTTACAATTTTTACATCATCATGATGATTAAAACAAATGATTATAAAATGCTTAAAGAATTTAACAATGAACAAAAATTCAATTGTGGGCCCATCATCATTGATCAATTTTCAAACAGGGGACCTGGAACAATAAAAAATTACCTGACAATCTACGATTCCTACTTGGAAACCTAAACTGGTGACTCTGATTGGGCAAAAAAAACTTACCCCATTGTACAAGCGTCTTGAAAAAGGATCGTGTATAAGTAGTCCATGTAGCAACAGGTAAACGGAAGTTGTTTATTTAATGCTTTTGCAAATTGTTTCCAACAATCTGTAAAGCGGAAAAATAATTGAAATATGAAAAGGTAAACAATAACATAACCCACGTATAAATGACCAATGTTTACATACCGCAGTTTGGAGACCATGGACTGTCACCTCACAACTTTGAAAGATATACCACAAATGTGTCCGTCTTGTTGTTCTGCCTTTGATCACTGGTTGACTGACTGGCCTTGGTACTGCAAGTGTGAGGTCAAGGGTCGCGGGAGGGGGAAGCATAGCATATGTCAGAACCTTACGTTATGGAGGAGGGAGGGTTGCTTCCTGGAATGTCGGTCTCTTCGCCTTAATTTCGAGATCGTGTTAAATAAAACGTTGTCGTTGAAAGTTAATTCGTTCAAGTTATTTATAGGGTCTGTTTTTTGGCTGATATGAATTTCTATGTTTTCTAACACGTTAAGTTTTTTACTTTTATTAACAATGTGAACAATTTCCAAATCCTTATCTATCGAACTGAAATTATGTTTTTTCTCATCCATGTGGTTCGCCATGGCCGAGAACTTGTTATATTTCAACGTTCTGATATGTTCCCCGTATCATACGTTGAACGCTCTACCTGTTTGTCCCAAAAACGTGGCATCGCAATCCTTGCATTTTAGTTTGTACACTCCCGATTTGCTGAATTTATTGGTCTTATTTACACTATTGTAATTAAAAATATGTTGCTGTGATTATTTTGTGTTTTGTATGCAATGTTCATACTGTATTAAACTTTCTAATTGAGTTTGTTATAGTATGTGCTTTTGGGTTTACGTACGTGAAAGGTGCGAAATTTTGGTTCTTTTTGCGATCTTTTTCTAAAGTTGTTTCAAATTTGTTAACAATCTTATTTTTGATTCTGTTGACGTAATTTTGTGATTATCCATTTTCCTTTGCGATGTTGGCTATGATTTTTAGTTCCTTGCTTAAACTTTCTTCACTGAGTGGAATATTTAGCACCCAATTTCATTAAGCTGTAAAAAGTGGCTTTCTTATGGCTCTCTGGGTGATTAGAATCCTTCTTGATTGTCATGTCTGTTTGGGTTGGTTTGCGATATATTTCAAAATGTAACTTATTCTGTATTTTATTTATTTTTAAATCTAAGTAATTTAAGCAATTTTCTTTTTGGGATTCTAGCATGAATTTTATATTATCTAACTTGTTTAACCTATCCAATAATTCATCTGCGTTTACAGTTTTTTCGTCTATTATAGTGAACACATCGTCCACATATCTACCCCAGAACACAATACCTGGTAAATGGTTAATGATTTTATTTTGTTCCAAGAAATCCAAATAAACGTCTGCTATAATGCAGGATGCCAGAGATCCCATTGCCAAACCATTGGTTTGTTGATATATTTTATTATTAAAGGTGAAAAAGTGTTTTCTAAACAAAAATTAAGTAATGACAAACTCATTTCTATTGTGCATACTTTTCCATACTTTCGTAAGTTATTTAGGATTATTTTTTGTACTTTCTTTATTGGAATGTTCGAGTACATGTCTTGTACATCAAACGAATGCATAGTGTGTTTATCTTCTATGTTTAGTTCTTTTGTTTTTTTGCTGAAATCGATGGAATTAATGAAGCCTAACTTAAAATTTTATATGTTTTTTTTTTTTTTTTTTAAATTGCTGTATGTACTTTGCTAATTTATACGTTGGGCTGTTCTTAAAGTTAACTATGGGTCTAGTAGGTACTTCTTTTTTATGGGTTTTGGGTAGTGCCCTAGCTGTGGGGAGTCCTAAAGTGCAAGGATTGCGATGCCACCTATTTGGGACAAACGGGTCGAGCGTTCAACGTAAGATACAAGGAACATACCAGCGCGTTGAAATATAACAAGTTCTCGGCCATGGTGAACCACATGGGCGAGAAAAAACATAATTTCAGTTCGATAGATAAGGATTTGGAAATTGTACACATTGTTAATAAAAGAAAAAAACTTAACGTGTTAGAAAACATAGAAATTCATATCGCCCAAAAAACAGACCCTATAAATAACTTGAACGAAATAACTTTCAACGACAATGTTTTACTTAACACGATCTCGAAATTAAGGCAAAGAGACCGACATAAACAGGAAGCGGCTCTCCCTCCTCTATAACATAAGGTTCTGACATATGCTATGCTTCCCCCTCCCGCGACCCTTGACCTCACACTTGCAGTACCAAGGCCAGTCAGTCAACCAGTGATCAAAGGCAGAACAACAAGACGGATACATTTGTGGTATATCTTTCGAAGTTGTGAGGTGACAGTTCATGGTCTCCAAACTGCAGTATGTAAACAATGATCATTTATACAAGGGTTATGTTATTGTTTACCTTTTCATATTTCAATTATTTTTCCTCTTTACAGGTTGTTGAAAACAATTTGCAAAAGCATTAAATAAAAAACTTCTGTTCACCTGTTGCTACATGGACTACTTATACACGATCCTTTTTCAAGACGCTTGTACAATGGGGTAAGTTTTTTTTGCCCAATCAGAGTCATCAGCTCAGGTTTCCAAGTAGGAATCGTAGATTGTCAGGTAATTTTTTATTGTTCCTGGTCCCCTGTTTGAAAATTGATCAACGACGAAGGGCTCACGATTCGAATTTGTGTACATAGTTAAATTCTTTAAGCATTTTATATTCATTTGTTTTAATCATCATGACAATGTAAAAATTTTAAATTTTTATTGAGAGACCAAACATTAGACGGTTTTAGGAGAATTTTTAGTGTGTTCGACTGAAAAAGGCTCGCAGAGCCGAAACATGTCTCAAAGTGTATATTGACATCGAGTGATTTGTGTAAAAAAGAGAATTTGTACTGTAAAGTGGATATTTGTGTAACATATCGTAATCAATATGGGAAAACTTGGAATAATGACTAAAGTCATAGATATTCATGTTTTATTCTGTTCTTCGCTCGATAACTCCTTTCACAAGGTTAGCATCAAGAAGCACATCCAATTCAAATCAAACTGCACACATTAAACATACATAACACAAAAATTACTGTCTTATCACATGCAATGTATACTGTGAAAAATAATTTCTTTACAAACCTTAAACTTCGTTTGATATTGTTCTTCCTGTTGCCTGACTTGCTTATAAGATAGCAATTCCAAGCCCGTGGGTATAAAGTTGTCAGGTAGTCTACAGACAATAAGCTAAGAGCTTCACAACAGCCATACTGAAACAAAAAATAAAAATTTAAGGTCCAAATTTCCACTAATGTTTGATGACTGAAACATAAACTAAAATCAATAAAACAGAGCATATGCTTATTTCTACCACAAAAGTGTGGAAAATTTAGATATCAGGAGCTCATCATCATGATCACTCTTTTTCTACTCCCACTTAATGATAATATTGTCATTGGTTTTACATCCCTTTTAACTACTGCGGCCTTTAGAAATGCAGGGATGCCAGAATTTTTACCTGCAGGGTATCTTTAAAGTGCCAGTAAATCTACTGACATGGCTTCCTTGAAGCACTCCCACTTGTGTACGAAGAACTGCCACCACAGTAGACTTAAAATAGTCAAATGAAGTTTGAGGTTTATTAGCAGATATGGCTAACTGTTAGGTAGTCAGCCTGAAGGCTGGTTGGATCCTCAAAAAGTACCACCGTTAGGTTATATGGGTAGATACCCACAAATACCCAAGGCAGCGCAATATTCAGGCATACTAGGCAAGATGAGGAGTGAGATAGTTTGGCATTGCTTTCCTCACTGAGTCAGATAAGCAGTACTAACCCTATAAGTAGAACCTTTCACAGCATCCACAGGCACTGACTGTGCCCTGAATGTCATTACTAAGCACCACCCATACCTCAGTAGCTTCCATATAATCACAGCCGTGTGTGAGACTGAGACATTGGTGAAAAGCCACATTTTACTCTAGCCTGTGCCAACAGATAAATGCAAATGTACTGCATTCATCAAGAAATGGCAAACAGGCCAATGGCTCTAACAAGAAATCTTTATTATATCTTCTTTTATCTCCTTTACTGACCTTAATAAACTTAACAATGGAGTACTATTTTCAAGACATTGAGACTTTTTGAATGGATGAGTAGTCTCTTTAAATGATATTAAGACAATAGATAGATTCTGATGGACTCTATTGTTACTGAAATCAAACTCAACTTTAGACAATATAAGTCAATGAGAAAGCCTTGTCACCACCAGGCAGCACAAGAATTAACAGTACAGTATATGAAAAGAGATCAAGGGTAGTCTCCGTGTGACTTACCTTGGCAATATTTAGGAAACCAATCAAGAAATATTCAGGGACCGAGGCCATGAGGGAGAAGTAAGTTGAAGGGGGTACAATGCGATACAAACACCATCTTACTATCGTATTACTGTGAAAAGATACCAGTTGGTACCATCTTAATATAATTTTCTCACTTTTAATGTTACACTGAAGAAAATGGAAATTGCAACACCATGAAGGTATCGGTCGTTTGTGTTGATTTTCAAGATATGGAACAATGCCATGTAGGTACCGTATGTAAACGATCAAAGTTTCAGACCCATTGGATTTTTGCTACAGGTCTCCCCACGTGATTAGTCGCGGAGGAATCAACTCCAGTATACGGACTCTGGTGTAGCGTAGTTGACTTGCAGTCTGTGCAGTGAAGTGTTCCCCGTCAAACATGCCTCGACGACAGAGAAGAGCACGTTACCAACAACTGTCGCCGTTTGAGAGGGCTCGGATAATTGGGCTGTGTGAGGCTGGATTATCGCTAAGGACTGTCGCAGCACGTGTTGGCCGACAGGCATCTACGGTACAACGTGTATGGCAGCAGTGGTCAAATGAAGGTACCCACACTCGTAGACCTGGCACAGGCCCAGCGCGGCAGACAACTGTTAGAGAGGATCGCCGCATCATTCGGATGGCCCGGATGGAACCCCATGCAACAGCAGCACAAATTCGAGCAGCTGTGGCACCCCACGTTACACAACAAACAGTTGGTAATCGCCTGCGTGCAGCTGGCTTACGATCCCGTGTCCCTGCAGATGGTGTTCCATTGACCCCACAACAGCGACATGTAAGGATGGCCTGGTGTCGAGAATGATCGACATGGGTCGACTAATGGCATAGGGTTGTCTTTAGTGATGAATCGCGTTCTGTCTTGCCCGCAGTGATCGCCGGAATCGTGTGCGCCGACGTACTGGGGAGAGGGGCCGCCCAGACCTTATTGTCGAGAGGCACACAGGGCCAACACCAAGCATTATGGTCTGGGGTGCAATTGGCTTTAATGTGAAATCACAATAAGTGCTTGTTGAGGGCACTATGACTGCTCGACAGTACGTTGATAGGGTACTCAATCCAGTGGTTGTCCCTATGATGGCGAACATTGCTAATGGGATGTTTCAGCAAGACAATGCCCGGGTTCACACTGCACTCATCTCCAGAGAAGCTCTCCACGACATCACAACCTTAAAATGGCCCGCCAGATCCTCGGACCTCAGGCCTATTGAGCATGTGTGGGACATGATGGGTCGACAACTGGCCAACCGTCCTCAGCCACCCACAACTCTGGAACAACTGACCCGTGCAGTGCAGCAAGCATGGGCCACAATTCCTCAGGAAGTGATCCAGGGCCTTATTGACTCCATGCCTCGCCGAATTCACCACTGTATTGCAGCTCGTGGTGGGCACATCCTGTATTGATTGTTGTCCAAACTTGCAGTCAGAGGGACCTGAAAGTGTAATCATCGAATCACAACCGAACACTAGTCCTGCATGTTCAATTGCAGCAATGTAGCACCACTCCTTCTGGGTGTTGCAATTTCCATTTTCTTCAGTGTATCATACAGTCATTGTGACTCCAAAACCTGCTATGTGCCATTTTGGTCGAACATGAGTTATGAAGCTTACAGCTTACATTGCCAGAAATAGTCCCCTAAAATCTGTCATATGCCTATCGGTAAAGCCCTGAGCGGATGCGGATATCCGCAAATATTTTCGCCACGCGAATATAGTTAGCATGGCTGTGCGGATAGCGGATATGCTGCGGATAATGTTTCAAGTAAATTTGCGGATAGTTTTTAGAATAGAAACTTACGATAATATTACATATTATTTGATATGCCAATCTACAGCTTCATGCTTAAAAGAGGTACTCCTATAGCCTATTGCGTACGAAATATTCAGGCACGTATTGCACTTATACACGAGAAGATTATTTTACTCATATGATTTCAACTACATTTTATTAAGTACCGTATGTTGGTAGTAGAAGATGGTCATGACATCTCATCATCATCATCATCATCATCATCATCATCATCAATTCTCACTGCCATTATTAGTATACGTACGAGATATAATGCTGTCAATAAGCTTGTTAGTTCATCGTGGTGACATCATTAACATTCCTCATGTCAGCTACTTCGCCGTCTAAGCTATCCTGGATGGCCTGGTTCCAGGTTTATCTGTAGATTTATTTCCAACTTGGCACTGAAGCACATTGGCTGTGATATTGCAACAGGAAGAGTCAAGACATCAACTATGCGAATATGGATGGGTCAAGAAGCAGAAGTGGAAACAGGTCTCCGACAGGGAAGTGTATTGTCCCCCTTACTATTCATCATAGTCATGGATGAAATTCACAAGAATGTTAAACAGAGATTGGGACAAGAGGCAACAAAGGCCATGCTGTTTGCAGATGATATAGTGATATGGGGCGAGGATGAAAAGGAAGTACAAAAACTACTAGATGTATGGAATCAAGAAATAGAGAAATATGGGATGAAAGTAAGCACAGAGAAGAGCAAGACAATGGTAATGTCAAGAGAAAGGAAGGAAGGAAGGAAGAGGAAAGATAGAATTGAATGGGAAAATTCTAGAAGTGGTTAAAAGTTTCAAGTACTTGGGAAGTGTGATCACAGAAGATGGAAGGATAACTGAGGAAATTGGAAAGAGAATACAACAAGCGAACAGTTTTTACCAGAGCATAAGGGGTATTCTGTGGAACCGAGATGTCCCAAAGAAATGTAAAAATGTATTATATTCAACCTACTACAGACCCATACTAACATATGCAGCTGGAGCGTGGACTACTACAAAAAGAGAGGAGAGTAGAATACAAGCCGCAGAGATGAAATTCCTAAGAGGTATAGAGGGCAAGACCAGAAGAGATAGAGTTAGAAACGAAGAGATTAGAAAAAGGACAGGAATCTTGAAGCTGCAGGACAGGATAGAAACAACAAAGTTAAAGTGGTATGGACATTTGATGAGAATGGGAGAGGAGAGAGTACCAAAGAAAACTTTCTGTGAAAAGATGACAGGGAAGAGACCACGAGGAAGGCCCCGAAAGAGATGGGCAGATACAGTGTGGGAGTGTGTAGAGAAGAGAGGAGGAAAACCTGAAGAAGTACTAAAATCAGGAGAGGAGTGGTGGAGAGACAGGAAACGTTGGAGGTCCTTAATTCACAACCCGACCCAGGAAGCTGGAAACGGGAAATGAAGAAGAAGAAGAAGCAGAAGGATGATGACTGACTTGCAATTTCCGGCCAAATATCAATCCCTTTCTCCAAGCGTACAGAGAAGTTCACTTAGTGAATGTTACCCCGACCGTGAGTATGAACATCATTTCACCAACATGGATAAACTATCTATTAAAATAAAACAAGGTGATTATTCAATAGCGCAGACATTTGGTTACGTTTTCAATGGAAACGAAAAGGTGAACTTGAAGTCCCTTGCAATGAAGCACATTGTCAGGAACGACTTTCTCCTCAAATGTCTAAATGTGTTGGTTGACCACTTTATGCTCTATCTAATAAATTAAACATAATATTGAAATATCAGCGGATTTGGATAAAAGTCATGTGGATGCGAGGCGGATATGGATAACAATCGTGCGGACGTGGATAACAGTCGTGCGGATGCGGGGCGGATGCAGATGAAAGTTTATCCGCACAGGGCTCTACCTATCGGTTGAGATATTAACAAAGAAAAAGCTTCAGCTACTTACTGCCACAAAATACCGTATTTCCGCGCATAATCGTGGCCGTGGCGTAATCGTCGCACCCGACTTTTCAAACAATAAAATAGGTTTATAAATTTCCATCGCATAATAGTCGCATAGCATATTCGTAGTTGTGCGCCAGTCAGTTGCACATGCTGCCGCGACTTTATAACCTGGCGCGACTTTGTCAATAGAAAAATATCTCATCTTTATGCGTGTGGGCTATGAACTGTGACGTGAGCGGCAAGCTTCATCACTTAGCACCCTCCGCGAGCGTATAATCAGGCGTGATTTTGTCACGTGAAAGTAATCTCGTCTTTATGCCTGAGGCCAGTGCACATACCGCGACCTTATAGGCCTAATCTGTCGTGATCTTGTCAGCAGAAAATAATCTCGTCTTTATGCCTGCGGGCTATGAACTGTGACACGAGCGGCCAGCGCACATTCCGCAAGCTTATAGGCCTAATCTGGCGCGATCTTGTTAGGAGAAAGTAATCTCGTCTCTATGCCTGCGGGCTATGAACTGTGACACGAGCGGCCAGCGCACATTCCGTGCGTTTAATGGCCTAATCTGGCGTGATCTTGTCAGCAGAAAGTAATCTCGTCTTTATGCCTGAGGGCTATGAACTGTGACGCGAGTGGCCAATTTTGTCACTTAGCACATTCCGCGAGCTTACAGGCCTAATCTGGCGTGATCTCGTTAGGAGAAAGGAATCTCGTCTTTATGCCTGTGGGCTATGAACCGCGACGTGAATGGCCAGCTTCGTCAGCACATTCCGCGAGCTGTCGTGCGTAGAAAAATGTTATGGTGGACGCAATTACAGATATAGCAGCACTACTTTGCACATAATTACTGTCGTGACCTTGTTCGAGGAAAGAAGCCCGTCACTGACTGCAGGCTATGACTCACGCCAGACTCACGCTATGCGAATGACTGGCCCGTGCAGCAAATAAGGATTCTTTGAACTTAAATATTCTTCGCATAATCGTCGCATCCTGCTTTTTTCCATGAATATTAGGCTAAAAAAGTGTGACGATTATACGAGGAAATACGGTAATGTACCTCCAAATTAACTCCACTGCGTGATGAAAACAGTAAGTTAAATAGCGGGTTTTAGTCCGTTCATTCAGCGCCTTCATTGTCACATAGCGATTGGCACGTGATGACAATGCACTGCGGATTTTGACATTATCACTTGCCTTTGTTGAGCTGTACTGCAGTGTGTTTAATTTAGTTTGTCAGAATGGATGGCAGAAGTAAGAGACTTGTGATGTTGGCACTGAAAAGGAGAAACAGAGTGCGTAGAAGAATGTTATGGTGGACGCAATTACAGATATGTAGCAGCACTACTTTGCACATAATTACTGTGTATGTGTGTTTATATATATACTGTATATACCATATTTCATGAGCTGTACTGATTTATTCGGTAAGGATTGATCCAAATTACAATTTCTCATTCAAAATACTAATTGAATTGGAAATCACAATCCTAATATTTTCTTTATTATGCAATCGGCGTCACACCCGGCCGTTCAACGATTGTCCGCCTATCAGTCCTGACGGAATGGCAGACGCAAGCTCAAGTTTGGGCATGGTTAAAATTGATGAGTAGTTATGGACATGTTGCATGGTCGGCGCCGTGATTCCCGGTGTCCCCATACTGTGGTTGGGAGTTCTTCAGTTCAGGGTGGATCAAGAGGAGAAATTAGTATCGCGATGCTTCGTAGGCTGTCATTTTTAAGTGGGTTGATCCACTTCTCGCTCCCTGTACGCATTTATAGTATATACCCGAATGTAAGACGAGGTTTTCACCCACTTTTTGTGTTATAAAAATTTGGGGTCGTCTTATATTCAGGGTATAAAAAAAATTGATCAAGGTTTTTAAAAATAATAATTATTATTCGCAAAGTAGTATGTGGCGTAGGCATCTCGTAACTAGCAACAAATCAATGCGTTAATGAAGATTAAAATATGGTTGGCTATGTTCAATGACCATGCATTTATGAATAGCGTACATTTTGAAGTTACGATTTACGCATACACGTAATTTTAATCGGATAAATTATGTTCGAAAGCATACGGAAATATGTTTAAAACAATCTTTACAAGAACAAAACCCGTCAGTTTTACGAGAAGGAATCGATCGACATCCCGGACATCTTAAGGTCGTGTCGTAATTTAAATACTTAACACACCCTGCGTATTATACGTCTTGTGAGAAATGTTACGGGACAAATTCTTATTTTCTGTGTCGTGAAATTGTAGATCTAAGATACAGATTATGGCAAGTTCATTAATAGAAAATTACGATCGTTCGTCATCTCAAATAGAGTTTTTAATTCTCCCTTCCGCAGTTGGTACACAGAAAATCACTGTACTTTGTTACAGTGGGTTGGCACTCGTGACAGCTTTCAGCGATGCTGCTGTTCGCTTGTTTTTGTGTTGCTTCGGTGCATGCTGGTCTTCAGGTTGAATTTGAGTCTACTGGCATTTGCTTGGATATAACTCGCACTTGTCTAACCGAAAATAAGTGTGAAAATATTCTGTGCGAGAAATACGCGGGGATTTGTGCGGGAAAGACCTTATTCCCGAGAAAACGTAAAATTTGCATGTTTGAAACCAGACGACTGTTCACATTTGCGAATGATTAACTTGTTAATTTTTGTAGGTTTTTGTTATGGCAAAAGTCAGACTAGTATTTGATTTCATAACCTCATTCTTCGTCACCACGTGTTCGTGGAAAATAATACTTTATTTCACTTTCTTGTTTAATTCAATTATATTTAAACTTATTTTCATACTCACCTGTTGTGTTACAATATCATACCTGCCAACTTTTGAAAAGGGCTATCAGTAAAACTCACGCGCGACAAAAAATCTAACGATTTTCGACATACCCCGGCTTGACGAAAATAATAATACTTCTGGGCTACAAAATACAATAACTCATGCTTTAAACAGGATACTTCAATGAAATCATATCTACTTACATAATTTGTAGATGAACATAACAATCAAGAAGAAATCCATGTTAATCAGCAGCAGGCGTGGTGAATATTGGTTTGGAGCAGACATAACAGGACTTCCTTGATAGATTACGCTGATATACGATAGTTGAAAAAGGCTTTAAACAATAAAACTTGTTTAACGTAACACAGGCAAGAAATAATATAATACACACTGCAAATCACATGCTAGTTCGACTTTTAAGTCATGGTTGTGGCCTTTTTAGCTTCCTGCAAACAGTCTTGAGAAAATGTTTTGTCATAACAGGGACCAGAACTCCTGGTCTTCAAAATAGAAATAGACTCCAGAGATTCATTGGACATGGATGACCTGAACTGTGTTCTATTTTTCTTCACAAGGCTAAAAAAAACGTTCACATTCTGCATTGCTATGGGGTATGGTGAGAATAGAGAGCAATACTCTAGAAATTCGGTTATACTTAAGAAGTCCATCGGCTCCACGAATTCTTGATATTTGTGTCCAACTGGAATCACTTGCAGCATCTTGATGTGCAGCCAAAGTGTCATCTACCTGAAGAGCTGTGAACTGCCTCTGAAGCTCATTCACCACCTCATCTGTAGTTTCATTCTCTTCCTTGCATAACATGATAGGAAACTTTTCCAAGAAAAAACGAATGGAAGATAACTGTGCATCTTCAATTTTGTCTAACCTAGCAACTTGAGCATTCTTTAACACGTCATCCTTGAGTGGAAACTTGTTGATGATGTAGTCACAGGCAGTATAAAAGTAGTGTCTCACTGATGAAAAGAAAAGGGATTTATCTGTATCCGGTCCGTTCTGAAGGCACTTAACAACTTCAGATGATGCATTTTTTGCCATTTTATTTACAATACATGTCGTTTTCGGGCGACCACAACTATATTTCTTTGCAACTTCTGATGTGGGAAACATCTTAAATAAAGCACCAGCATGATCAGCCGCACTTAAGGGCACATTGTGTTCCACCAAAAAGGAAGTAAACAGACACTCGGCCCTAATTACGTCATTGTCAACGTTTCCAGACTTAGCAAAAAAGGTGTTGATTTTCTTGCTATCTTCCTTCGATTTAACATAACTAATGTGTTTACCGCACTTCACATGATTACTTAAATCATTTTTTCCACCATGTGCAATATTAATATCACACCCACATACCGTGCAAAAGGCAAATTTTTCTCCCTTTTTTGATTTTAGTATGCACGGAAAATCAACCGAGTATGATTCTTTAAATGTCTGGAAGTACTGTTTCTTGTTGGATTTGTTCATTCTCGATATCTACTAAAACATCGAAAGGAACCTGGATCACTGAACGTCACATAAAATTATAACATAAAACACTTCAGACAGCCAACACTTCATTAAAACATGTCAAAACACACAAAGTCTTAAACCCCGATGCCAACCTCGTGAAGAAAGAATATGCACATGGTAGAAAGAAAAAAACACACACGTGGAACGAATGTAATTAGTCCAAGGAATACAGGAAACTGCGAAGCACGAAGTTATAGCACAAAAACTCGACCGCTTCATTAAAATATGCCATAACCTTAAAAGACGAAAACATTCAAGGAACGCCAACTTCGTGAACAATGAACAACTAACGTGGTCAAAGAATATGGTTTAAATCGCAACGAGCGAACGGAGCGGAACAAAGAATATGCGAAGCAGAGCCTGTCGACACCTAAGATTCACATGGAAGAACGGTTATCCCGGCTTCAAATTCAATCACAAATGACGACACAACTATCACACGGTTATAAGTACGAATCATATCAAAGAACGAGTTATCGACTATCGTGGACTTGCCTTCGACCCACGCAAACAATCGATTGTACGGAAGTGGGCGGTATTATCGAATGTAAATTATCGTTTCAAATTTTTTCCGCGAAATCGTAAAATGACACCGTTCATCCGTAAAACCGTAAAATGCTGCAATTTCCGTAAATTTTACGGATAAACCGTAAAAGTTGGCAGGTATGCAATATATATCTCACCTTTAAGACATTTTTCCAAGTGTTAATTAGGTCACCTTTCTCATACCTCGTAGTATCACGGCTTGTCCAGATGACCTCAGTATGCTACGCGCTCACTGGCCGTCTCCATGACGTGGCCTCTCTCCGCCAATCAGCACGCTTCTTCCTGCCAACGTGTTTGGGACACGCCAATGGCCGGACATCGATCATTCTGACTCTTGTTCAGTCTGCTATTTAAGCTGCAGGCCAACCCATCTTCGATGTGATTTCCGCGTTAGCATTACGCTAACCACCCGTCTTGAGCAGCGGATGATAAACTTAATAATTGGAAGAACTTCGCATCGTAATTCTGCATCAAGAAGTGTTAAACTTAACCTTCGTCATGTCGTCAAAGACATCTTTCAAATAATCCAACTTGGATTGAACTTCAACGTGTTCCTGCAACACGAACACAAGTATGCATCTCCGTGTACTGAGGAAATCTATTCCGACTTAAGTGAATATTGTCACTTCATCTTTCTAATAGCTAAGGTCAACCTTACTATTCTGCGAGTGTTCTACAGCTCCGTCAAGTACTTTTGTGAAAGAAACCACAACTGGAAATGAACTATTTCTCAAGTGTTCTACGCACACGTGTGGGAGGTTAACCACACTCTTTCAAGTTAAGTACTTTGTAACCACATTATGTTTAGTGTTATTTCATGTTCTCTCTGTTATCATGTTAGCCTTATACAAGCCTGGTTTAGAAGATTCCTCAATTTTGATATCCTTGTGATCTTCTCTCCCTTCCCTTCTAGGCGGAATAACATATCGGCTTACTTTGGCCATTCTTATGTTTTTTGTGAGAATAATCTCAGTATTGCTTATGCATATCTGCATTTTTCATTGCACTTGCCTGTGCATCTTCTCTTTCATGGTTCACGTTCAGGTTATAGGCTACTTGCCCACCTGTTTCTGCCATTTCAACTTCTCAGTAAATCGTGTATGCAGTTCACGCATTCTGTTTCTGCCATCACATTTATTTTGCAAAGTTATTCTGTTGCATCTTGGCAACTACTCAAATATTGCAATCTTTATAGGGTACTGCAGGACTAGGCCCCTGTCAGCTACTGGCCCCCTTAATAGGTCATGTCTCTTGGATAACTTCTTTGGTTTTCCCTTTTTTTTCTTTCCAGGTATGACAGGATTTGCTCCCTGTCAGCCATTCTTTTTTTTTTTTTTGCAAAAGCAACTTAATTCTTGTTTTCAAGCATGTACCCATTTAAGATCTGTAACTTTAATTTAGTTATGTTTAAGGCACTAACCTTGTTTATTGTTAAACGCAATCTTGTAAAGGAAATTGTTAACTTGTTTGAATATTATACTGAATCATCATCATCATCATCATCATCATCATCATCATCATCATCATCATTTCCCCTTATCCAGCTCCTGCCGGGTCGGGGTATTTATGGCACTTCTCCACTTTCCTCTTTCCTTCCACCATTCTTCTTCCACGATCTTGTCCCAGTCCAGATTTCTTTTTCTTACGCTGTTCTTCACTGAATCAATCCAACTTGTTCTAGGTCTTCCTCTTGCTCTCTTACCCTTGCACTTTGCCTCCAGCATCTGTCTTGGTATTCATTCTATTTTCCTCCATCCTCTTTACATGTCCAAACCACCTTAGTTTATTCTTCTCAATTCTCTCATTTAGTTTTCCCATCCCAACTTCCTTCCTAACATCTTCATTCCTCACTCTGCCTTTCCTTGTTTTTCCTATCATACTTCTTAGGAATTTCATTTCACTGGCTTGGATTCTACTCTCTTGCCTGCTTGTCAGGGTCCAAGTCTCAGCTGCATAAGTTAATATGGGAACATAGTACACTTTATACATTTCCTCCTTGCTTTTCCTTGGTACTTCCTTATCCCAAACAAGTTTTCTTACACTTTGATAGAATGCATTGCTCTGCTGTACCCTCCTGCCAATCTCCATGTCCAACCTACCAGTTTGCATCAATTTACTTCCTAGGTATTTGAACGTGTCCACAATTTCCAAACTCTGACTTCCAATTTTCACAGTGCCCTTTCCTTGTCTTTCCCCTCTTATCACCATGGTCTTGCTTTTCTCTATACTGATTTTCAGGCCGTACTTCTGAATATTTTCGTTCAGTGCATCTAGTTATTATTATTATTATTTATTAAATCGTTACAAATACACACATTTTACAAAATTCATAATATCTGTACACATTTTATGAATTTCCTTACACTTCCTACTCATTGTTTAACCTGTAAATTCACAATTATTAAATTATATTGTTACAATATGATAAAGACAGGTCGAAATAGGATATCAAATTCATACAGAGCTCAGGGGCCGATAACCTAGATGTTAGGCCCCTTAAAACAACAATTATCATCATCATCATCATACAGAGCAGGAAGAGATATCACATATGCCACTAAAAGGTGCAACCTTGTGTGTGGCATGCATATCGTTGATTACTATTTCTAAAAATTGTATAATGGCTTAGCCGAATAACACGTTCTATGTAAATGATGTATACACAAAAAAATAATGAATAAGAAGGAAAATTGAATTTGTTTTTTATAAACTTGTAAGCTCAACTAATTATATTTTCAATTTTAATTTTGTTTACTCTGAGAAAATGTTTTATTTGCATCTTCAGGTTTGCATGATTTCCTTTAAATTCTTTTAATTTAATTGGGAGAATGTTATATAATTTTGGTAAGAAATACAGAAAGTTACGTTTGGCTATACCTAACTTAGGTTGATATAAAATAGAGTGATTCTCTGTAATACTTCTGGTTTCATACCCGTGGCTAACAACTTGAATTCTATTTCTATCTTTAAAAACGTATTTATATATTTCAAAAGCATACAATTGTTTAATGTTGAAGACCCTTGTCTCAGCATACAGTCTCATAGTCGGATATAATCTATCTTTCTTCAACATTATTCGTAATATGAGATTCTGCACTATATGAACACCTTTTAGTACATTTTCATAGGTGCCTCCCCAGGCAAGAATATCATATGTAAGAACTGACTGGACTAGAGCATGGTAGATGTCTCTTATTAATTTGTAATTGACAATATGTTTTAAATTGTGAAATATATAGATTGTTCTTCTTATTTTACTTGTAAGGTGTTTGCATTGGCTTTTCCATTTCATGTCACTATCTATAAATAATCCTAGATATTTAACTGTATCCACTTTAGCTATTTTAGGACAGTCACAGTTCTGATTACAGTTCAAAGTGTGTATTTTTAGTTCATTTCAAAATCATCTTCAACTGCTTTTAAACTGAATCTTACGAACTTTGATTTATTTATATTTAAAAATAGTTCGTTACCATCTAACCATACCTTTAACATTTTCAAAGCCACAGTTGCAATTTGTTTTACATTTCCCCATGTTCTACCTTCAACACAAACTACCATATCATCTGCATATGATATGACATTAACATTTTCAATTCCATGTATAGATGATTCAATATCGTTGATAAAAATCAAAAATAATAATGGACCCAGCACTGTGCCTTGTGGTATTCCTCTTTTCACTCTTAAAGGTAGACTTGTAGTTCCATTTATTCTAACGTATTGAATCCTTTCAGTCAAATAGCTTTCTATCAATTTCAGTGCTATGCCTCTGATGCCATATCTTTCCATCTTCTGAAGGAGAATATGGTGAGGTATGGTGTCAAAAGCCTTCTCTAAGTCGAGAAATATGCCCAAGGTCGGTTTCATACTGTTCATATTTTCATAAATTCACCTAGTTAATTCCCCAATAGCATCAGTGGTGCTGACATTTTTTATAAAGCCAAATTGTCTAGTTGATAGTAGATTGTGTTTCTTCAAAAACGGATAAATATGATTTTTTATACATTTTTCAAATAATTTTGATATGACTGTCGTTAACGATATCGGTCGATAGTTCTTTAGTTCTGAAGGATTGCCTGCTTTATGTAGCGGTTTTACAATTGTAATTTTTAATTGCTTTGGGAAGTATCCAACTGAAAGTGACTCGTTTATTATTGTTAGTAAAGGACTCTTTAAAGAATTAAAATTCTGCTCAATAATTTGAGCTGAGATGTTATCTATTCCCATTGATTTAGTGTCGCTTATTTCGTGTAGGTACTTATGTAAATCCGCTTCGGTAATCTGAATAAAAAAACAGGAATATGGGTTTCTGTTGATTTTCAAGGAAAAATCTGGATTGTTCTTAATATTTTTAGACATGTCAGTAGTTTTGTTAATAAAATAATCATTGAATGTATTAGCTATAGTGAAATCATCATCGTAAACATGATTTTGAGATCTTATTTTTGTTATTTTTTCTTTATGACTTATTCTTTGTTATTTCATTGACAATGCCCCATACTTTTCTTGGATTATTAGAATTGGAATTTATTAATTATTTATAGTGGTCAGTTTTAGCTTTATTAAGCAATTCGTTTAATTTATTTCTATACCGCTTATATTTCTCCTTCATGGCATTGTTCTCTTTATTTGCTATACATTCCTGATACAACCTATCTCTGGTGTGAATGAACTTAATTAGCGCGTGCGTGATCCACTCCTTTCTCTTTCGTTGCTTTGAATTTAATTGTATTGAAGAATTTTTTATGCAATTTTGGATAGTTTGTATAAATTTATCTACTTTAGAATCCAAGTGGTTGTTCCCTAATACTGTGTCCCAATAAATATTGCTCAATTTATTTTTAAGCATCTCACTATCTAACTTAAATCTATGTTCACGTATGTTACACTGAGCTGCTTCTAAGTCACGGCCATTTTCAAGATTTATACTAACTAATATAGGATAGTGATCTGTAATTCTGCTCTGTGATATAATGGGTAAGATGTTATCATTAGAAATACCGCTACGAATAAGTGCATGATCAATACAGGTTTTGCTCGTTGAAGTTTCTCTAGTGGTGCCATATATCAACGATCTAAAATTATGCTCATGCAGTAAGTTTAAATATTCATTAGAGTTGTTTTTGCACTTCTTCGGTGTTCCTTCCCCAGACCACAATATCATCTGCAAATAACAGTAACTTCATTTCTTTATGTCCAGATGCTTCCTTTGTTTCCTTTACAATTTCATCCATCACCATTATGAACAAGAGAGGTGACAGCACACTCCCCTGTCTTAGTCCAGTCTTGTTCCTAAACCAATCTGTCTTTCCAACTGGGGTCAGTACCCTGCTTACACAGTTGTTGTACATTGCTTGCACCATTTCCAACATTTCTCTTCCCAGTCTCTTCTTAACCATGGTTTCCCATACTTTCTCTCTGGGGACACTATCATATGCCTTTTCTAGATCTATGAAAGTCATGATCAAATCCTCTCCATATTCCCAGTCCTTTTCCATCACCTGCCTCAAGCTAAAGATTGGGTCCACTGTGGATCTTCCACTCCTGAAGCCATACTGTTCCTCTTGCAACTCTCCTTCCACCTTTCTTCTCATTCTTCTTTCTAATATCCTTTCCAGTATTTTTACTATCTGTGATATGAGGGTGATCCCTCTATAGTTATCACACACCTTCTTGTCCCCCTTCTTAAACACTGGTATTATTAGCCCTTTCTCCCAGTCTTCTGGTACACATTTCCGTTTCCACACACACTTTAGCAGTCGATACAACCATTGCATACCAACAGGTCCAGCAGCCTTTATCATTTCTACACTGATTTCATCCACCCTTGTTGCTTTTCCCATCTTCATTTTCTGTACTGCTAATTCCACCTCCAGCATTGTTATATCATCTTCTGTTATAGAGTCGTCAGGCTGTGTCACTTCGATCTCACCAGTACAATTGCTCACATTCAATAGCTTATCGAAATACTCCTTCCATCGTCCCTTTATCTCTTCTGGGTGTATTAACAACTCTCCATCTTCCTTTTTCACTAGCTTTGTAGTAACTCTTTCTAGTGAAAAAGGAAGATGGAGAGTTGTTAATACACCCAGAATATATAGATATATGTTAAAGCTACTTGCTCTCTTTCTTTGTTTTTGTCTTCGCTCTTATCATGTTCCATCCCACATACTTTAAAGCTCAACCTTTACTGATTCTGAACTCACTCAGAATTCTTTCTGAAAATGGAGATTTTTAATTGGTCGATCCAATGGTGTTCTAATTACACCAACGACTGAATTGTCAACTGCTGTCGCTGTTGCCAATCTCCGAGCTACTCTCCGTCCAATGCATTTGCGCTATAACCGTACGTTATTCTTTTAGGGTTATGGTGGAGGGGCGAGTGTGTATTCACACTGAGGATGTATAGTTTTAATAACGAACTTTTTCCTTCTATATATATATCTCTACTTACATTTGGACATATAAATCGTGGCATGATCTCTCTTTCTCTATTTCTCAATTTACTTCTGCAACTTGTAGCCTTTACTTCATTCATTTATAAGTCATATTTTCACTCCTTTATTTCCTCTTAACAACAATACCACTAACATTTTTTTTAGCATAGAGTAAAACTGAACAAGAAGAAAAAAAAATCAAAGAGAAAAGAAAAACAAACCGACATCGTCCATAGATATTGTACACAGATGTGAAACTCTGTAAATATAAGAACAGAAGGACATGTAACCTCATAGGGTTACACACTTAACTGAGAAACAAAACTGGAACGTGAAGACAATACTGGTAGGCCTACTTATCGACAATGCAACAGACGGACAACAATCACCGTGGAAGAAAGGAAAGCATCGCCGCAATAACTAACAATAACATCGCGGGCAAGACGACTACGATCATCTTTATGACGGCGTCAGAAATTAGCGCGAGATGCGATGCAAACTTCAAGTTAATAGTGATTTGTTATGTTGAAATAACATCAAATGTTAAAGCAGGACAGATGTACGGAGTGAGCGAGTGCAATGTGCATAGATGGCAGCAAACTAAGGACAAACTTAAAAGTGCGCATACAACAAGAAAATCTTTTCTTGGACCTAGGAAAGGACGCTTCTCTGACTTGGACAAAGAAATTATAGAGTGTCTTGGAAAAGGGGGCAGGGGGATTTCCGATAACACGAGACATTATAAAAATGAAAGCACAACCTTAAGGGCATATATTGTGCAAGTTATGAGTTAGTGAGTATTTTTTTGAAAAAATCTGTAAGAGGCAGTTGATAACTAGGCCTCGTCTTATATTCGGGGTCGTCTTACAGTACATTCGGGTACATATGGTAAGTATACGGTCATGGGAAAAGTGGCGAGTAAGGTTTGGAATGATTTGTGGTGGGTGCCCTATCACCTTTGACAGGATTCCCGCAGTCCTCGTGGTCACAAGTTCACGATAGGAGACGGGTTTTATGATTTTACGTAAATGACGTTTAACTCGGTCTGTTTGACGAGATTCCCACAAGCAAGTCGTGCGGTCAGCCGGCCGTCTTGAGGATGTGATTTTGGAGGATGAACGTTGAAGTAGGTATCGAATATTACGAATTGTTCTGAGAGGATTGCACGAATAATACAACAAGAGGGAACGTTTTCTTTCGAATGCAAATCACGAATTATACAAGTTATACAAGTTTTCAAAATAACCGGTTAGATTATATATCCGATGGAACCAAAGTTCGAAGAAAAAATCGACATATAACGGAATTTTGAATTAACCATACTGGATGTCGCAAATTTACGAGACAGATTTTTAAAATAAATTATATGTATTTCGAAGGCTTTACGCAATTTTTTTTCGAAACTGTAACATTTTCAAGATTCAACCCTTGTCTCTCTGGTAGCATAGTATGGGGAAAGGGACACCGTCATCTGCGCGCTCGGGATTCGTCCCGTCCAATGGGGACAATATGCATTGAAGGGGGCTTTTCACAATACATTCCAGGGTGTGAAAATTGATGATATACAATTGTATCACATACTAAATATTTCATGCCAAGATATTTTAATGTAAAAAGTACAGTGGCTCGTTTCATAAATTTTCATACCACTTACCACTAGATATTTAGATCCACTTACCACTAGATATTTAGATGGAGACATGAGTATCGTTTGTGATAGCAGATTTACAATCCTGGAGAGTGATGTTTCAACAGTATGTTGATACTGTTCTGAGCCACAGCAAGAAACATTGAATGGAACTGGCAGACTGTTGATATTTGGGTGATACGGAAATGAGCAATAGTTGCTAGTGTCACCCAAAGGCCTCAGCAACTGAGAGAGAAAGTGAGCACTGTAGCAGAATCCTTTGGCTGTCACCGCATCCTGATGGGGGTAATCCATCGGAAAGAATAGTTTTGGAACAATCCTGCACAGGGGAAAAAATGCATTGGTGAAATCATCATTAAATTTCTAACAGTACAAAGTATAATGAAGAAGATAGGGATTCAACAACTACTTGAGATATTAACATATTCTGATCTGATTTACTGACTACTGATCTTTCTAGCATGAAATTACAAAGTAAAGGTGCCAGACACAAAATTAAACAAAATTATCGCTTATGAAATCTCATTTTCTTTCCACACACTGCATACATCACTGCGATCAGTTATATTATGAATGACCATCTGCCTAACATGTTGTAGGACCACTCTTAAACCACAGAACCTCAGCCATTCAGAGAGATACCAATTCAACAAGGTGACAGAAGTATTCTGGGGTATTTGAGACCACAGGTGCACTAGTAGTTCCTCTAGATGAAAAATGAAAATCCACAGCCTGCTTCCAGTCTCCGACCGGGTCAGGAATGGAATGAAGCCCCCATCTAGCGGCGAGGATATGAACTGTGCCGGCTGCCGAGGCCTGACGCACTCCTCTGGGGCAATGATTAAATGAATGACAGATGAAATGAAATGATAGTGGAGAGTGTTGCTGGAATGAAATTTTGACAGGGAAAACCGGAGTACCCGGAGAAAAACCTGTCTGCCTCCGTTTTGTCCAGCACAGATCTCACATGGTGTGACCGGGATTTGAACCACGGACCCAGCGGTGAGAGGCCGGCGTGCTGCCGCCTAAGTCACGGAGGCTTAGTAGTTCCTCTAGATGGCATACCAAATTGAACCACAGATGTTCGATTGGGCTCATACATGGGCTATTGAGAGGAGAGCTTAATGCAAATTCACCATCATGTTCCTTGAACCAGTCTCACGACCCTTGCAGTGTGGTGAGGTGCATTGACCTGTGGAAAATGACTGCAACCAGCAGAAAACACCATTTACTGTACATCAAAGAATGAACTTGGTTCCCAATAACGTCCAGTTCCCAGGCAGCTGTCAGGGATTGGTGTATCAGAATGATGGGCCACAGTGAGTCCCATGAGAACATTGTCCAGAACTACCAGCCTCTCTTCACCCAACTGTGCAGCCATGTGCTCAGCCATTGAAGTGATGAACAAGAAACCTGAATTCATCAAACTAGGCAACCTTTTCTCACTATTCGATGACCCAGTGTCAATAATGGTATGCCCACCACATGCACTGCTTTTCGTTAAGTGTAGTCAACATTGGGGTATGACCAGGTTAACAGCTTCACAGCACAAACATATGGTTCAACGGGTCATCACTCTTGAACCTGTGGGCTATTTCTCAAACTGTGCCCATGTGGTCACTGGTTCCGACAGCCTCTGGGATCCATGAGCCACTGCCAACGCATGGTGAGAAGATTTCTTATCATTTGCCCATGCTGCACCATTTGCCGTACGTGCACACAACAAAGTCATGCAAGCAACCAACCAGCTATATTGTTTCAGAGATTCTGTTACTAAGGTAGCATGTCATCTCAGTTTGGTCTCTATCAAACTCTGAGATATTGGTCTCTTTTGCCATTCTTACAATGGAGACACACACGATAAGCTCTGACACATACGCAGCGGGCCTGTAGACCTGCCTGATATATGCCATGCTGTGAGAATGTCACGTGTAGCTTTCTGTGCAGCCATAAATATTCCCATGACAAAAAATAAGAAAAAAGACAGGCATGCACACACAGACCTACTCAGGGCTGGAGTCTGTTGGGAATCAGGAATGTTTGGATTATTAAAAATAAGAAAACATGTAAAACTGTGAAACCTAACATTTGTGTGTTACAGAGAGTCCTCCTTGTTTCTTTCAATTTTTTTTTTTTTTTTATCGGGTTGCCAGCCATGGCCATTTGTTGGTAGACCGCCATGGAGAGTCTTGTATGCTCTCTAGTCTAGGATTCTTTAGTGGTGGGTAGCCAGTGGTGTTGTATCAGGTGGCTTTGACCTGTGTGTGTGAGATCAAGATTCCTTGACATGGCAAGGTTGCCATGGAAAGGAAGGAAGGAAGCTTGTAGTTTAACGTGACCATTAATCTTGAGATCATGAGCCACGGGACCTCAGTTTTACGTGGAATCCGAACCACAGGACATGGCATTTCACTTCGAAAATCTTACATGCATTGACCGGGAATCGAACCCGGACCGCCTTGGTGGGAGGCATACAGCTAGACCGCTGAGCCACCACGCCCCTGGTTGCCATGGAATCAGCTGTTGTTAGGTAATATGTAGGGACCTGAAAATTTAGCATCTATTTTCCTTTAAATTAGCATTTATTTTTTCCCTTTTAGCATCTTTTTTTTGTGGAAAATTAGCATCTATTTTTTTTCTGGATTCTTACCGACTATATGACTTTATTGGCGACACATTTGTTTTGTCTTACATTTTAGGCCTACAGAAAATTGAAAGTATTGTAAATAAGTCTGACTTGCACTCTTTCAAGTTACATCAACTGTCTGCAACGACTGTATGGTAGTGCAATAAAACACTCACTGTCTACATTGTTTCTTGCATTAAACTAAGTACGGCATGTTGCGATAGCTGACTGTGGCCTAGATTCTACAAGCAGGCTGAATGCTAGCACTGTGTGGCTGTGAGGGGAGTTACTAGGGCGGACAGAGTACAGTTGCAGAGTCGGAACAATAAAAGCCATGATTAGCGTACTGCTGTGCTCTTTCATGAGCAGTTGCAGCAATACGTCCCATTTCTAGAAAAAAACTTTGAACCTTGAAGTGCTTGAAGGTTGCATAAAAATAAGGTTACTATTCAAGCGGCAAGCCGAAAAATTTTCCGTTTAGCGAAGTCCACGTGTTCGACAAACCACCAGTCGCCACGATGCGCAAAGTACATAAACGAGTATCGTTCGTCAGCTGTCTGAATAAGTTATAGATAGTCGAAAGTTCGTATCGATACAGAAATCGATTGTTATATCGACCAATATGCGTAGCACACTGCGAGTCCAAGATGAGGTATCGCTAGCGAGCGATTAGGCCACCTACTAAACATTTCCTTTTGTTTAATAAACAAATTCGCAAATAAATTAGCAGATTTAAAGTAATTTCACTATAAAATCGCACTTATTAGGTATTTTCCCATTTTGGGTCACAATTCGCATTTTGTTGCACTTTGATTTACACTTAAAAATTGTTATTTTCCACATTAAAATTAACGTAGGCTTGGATTCTGTACGAAATTTAAAAATTCGCATTTATCGCAAATGCAATTTTTTCAGGTCCCTAGTAATATGGCAGGCAAAAATATTGAGGTGTTCTGAGAAAGTTTGTTGCAATAAAAGTTATTGAGGAGACGTTTATGGGAATGAATTACTCTTGTTGATTTGATGCCAGGCAGAATGGTAGCTGTGTTGTATGAAATGTGATGTGGGAATTGGTATCTCTGGATAGTACAAGAGATCAAGGTAAAGGAAGCCTGTTACATGTTGACAAACAAGTATTAATAGTTTAGATGGCTGGAGAACGAACAGAAAAGAAGAGTTATTGATATAGATGAAGAAGAATTTTTATTAATAAATAGCGTATATTTAAAAAGAATAAAAGGAAGAAGTTGGTGTCCTGTTATTTGTGATATCATATTAGCAAGTATATTGCCCCACGAACCTGAGGTGGCTAGCTTGGAGGTTATAATAACGCCCAACTGAGGGGCATGTAGTTGTTGGATTTTGACCACTTTATTTATATTACAATGGCACCCAATGTGAAAGCACGATGAATTAATGAATTACACGAAGACAGGAGCACGAATAACGAAATAAGAAACATGGAAGCTGAGATGATGGCCATGTTGAGGAGGCTCGTGTATCTTAGTGACAAGTCTGTAGGCATGGAGGAGAGGTTGACCTGCCAGATGACAGGAATGTCAAGGAAGTTTGGTGAGAAGCTTGATGAGGTCTCAGAGCATTTGTCAGCGAAGTTAGAGGAGGTCAAAGAGCACGTGGCTAGCCTATGCATCGTAGAAGAGAAAGTTGAGATGCTAGAATCTGAGTGTGTAGTTCTGAAGGAGGAAGAAAAAGGGAAGTTGGAAGAACAGAGAGTGGAAGTCATATGCATTGTGGAAGAGAAAGTTGAAATAGTAGAATCTGTGAGTGTGTCTGTAGAGGAAGAGGAGAAGATCTATGAAGTAATTGATGCTAGGGGGCATGAGAAAAATAATCAAGAAGTGGTAAAGATAAGGCGAGGTTGTAGAGGAACATATTGGAGAGACAATAGCAAGCGAAGAAGAGAGAGCAGTTGTGGAGGTAGACACAGAGGTCGCCGCCAACGGAAAAGAAGAGGACGTCAAATGGAGGAGGAAAATGAAACTGAATACAAGGAGGAAGATGAGATAGAACATAATGTGAAGAAGCGTAGGAGGAGAAAGATGAGGATACGCAGGAGAACAAGTTGGAGGAAGAAATGGACCAGATGGAAGGCAATGAGAAGGAGTAAGAAGAGGAAGAGATGTCAGGCAGATCGAGATAAGAGAGTGAAGGATCAGAAGAAAAAGGAGAAGATAAAAGGGATAAAGGTAAAGAGAAAAGAAAAGATGAGAAGAAAAGAATTGCTGAGCAAGATAAGGCAGCATGGAACACAACAAGGAAAGGAAGAAGCAGAAGAAACTGGAACAGAAGAAAGAGGCAGCCAAGATTGAAGCAGGAGAAGCACCTGTAGAAGGAGACAATGCAGAAGGAGAGAGACCAGAAGAAGTAGAAGAAAGGGAAAGACTTGTTGATGATGATCATGATGAAGAAAGAGGCAGCCAAGATTGAAGCAGGAGAAGCACCTGTAGAAGGAGACGATGCGGAGATGATAACGGCACAGACAGGTCTGATGACGATTCTGCCGTTCCTTCTGAAGATAAAGATTGTAGTGACACACCTTTTGTCAACAATGCCGTTGATGTGAGTGGCAGTGACGGATTTCGTAACTACGTCCGTTGATGAATCTAAAGAAGATGATGTATATTTGTTCAGTTTGTGATTTTTGTCTTAGTGTTTGCTTCATGTATCTTAATTTATGTTTGAGGGTTGAGAGTGAATTTCTAACCTTCAGTTAGAAAATCTCTCTCAAGGGGGTGTTTCTGTAACCGAACATTTCTGGGTTACAGAGAGTCCTTGTTTCTTTTGATTTATTTATTTATTTTGTTTGTTTATCGGGTTGCCAGCCATGACCATTTGTTGGTAGGCCGCCATGGAGAGTCTTGTATGCTCTCTGGTCTAGGATTCTTTAGTGGTGGGTAGCCAGTGGTGTTGTATCAGGTGGCTTTGACCTGTGTGTGTGAGGTCAAGATTCCTTGACATGGCAAGGTTGCCATGGAATCAGCTGTTAGGTAATATGGCAGCAAAAATTGAGGTGTTCTGAAAAAGTTTGTGCAATGAAAGTTATTGAGGAGATGTTTATGGGAATTAATTACTCTTGTTGATTGATGCCAGGCAGAATGGTAGCTGTGTTTTATGAAATGTGATGTGGGAATTGGTCTCTCTGGTCTGGAGATTGGTGGTGTTGTTATAGTACAAGAGATCAAGGTAAAGGAAGCCTGTTACATGTTGACCAACAAGTATTAATAGTTTAGATTGCTGGAGAACGGACAGAAAAGAAGAGTCATTATTGCTATAGATGAGGAAGAATTTTTATTAATAAATAGCATATATTTAAAAAAAAAAAGGAAGAAGTTGGTGTCCTGTTATTTGTGATATCATATTAGCAAGTATATTGCCCCACGAACCTGAGGTGGCAAGCATTATTATGATTATTACAACTGAATAGAGCATTTAGTTTAGTTTAGGTTTAGTTCATTATGCCAAAAGATCACCTATTATTGTAATGAAGTGTTTCCATATAAATACCAATATTAAGAAGAAATTACTGTTAAACACTGGGGAATGTCTTAAGCTCACCTCTTGGGCGAGACTATGGTTGCTCATCTCATGGGCCCAGCCACTGCGCTTTAACATCTACCTATTCAAGCTTGATGCTGTTTCATCTACGCTTATACTAGAGCCATCCTTACTTCTGACTTGAAGTTTCAGTGCTACATCACAGCTACACTCTAACCAGCCAATCACAAGCTGCCATTCAAATTGATATATCGAGATAAATCGAGTTTCGCTGACGATGTTGCCAGCTAATATCTTGCGTTCACATGTTGTTGTCAGCTGTGCTTGGTTAGTTTCATTGGCTGTCTTTGTGTATTCTCGTATATTTTTTCTTTTTGATATTAATCTAGTCTGTTGTTATTTAATAGGTTAGTTTTGTTTGTCGTTTGACATAGTGTAGTATAATTACGTGTAGTTGTAGGTTAGCTTTAGGTCAGTGAGTGTGTGTTATTTCTGCCATGTGTGTGTGTAATAGTGTCATGCCGGGGTCTACCACGAGGAAGCCACGCGCCAAGAGAGGAAAGGCCTTACGAGGACAAGGGACTTCACTAAGAGTCAAATCCGGGAAATGATTAGTAATGTGCGAGCACAATTGTTATGGACAATGCCCTGTATTATAGTGTCATTCACGACAAAGCTCCAACAATGGCAGCAAGAAAGAATGCGCTCATTGAGTGGTGTCAGACGGCAATAGTGACTCCGAAATGAGTGGTGTGTTCCCTTAATAGGTTTTATAATACATTTTCTCGAACTCGGAACATCTTCGACTCCGGACGCGATACGGTAATGGTGAGTAATTTATTTGTTACAATTTTTTTCTGCTTCATTATCAGAAATATTCTGTTAACCGTAGTATATGTGTAATTTCTGCTACTATGTACTTATTCACGAGTATGATGCGTCTAAACATGTTTGTTCACATTACGAGTGGTTTGTTAACTTTACGGCTATATTCATGTACGTCAGCTGATTCGCGTTAGTGGACTGGCAACACTGTATCCCCAGCCGGTGAACTGTCAAGTCGGAAGTAACGATGGCGGCACTATAGGTAAGTAAACCTATTTACAGAGTCCACTACCGACTAGAAACATTCTGAGAACATGGGAGTCCTAGGCTATCGTAGAATCTGTTCATATAAATCCACTATTCATCATCATCATCATCTTGCACAGTTTCCAGCCACTGGCCGGGTCTGTTTGGAACACAAGCCTCTCCAACGTCTTCTGTCTTCCCACCATCTCTCAGCTTCCACCCTTGTCCAGTCTTCTCCTCTCTTCTTCCACCCCCTTCAGCCACCTGTCTCTCGGTCTTCCTCTCGGTCTCTTTCCTTCCCACTTCGTCTCATGTACTCTCCTTGGTATCCTCTTCTCCTCCATTCGCTTTACATGTCCATACCATCTAAGTCTAGATTTCTCTATACCATCCTGTAATGGTTCCTCCTTCATTAATTTTCTGGTCCTCTCATTTCTTATTCTATCCATCTTTGTAGCTCCAATACTGCTTCTCAAGAACCTCATCTCACTGGCCTGTATTTTGCTCTTCTCCCTTCCTTTCATAACCCAGGTCTCCGAGGCATACGTCAGGATAGGGACATAGTACGTCCGATATATGATCTTTTTGCTGTTCTGAGGGACATCCTTGCTCCATAACATGCTTCTCACACTCCTCCGAAATGCTTCTGCCTGCCTCCCCCGCTCATTTATTTCTCTATCGTTTCTTCCATTATCTTGTATCAGGCTTCCCAGATACTTGAAACTCTCCACTTTCTTCAGCTGTTCCCCACCAATTTTTATTCCCGTTGTAGTTCTTTCCTTCTTCCTTGTTGTGATCACCATCTCACTCTTATTTATGCTAAATTTCATCCCATATCCATGTATTATTCCTTCCCACACGTCCAACTGTTCCTGTACCTCCTCCTCCGTGTTTCCCCAAATCATCAAATCATCTGCCAACACCATTGCTTTCATCTTTCCTTCCCCAATTACTTGTGCCACTCGGGTCATTATGTCATCCATCACCACAATGAAAAGTAACTGTGACAGTGCACTTCCTTGTTTCAGGCAGTTTCTCTGTTCCAACCAGTCCGATCTCTCTCCTCCCACTTTCACACAGCTCACGCTTCCCTTGTACATCTCCTTTATCCTCTTTATAGTCCATTTCTCTACTCCTCTATCCTCCAGGGACTTCCATACTTTGTTTCTGCATACACTGTCATATGCTTCCTCAATGTCCAGGAAGGCCATCAGTAGATCTGTTCCATACTCATAGTGCTGTTCTTGTAACTGCCTTACAGCAAAAATCAAATCCACTATGGACCTTACTGCTCTGAAGCCATGTTGTTCTTCCCTCAACCCTCCTTCTATCCTTGTCCTAATTTCTCCTTTCCAAAACTTTCTCGAAGATCTTTGCACAATGACTCATCAGTGTTATTCCCCGATAGTTTCTGCAATCTGTTCTACTACCTTTCAAGAAGATCGGGACAATTATTCCTTTTTTCCAGTCCTCTGGGGTCTTCCTTTCCTTCCATGCTGTCCTCATCACTCGGTACAACCATTGTATCCCCACCTCTCCTGCTGCTCTCACCATCTCCACACTCAACTCATTCACACCCGGTGCCTTCCCTCCTTTCAACTTTTTCACTGCATCTTCCACTTCTTTCCATGTTAAGTCCTTTTCTGTTTGCAGTTCATCTTCCTCTTCCCCGATTTCTTCCTCCTCACCATCATTTCCATTTGGGTTCAGAAGTTCTTCAAAATATTCTTTCCACATTTTCTTCAGTTCTTCCCTATTTTCTATCTCTTGTCCCCTTTTGTTCACCATTCTAACATAATCCGTAGGATCCTTCCGCCTCTTATTTTTTACCATCCCATACAGGACCTTTTTTGTACCTTCACTATCCTCCATCATCTTTGTCCACTCTTCCATCCACTTTCTTCTCTCCTCAGCCACTACTCTCTTCGCCTCCTTCTTTCTTTCCTGGTACTCTTCCCTTGTCTCTATCGTCCTATTTTGATACCACCTCCTAAAGGCTCTATTCTTTTCCCTTACTATATCTTTTGTCTTCTCATTCCACCATGGTGTTTCCTTCCACCTCTTCTTACTACTTGTCCTCCCACATACTGCTTCTGCTGCACCTACTTGTGTCTTCTTAAATCTAGCCCATTCCTCTTCCACTCCGCTTTCTTCGTCTGTTGGAATTCCTTCCTTTACCATTTTGAGGTACTCGACCCTTCTATCCCCTTCTTTTAGTTTCCATATCCTTATATGTCTTTCCTGGTTCTCAGTCCCTTTCTTCTCCTTACTCCCTCTCAGGTTCATTACCAGCAATCGATGGTCGTTATCCAGGTTCTCCGATGGTATAACCTTGATGTCCGTGATGTTCTTATTTAGTTCTTTCTCATACAGTATATAGTCGACCACCGACTTCCTGGTCAAGTCATCACTGTACCATGTGATTGTGTGGCTCTCTCTTTTCTTAAACCAGGAGTTCCCAACTAGCAGGCTGTTCCTTTGGCAGAAGTCCAACAGTCTCTTTCCTTCCTCATTTCTTCCGCCCCAACCCTCTGGTCCTAGAACACTCTCATAACCTTGTCTTTCTCTTCCTACATGGGCATTCAGATCCTCCATAACAATCATATTTCTTCCTACCAGCTGCTTCTGCAATTCCTCTTCAAACTCCTCCTCCTCTTCAGAGGCGCAGCCTACTTGTGGAGCATACTCTTGCACTATTTCTACGGTCTCTCCCCTCAGTGCTACTTTCACTTTCATCATCCTATCACTTATTCTCCTCACTTCTTCTTTTAAACCATCTCGTACTACTACTCCCACTCCATTCCTCTTTCCCTCTTCATTCCCACTCCAGTACAGTCTATAGCCTTTTCTCAGTTCTCTCCTTCCTTCCCCTTTCCACTTTGTTTCTGCCAATCCCAATAAATCCAACTTCCTTCTTTCCATCATATCCACTATCTCCTCCACCTTCCCCGTCAGCGTTCTTATGTTTAAAGTTCCAAATCTTAGTCCGTGTGTACAGCCGTGTCGTCGTCTATTATATCCATCATGTCCGAGGCTCGTTCCATTCTTGAAAGCATTTGGTTTCAACCACTACTGGCTTGCTGGGCCTATCGTAGCTTCACCAGAGCCCCGTTAGCCGTCACTTTTCAGGGTTCCTGTAGGACCTTCACAGCTACCGTAACGGTCCCGGGGCACACGAAGTCCCCACTGTACTTCGCCCCTACAGGCGATCCCCTACTTTGTGCCATTGCCAGTCTCCCACGACGAGGACGAGGGGTTGGACTTATGGGAGACCTATCCACTATTATGTTTTAATATTGTGGATGGATTTTGAGTAACATGTACCATATATATATGTCATCATCTTCCTTCCAAGTATTGGGCCAAATGTCCCGTTACAGTCTTGCACTTTCCCTCCATCTCTTCATCGGACGTCCTATCGATCTATTTCCCCGTGGCTTGTAGCGAAGGATCTCCTTTGGTAATCTTCCAGGTTCCATCCTTTGGACATGACGCTTCCAGTTCTCTTGGTAGTCACAAATGTATGTAGTTATTGGTTTCACTTTTAGTTCCTTCAGCACATCCTCGTTTCTCTTATGATCCCATTTAGTATAGCCTGCTGTTCGGCACATAAAGGTCATTTCGCGTGCTGTGAGTCTGGATATGTCCTGAGATCTTATTGTCCATGCCTCGCTGCCATAGCACAGGGTTGGTCTGGCTAATGTGTTATAGAAACGCAAGCGTGTATGCCTTTGGACAAGAGATGGCTTGATAACGTGATTGATTATTCCTGTTGTTCTGGTATAATTAGTTATTTTTGCAGTTATGTCTCGTTCTTCTAGAAAAGATAAATTATATCCTAAATACTTGAATTCGTTAACTCTTTCTAAAATTTTACCATCCAGACAAATTTTACTGGGGATAGGGTCCTTACCTTTAAAGGCCATTACTTTAGTATTTTCAATGGAAATGCACATGCTGAATTTTGATGCCACTTTCAGGAGTTTGAATACTGACCACTGCAGATCATCTTCAGATGCTGCTACCAATGCAACATCATCAGCAAATAGTATAGTATCTAAATTTCTTAGATGCCTGCTGATAGGTATTGAACCATGCCTTTCACACCTCCATTCCTTTATTATAGCATCCATGTAGATTATGAATAGCAATGGAGAGAGTCCACAGCCTTGTCTTACCCCTCTGCTGATTGGCTTCCACTCGGATTTATGATTACTTAACCTTACTGCAATAAGAGTACCACTATACATGTTGTAAATGGTATCAATTAACTGTTGGGGGACACAATCCCTGGCCAATATGTCAATAAGTCTGTTTCTGTCAACAAAATCAAAGGCTTTCTTAAAATCAACAAATGATATGTGTGTTTCCAAATTGAACTCCCTGCGTTTTTCGATCACAATTTTTAAGGTGAAGTAGGCATCTGCACATGTGCGACCTTTTCTAAACCCATGTTGTTCATTCCCTATCACCTCAGAGTAATGTTTCAGTAATTTTTCTTTAACAATATATATATGTCAGTGTTAGCAAAATAATTCTATATACATTTATAAGTTCCGTGTGTAACTGAATATTGACCCGTTACAACTCTAGGACTTACTAACTGACTTATGAGATGAGGTCAGTAGATTACATAAGAATTTGGAAAATGAACTCTAACGCTATCTGTTGGTCAAGAGTTGTATTCACCTGATGGCAGTACGGTATGATAGATACTCCATCTGGTGGTGACTGTCCGGACTCCAACTTAATTGGTAGCCGTTAGATGGCGTTCAATGCCTTCTTGGAAGCGGCGTCTTTTGGACTCGTCTATCGAAGACTGCCGATGTAGCCCGAACTTGTTACCAATGGCTACCTTTTGTGTTATAATAATTCAGTTGGGAATTCTTGAGTGAAGAGGATGTAAAAATTTGAAGTCCGATAAATATCGGTATATACTCGTGTTCGACATGTTTCCCTATCTATTAACTTCCGCCGCAGGATATCTTTTGACATTTATCGTGAAAATTGTATTTTTGATATATATATATATATATGTAATGAACTGAAAACACTGTGTACATAGTTATTCTATAGAATACGTCATTTGCATCAGTCCTTTCCATAATGTGAGATTGGCAGAGTTCTTTAGGCACATTCGAACAGATGATACTGTGGGCAGGCTTGGTGGCAGAGTTCGCAGACACATTCATTGTCGGCGTTGTGGAAACCTTTCCTGCTGCAGATTCGATGGTGGAATCCATGTATTGCCCCTCTTGTGTAAAGGTGGCGGAGTTCGCAACCGGCTGTTTTCCATTCTTCCTCTTTCATGGCTGGGGTTCGGTAGAATGCCGGGTCGATGTCTGCTGCTTTCTGTACTCGTTCTTCCAAGAACTTGTCGCATGCTTCGGTTGAGGTCAAGCTGTATGTTAACATCATGTCTTCTATAAATGTCGTTGTTCCCGCCAGTTGCTATACTAGTCGGGTTGGAGCGTAATTTGATACACCAAGCGTCTTCTTTAAGTATCTGGCTTTGACTCTATCCAGGGCTTTGACATTCTTGTAGTTCAGGTGTGGCCATATTACTTTGATGGCGTATGATGCTACTGGGGCAATTTTCAGTTTGAACAGTGAAATTGCTGTCGCCAGTGATAAACTTCTAAGTCTTTTTATTTCCATTGTGGCCTTAATTGCGGTGATTGTTCTATCCTCAACGTGCCTTGTAAATGTAAATCCTGTGACCTGTAGAGTTACCCCTAGGTATTTGTAAGACTTTGCTATATCCAGTGTGTGATTTTCACATCTGAAAAAGTCTTTTGATGAGATTCGTCCTCCTTTGCGGAACTTCATTACCTTTGTCTTCTTTAAATTTATGTTAAGTTCTTTTTCTCTTGACCATTCCGCTTACTTGTTGATCACATCTTGCATCATTGCCCTGTTTTTGCTTAGGATCACCATGTCATCTGCGTACAGTAGAATTTTGACTTCTTCCGTCGTGATCTTTTGCACAATGTCATTTGTGATAATGTTAAACAATATCGGACTTAAGGGATCCCCTTGCAGGACTTCATTTGTTTGTACTATGTCCGTTGATTCCAGGTTGCCGTCGTTTATGTTAATTACATTATTTCCAAGATGCTTGTAATGAGTTTAAGGAAGTAGTCTTCTGGGCCTAGCACTGTCCTGAGTTTTTGGATAAGAATATTTCTATTCACTCCATCTAAAGCTTTTTGGTAGTCGACGAATGTCGCGTATGCGCTGCCCTCGGGTTTTCCTGGTGCTTCTCCTATGTATTCTAGTACATTCTGTATTGCATGGGTCGTCGATCTTCCTGGAATGAATCCATGTTGTTCTTCTGGTGTGACTACCATTATTTGTTCGAAGATTCTTTCCCGTATTATGTTGGACAGTATCTTGAAGGCTGCACTTTCTAGCGCGATTCCCCTATACGAGTCGGGTGCATCCTGTGGTCCCCTGCCTTTGTAGATCATCTTTATTGTTGATTTTCTCCAGGTGTTCGGTATATTTTGGAGTTCTATGCATTTATTGTATAGGGCTGTCCATAGGCTTATTGTGTGCGGGATTGATACCTTGATGACTTCGTTTGAAATGTTGTTATGGCCTGCTGCTTTTCCAGACTTGCTTCTCTGTATCACCGACTCGGTATCCCTTTCCAAGTGCTCTCCTGGTTCGTCTTGTTGTTTGAGCGTCGTCTGTTGCAGTAGTTCCGTGAAGTGGGCTTTTTGATATCAGACTATGTAATGGCCGCAGAGGTACAGAGGTTAGTAAAACTTGTGTTAAGGTCTTTGGAACTATTTTATTGTAGTTGAAAATGTTTAGATTGATCTTGGTTGTATAGAAAGTCGTTTGACAATGTAATCTTAATATATTTTATATTTTACAGTTGTCAAACTCTAAGTTTCAGACACTCGTCATGTGCGGTGTCATGTCGCGGACTAAGGTGATGTATTTTCATCAGTATAAAAAATAGTTCCAATAACCTACAATATTATTATTCATGTAATTTATTTTGGGGAATGTTCTTACTTTTTATTTTCATCTGACCTACCGATCTGTGTAGGGATCAGAATTCACTTTTGATCGAGCAAGGATTTTGTTAACCTAAAAATATCTTAATATGTAAATTTTAATTTTCTTTATCCCTCCCTTTCTCACATAGTGTGTTCTCCTATAGACTCTGTGTATTGTATCACTGATTAAGATACATATTTTATTTAATGTAATGTCGGTTGCATTGTTACCTTATTCAGTTTTCGTCATATCGCTCATATTGGCCCGTATTGACGCAAATTGAATTCAGTAGAGTTTATTTTATTCCGCCCTATTCAATACAATTCAAACACTTTGTTTATGGAAAACTAAGATACATGTTTCGGGAACGTATGGTCCCTTCTTCAGTCCTCATGGTGACTTAAATTAACATTTGACATCATACAAGAAATCGATACAATTCTGGGTAGAGTAACAATTAAAATTCTAAAACTAATAATCCTATCAAAGAATACGCTGTGTTATATGCCTATGCGTAAAAAATAATTATTGTATTAAAAACATATGTAGGTTATTATACTAAAAACAACATTGATATATGTGGCTTTGTGTAGCCTAGTTATATACATAGTGCACTGTGAATTTAAAACATGATTAAAATGATTCAGACAGTTCTATATTACAGACTTTTGGTTTGGGACTGCGATGTGTCCGTTCATTGTGCAAAATGTAATAGTCCGAAACTGTGAATTCTTCTCTGGAATGGTGTTTTCCAATATACGCTGGCCCATTTTATAATTGGTGAATGGCGTGGATGCTGTTCAATTCGCGTGCGATGCGGTGCCGATAATATGCGTATGATGACGAATTTATGTTCCTGAAAGATTGAAAGAAGAAAGAAAAAACTACGTTAGGGTCGATATTTTTCGAAAGAAATGTAGGTAAAAAAGAAAAGAGATAAAAAAAATCGGTAAGCATTCATTAGGCTAACTTACTCGTGGAATGATGAAACTGCGGCATCCAATTCCGCTGACTCAAAGAATGGAGACGTAGATAGGGGTGTGGAAGAAAACTGTGCATGAAGAATAATAAACATTTATAATATCGAGCCAAAACAACTTATTATTGGTGGTGGTGGGATGGATATAACTTGAAATGAAGGGTATTTGTCAATCAAATGCGCATCTTACCTTGCGTGTGTGTGTGCCGTGGCTGAAGCCTCACAGTATATTAATGGTCTGAGTTAGGAGCTCTTTAGTGACGCGTGCGGGGAAGGACACGTCAGCAGAGGGAGAGGGGAGGGGAAGGAGGCGCCGTCTATGGGAGGGGCAGTTTGGATGAGATGTGCGATGTGCTGGGAGGGGGAAGGGGTGGGGTTGGAGTACGGTAATAATTGCCGAGAGTATTGTGATGTTGATCTTCCTATCATGGTCCTGTGCTATGGATAATTGGCCTATAGTGGAATTACCTGTTGTCATATATTAATCCTATTAGGGTGTCAAATAAAATGTTGGAATCGAAATTAATTTCGTTGATGTTGTGTGAGGGATTGAATCTTTGTGCTTTGTTAATTTCTATTTGTTCTAGTATGTTCATAAGAGATCCTTTCTTTTCCTGGTGTAGTATTTTCAAGTCATTTTCTATGGTAGTAAATTTGTGTCCTGTTTCTGCCATATGGTTCCCCATTGCTGAAAATTTGTTATGTTTAACTGCATTAACATGTTCCATATATCTGACCTTGAACCCTCTCCCGGTCTGTCCCACGTAATCGGTATCATAAAGATTGCAGTTAAGTTTGTATACTCCTGAATTGTTGTATTTGTTAGTAACGTTAATATTTTTGGAATTATTTTTTTTTCTGATTAGTGTTTTTTGTTCGAAATGCTGCTTTGATTTTATATTTTTTTAAGGGTACTTGTGACGTAGTAGGTAGATTGGTTGGTGAACGTGAAGACTGCATATGTGAGAGGTTCTTTTTCCTCTTTAGTTAGTTTTGTTACGGGTCTGCTTTTGATTTTATTGATTATTCTGTTAACATATTTCTTATTGAATCCGTTGGCTTCTGCTATTTGGTAAATAATGGATAATTCTTTCAGTTAATCTGTTTCAGTGAGTGGAATGCTTAGGGCTCTGTTGATGAAACATGTAATTGCTGCTTTTTTGTGGGATGCTGGGTGGTTGGAATCGTTCCTAATTATGGTGTTGGTTTGTGTTGGGTTTTCTGTATATTTTATAACTGAGGTGATCCTTATCTTTGGTGACCACTAAGTCCAGGTAACTTATAGAGTGGTTGATTTCACTCTCAGACGTGAATTTGATGTAGCTGCTTAATTGGTTGAGGTAGGGTAAGAATTGTTCCATGTTTGTTTTTGAGTTATCCAGAATTACAAATATGTCATCTACATACCTTCCCCAAAAGAAAACTCGTTTTCTTTCTTTCTTTCTTTCTTTCTTTCTTCTTTCAATCTTTCAGGAACATAAATTCGTCATAATACACATATTATCGGCACCGCATCGCACGCGAATTGAACAGCATCCTCGCCATTCACCAATTATAAAATGGGCCAGCGTATATTGGAAAACACCATTCCAGAGAAGAATTCACAGTTTCGGACTATTACATTTTGCACAATGAACGGACACATCGCAGTCCCAAACCAAAAGTCTGTAATATAGAACTGTCTGAATCATTTTAATCATGTTTTAATATGTTCTCTATTTTTAAATTCACAGTGCACTATGTATATAACTAGGCTACACAAAGCCACATATATCAATGTTGTTTTTAGTATAATAACCTGCATATGTTTTTAATACAATAATTATTTTTTACGCATAGGCATATAACACAGCGTATTCTTTGATAGGATTATTAGTTTTAGAATTTTAATTGTTTCTCTATCCAGAATTGTATCGATTTCTTGTATGATGTCAAATGTTAATTTAAGTCACCATGAGGACTGAAGAAGGGACCATACGTTCCCGAAACATGTATCTTAGTTTTCCATAAACAAAGTGCCTTTGAGTGTGGCGAGCTCATCGTACTAATAGCCTATAGAATGAGTAAATGTGAATTGAGGTCTCGGAAAGGGCTAGGGCGTCCCCTGCAAGCGACGCGCAGTTTCAGGGGTCTGGGGGAACTGTGAGAAGTGGGCTACCAGACACTACTAACATCGGATTCATAAATGTGATGAGCCTAAATGGCAAGACAGAAGAATTGGTGGACTACATGGAAAAGAATGAAATAGCAATGATGGGAGTCAGTGAAGCGAAAAGGAAGGGAAAAGGTGAGAAAGAAATCAAGAAAGGGAAGGGATATAGAATATATTGGAGTGGAGGAAAGAAGGCAGTGAATGGTGTTGCAATAATATTGAGAGAAGACTTGGTACAGTATGTTGAGAAAGTAGAGCAAACTAGTGACAGAATACTGAAAATTAGATTAGGACTTGAGAGTGGAACAAAGGACTTCATACAGATTTATGCACCCCAAACAGGGAAGGTAGATGAATGTTTAGAGGAGTTCCTAGATGAACTGGAAAAGTGTATAGAAGACAAAGAGGTTATAATATTGGGAGATATGAATGCACATGTGGGAACAGATAGGCAGGGAAAAGAAGAGATAATTGGCCCGTTTAGTTATGGAAATCAGGATGAAGAAGGGGATCTGTTAATAGATTTCTGTAGAAGGAATGGATTAATTGTTGGAAATACATGGTTTAGGAAAAAGAACTCTCAAAAAATAACTAGGTATGGATGGGGAGACAGAAAGACAAAGACAATGATTGATCTTATCCTGGTGGAAAAGGATAAACGAAGACAACTGGTAGATGTGACGGCTATGCCAAGAGGAGATTTTGAAGGAGACCATAAAGTGGTGATAGCCAAATTAAGGCTGGGAAAAATCACAAACCTTTTGGAAAAGAGGGAAAGAAAAATAAAGGTGTGGAAGCTAAAAGGGTGGAAGACAATGGACAAGTTCCAAGAGGATTTAAAAAAGGAAGTTCCCAAAGATGAAGCAAAAAGTGTAGAAGAGGAATGGGCATGTTTTAGGAATGGTTTTGTGAAGTGTGCAGTAAACACCTGTGGAAGATTATCAGGGAAGAAAAAGGAAAGGGAGACTCCTTGGTGGAACGACAGGGTAAAGGAAGCTGTTAAAGAAAAGCAAGTGGCATGGAGGAAGTGGATAGGCAGTAAAAATGCAGAGAAATTACAAAAATATAGAGAAGCAAAGAAGGCATGCCAAAAAATTGTACAAGAAGAAAAACGGAAAAGTTGGGAAAGATTCACAGAAACTTTGAAGGAGGATATCCAAGGAAGTAAGAAGGTGCTATATGGATTCGTTAAAAACAGTGTAAAAGGTAGGGAAAATACAAAATTTGTAAAAACTGAAGCAGGGCAGATATTGTATCAAAGAGATGATATATTAAATAGATGAGAAGAATACTTTTCAAAGCTACTAAATGTGAAATACATTGAACTGGAAGATGAAAGGGAACAAGAAGAAACAATGGAGGAAGAAGAAGAAGAAGAACAAGAAAAGGAGATAACTATGCCAGAAATAGAGGAAGCCATACAGAAGATGAAGAGTGGTAAAGCAACATGAGTGGATGAGGTGACCACGGAAATGATAAAAGCAGCGGGACCAATAGGGATACAGTGGCTGTATAGACTATATAGAATAATTTGGAAGAAGAAAGAAATTCCAGAAGAATGGGGAAAGGGTTTAATTGTCCTGATTTTTAAGAAAGGCGACAAAAAGGAATGTAATAACTACAGAGGGATCACTCTTATTGCTCATGTAGCTAAGATCTTTGAGAGAGTATTGGAAGGCAGACTGAGGAGGAAGATAGAAGGAGAGTTGGAAGAAGAACAGTATGGTTTTAGGAAAGACAGATCAACATTTGACCTAATCTTTACATTAAGGCAAATGATGGAGAAAAGATGGGAATTTGGAAAAGACATGGTGATGACATTTATTGATATTGAGAAAGCATATGACAGTGTGCCTAGACAGGTGGTTTGGGATGTATTAAGAAAAAGAAGAGTTATCAGAGCAGAAGTCCAAATGTTAAAAGCTATGTACAAAAATTGTGTCAGTAGCGTGAAGACCAGTATAGGAGAAACAGAATGCTTTAAAGTGGAAACGGGTCTCCGACAGGGAAGTGTACTGTCCCCATTACTATTCATCATAGTCATGGATGAAATCCACAAGAATGTCAAACAGAGATTGGGACAAGAAGCAACCAAGGCCATGCTGTTTGCAGATGATATAGTTATATGGGGTGAGGATGAAAAGGATGTACAAAAACAACTAGATGTATGGAACCAAGAGATACAGAAATTTGGGATGAAAGTAAGCACAGAGAAGAGCAAGATAATGGTAATGTCAAGAGGAAGGAAGAAAGGAAGAGGAAAGATAGAATGGCAAAATTCTAGAAGTCGTTAAAAGTTTCAAGTATTTGGGAAGTGTGATCGCAGAAGATGGAAAGATAACTGAGGAAATTGGAAAGAGAATACAACAAGAGAACAGTTTTTACCAGAGTGTAAGGGGTATTGTGTGGAACCGAGATGTCCCACAGGAATGCAAAAAAGTATTATATTCAACCTACTACAGACCCATACTAACATACGCAGCTGGAGCGTGGACTACTACAAAAAGAGAGGAGAGTAGAATACAAGCCGCAGAGATGAAATTCCTAAGAGGTATAGAGGGCAAGACCAGAAGAGATAGAGTTAGAAATGAAGAGATTAGAGAAAGGACAGGAATATTGAAGCTGCAGGACAGGATAGAAACAACAAAGTTAAAGTGGTATGGACATATGATGAGAATGGGAGAGGAGAGAGTACCAAAGAAAACTTTCTGTGAAAAGATGACAGGGAAGAGACCACGAGGAAGGCCCCGGAAGAGATGGGCAGATACAGTGTGGGAGTGTGTAGAAAAGAAGGGAGGAAAACCCAAAGATGTATTCAAATCAGGAGAGGAGTGGTGGAGAGACAGGCAACGATGGAGGTCCTTAATTCACAACCCGACCCAGGAAGCTGGAAACGGGAAATGAAGATGATGAAAGTGTTTGAATTCTATTGAATAGGGCGGAATAAAATAAACTCTACTGAATTATTCAGTTTTTCCTGTAAAACAATGCAGGTTTTGTTTTCGTGTCTATTAGAAGAGGAGACATCTTAATGTAATGCTGATCGGATGGGTTTCATCATCGCTCTTCTATATATTGACAATTTAAAAAGCTTTCCTTGATTTGAAAGTTTATTTGAGCTTTAGTATTTGAGGCGCCTAGAATCAACCCCGCCAAATCCATTCCTTCACTTTTTCGGCAAAGGGGCAAAAACTGTCACAAACGAACCAATACCCAAAACGAAATACTTTTTTCACTAAAAAATTTATAAATTATTTTTAAAAATAGTGACGAAGTACGAAGCTGATCCCCGATATAGTTAAAAATGTATGTAGAAAAATGTAAAGCAATAATTCGGATTTGTCGGGGTTTGTTACTAAGATTTGGATTTGGCAGATTTTGATACCAAAGAGCCCTAATACATATGAAGTTGCGAAGGGATTGTAGAAACTGCGTAAGCTTTATTCAGAAATTAATATTTGAATGAAAGTTAACTAAATATAGGTTATAAAATAAAATAAATCGTATAATTTTTGTGTTTTGTTGTTGTTATTGTTGTTTTAAGGGGCGGTTGTGTTTTATTAGAATAAACAGAAAAAGAATAAAACTCATATTACCCATTCAAGATTTGATTGCCGCTGAGTGTGGCTGTGCCAGCGTTTATGTTTATTGTAGCATGAGCTCTGCGGGGCAAAGCGGAGGACACAGCGATGATGTGCCGATTGCATCTGCACATATACCCCTGCCCGAACTCGCGCCAACCCTGCTTGTGGGAAATAAACTCTGGACCCAGTTCTAAGCCCAGGGGTCACTTAAACCCTATACCCAGCTTCTGACCCAGTGGTCACTAAAGTGATTATGGACCCCAAGAAGAAGAAATAAAACATTCCCAAATGGTCCTAAAGTGAAAACTTCCTATAAACTACATTGTCTCAATAATGTTTGTTGACGACAATAGAACTTCCATTAGCCATTATTGTCTCCTGAGGCAATTATTATGAACATTCATGTCCTGAATTTGCCGCTCTATTCAAATTTAAACCTGAGAAGTGGCCGTGTGACCAATTAGCACCCCGAACCTTCCCGCTCTTTAAATACCAACATAAACTGCGAACTGGAGTGTTTTCGGCCATTTAAAAGGCGACTTGTGTGGGAACTTGTGTTGGCCAACCTGCAGAAACATTCTATGTCTTCACTTGTTAATTTAGTTCGAATTCTGCCACTATCTACCTTCGGCAGCACGACGTGAGTTGCGCGCATGCGCGAGGCCGCTCTGGCGGGCTAACTGCTTGTTGGAAAAGTGACGCTCATTGACTCTCAAGATGACTTGATTCGTAAGTGGACGTTGTGGCTGGGCTCCGGCCCTGGCCGAGGTCAAAAGGTATGAGCGGACCTTGATATAATCTGATTACTTGGAAACACATTATTTGTTTGAACTTTATTTATTTTAATTGCATATTACTTCATATATTTAGATTTTGATCGAATCATTGTGTCGTGGTGATTCGTTTGACCCACTTAGGGATAAGAAAGACTTTAGTTTTCTTGGCATTGCAAGCAAGCCTTCATAAGCTAATTTTCTTGGTATAATTTCCTATGATTAATAAATTTATTTCAAACGGGCCAAAACGTTGCGCAATGTTAGTTCCAACTTGTTAAATTAATTTTCTTCTTTTAAATGCTTGCTGCCGATTATTTAGTGGTGTCAACGTAAATTAGGTTTTAGCTTAAGATTAATATGTAACACTGTTTTCCTAAATTTGGCATGAAGAACCTGTGTTCTTTTGGTGGGTAACTATGTTAAATACTAGTGACTGTCCTTCGTTTTTCGTCACTAGTTTGTTTTCCATTATTTGTGAGAGTTGCTTGGCATCATGGCCGTACGTTCGACGTATTAGATTGCCGCTCCGTCTAAGGTTGATATATTTGCGGTCTTTTGAGACTTGAATTATTTTATTCTTGATGATAACGTGTTTTAATGAATTGTCGTGTGGTGGAAATAGATATTACTTGGTGGAAGCCTTCTGTTCGCCAGAATTCTCGAGTTTTGATGTTCATGCCATGCTTTGAAGATAGTGTCGGTGGCGATGCCATCTTGGGAAAATTTGCATTTTCAAATTTTAAATTAGTTGATTTATTTCTCTTGTCACCGTGTGCAAGTTTTCTCTTTCTCAAATGAGAGATCGCATGTTATTTGAGTGAAATTAATTTCCTTTTGAGTTTCCGAAGATCTTTCGGTTTGGTACTTAACAATATTACGAATGGCTCTTGTGGTCAGTAGCCACAGAGTGTACTGATGTACGTGGCCTTGTAAGTTACCCGGCTTTGTCTGGTTTTATTTTGTTCTATTAATTTTATTTGGTTTCTTATTATTTGTTTCCTTGTTTTCCGTGGTTTCCCGCGTGTACTTGGCCTAGCCAAAAGTTACTTAGTAAGGGGTTCCTCCCACACTTTCTTAGGAGGGTATCTCAATAATTTTGTTCAACTGTCAAGACTGTATTTATGTGTTCTTAATATATTTCCATATTTTAAAAAATCTTGTTGGTTACGTTATTCTTTGAGCGACCAATCAGCCACGGCCCTGGAAAATTTGGGTTCCACTCAACGAGCCTTGTCTCGAAAATCCCTTTCGGGGGTGTCTGGACCTCATAAATTATTTTATATGGTACAGATGACAGAGTGCAATCTGCACATAGATCACGCTGCATTGCGTCAGATAAGCGTCACAGGAGCTCATGTCACCATGGACAGTTAAATCCAAAACTGGAGCTGAGTCATATCCTACACGTGCAACTGTACTTGTCAATGAAGCAAGCTGACGTGTGACACAATTACATAAAAAGTAGTTCCCATCTCCACCGCCGGCAATCAATTCCTGAAAGGGTAATAATACTGTACAGTAAATAACCCCTGGCACTACAGCCTAATCCCCAGCCATTTGGCCTGCAGATATTGGGGTGCCGCATGACCAGCGCATCGGGTCCCCTCGGCCGTTAATCTTGGTTTTCGAGATCGGTGCGCTGCCTCACTGTCAGTTACTCAATTGTCCTCACGAGGCTGAGTGCACTCCGTTCCAGCCCTAACGTCAGTTTCCAAAATCTCCGACGGAGCCGGGAATCGAACCCGGGGCCTCCGGATGAGAGGCAGGCGCGCTACCCCAACACCACGGGGCCGGCAATACTGTAGCCTACAGTACTGAACAACAATAAGGAAAAGCGTCAAATTAAATTAATATTCAATTACTATGGTCCAGGACTTTAGAGACAAAACTATCGCCATTCAACTATTAAATCACATTCTTTACTGGAAGTTATAGCTGCACAATTTCTGTTTCTACCTCATCCTCAATAGTAGTTTCTCAATCATCCTCATTCTCTTCGTGTTCGCCACGACTTTGCAGATTGCAATAAAACTGCAGCTCTACATTTTCCCTCCATCTTTCTCCAGAATGGTTCGAAAGCAGTCTCGAAACATCTTTCACTTCTTGTGCCTGAAGGACAATCCCTCAGTTTATGGCTTCTGGCTTTACGTGAGTCATATCAAAATCAGGTTTCATGACACGTTTGTGTTCGCAAATGTCAGTTCTGTGGAAAACATCACCCAGACCAGAATGTTATTGTTCTTCTCGTTCTTTGTCAAAATTATCCAAAACAAATTATTATCAGAAAGTACAACAACATAAACCATTCTAATCACGTCAGGCAGGGGTACATTCTCCGACTAATGCACGTAGGTAAAGAGTACACACTTCGCAAAGCATCATGGAAGGTAAGATGGCGGATCTGGGTGCTCCTATTGGCTGATGTGGATGTGGCGGGTTTTGTGACCAAAAATGGCGAAACTGTCGTTGGACTTGGCGGATATTGCAACTAAGCCTCAACTTTGACTTCGTTTTACAGTAGGATGTAGCGGGTTTTGTAACAAAATAATAGTTTTAATGAATTCAGCGCAGCAAAAGCCATATGAAACAATGCTTATCTCAATTTTCATAAAAAATGGATTTGGCAGGTTTTGATTCTAGGCGCCTCATTTAACGATTTTCAAGCCTCGTGCATAATTGAAGGTAATTCCTTCTATTTCTTCGTTTTCATTTTGACGAGAGATATTTTCATTGGGATTTGGCTCCATTATCTAGTCTACGATAGCTTACTTTCTTTAATATTCCCTTTCATCTTATGATTCCTTGCATGAAATTCATTTTTTCATTTTGTTAGAATTTGTTGTTTTATTTACTTATTATTTTAATTTAACCTATGCATGTAATGTCTATTATAATAATATTATATTATTCAAAAGTGTCCTCTGTGTTTTTCTTTAAATCTAGGGTTAGTTTTGTTTCTCTCTCAAAATAAATTTATACCTGGGTATGGTAGTTTAGTCCAACACTTTCCACTCATCTTATTTAGGGATCTTGGGTCGTACTTTTTATAAAAGTAGTTTTTCGGCTCTCTCTTCTCCCACTGGTTTGTCAACTATAACTTACATAACATTCAGTGAATTTTTCCAAATTGTGTATATGCCATAAGAGATATTTATGCACATTATCAGTGCTGGAACACCTGGCCTACAATGGATTTTCAGAGTACTGTGAGTCATCTGGGAGGAGAACAGTATTCCAGATGACTGGACGAGAGGAATCATCATCCCACTGTTTAAAAAGGGAAACGGCAAGGTATGTGGAAACTACAGGGGCATTACACTGCTATCGCATACTCAGAAGTTGTTGGAAAAGATCTTAGAAAACAGATTGAGGAAGACGAACCCTTATTAGAAGAAATACAGCATGGTTTCAGGAAAGGTTGAAGCACTGTTGAGCTCATTTTTGCTATAAGGATTTTGACTGAGAAATATTGGGAATGTGGAAAGGATCTTGTGATGGTGTTTTTGGACATTGAAAAGGCCTACGATAATGTTCCTCGTAATAAGATCTGGAAATGTCTTGAAGACTTTAACGTGCCCTACTACCTGGTTTACAAAATAAGGATGTTATATCGGAGTTGTTATAGTTTTGTCCAAATAGGAAATGGTTTGAGACAAATAGGGGAGTCCAGCAAGGAAGTGCCTTGTCACCACTATTGTCACTGTTATGGACAGAATTTTAAAATCTATTATGGAAACTGCAAATGAATCACGAGCTTTGGTATTTGCAGATGATGTGGTCTTATGGGGAGAAACGGAAGTGGAAGTACAGGAGAAACTGACTGCTTGGAATAACAAATTTAAAGAATTTAGCCTGAAGATCAGCAAGGCCAAGACTGTTGAAATGACCATTAGCAGAGAGAGGAAAACTTCAAACATATATTTGGAGGGAGCAAAACTAGAATCCGTTTCTCACTTCGAGTATCTTGGTAGTATGGTCTCCAAGGATATCACCCTCAAACAAGAAATCTAAATAGGACACAGAAACATCACATTTCTATAACCAAGTTCGGCACTTACTTTGGGACAAAAATATACCCTTGACAGCAAAGGCAACGTTGTATCACATTTACTTTGTTCCAATCCTTACTTATGGTATGGAAACATGTACATTGCTAAGTAAGGATTACAGTAAAATTCAAGCTACAGAAATGAGATTTATTAGGACTATGAACCAAAGTACCAAGAGAGACAAGATCAGAAATGAGGTACACAGAGCAACAGCTGGCATCAGGGCCCCTGTTATCAACTTTCTGGGGAAACACAGACTTCAGTGGTATGGCCATGTAATGAGGAAGGATAGCTCTAGAACAGCTAAGAAGTACTTCAACCTGGATATCAGAGGGAAGAGACCAAGAGGAAGACCAAGGAGACGATGGATAGACATAGTTCGATCAGAGGTGAAGAAGAATGGTTTTAACTGGGACGATGTCCAAGAACAAATGATGTACCACGATCGGGCAAGATGGAGAGCACTTGTTTGCCACACCCGGGAAACTGGAGATGGAAAATGATGATGATGATCAGTCCTACCAATTGCCTAGTAACGATCCCTTAGCATTTGAGCCATAGTCTCTCAGTATTTGAGAATCCATTCAAGGTAACAATTTCGAACATACAGTAGTGCTTTGTCAGGCTACAGTATTCAGTTATATTTTGAGCAAATTTTATAATGCCAGTGCCACCAGCATAATTCCGCTTACATTTTAAGAAAAAGCCAAGAGTATGGTTTGGATATAAACCTTCAGAAGACAAAAATGATGGTAATTAGTAAAAACAAAGTCACTCCAGGCAAATTAAATACAGACTAGAATCCCATACGGTATATCTTAGCACTACCATAAATGACCTGATGAGGTGAGGTCCCGAATTGCAAAAGCTAGGACAATATTCAAAAAGTATGCATAATTTGTTCAAACATCATGGGATAACAATGACTACAAAAATCAGGCCTCTGCGTTGTTATGTGTTCTCTACTCTTTTTTATAGTGCTGAGACATGGACTCGGACAGAGTATTTATATAAACAGCTAGATGCCACGAACCTACTACGTTGTCGTAGCAGGCGGAGAGGTGATACTCCGACGTGGCGCGTCCCAGGTGGCGGATAGGGGGGTCCTCACCGGTTTACCGGCGGACTTGAGCGAAATAAAATAGCTCTCGCGGACCAAACACACTCCACAATCTCATGTTTCATCATATCATATTTCATTCATCACCTTCCCAGATCACATCTGGGATTGTAAACCCTGACCACGGTCAGATTCTTGATCATTGATCTGATAATCAAATGAATATGGAGAGTCTTCTATTGAAATCCACCGGTTTGGACACTTACATCATTAACCAAGCGAAGACACCATTCGGATACGGTGGGGTGTCGGGTAGAGGATTAAGGCGAGTCGGAGCGCCTCGAGATACAATGACCAAGCATGCAGACTAATCACACTAAGAACGTACTTAAATTCAACAAGCCGGGAAAGTTCTCATATTTGGCAACATTAAATGCTAATTCTTTGATGAAGGTTGGTAAGTTAAAGCATCTAACTGATATCTTGGATCAACACAAAATTGTGATCACTGCTCTTCAAGAATTACGTAATACTGATCAGAACCCAATTGAATCAGGTGGGTATCGTCTCTATAAAGGGCCTCCCGGAGAAAGGGTAATGAAAAATGTCTCTCAATTTGGAGTAGGTTTCTTGGTACACCATAGAATACTAGATTCCATTACGGATTTTTCCTCAAATTCCCCACGAGTTGCATTGTTAACAGTTAAAGTGGAAAACAAGATATACACATTGATAAATGTTCATGCACCAACAAATGACAAAAATAGAACTGATACTGAAGGGACGGATCAATTTTGGGATGAACTTGACCAATTGGTAACGAATATACCTGATGCTAATATTAAAATTTTACTTGGAGATTTCAATGCAAAGATTGGACGTGAGAGGAAATTTCGCCTAGTGGTGGGGCGATGGCCAGCACATAACTTGACAAACAAGAATGGTGAACGGTTAATTGAATTTTGTATTAACCATGGTCTAATTATGGAGACAACAAGGTTCAAGAGGAGACCACATAAATTAATGACTTGGAAATGTCCTAATATTAAGTTAGGAGAGTTTCAGATAGATCATGTGGCCATGGATCGGAAATTTCACAAAGAAATTTATAATGTAAAAGTCCTTCGTGGTGTTGATGTTGATTCGGATCATTACATTTCCAAGATTAAAATCAAATTGACTCCTAAAAGGAAAAATAAACCTCAAAAATTCAATAGCAAAAGATTGTATGATCCTAGTTCAGTTATCAATAATCCAGTATATTTTGAGCAATCCATCACGCTTTTGAGTGACAACTTGGGGACCACTGTTAACAAATTAAAAGCCGTAGCAGAAGACGTTGCTCCCATTAAAAAACGAAAGAAACATGCATGGTGGAATGAGGATTGTGATTTAGCAATTCTACGCCGGCATTCAGCTTGGTTGAAGGACCAACAACAAAAAACAGAAAGTTCTAGGGAAGAATTAATCAATGCTAGAAGGTTAGCGGCCAAAGAAATCAGGAGGGTTAAAAGAGAATATCAGAAGGAAACATTAAAATCTATTGATGAAGCTTTCAATCGCCATAAAACAAGGGACTATTACAGGACATTTAAACAATACCAATCAAAATTTACTCCCCCTACTCTTTTGATGAAAGATACGAATGGGCAGGTGGCCCATAATGATTATGACAATGCAATAATTTTGACCGATTACTTCATAAAATTACTTAATAGTGATGAACCTGAAGATTCTTTTGAATTCGATCCCTATCCTAGAAATAAAACACCCCTGGAAAAGATCATACCGCCGGTTTACGATGAAGTGCGTACAGCGATTGATTCACTTAAGAATTTTAAAGCGGCAGGAGAGAATAAAGTAGTAGCAGAACTTTGGAAGAATGCTAATGTACAGACTATTCATAACCTACATAAACATCTTATTGACATTTGGAATACAGAAAAATTGCCTGAAGAGTGGAATATGGCAATTATACATCCCATACACAAAAAGGGCGATAGATCAGATCCTGGCAATTATCGAGGGATATCGTTGCTGGATGTCACGTATAAGATTTTTTCAAAGATTTTATATTCCAGAATTCACGAACAACTTGATAATGAACTTGGTGAATATCAGGGTGGTTTCCGTCCAGGACGAAGCTGTCCAGATCAAATTATCAGTCTCAAATGGATTATAAAACATCACAGGATTAGGAGCAAAGATTTAGTGATCACATTCGTTGATTTTCAAAAAGCTTATGATAGTATCCATCGTGAATCTCTATTGAATGTCCTTACTGAATTTGGTTTACATCGAAAACTTGTTAACCTTATTGCGGTCACTCTTAAGAATACTAAATCTAGAGTTAGGTTTAGAAGTGAAACCTCTGAGTCATTTGAAATCCATACTGGTCTTCGTCAGGGAGATGGATTATCTCCATTGCTGTTTAATTGTGTGCTGGAAAAAGTTATGCGTCAATGGAATAAGGTTTGTCCACCGAATGTCAAGATTGGAAAAAATGCTCGACTAAATTGTCTCGCCTTTGCTGATGATCTAGCATTATTAGCAACTAGTATCGAAGAAGCTAAATTTCAGGTAGAGGAATTGGAACGATTAGCAGCAAAGGTTGGGTTGAAAATTTCCTTTGAGAAAACAGAAATGATGCCATCTTTTCAAGCTGACACATCACATATTGTACTGCATAATGCCCAGAAAATAAGGATTGTGAAAAAATTTAAATATCTTGGTGAGATCATCACTTGGAATGCCAATGAGAGAGCATCAATAGATAATAGAACTCTAAAATTGCGACGAGCACAACAGATTACCTGGCCAACATATAAGAAACAGTCTCTTTCGATTAATGCTAAACTTCGACATTATTTCTCCGTCGTTAAGCCAGAAGCAACATATGCAAGTGAAACTATATTTAAACTAAACACCCGATCAACAACTGACAAACTACAGAAGGTTGATAGACGAATTCTTCGGACAATACTCAATAAAAAACACCAGGTTGAGGGCCAGTGGAGACTTTTGCCCAATTCAATACTTTACAAGGAAAATGAATCTATCATTGACAAATGAATCTATCATTGACACGATGCGAAAACGAAGGATTGCGTTTTTTGGACACATATCCCGCTTGCCAAATACTAGACTCCTGAAACAACTTTTTGACTTCTTTTGGAATAGTAAAACAAAAAGAAATACAAATGGATTTAGACGAATTGAAAATAACTCAACATCAAATTGAACATAGAGAGGAGAAACGGCTTCTGAATAACAAATACACTCGACTAACATTCAAAATTTCACAGCGTAAGCAATATGTTATATCAGAAGAAGAACGAGCTGCAAGATCTTCCAGACTGAAGAAGTATTGGGAAAGGAAAAAATTATCAAGAATTAAGAACTGAACTTATTATTTGAAATATTGGAAGACTGTGTATATCAGGTTTGATTTTTGGTGCTCCAATGTGGGCGTAAACAGTGTAAATAAATAAACAGCTAGATGCCTTTAAAATGTTGCTGTACAGAAGGATATTGCAGATACCATGGACAGACAAGGTCACAAATGTTGAGGTTCTCCAAAAAATGAGAAAAAACAAGGAAGTATTAACCACCGTGAAAATAAGGAAAATCCAATACCTAGGACACATAATGAGGATTACCGACAAGTACCATCTCCTACAGTCTATTCTTCAAGGAAAAATACTTGGGAAGAGAAGAGAAGATATGGATGGAGAAGAATATCTTGGTTAAACAATCTCACAACCTGGATCTCCAAAACATCCACCGAATTAATCCGAGCTGCAAGTGACAGGAACTGCACAGTCAAGATTGTTGCCATCATCCAGAACGGATAGGAACCAGAAGAAGAAGATTTTTTATTTATCACAGAATTACTTGTTATATATTTGTATAGATTGATAGTCTTAATATTTATGTTTAACACTCTGAACTAATCTACACTTTTGTTTAAGGCAATATACAACTCTATATAAATGTGCTTCCAACTTTGAAAGTATGGAGTCGATTTTCATTATTCTTCTTTTATAGGGCGGATACAGATAGTACTAACTCAAATGAAAAGCCTAACTGCTCAACTCTGTTGTGAAACATCCTCTGTCTGTCAGTAGTGTGCTTAAGCTATTCAGTTGCATTCTTATCCTGTTAGTTTATAGGACCTACAATTCTTGCACCAAGTTTTAGTGTACAACAAACATCATATTATTTATACTGGGGAACACAGTAGCAATAAAAATACTATATGCAGGGCACTAAAATATGTGCATGCGGTGTGGAAATTAAAATAATAGCATCTAATTACCTTCATCGATCTTCAAGAACTCTTAATGGTACTGTAATATTAAAATTTTTGAAGAACTTCTGAACCCAAATGGAAACCACGGCGAGGAGGAAGAAATCTGGGAAGAGGAAGATGGACTGCAAACAGAAAAGGACTTAACATGGAAAGAAGTGGAAGATGCAGTGAGGAAGATGAAAGGAGGGAAGGCACCGGGTGTGGATGAGTTGAGTGTGGAGATGGTGAGAGCAGCAGGAAAGGTGGGGATACAATGGTTGTACCGAGTGATGAGGACAGCATGGAAGGAAAGGAAGACCCCAGAGGACTGGAAAAAGGGAATAATTGTCCCGATCTTCAAGAAAGGTAGTAGAACAGAATGCAGAAATCGGGGAACAACACTGATGAATCATTGTGCAAAGATGTTTGAGAAAGTTTTGGAAAGGAGAATTAGAACAAGGATAGAAGGAGGGATGAGGGAAGAACAGCATGGCTTCAGAGCAGGAAGGTCCACAGTGGATTTGATTTTTGCTGTAAGGCAGTTACAAGAACAGCACTATGAGTATGGAACAGATCTACTGATGGCCTTCCTGTACATTGAGAAAGCATATGACAGTGTATGTAGAAACACAGTATGGAAGTCCCTGGAGGATAGAGGAGTAGAGAAATGGACTATAAAGAAGATAAAGGAGATGTACAAGGGGAGCATGAGCTGTGTGAAAGTGGGAAGAGAGAGATCGGACTGGTTGGAACAGAGAAACGGCCTGAAATAAGGAAGTGCAGTCACCGTTACTTTTCATTGTGGTGATGGATGACTTAATGACCCGAGTGGCACAAGTAATTGGGGAAGGAAGATGAAAGCAATGGTGTTTGCAGATGATTTGGGGAAACAAGGAGGAGGAGGTACAGGAACAGTTGGACGTGTGGGAAGGAATAATACAAGGATATGGGATGAAATTTAGCATAAATAAGAGTGAGATGGTGATCACAACAAGGAAGAAGGAAAGAACCACATCGGGAATAACAATTGGTGGGGAACAGCTGAAGAAAGTGGAGAGTTTCAAGTATCTGGGAAGCCTGATACAAGATAATGGAAGAAACGATAGAGAAATAAATGAGCGGAGGAGACAGGCAGAAGCATTCCGGAGGAGTGTGAGAAGCATGTTATGGAGCAAAGATGTCCCTCTGAACAGCAAAAAGATCATATATCGGACGTACTATGTCCCTATCCTGACGTATGCCTCGGAGACCTGGGTTATGAAAGGAAGGGAGAAGAGCAAAATACAGGCCAGTGAGATGAGGTTCTTGAGAAGCAGTATCGGAGCTACAAAGATGGACAGAATAAGAAATGAGAGGACCAGAGAATTAATGAAGGAGGAACCATTACAGGATGGTGTAGAGAAATCTAGACTTAGATGGTATGGACATGTAAAACGAATGGAGGAGAAGAGGATACCCAGGAGGGTACACGAGACGAAGTGGGAAGGAAAGAGACCGAGAGGAAGACCGAGAGGCAGGTGGCTGAAGGGGGTGGAAGAAAGCGTGAAGAAGAGAGGAGAAGACTGGACAAGGGTGGAGGCTGAGAGATGGTGGGAAGACAGAAGACGTTGGAGAGGCTTGTGTTCCAAACATACCCGGCCAGTGGCTGGAAACTGTGCAAGATGATGATGAATATTAAAATTACATCATGCACAGAGCAAGGCTTATATTATATAGTCGAAAATATATTTGGGTGAGGGGGGCACAAGGGTTTTCTTATGATGGATACTTCAAACTAACCTTAGACCTTTCAATAAAATAAAATATTTCTGAGGTGCTGAAGGATTAGTTTTATCATCATTCCATTTTTAATAATTTATTTTTAGCAGTCCACTTTATAGCATTCTAGTTCTTCCCCTAATACTGAAACATCAGAAACTTTGTTTCCAATTTCATTCAGTACCGTACATCAAAATTCAACCATCTTAAGGAATGAAAATACAAAAATAAAGAACAATGTAGCACAAATGTAGCATGGTGGATCGGTTGGTTCCTTAGTTTAGGGACTGCGACAACGTGGTCATGTAGCCTCGTGTACTTTGGGTGTGTGTAGAATCTATCTGATGACTGTATTAGTGTGTTATCTGTTTTAATTCAAGTAAGGACTGCAGACAGAAATTTCAAGTAGTTCCTACTTTTGCAACCAAATGCTAACGTCAACGACACCTACCAGATGACATTGCAGTCAGCACCTAGCGGCGAACGTTGGAACTAATGGAGCGTTATCAATTCTAACCTACAAATTTTGGCTTCACACAAGTATAGTTAATGGAAGGCTCTTTTCATGCCATAAATCTATGACATGGGGCCGCCGGCTTTACTTCCCCTCCGAAGGAAGGCATACTGAGGGATTTTTAACGCTCTTAAAAAAATCCGATGACTTCAGCTGGGTTTGAACCCGCGACCTTGGGCATAGAAGCTCAGCATGCTACCAACTATGCCACTGAAGCTGCCCAACTGTAGCATGAGTGGAACTAACATGAGAGCACAAAGTAAGCAAAAGAGGAGAAAATACATCAAAACCAACTCAGATTAGCTTACATAATCCAAGATACCAACCTAAGAGTTGCTTCGGCTGCAGCATGTCTCACTCGAGCATCCTCATCCTGCAGCAGTTTTATGATAACAGAATGCAAAACTTTCTCTTGAAAGTCCAGACTACCCATCAGGTAATGTACAGTAATAAATGGAAGATCACCCACAATTTCCACCAACTTGACCTACAAAAAAGAGTTAGTGTAACTGATAGCCTACTTTCATGGTAATCATTCAAGTTTAATGTAAACCTAAATATGACATTAACAAAACAGAATTCATTTATCAAATCAAACACATGAACACACATCATGGATCAACCACCACCCAGAACAAAGAGCAACTTGCTGCACTTCACTTCAAGGAAACTATAGAACTAGGTTACTTACAATGTAACCTTATCATTTGCTCCCATCATTACAAACATGGTGATTTATAATATAACTAGCTGTACCCGGCATGCGTTGCAATGCCAATCAAAGAAAGTGTTGGAGATATGACTTTGTTTGTTGAACTGCTTTTGGATTCCCAATAATTTTTCTTGTTACGTTAACCACCTCTAAACTATTATAAAATTGATTTACTATCTCAGAAACATTCATGGGAGCGTGCTCAACAACTCACCAAAGTATCATCGCGATGAAATGAGTGGTACATGAACGCATACGGGTCTTTGTGAAAACGATTTGAGGGCCGTCACCCATTTGTTGAATATACTCGTACACTATCTATTGTAAAATGAATTTACTAAGTCGAAAACCTTCCCAGGCGTGTACTCAACAACTCATCAAAATTTCATCGCAATCGGATGAATGGCATATGAACGCACACAGGATTTCGTTTAAACGCTTCGCACGCCGTCACTCATTAGTTGAATCTACTCGTGCACTACCAATTGTAAAATGGATTAACTAAGTCAGAAACCTTTCATGGAGTGTAGGCCTACACAATAATTCACGAAAGTTTCATCGTAATCGGATGAATGGTATATGAACGCATACGGGACTTTGTTGAAATGATTCGCGTGTCATCGCTCATTTGTTGAATCTACTCGTGCACTACCTATTGTAAAGTGGATTTACTAAGCCAAATGGAAGCCACGGCGAGGAGGAAGAAATCGGGGAAGAGGAAGATGGACTGCAAACAGAAAAGGACTTAACATGGAAAGAAGTGGAAGATGCAGTGAGGAAGATGAGAGACTGAGAGAAAGACCAAGAGACAGGTGGCTGAAGGGGGTGGAAGAAAGCGTGAAGAAGAGAGGAGAAGACTGGACAAGGGTGGAGGCTGAGAGATGGTGGGAAGACAGAAGACGTTGGAGAGGCTTGTGTTCCAAACAGACCCGGCCAGTGGCTGGAAACTGTGCAAGATGATGATGACTAAGCCAGAAACCTTCCCGGATGTGTACACAACATCTCACCCAAGTTTCATCGCTATCGGACGAATGGTATTTGAACGCATACAGCACTTGGTTGAAACGCTTCGAGCGTCTTCGCTCATTTGTTGAATCAACTCGTGCGCTGCCTATTGTAAAATGGATTTACTAAGCCTGAAACCTTCCCTGGAGTGTACACAACAACTCACCCGAGTTTCATCGCTATCGGACGAATACTATATGACGCATATGGGACTTTGTTGAAATGCTTCGCGCGTCGTCTCTCATTTGTTGAATCTACTCGTGTGCTATCTATTGTAAAGTGGATTTACTATGCCAGAAACCTTCCCTGAAGTGTACACAACATCTCACCCAAGTTTCAGTGCAATGGGAGGAATGGTATATGAACGCATGAGGGACTTGGTTTTTAAAAAATGCACGCTATTTTGTTGAAGCTACACGTGCGCCAACTATTGTGAATTGGATTTACTATGCCTATAATTTTCCTGGGAGTGTGCACAACAACTCACCAAAATTTGATCGCAATAGGATGAACTGTTTATGAGCGCATAAAAGACGAACAAACGAACATCTTTTTTTATATATATAAGATATCTTGCTATTGGGTTCTATCATGATTGTATTCACTGTTGCCAATCATGTACTGTATTAAAGTTACCATGTTTGCCGACCACATGCAGACACTGAAACTAGCATTTATAATGTAACATTTAAGTTGGCAGCATGAACTGATTGTCTATCTACTGTGATGTCCTTCTGGATCGTCAGCCAGATAGCAACGCATAACATAACCTATTTCCCATTGATGCAATTTCACTTCTAGACTTCACATTCTATCCACTATGTATTTATTTATTTACACCCACTAATCAAACCAAATACATTCAAGTCATCTAAGAATTGACAGGGAATTTAGCTGTCACCATCTTCCTCCTCTCCACAAAACCTCTTCATTCTGGCTGTACTTTCTTCATCAGATATGACATTGTTTTCACTGCATAGTTTTTATTCTAAGTCTTATATGTTTGTCCTTCAGAATACTTTTTTCTTCTCTATTTGCAATTTGTTGCATGGTAATATTCAACTCATTTAAAACATTTCGAACATCTTTGAACCAATTATTTATTGTTTTATCATTTTAAATGATCTAGTGGACTTCGTCGTTACGTTAGGGCGACGTCACGAAATGTACCGAGAATGCACTGAGGTGTGTGATGTCATAGTACCGCTTGGTGCATGTGTAGCGAGTTCACTGGAGAGCTCTGGCATTACGAGACAGCTATGAGACGGCAACGACACGGCGAGCGTGACGTCATTCAGCCAGCTCCCTCCGTTCACCGCGCGCTCCAGCTCCCTCATGACTTGTAACTTTCTAGCGTTCTGATTGTTTCTTGATCATCTAACATTGTAACGTGTTTTTCGAGGGGTTTTTATGCCACTGGCATAAGTCAGTAGAAAGCCATTCTATATTTATTTACGCGGCAAATTGTTCAGCCAAGAGAATTTTTCATGTTAATTTATTATTATTATTATTAATTTATTATAATTATTATTTAGATATTTTCGGAGCATTTTATAAAAATTATTAGCATTCAGATAGGTTTTCTATGTCTTAGAAAACGCTATCATGCAAATTATTACGAACGAAAATATCATAGAAAATTATCTGATTACAGAATTTTATGGAGTTTTCGTCAGTTAGGGTATATCGAGAGACGTGACTCACTGGGATTTCAAGTACACGCTTAATCTTGTCGGGAAGTATTACGCAAGCGGAGTTGCAGCGTCAAGAAAGGCGAATATATGGAACGGAAATCGACTTCTCGATTCGCGCGCCGTGTGTAATGAACCAGAGGAGGGGAAGTAGCGGCGTGCTCAGCCAATCAGTGGAGACCACGTAAGCTGGAAGTTGAGACTGGAGTGGGGAGCCAACGTGGGCATATATCGTTCGGCCCGGCGTGGAACGAGGACATTCTGTGAGACATTCTGTGTAAGACGAAAGCAGTACGGTTGGACGCGGGAGTCGCTCCGATGTTCCGTGGAGTGGACGACTAACTTTTGTAAAACTTAACCAGTGTGGTTATACGTGTGTTTGGGTCCGATGTACGGACCATAGAATTATCTAATCTACCAGAATATCATCAAATTTCGACGGAGATGACGACGTCCAGGAGACTGTGGGAAGCACACAGCATCATCAAGTATGAGGGAAATGCTTTGGCAATTTCCAGTGGTAAGCGCAAATGACGCAGAAATACGCAATCTCTCATTTCTCGTTGTCTTACATTTCATATTTCAGTAACTTCATAGCTTGGAAATAAGAGTAAAATCAATTTATCAAACTCCGTTTTCACGTAATTTTCTATCGGTAATATTAAAATCGCAACGCTCCAATTTAAATTTAAAAACTTATAATTATTATTAATTTTGCTATACTTGTTTTATATAATAAATTCATTTCTTTTACAATGCAATCTTTGCTTTCAGTAGGTAGCATTAGATATAGACCAATTCCTTCTCCTGATACAATTGTTTGTTGGGTTAATGATCAAATCATACCACGATCTAAGTGAATAGAGTCTTGAATGTGTTCTGCCAGAGCTAGACGTTGTTAAATACAAATTTAGATTTCAACATTGCGTTGAGGTCTTGGCGCCCATTAAAACAACATAGCTTAGGCAAAGGTAAACAGTTACATTTCTCACCCAACAGTTAGGGGGCAGCGAAACTGCTACATTTGTCGCTACCAACAGATGGGGCAATAATTAACGTTACGCTTGTCGCTCAACGTGAGGGCAAAGGAAACCATTACAACATGTTAAACAGTCTTTGGCTTCGAGCGAAGCGAGAAGCCTCCAACCTCTCTAGCATTTTTCAGCATTTGTAGCATTTAAAATGATGTCTCTTTTAATTTTGCAAAAGTAGTTAAATAGTTATTTTAATAGTCTATTGTCATGTAATCTCGATAAATGACAGAAAAATACAATTCTCCTTTTTCTCATCGTGTCTATTACTCAATCACTTTCCCGGTAGACTACACATTAGGTAATACTGTATATTATAGTACGGTACATGAAAACAAAACCCCATGCTCCCACAGCCTACGACGGGCCCTGGCCTATCTGCCTACAGATTGTGGGGTAGCATGTGGTCGGCGCATCGCATCCTCTCCGCCATTAATCTTGAGGCGCTGCCTCATTGTCAGACAACTACTAGATTGGCCTCACAAGGCTGACTGCACCCTGTTCCAGCCCTCACATCAATTTCTAAAATCCCTGATGAATCCGGTGATTCTGGCGAGAGGCAGGCACACTTACCCAACACCAGGGGGCTGGCTCTTGTATATGAATGGCACAATATTATGCCATCTATAATTGACCTACTGTCATGTTATTACAGTGTGATTTTACGACAGAAAAGTAAATATCTGTGTAGGAAGTTTTGTCTCAGCTAATCAATTTTCTTCAATGAATACATCACTTGTTTTGTACTGGTTAAAAAAAGATGATTCCAACTATAGAATTCTTTTGCAGCTTTGAGCAACAGGCAAGGGTAGAGTAGTGGTGTAACAGTGAAGAGACCTGACTCTATGTCACTGTGTATTGGAAGTGTTCTGACATTGCATTGAGTTAACAGCAACATGCATGCTTCTTCCACCTCTCTAAAATTATATACTATAATCCAGCAATGCATTGCATGATCTGGTGTGTAATTTTGCCCTTCAACATGCAAAGAAAATTAACGAAAATGTGTGATATTAGGTAGATACTGAATTAAGCGACTGAAAATAGAATAATTTATTCGAATTTATAATAATAATAATAACAATAATGTTATTAGTTTTACATCCCTTTTAACTATTGTAGCTTTTAGAGACACCAGGGTGCCAGAATTTTTCCCCAAAGGGGATCTTTAATGTGCCAGTAAATCTACTAACTTGATTCCCTTGCATTTGCGCAACCTCAAATGCCAACTGACTGCACCAGGATTCAATCCTACAACCTGGGGCACAGCAGGCGAGAATGTTACCACCACTTCGCCACGCAGCCAATTTATTTGATTTGGGAAGTCAGAATAGGTGGTGACAAATATACAGTGAAGAAAAAGCCAAGGGAGACTCCAGCAGATCAGAAAATGAGAACACTAAATGGAAGATATCATCATCATCATCATCATGCACAGTTTCCAGCCACTGGCCGGGTCTGTTTGGAACACAAGCCTCTCGAACGTCTTCTGTCTTCCCACCATCTCTCAGCCTCCACCCTTGTCCAGTCTTCTCCTCTCTTCTTCACGCTTTCTTCCACTCCCTTCAGCCACCTGTCTCTCGGTCTCTTTCCTTTCCACTTCGTCTCGTGTATCCTCCTGGGTATCCTCTTATCCATTCGTTTTACATGTCCATACCATCTAAGTCTAAATTTCTCTATACATCCTGAAATGGTTCCTCCTTCATTAATTCTCTGGTCCTCTCATTTCTTATTCTGTCCATCTTTGTAGCTCCAATACTGCTTCTCAAGAACCTCATCTCACTGGCCTGTATTTTGCTCTTCTCCCTTCCTTTCATAACCCAGGTCTCCGAGGCATACGTCAGGATAGGGACATAGTACGTCCGATATATGATCTTTTTGCTGTTCTGAGGGACATCCTTGCTCCATAACATGCTTCTCACACTCCTCCGAAATGCTTCTGCCTGCCTCCCCCGCTCATTTATTTCTCTATCGTTTCTTCCATTATCTTGTATCAGGCTTCCCAAATACTTGAAACTCTCCACTTTCTTCAGCTGTTCCCCACCAATTGTTATTCCCGCTGTAGTTCTTTCCTTCTTCCGTGTTGTGATCACCATCTCACTCTTATTTATGCTAAATTTCATCCCATATCCTTGTATTATTCCTTCCCACACGTCCAACTGCTCCTGAACTTCCTCCTCCTTGTTTCCCCAAATCATCAAATCAATACAATACAAAATTCCCTAGTTTACTAATTTGCTTTAAGGCTTTCGGCCAGTACCCAAGCAAGTTTGTAGTTTAACGTGACCGTTAATCATGAGATCATGAGCCACGGGACCTCCTCTTTACGTGGAATCCGAACCACAGGACATGGCATTTCACTTTGAAAATCTCACATGCATTGACCGGAAATCGAACCCGGTCCACCGGCCAGTACCCAGTAAGTCTCCCACAGCACTAATAGGCTGTTTCATACCCACTTTTTACTGAGGTTATATTGCAGGAAAGGTTGGCTGAAACATCATAATGTATTTCTATTGTCAGAGTCACCTCACTTTAACCACTAAAAAGCAACATATTTAATCTTTGAGAAAAAAATTTCAGCCTGCCAACTTTCGTAATTGCCATAAGATCATGGTGCAGTAACACAGCAGAAGGTAATTATAGATAGCATAACCTTGTGCCAATTATATAGAATATGCAGTCTACATGAAGCGAAAATGTAGCACTGATCTACAACAGGCATGGTATCGTATCTTGCTAACGACGCAAAGGTTGGAGAACCTGAATGACGTCACTGTAAACCTAAGGTGGCTATTATCCCAGCTGCCAGAAAAGGTTTCTATGCTACACAACTATATCAGTAGCATAACAATAGTTCTCAAAATTGTTCTATTTGGTTCATTTAACATACCTTCACCAACCAATAGGAATTGTTGACAACTCCAGGAAGTGCCTTCAGAATGGGGATAGCTGCAGGACTATCAACACTTTCTATAAGCTCTGTGAGACACATGCTCAGGGCAACCAAGGTCTGACGACAGCACACAGACGATTTATCCTCCAAGCCCTAAAAACAGAAATACCAGCCATAACACAGGTACATATTAAGAGCATTATCTTGATTGAGTCGAGAAAACATGCATTTCTTATCAAGATGAAATGGTCTTACAGAAAGGAAATATGAATTGGTCCACACCTGCAGAAGAAGAGTGACCAGCTCCTCCAACTCAATGCCAGGCCGTGACTTCTCCTGTTCCAGCCAGTAGAAGCCTCCCCCATGCTGCAACAACACAGACTTGATGAGGCTCCCTATCACTGTGCCTGTGATGCCTCGCAATTGTGGATCAGCATGATCAGCAAACAGTAAGATATCACGGATGGGCTGCCGACGAACCACACCTGCACACAGCATAGCCACATGAGTGGTGGTGATGGTGAACAATATAGCGAATGTAAAGGTAAGCAAGACTGTTTTTGCCTCTCTATTTTTTAATTGTTAGATTGTCTTTTTTTCTTCATATTCTTTGCTAACTCTGGGTCAGTCTTGTCTTTATTAAAACGAGCATCTAAGAGATGAGATCCAGTGATCCACGCCATGTTTTATTTTAATATAAGGCTGCTGCAATGTCAGCCGAAACGTCGGGAAATAATAACCGATATGCAACGCGGCTCAATCCTGTAAGCCAAGATGATAAACTAGACACCAGCTGTGAAAGTCTACGATCTAAATACAGTTCACTTGCCCAGCATTATGGGTCAATCATTCATTTTTGAAGAAAAAAAAGACAATCTAACAATCAAAGAATAGAGAGGCACAAAGAGAATTCCTAAAATAAGCTATGTATGTATGTATGTATGTATATGCAAACTATCAACAAAATAATTTTATATTATGAGTTTTGATCTTTGAGAAAGGCTTTTTGGAAAGTACTGATATTTTACGCACCTTGCTCCATCCTCCTTTGTCAGCACTCACTCAAGTGTTCGATATTAGTGGCATTGTGAGCCATTTGTGCTCCACTATACCACCCCTCTTTCATCAAGTGTTAGGATATTTATGAACTTATAGGCCTATAGCACTTGGTGCCTCTACTATTTAACCCTATTTCATCAAGGGCTGGAATTTGCTGTAATTTAATCCCTATATCTCACTCTTCTACCTCAACCCTCAATCATTGAGGGCTTGGGTATTGATGGTATTATACACCCCTTGTTTTCCCCCTTTCCTCGAATCTCTATGCTCGTAATTATTTAATGTTCAAAAGGAAGATTGTAGTTTAGCGTGACCGTTAATCTCGTGATCATGAGCCATGGAACCTCCTTTCTACGTGGAATCCAAACCACAGGACATGGCATTATACCTATACTGCACCAGGAAATTTGAGTGGAGGGAGGGTTTGGTTACCCCGAGGCCAAAGTGGCCTGAAGACAATTAACCTAGTACTATTCTATGCGCTCAATGAAACATGGACTCGAACAGCAGTAGGTAAAATAAATATATATTCTCAAGGGAAAAGAATACAAGGCCGAATGGCTATGGGAGGGAACACCAATCTGCACTCCTACTATAAATCTAAAATGGAGGCCAAGCTATACCCCAAATTATATGGCAACGCTGTATAATTAAAACAAATTACCTTACGTGATTTAGAAATCACCACATATTAAACCTTTTCTAATTCTTATCCGAAACTACTACAGTCTCTTTTCGATTCATTTCAATAGGTTACTCATTACATTCTTTCAAATAGCCTTCCGAAAATGTTTTGCAACCAGCATGAATGCTGTGCTTATGCGTCCATAATAGACCAAAAGATGCCATCTCAGACAAACGAAAAGCAAGGGGCCGTTTGTCATTATTAAAACTATCAAGTTCCCCACGCCAAAATCCTGACAATTACATTCTTGAAATCAATTAATTTCACATTAGCAGCATGTAACGATTAAAAATGAAACCAAACACATCTCGAAAGATGAAGTAAAACAACTCGTTTTCGCTGCTTAAATAATAGGAGGCGTGTTATGAATATAAAATAATCTTAGGCCACATTATAATAGACCCATTAAAATATAAATTGAACAAATTAGCAAATCAAGAAAACGCCTTGGTAAAAGGAGAATAGCGTCCTTTTGGAATCGAAAGTTATTTCAATGCAACCGGCCAGACGACACTTGGCCTCTTAAATGATCAAAACGTCCCTTTTTCATGAAATTGTCATAAATGTTTTGTCTGACGGTTCTAGAGTTCCAATTAATATCATCTAACAGTTTTACCTTGTTCTCGGACCAAGATTTAGGTAGTGGTCCCAGGCTACCACAAACCGCGTCCTTTCACCACAAGCTCACATTATGTTCTCTTGTTCTCACTTAGCTTGGCTTCATTTCGACACTGGGACGCCATTTTGCGCATGTGCAGAAGTTCATTTTAAAACCGATGACAAATGAAGAACGCCTGGCACTAGTTTTAATGCCAACTTTTATAATTAATTTTCCTTCACCTCTTAAATGATCAAAACGTCCCTTTTTAACCAAATTTAATTTGGCAATAGAATTTTCATCGATGTGTCCGTCAATGATTGGCTATCAGACTTTAGATTATTTGAACAAATACCGCCAAATCCAGTACAGTCCCAGCATACATATTATTCACCAGACAGTCAACAATGGCTATATTCAATCAATGTAGACCGGAGTAATTAGTTAATATATTTTCCATTAAAAGATAATGGTTATTTAAGTTATTTATGTCTTCTTCTTGTATCCAGAAATGATTCACAATTAATGCCAGGAGCGTCGGCAGAAGAATGGGGGGGGGTCACATGGGGGCGGCGACCGGGGGCGGGGCACATGGGGGCGGCGGCGGCGGCGAAGTATTGTGAGTCGAAACCAATCGGCTCAGTCTCCCCCTGCGATTCCACCTGTAGGGGGTCAGAAGATGATCCCCGATGGTAGCTGCAAGCAGGATGGAACCAGCTCTCCAATACAGCCTCTCCGGACCGTTACAGCTGGACATCTCACGAAGTTGTAGTAAATGCTTCCACTCTGACCAGCAGAATGGCTAACACCTCCACTAGATGTTATGTCGTGCATGGTGACAGTAACCTGTGCACTGGCCACTGCCACGAGTGGTGAGTGATCACATCACTCACGTGACCAACCGGAACAGATACCAGATGGCAATAAGGATCACATGATCGCCATCTCACCGATGATATTCCATGTAGATTCAGTTACCATGTCGTTGTTATAGCAAGTGACATTCCTTGGCTTTTTGGAATAATCGCAGTGTTAGACCAGGTAAGACTGTTAGGGCTTAAACCGACAGACGATGTTTCAATTTAAAATGTTAGTTTACAATGTGACGAGTAATTACTAATATGAACATCACAATTCGATGTTCTGTTAAAATTTCTAGCTTGTTCCCAGCCAAAATAATCCTGTTTTCACACTCTAAGGAATGAATTAAGTGGATGCAGCGTCACTTAACAACATGCCATCCCTTAACAATCATGGCAATCGGCTCTCAATTTATATAAGGTACCAAGGTACCACAGTACCTCCCGAGTACTCTCAAACAGCACAGTCATGAAAGTTACTTCTGATGTACAATTACATCAAGTACAAATATACACACACAGCTCTCAAGCATGGCTTCAAACTTTATTAAGGTAGAACAGCAGGCGCAGAACCGCTCGAACAATCTCAGCAACAAAACAGCAATCACAATTTCACGTGAACCAAACTTCAACAGGACTACACACACACACGTGCTCAACTTCAGATAACGCAGGAATCCATCTCACATCTGCGACCAATCACCATCAAGCAGCAGTTACTACTGACATAGCCTCACTATTGAACCAAACTCGTAGTCAGCTCACGACCAAGAATCACCCAAGTTCACTCGCATGTTGCCCTCAGCAATCTTCTAACCTCACTGTTACAACGACAGCACTTGACAACTCGAAGGATCAATCTCACACATAACCTCACAACATTCACACTTGTCAAGACATAACCTCACCAAACTCACCAGTCGACTTCTAACAACCAGCTACCAACCCAGTGCGACCATCTCAACGATAGGTAGCACTACCAATTCATAATCAACTTAGGTCACTAAATGCAACCAACCTCACCTTGGGTCAATTAAGAGTAACCAACTCTTACCTTGGGTCACTTAAGAGCAACCAACTCTTACCTATGTGTCACTTCACGAGCAACCAACTCTTACCTTGGGTCACTTAAGAGCAACCATTGCCTTACCGTCCGTAGGTGCCAACTGACACGTCTGTAGAACCAGACAAATTAAATTCCTCACCTAATCAATTCAGAAAGAAAACCTTCACCTGTATCGCATACACAATGCAGCTTACAGTTTGCTCCCAAACTGGCCTCCACACCTGCCACGTGTTTCAGCGACAAGAAATATCCACCTGCATATACCTTCCCTTCATGAAAAGGCTCCCTGCATATACCTCTTCTAATTAATAAGTCAAGGCACCACTCGACTAACTCAATCTCAAACTCACCATCAGCTCACTCATTAAAACCAACCGTCCGTAGGTACCTAAGCCGTCTGAAATATCAGACAAGAACAATTTCCAATCCACCTAATTCCATAACAGAAACAGTTGCCAGCCATCTCCGGAACTAGTCTGGAACACCTGCCACGTGCGCCAAATGAAAGGAAATATCGCCTGCATACGCCTCTTCACAAAACCTCCTGCATACGCCTCTTCACAAAGACCACCTGCATACGCCTCTTCACAAAGACCACCTGCATACGCCTCTTCACAAAGACCACCTGCATACGCCTCTTCACAAAGACCACCTGCATACGCCTCTTCACAAAGACAAGGCCACCTGCACTTTCACTTAAGGACATTAGGCACCACTCGACAATCCATCACACATCATCAGGGAATTAAACATCCTGGCATCTCCGACGAACCTAACCTCTCGAAGCACAAATACTACTCCGAGTACTGACAAATTACACAACTCAATCCAACCAATACCAACACGGTACCAACAAAACAAAACCTAGACACTAACCGAAGAAATCTCAAATACTCAACCGAGTACCAACGCACAAGAAAAAATAATAAAACACTAACCCTAATCAAATCTCAACTAGTACCAACAACGCAGTACATGGATCACAAATCCACAAATCACAAACAACAAAACACTCCCTAACAAGTACTCACTCGAGCACCAAGTACCAACCAGGCACTAAACACACCTGAAATAAAACAACAAAATGTACCCTCAAAATACTAAACTACGATGTGCGATCATCACCAGCCCGCACGACATCAAGAGTCAGAGGAGCATAGCAATGTCGACATCACCAACCATCACTGAAAGTACCAGAATCATAAATAGACAGAGACTGGCTACTCCCGCTAGGTTGGTATCACTCGACGATCTCCGCATCAACTCCACACATCCCAATTTGGCATCCTGAAATGCCCTAACCTCACTCACTCAACCACACGCACACCAACACCAACCATACGTGCAGTCCTGGCACGTCACTCGTTCGATTCCTAACTCCAACCAAACCTGAAATAAATTTCAAAATTTCTATCTACCGACTGAAGATCAAAACTTCACACGACCAAAATACGATCACCTAGATCAGCTCTTCTTATAACTGCTTTCTGCTTCCTTAATTTCGACCACACGTCGCACGAACAGCTACAATCGCAACAACTACACACCCAACACAACGGGGCTTCACGACTCCACAGCTGACTTAACACCTGACCTCGGCCTAGCAATTTTAGAACTCGCTGTTTCACCACCTGAAAAGCTTCAGCTCGACACTGCTGTTGTATGTACTCACAGTACATTACTCGTCCACCTGCATGTTCACAGAAACTTCACTTAATATGTCACAAGACATTACACATCCAACTCGATGACAACAATTATCTGCGCACAGATGTTTCTCACAGAATACAGCAAAATAATAGACTATTCAGTTCACTACCTTTCATTAATGCTTAGATGACTTAATCACATTGGCAACAGAGCCAGAACAAATAGCAATTCAAAATTTGGCAACCATGCCATAATGATTTTCAGCAAGAACTCAACGCGCGAATGATATCACTTTTCACACAACTTGACAGGAACACAGAACGATTAGCCATTAGCACTTTACTTAACAGCTGTGCATAGATAACTTTCTACCATGAATCAAATAACTACTGTACTGGTTTGATCCTACCTTGGAAGTAGCTTGTAGTACGGAACATCACAGAGTGTGATAACGGAGAGAATCCATCAGCCAATTTTACCATGCTTACAGAGAGACCATGTTCTTGAGTGCCAGTATTAAAACTGGACTTGACTCGTCGTCAGTGCGTTCACGCACTGAGGAATGCCAGCAACGCTTTGTCCATTCACAGCCATGAAAAGAAAATCATAATATTAGCCAGAGTACCACAGTAGGCATCCTACCTAACCTTAGTTAACCCTCAGTTACTCACTTCTCCCGTGCTGCTCGAATCCACGTAAGTTAATTCAACAATATTACTATGGCAACAAAACAACACCAGGCAACGGCTCCAGAAAATCGAACCACGATCTATAGCTACCATAAATCTGCACCAGGAAATTTGAGTGGAGGGAGGGTTTGGTTACCCCGAGGCCAAAGTGGCCTGAAGACAATTAACCTAGTACTATTCTATGCGCTCAATGAAACATGGACTCGAACAGCAGTAGGTAAAATAAATATATATTCTCAAGGGAAAAGAATACAAGGCCGAATGGCTATGGGAGGGAACACCAATCTGCACTCCTACTATAAATCTAAAATGGAGGCCAAGCTATACCCCAAATTATATGGCAACGCTGTATAATTAAAACAAGTTACCTTACGTGATTTAGAAATCACCACATATTAAACCTTTTCTAATTCTTATCCGAAACTACTACAGTCTCTTTTCGATTCATTTCAATAGGTTACTCATTACATTCTTTCAAATAGCCTTCCGAAAATGTTTTGCAACCAGCATGAATGCTGTGCTTATGCGTCCATAATAGACCAAAAGATGCCATCTCAGACAAACGAAAAGCAAGGGGCCGTTTGTCATTATTAAAACTATCAAGTTCCCCACGCCAAAATCCTGACAATTACATTCTTGAAATCAATTAATTTCACATTAGCAGCATGTAACGATTAAAAATGAAACCAAACACATCTCGAAAGATGAAGTAAAACAACTCGTTTTCGCTGCTTAAATAATAGGAGGCGTGTTATGAATATAAAATAATCTTAGGCCACATTATAATAGACCCATTAAAATATAAATTGAACAAATTAGCAAATCAAGAAAACGCCTTGGTAAAAGGAGAATAGCGTCCTTTTGGAATCGAAAGTTATTTCAATGCAACCGGCCAGACGACACTTGGCCTCTTAAATGATCAAAACGTCCCTTTTTCATGAAATTGTCATAAATGTTTTGTCTGACGGTTCTAGAGTTCCAATTAATATCATCTAACAGTTTTACCTTGTTCTCGGACCAAGATTTAGGTAGTGGTCCCAGGCTACCACAAACCGCGTCCTTTCACCACAAGCTCACATTATGTTCTCTTGTTCTCACTTAGCTTGGCTTCATTTCGACACTGGGACGCCATTTTGCGCATGTGCAGAAGTTCATTTTAAAACCGATGACAAATGAAGAACACCTGGCACTAGTTTTAATGCCAACTTTTATAATTAATTTTCCTTCACCTCTTAAATGATCAAAACGTCCCTTTTTAACCAAATTTAATTTGGCAATAGAATTTTCATCGATGTGTCCGTCAATGATTGGCTATCAGACTTTAGATTATTTGAACAAATACCGCCAAATCCAGTACAGTCCCAGCATACATATTATTCACCAGACAGTCAACAATGGCTATATTCAATCAATGTAGACCGGAGTAATTAGTTAATATATTTTCCATTAAAAGATAATGGTTATTTAAGTTATTTATGTCTTCTTCTTGTATCCAGAAATGATTCACAATTAATGCCAGGAGCGTCGGCAGAAGAATGGGGGGGGGTCACATGGGGGCGGCGACCGGGGGCGGGGCACATGGGGGCGGCGGCGGCGGCGAAGTATTGTGAGTCGAAACCAATCGGCTCATATACTTCGAAAATCTCACATGCATTGACCGGGAATCGAACCCGGTCCGCATTGGTGAGAGGCAGACAGCTTGACCGCTGAACCACCACGCCCCTTATTTAATGTTCAAATTCATTCAAGGTCCCCCTGTGCTCTCAGTCCCAATAACTTAGAAACATATATACACTGCCGGGGAAAAAATTAGGTCACCTGAAAAGACGACGTAGATTTTGATCCGATGACGGCAGATGCCACCTGGGGGATAGTAGATGTACCGACAAGGGTATCAACGATGTCCGCCAACAGATAGCGTAGTGGTATAGCTGCCAGAGCACCATCTGTGTCTACCATTTAAGAGGGAAAGCTCACAGCCATACGGCTCATTGTGGTGCAAACGTGTTGTTCGCTTTTAAGAATGTTTTTTGTAGGCTATGTTTCCCGTACGGTTTGAAGCACACGTTCAATTATTCTGCCCCATTATTTTTTTTCCGTTATAATTGCAGTATGAACGCGGTGTTCTGATTATTTATTTATTTATTTATTTATTTATTTATTTATTTATTTATTTATTTAACTTGTGTTTCATTTGAATTGTTGTTCTTTATTATTCTTGTCAACTCACCTTTTTTTCTGAAGTGTCTTTCTAGACGCACCATACTGTCACACTTTTTCATGAGTTACTGTGCTCACCTCAGCGGCAACCTTCACAATGTGCATGGGGCTGTGCGTTGATTGGCTGTTTGACACCCCTCTTTCATTCTGGAATGTTCGGCGCGCTGTCGTCATTTCCACTATATATTCTCCGCCTCGCCGTCCTGCGGTCTGTCTACATCTACCTGCCTGAACCAGTCTGACCACGGCTGCCTGCCTGTCCACAACAAGGCCCTGTTAGTAAACATCATGTGGCTGGAACCTTGCCAAGTGGCATGCTTCATCGTTCGGACTCTGTCATGCTAGGCGAGGCATGAGTCAACGACCTTCATCTCAGCAACTCAGTCAGCCCGCTAGCTCACTACAACACGGCGATGAGAAACTATAACTGCTTGTAATCCGCCAGACAGATCATTACCAAGAGGTCTGTTCCTGCGGGGTACACTTCGCCAAAGGAGTCACCATCTATCTTTCTCGGAAGGCATGCCGAGACATCTTAGAGGAAGCCTTTGTTTGGATTACGACCCGCTCCCTGCGGGCCAAATACTAAGTATAAAAGTATCAAATCATTGGTAACGCGAAATTCATTCACTTGGTTACATTCTTCAAGGCTAAGCCTTTTTTTTTTTTGCTTCTTGCTTGGTTTTTGGATATTTTTCTTGAAAATACTTTTTAATCGCCTTTTATAAGGCCTTCTTATGCATTTTTATTGTAATTCCTATTTTATTCTGAGTTTCCTGGAGAAACATTGCATTTTTAATTACCTTCCTTTAATTATTATTCTAAATGAAAATATTTGTTCAAAAATCAAATAAATGTATTAAACCTTAGTTATCAATGTTTGGTCTCTTCCTCGTCGCTCTATTTAAATTCCACTGTGTGCCCGAAACCTAATCCTTTATTTCCCAATTGGGGTGCTATCTAATCACCCCTTTCCACGTGTGAAGCAAGCAGGTACAATGCCACAGAGATGCACTCGTGCTTCCTACAGCTAACTGAGCGAGTTTGAAAGGGGTCAAATTGTGGCCTTCCGAGTGACGGGATGGTCCTTTCGGAGAATTGCCACACAAGTTGGACCTGCTGTGCCCGTTGTGCAACGGTACTGGTATTAGTGGTCACGTGAACATTCTCACACCCGTAGACGAGGTTCTGGACGTCCACGCAGCACAGAAGTCTGCCAGGATTGTCGTATTGTAAGGGCAGCAGTGGCAGATCACACAGCTACCACAGCACAGATACGAGGGTTTGTGAGCCCAGAAGTGTCAACATGAACTGTTACGAACCGGTTACTAGCAGTGGGACTACGGGCACGCACACCTCTAGCCCGTCTTCCACTCATGCCACAGCATCAACGTGCACGGTTCGACTGGTGCTGTCAGAGGATCACTTGGAAGATGGAATGGCGCGCCGTGGTCCTCAGCGATGAAAGCAGATTCTGGCTGCACGCAAGTGATGGTCGTTGGCACGTTCGACGTAGACCTGGTGAGCGCTGTCTCGTAGAGTCCAAGACACACCGGCCCCACCCCAGGCCTTATGGTCTGGGAAGGTCTGGGGTGCGACAAGCTACAAGTCTCATACACCTTTGCTTGTGGAGGGAACGCTAACCAGCGCTCGGTACGTGCAGGATGTCGTTAGACCCATTCTTTTGCCGTTCTTGCAACAGGAAGGGGATGTGTTGTTCCAACAGGATAATACTCGCCCACACACTGCCCGTGCAACTCAACGTGCACTGCAAGACGTGCAGCAACTTCCCTGGCCAGCACGATCGCCGGACTTGTCGCCAATCGAGCACGTGTGGGACATGATGGGCCGACAAGTGACTCATGCGACTCGTCCACCCACAACTCGTACAGAACTGTGTGTACAGGTTGAGCAGGCGTGGAATAACATATCCCAAGACAGTATTCGCATCTGTATGAACGACCGGATGCAAGAGTCAGTGCCTGCATTGCTGCCTGTGGAAGCTACACCTCGTACGAATATGGATGTTTCAGCATGGGTCGATACCTGGTATCTCTGAACCGCTTGACCTATTGATCTGTATATTTAATCGTTTCTTGAACTCCATATGCACTGTTGCTACAATAAATCTTGAGTGAATTGGTAACCTCTAAAAGTGTGACCTAATTCTTTTTTCTGGCAGTGTATATACACTAAGATATAGGGTATAATGTGCCCAGAAAAATAATATAAAACTCCCCATGTTTTCATGATCGAAACAGCTGTTTAGACACCTATCACAAAAAAAAACACATATACTAATAGACAGAAAAACAGACAACTTTCCTGCATATAATAAAATTAAGATTTATACTGTATAGAAAGAAATCCTCACCTTCCAAACCATCTTCTCCAAGTGTCTTACTACGATCCAGGTACAATAAAAATATGTTGGGTGAAAGTCGTAAGATGGCTGCAATGCAACCAAGAGCCAGCGCTTTGATGCTCACACGTACATTGCGATCGGGCATTACGTGACCAGCACAGCCAGTGAGGAGGAAGGCAGATGCCAAGTGACGGGTACAATAAACCAGTGGTACTTCAGAATCCGTGAAGGAACCAATGTCACATACCTTTGTAATAACAAACAACCATACATTAAAAAATCATCCTTCTACATTACAAAAATTATGACATAATATTTCCTATAGGGACATTAAATGATCCAGGATCTGACTGGTTCAGTACGAATATTTGATTTGGGAAAATATATTCCCTAAAACTGCACAGTAGGTACCTGCGGGGTCAAAGAATGAAGTATTTAAGTTTCGATCTGTTAATAATATAGTAATGGCCCCAGCCAAGACAGGTAAAGAAAGAAGTAAAAGTAGTGCTGTAATACCTACAGCCCATACAAATAGAGGGGTTTCGTCTAAGGATATTCCTGGGGCCCACATATTAATAGTAGTTGTAATAAAATTTACTGCCCCTACAATTGAGGAAATTCCTGCTAAATGAAGTGAGAAAATTGCCAAGTCTACAGAGGCCCCCGCATGAGCAATGTTTGCAGAGAGTGGGGGGTAGACAGTTCAACCGGTCCCAGCTCCATTTTCTACGAGACTTCTTGCTAATAACAGAGAGAGAGAAGGGGGTAGTAATCAAAATCTTATGTTATTTATTCGTGGGAAGGCCATATCAGGGGCTCCTAGTATTAAAGGGACTAATCAATTCCCGAAGCCTCCAATTATAATTGGTATTACTATTAAAAAAATTATCACAAAAGCATGAGCTGTTACAATTACATTATAAATTTGATCATCTCCATATTGGTGCATATTCTTAATACTTCCTGAGCAGAGTAAGGATGTATCCCAAGTTATATTCATCTACTAGCAGATATATCAGATGATATTCACCCTTCAAATATGGTACTTTCCTGTAGCATCATAAAGATAATAATGGTGTGGTGTTGATGTTCCTTTTGATTGCAGTGGCTTTAAAAAATATATAAGATATCAAAACTTTGCCCTGGAGAGGTTTTTTAAAGCTGGTAAGAGTCCAGTCCAAATCAACCCCACAATCGTGGTCTAACAATAAACCTGCAATGCCACACAGGTAAAAAGTAAGCAAATAAATAAGTTTGCTCGCACTGAAATATATTTCAGTGTGCAAACGCACGAACATGTGACCGCTAGAACAGTTGGAATCTTGTCAAACTGATAGAGAACAGTACTGATTCCATAACATCACAATATTTTTCCATTCCTAGCCATGAACTCTATAACATAAGGACATCGAGAATCTCGTCAATGAGTTGGAGAAGACTGCAATTAGTAGGTGCTACCATGAAGCAGGCACGCACAGATATAACCCTAAGTTCACTGCTTCCTGTGGCTGGCAAGACGTTTCTCGTCCCCAAAGCAGCCGCTTGCATGTACTGCCCACAATACATTTATTCTTGCAACGAGTACGTGAACATTTTGCCAGTAGTGGATATTGTATTTGCTTTCAAAACAGGAAAAGGCCTCGGAAAGGACAGATGCAAACGACGACGACTCGGATATGTTAATGGACTACGAGTTGGCTCGTTAAACATTCATACACTGACAGGAAAGGTGGAGGAGATTGTAGATGTGATGGAGAGAAGAAAGCTGGATGTACTGGGCTTGGCAGAAACAAGATGGAAAGGAGAAGGTCGCAGAGAACTGAGGAAAGGGTACCGGTTGTACTGGAGTGGGAACAGAGAAGGAAGGAGCAGCGGAGTAGGAGTAGTTAAGAGAGATGGAATGAAGGAAGAGGTAAAGGGAATAAGTGACAGGATCATGAAGATCAGAATAACTGTAAAGGGAAGAAGGATAGCCCAGGTATATGCCCCTCAAGTTGGATGTACAGCTCAAGAGAAGGAAGACTTTGAGGAGGAGCTACAACAGCAGTTGAATAGTCAGAGCATCATTGTCATGGGAGATTTGAATGCACATGTAGGAAGTGAAAGGCAAGGATATGAACATTTAATGGGAGCAGAAGGATGGGGCAGCAGGATTGAAGAAGGGAGAAAGTTGCTGGGTTTTTGCAAGAGGAACGGGTTAGTTGTAGGCAACTCCTGGTTCCGGAAGAAAGAAAGCCACAAGGTAACGTGGTACAGCAGTGATTTAACCCCTCAAGCGTGATATTGTGAAACTCTGGGCTGCACCCACAACGTGCATTATTTCTAGCCTACTCCCAATGGTAAGCGCGGTGTCATATGCATTTCGCTATAATTTCCAAACGCACTGGAAAAAGTTTTCAAAAAACACACACAATAAGAACAACATATAACATAATATTCTAAACTATTGATAACCTGGTTATCCCTGGTCAGCGGCACGTCAATACTGGGACAATATCACAGTCGCCTAATGTGTTCGTATGTCTTGGCGTTCTATCACGAATTACATCGTCAGCGTCACTATCTTCACTGGAAGTTATAGCGAACTCATCCTCTATATCGCTGTCACACTCTGAATCACTTTCGTTGGCACTAATATCGAGCAAATTAGCTATTTCTTTGTCATCAATAACTGTGCCACGACCTGCCATGTTTACAAGCAAACTCACGGTCCGCAAAAGCGGGAACACGTGTGCAGAGATCTGAAAAATAAATGACTGTGAAGATATGCGACACCTCCTGGCAATAATAAGTAGCTCGAAGTGTAGCCAAAAGTTGCCTCTTCCTGCCATCTTACGACCAAATAAATTACTATTACGAAGTCCACGTAGCGGGCGTTTCAAATTCGACGGCGCACCCTTGCGCCGTACACGCTGTGAACGTAGCAGGCTAGTGGGCGCACCGTTGCGCCGTACACGCTAAGGGGGTTAACAAAGAAATCTTTGGTAGATTACATGCTCACGACTGGGAAATGAAGAGAAGTGTCAGAGATATAAAGGTAATACCATCAGAGGCCTTAGATAGCGACCACAAAATACTAGTAATGAACCTGGGAGTTGTTAAAGATAGCAAGAGGACAGAGTACCAGGAAATGAGAATCAAAGTATGGAAACTGAAGGAAAAGGAAGCCAAGGAAGAATTCCAGAAGATAATAAGGGAAAGGATGCCAACAGACAATCCTAAAACAGGGGAAGAGGAATGGAAGCAATTCAAAAATACAATGGTGGAAGCTGCAGTGGCAGTATGTGGAAGAACAAGCAACAGAAAGCGGTGTAAAGAGACACCATGGTGGAATGAGAGAGTAAAAGAAGCTGTGGGAAGGAAGAACAAGGCTTTCAGAGTGTGGTTCCAGGAAAGAACTGATCTAGCAAGGGAAGCTTATAAGATAAAGAAGAAAGAAGCAAACAAGATTGTCGCAGAGGAGAGAAAGATGTGGATGGTAAAGTGGACAGAGATGATGGAGGAAGACAGCAGAGGAAATAAGAAAGTACTTGATGGGATGGTCAAAAGTAAGAGAAGAGGTCTGCGAGAGGATGTGGTAATGGTGGACAAAAACGGAAATGAGGTACACAACAAAGAGACACTCAAGACAGTGTGGAAAGAGTACTTTGAGGATTTGCTGAATCCAAATGGTCATAGGGAGAAAGACAATGTATTGGAAGATGGAGAAGACAACACAGGAATGGAAAAGGACCTGACTTGGAGAGAACTGGAAATGGCTATAGACAAGACGAAAGGAGGAAGGGCACCAGGTGTGGACGAAGCGAGTGTTGAAATGGTGAAGGCAGCAAGGGAAGTTGGGAAACAGTGGCTGTACCGTGTTATGAGGGTGGTATGGAAGGAGAAAAAACCCCAGAAGATTGGAAGAAAGGATTAATTGTCCCAATATTTAAGAAAGGAAGCAGAAAGGGGTGCAGAAATTACAGGGGAGTCACACTCATACCACACTGTGCCAAGATATATGAAAAGATATTAGAAAGTAGAATACGAGCCAAAGTGGAGAGAGAATTGAGAGAGGAGCAGTATGGATTCAGACCTGGGAGATCAACAGTGGATCTCATATTTTCAGTGAGACAGCTCCAGGAACACCACTACGAATTTGGAGAGGATCTGTTGATGGCCTTCCTGAACATCGAAAAGGCCTATGATAGTGTGTGTAGGGAGAAGGTTTGGAAAGCAATGAAAACATGGGAGTGGAGAAAGGGACTGTAGACAGAGTGAAGGAGATGTATTGTGGAAGTGTGAGTTGTGTGAAAATTGGAGGGGAAAGAACAGACTGGTTCAGACAAATGAGTGGCCTGAAACAGGGTAGTGCACTGTCATCCCTTCTCTTTATTGTGGTTATGGACGAAGTAATGACACGGGTAGCAGGAAAGATAGGAGAAGATAAGATGAAAGCAATGGTGTTTGCAGATGATCTCATGGTCTGGGGAAACGAGGAGGAAATTCAGGAGCAACTGAAGGCTTGGAAAGAAACAGTGGGAGAGTACGGATGGAAGTTCAACATCAGTAAATGTGAGATCCTGTTAACGACCAGGAAAAGGGACAGACCAATGAGTGGTATAACACTTGGAGGTGGACAGCTGAAGAAGGTGGAAAGTCTCAAGTACTTGGGAAGTATAGTGGAGGAAAATAGGAGAAATGACAAAGAGATTACGGAACGTGGCAGACAGGCAGAAGCATTTCTGAGAACCATTAGGAGCTTAGTGTGGAATAAAGATGTCCCACAAAAAAGCAAGGAAGTGTTATACAGAAGCTACTATATCCCGATACTGACCTATGCTTCAGAAACGTGGACAATGAAGAAAAGAGACATAAGCAGAATACAGGCAGGTGAAATGAAGTTCCTGCGAAGTAGGATCAGAGTAACAAGAAGAGACAGGGTGAGAAATGAAAAGGTCAGGGAAATAGTGAAAGAGGAGCCCTTGCAGGGTAGGATTGAGACATAAGGACTGAGGTGGTATGGACACTTAAAGAGAATGGAAGAGAAGAAGATTCCCAAGAGGATACATGAGATGCAGATGCAGAAGAAACGACCAAGGGAAAGACCAAGAGATAGATGGCTGAAAGGAGTGGAGGAATGTGTCAAGAAGAGAGGCGAGGACTGGACTAGAGTGACAGCAGAGAGGTGGTGGGAAGAAAGGACTAAGTGGCGAGGCTTATGTTCCAAACAGACCCAGCCTGGGCCTGGAAACTGTACAAGATGATGATGATGTCTGAAGTGTTCACTGAGAGTATTGAGTCTCATCTCACGTATTCTACATGTTGATATCCATGGGATAAACCCCTACGTCCCTATGTATATTATAATTGTGAAAATTTGTGAGTGTGTTTGTTACCTCTACACACCAAAACGGCTGGACGGATTTGGATGAAATTTGAAATGGAGATAGCTTATACCCTGGATTAACATATAGGCTGCCCTTTCATCCATATATATAAAGCTCAATGTTCGTACTGTAGTTAGGCCCTTTGGAACAAATCTACACCGTTCACCTATCTGGACCAAAATTTACATACTTACCCTCTGAAAACCAACAAGTAACACTGTCCACTTCAAATTTCAAGCAGCCCTCTCCATTCCCTGCATTTAGGCCCTTTGGCACAAATCCACACCGAATCACTGATCTGAACCAAAATGTACATACTTACACTTTAGAACCCGACGAGTAACACTGTCCACTTCAAATTTCGGACAGCCTGCTGCATTCCCTACATTTAGGTCCTTTGGCACAAATCTACACCATTTCACCGATCTGAACCAAATTTTACATGGACGTACTCTGTGGATTCCTGCGAGTAACACTGTTCGCTTTAAATTTTGAACAGCCCTCTCCATTCCCTACATTTAGGTCCTTTGGCACAAATCTACACTGTTTCACCGATCTGAACCAAATTGTACGTACTTATCCTGTCAATTCCTGCGAGTAAAACTGTTCACTTTAAATTTCGGACAGGGGGTCAAATTGTGGCCTTCCGAGTGACAGGATGGTCCTTTCGGAGAATTGCCACACAAGTTGGACCTGCTGTGTCCGTTGTGCAACGATGCTGGTATTAGTGGTCACGTGAACAGTCTCACACCCGTAAACGAGGTTCTGGACGTCCACGCAGCACAGACGTCTGCCAGGATCGTCGTATTGTAAGGGCAGCAGTGGCAGATCACACAGCTACCACAGCACAGATACGAGGGTTTGTGAGCCCAGAAGTGTCAACATGAACTGTTACGAACCGGTTACTAGCAGTGGGACTGCGGGCACGCACACCTCTAGCCCGTCTTCCACTCATGCCACAGCATTGTGACCGATCCAATCAGGGTCAATTACCGGCCCCGGATGATTGGAGATACGAGACCGGAGGGTCAGTATGATGTCATGGCATGACGCAGCGAGGTAACCGCTAGAGTAGGGGAATGCTCCAGAAGATTCCAACTCCTTCCATTTTTCTTTTTCTCGAGAGGAGGACACAGTTCCGGAATGTTCAGTTAGTCAGCATGGCATGGACGAGTATGTTATCCAGCGTGGCACGGACGAGTAGCCTATGTCATGTGGACTGAAATTTGCATCGGGAACTTGAACGGTTTACGTGAGTGGTCAGTGCTCGTGGCCATTTGATACGAGGAGTATGTCGGGGTGGATGGAAATAATTTGTGAAGTGTGTTGGAACAGTGTTCAGTAAGGCGTCGCTAGAACGATAATCGTGAATTTCAAGACGATATCGGACTCGCTGGTAGGTGAGGAAATAATCAGAACTGATAAACGAAGGTCCGTTAAATTTATGCACATGCTGCTATTGATATGTGAAGATGCGTGGAATGTTATACAGCACTTCACCATTTTGATTACGAAGATTAATGCACGTGGTCCGGTTAAGTTAGCGGATACTAAGGTGTTGAAGGCATGTACTGTGGTAATAGCAAGACAAAATTGTGCACCTTTGAACGTCCGAGTGGAGGCCGTAATGAAAAACTGAATTATCATGCCGACAATTTATGTTAATTAAAGGTGAACACCAGGAGGTGTTTAACATTACAAGTATCGGGGAAAGAACAATAATAACGATAGTCGAGGCGAAGCATTATCACGAGGCCCTATATTGTGACACATTCATTCAAAAATATCATAGCAGGGCTGGCATCATAGGGACACAGTGAGAATGTGACGGAAGACTACATCTGCTTTAAGATTGCGTGGAGGACTGCCGCTGCAGGCTACTTCATATGTCGGTCAAGGCCAGGTCGAAATAGCTTCTTGTGGAAGGAAGTGTGTCACTGGTTGAGGAAAGTGGGTACATATAATTCAAGTGAACCAGGAACTAGACGCTATAGTGCGTGGGCGTGAAAGTGCTCTGATATAGTGAAATGTAATATTGCTACACGGCAGCATGAACCTTATAACCATGGACTCAAATATTCTGGGAATCAACATGCATATTAATACGCAAATTATGCTGCACTGAACCTCTAAAGGGGCCATAATGGGGTGAACGGTCGCGACGAGATGGACGAGTGGACCTTGGTTGGGACGTCAGGAGACGCCGTCGCTGACGGTGACCGGGGGCAACCAGTGGGCGGACATGAGCGTCGCCAGGAGATCGAGAGGAGCCGGGGGCGAATACCTCTACCAGTACGCTGGGAGACCACATCACGGAGACGCTGGAGGAACGACGACGCCCAAATGCCGCAGACGACGCCAAGGGTTTCCGAGGACGCCGGATCTAAAGTAAGACGTTTCATTTCCATCCTTGTTCATCAGGAAGAAGAGAACTTCTACTTCGGATAGCCGTGCCATGAGATGACCTGAGATCGTGTAACTTAACGCCATTCATAATCATTTATTCCAGATTGAACAAGAGCATCATTTTCTCATAGGGTTGTACAGATTTTTTTTTCTCTTTCTTTTCGGGTCGTTTTGACTTACATAAATTAATAGTATCAATGGTAGGAGTAAGACATACATTTATTCTCTGAGACCTGATAATAATAATAATAATAATAATAATAATAAGTTGAAATTTGGTAACGATAATATGAGATGCCCATTTTGCTGGGAGATCCTAGCATTTCAATTTCCGAGGTCATTATATGAATTTAATTCTGAAAGGTTTGTCATGTATTGCATAGATTTTAATAGCAAAAGGATAGCAAAATGAATATGGTTGGAGATTGTCGAGTAAGGTTCCTTGGATAGGATGCCATATGATCATACGACCTCGTGGTCCCGATAAAGATGATACGCTCTGTTAAGTGTGGGTTCTTGAGACATGCTAATAATGCATGATTTTTGTAATGATGTTGTGTAAAGTTAATGTGATAATTAAATATGGTATTATTCCGTCATATGTGACGAGGTTATTCACGGGGCGACGTATGACCGTTGAATTGAATTTGTGAGGACAGGGTCCTTTACTCTTGACGAACGTGTTACGTTTACCAATGAGCTGTATATTGAATAGCGCAGGGGTGTAATTGATAGTGCGCTCTACAGTCAGATTGTTCGGATCCTCACACAGAGTGTTCGACGGAAGGGTTGCGATTAAATGTTCGTTGTGAGAATGAAATACACTAGGGTGCCTTATTACGAGGTTCTTAACCTTTCCTAAACGTTAGACAATGCTATAATTTAATTACAATAACAAATATGACAGTGTGGATCAAGGTTGTTGGAACGGCGAATATAAATCAGTAATAATAATAATAAGAATTAGTAGTGTAAATATGTGATCACAATCTGTGTGTGTTAATAATTTATGATAAGTTATAATTAATTGTTGAAATGCCATATTATGTGAGGCTGGGTTGATGTTTGAGTATTATCTGATGTGATATGATGCTCTTTAGTTATTAATTTGCAGTTCGATAGAGGAGATCTGTCCATTGCTGTATAAGGGTAGACAGTTGTGATATACACAGATATTCGATATTTTCTTAGAGTTTTTGCCGCAGGTGAACTTTGTGATAAGTGGCCAGTGATGTTTACATGCGTGTGCACCGCTAAATTAAGGGTTAATTTAGTTTTTGAAAGGCAATCTCCTTGTCGGAACTTTAAGAGAGGACACCCACGAGTTTGAATAAGTATAATTTTTTGTTTGTTTAGGGACTATGAACTTTATTTCTTTATTTTCGGACTTTGTCCCACCCTAACTCTCTACTCGTGCGAGTTAGGCAGGTTGCATGTTTATTTATCCTTTGGCCAATAAAGGAGCAGATGTGATTTTACGAGGGCTTTTCTTTTCTTTTCTGTTTGTTAATTCAAGTTAGGGAGTTTGCTTTTGAATCCTGGTTCAGTTTATTTGCCATCCCAATCCGTTAACGACCCGAGACTCTTTGTCTCTGGCTCGCTGGAGCATTTATTTTATTCTTGTTTGTTTGAACCAAGATTCACGCCCTAGTTTTTTTTTTCACCCACTCCCTTGGCCGTTTCTTCCGATGGGGCCGGGTGATCGCCTGTCCCATTGGAGAAACGGGCACAGCATTAACGTGCACGGTTCGACTGGTGCTGTCAGAGGATCACTTGGAAGATGGAATGGCGCGCCGTGGTCCTCAGCGATGAAAGCAGATTCTGGCTGCACGCAAGTGATGGTCGTTGGCACGTTCGACGTAGACCTGGTGAGCGCTGTCTCGTAGAGTCCAAGACACACCGGCCCCACCCCAGGCCTTATGGTCTGGGAAGGTCTGGGGTGCGACAAGCTACAAGTCTCATACACCTTTGCTTGTGGAGGGAACGCTAACCAACGCTCGGTACGTGCAGGATGTCGTTAGACCCATTCTTTTGCCGTTCTTGCAACAGGAAGGGGATGTGTTGTTCCAACAGGATAATACTCGCCCGCACACTGCCCATGCAACTCAACGTGCACTGCAAGACGTGCAGCAACTTCCCCGGCCAGCACGATCGCCGGACTTGTCGCCAATCGAGCACGTGTGGGACATGATGGGCCGACAAGTGACTCATGCGACTCGTCCACCCACAACTCGTACAGAACTGTGTGAACAGGTTGAGCAGGCGTAGAATAACATATGAAAGAAGAAGATTATATTGCGAAAACAGAAGCTTTTCTTAACAGCCCTAATTTCACCATTTTAAAAAAAGATCCAACAACATCAACACAAAGAAAATGGAAACAATTACTAAAACACACCAATTTTATCATCAATGATAGTCAGGGCAGCAAGCTAGTATGTGTGAATCCAAGTATTCCCACCCTCAGGGCGTTTCCCAAAACACATAAAACCAATACTCCCATCAGACCTCTAGTCAACTACAGGAGCAGTCCTGTCTACAAAGCTTCGCAATTTGTGAAAAAAAAAAATTGAAAGAGCATTACAAATTCAAAGCAAACAGCAGCTTCAACAACTCGGTACATTTCTGTGAAGCAACTAGACATTTAACTATAAAAGATTCACATTCAATGCACACAGTTGACATAAAAGACATGTACACCAACATCCCGGTCCCAGATACCATAAAGATCATTGAAAACAATTTAAAAACCTTCAGCAAATTATCATTAGTTGAAATTAACGAATTCATGGAAATCTTAAAGTTTGTTTTAGGCAATAATCATTTGAAGTTTAATAATAATTTTTTTCGCAAACAAAAGGTTTAGCAATGGGTTCCCCCATGTCGGGTATTCTCGCTAATATCTACATGGACGATTTAGAACATAGCAAAATTATTAACTAAGTCAAAGGCTTGTTTTTCTGGGGCAGGTATGTGGATGACGTGTTCATCATAATGACGAAGCCAAAATAGACCACATTTTCAAAGAGCTCAACAATCTAGATTCCAATATAAAGTTCACAATAGAATCGGAAAACAATAATCTTATTAACTATTTAGACATCACAATAAGTAGAAACAACAATCATTTGGAGTACCAAATATACAGAAAGCCAACCCAAACAAATACTATAATCAGGAAGGATTCGCACCACCCAGAAGCTCACAAAAGAGCCGCTCTTATAAGTTTTGTCAACAGGGCGCTTAACACACCCATGTCAGAGAATAACTTTAAAGCAGAAATTTCAATCGTTTATCAAATAGCCCAGGCAAATGGTTTCTGTAGGAAGGACGTTGACAGTATTATCCATAGAATTAGAAATAAACCAGTCACTAAGCTGCAACCCGATAGCAGAAGCAAATCGAATTTTGCATTGTTTACCTTTCACAATAAATTAACCTATAACATCACCAACATTTTCAAGAAGAACGATTACAAAATAGCCTACAAAACAGTCAACACCAATCGGAAAAAATTCTTTAATTCTACAAAAAATTAATCAAGGAAATAAATTTAATAGATCAGGCATTTACAAATTAAAATGCCAACAGTGCAATTCAGATTACATCGGTCAAACGGGGAGAGCTTTTTTCACCAGATACGCTGAGCATTTTAACGCCATTAAACATAAAAAAAATTCGGCAAACCACATGCAGGAAACAGGCCACAATTTTTCAGACATAAACAAGGATTTGCACATACTCCATTACGACAGCAAAGGTTCAACAATGAATGCACTAGAACAAATTGAAATTAATATAGCACAGAGATCCAACCCAGCCGAAAATCTTAACGAGATATATTGGGACGCTAACGTTCTTTACGACACGTTAACAGACCATATAATGAAAACCAAACTCAAAAAACCACCTTAGTTAGAACATCTATCCCAAGAACTTTTTTCCCCCCGTTTTTCGCACAGATTACGGGCACACAGTAGCAGCTACTTCCTCCCTCCCCCCGGCCCACCCTCCCTCCTTCCCCGCCCTCCCCTCTCTCCCCTCACACTGCATTTGTTTCCCCGCCGCGCGCTCCGTTACTCACTTTACAAGCCGGCGCTGTCACATATGTTTCCATCTAGTCAGTGACCTCCGCACAGCCCACACTATGCTGCAAGGTAAGATCAGCACGTTGTTCGGACGGTTCTCGAGCTTAGTTTCGTTAATTTAATATCCTCAGTTTGTCCGTAACGTTCTATATTTTTTCTTTCATGGTTTTACAGACAGAAATCTTAAGACGAATTGGGATTGGTCATCAGGCCCGGTTCCTTCTTCTCCCTCACTTGAACGTAAGCCAAAATTAGTCAATACACATTACGGGTTCCGTTTTTTGAGATTTCAGATCATCATTCTGTTGTCTAATTTGGGGCGCAAGGAGAGCACAAATTATTTCACAGGCTGTCCCAACAATGAAGAAAACCTCTGTCAAATAAACCTCTGTCAATAAAGATCAGGTTACATAATCAAGCTCGCATCGAGATGAACAAAGCGACAATCTGCATGAATTCACATGACGCAATAGTCACAATAGATGTTTTATAGTGCTGTTAATGTTTTAATATTTTTACGTGGCAAAACTGCCCCATCAAGAAAATGTCATACAGGAAATGGCATAATCAATGACACAATATACAATTTGCTCACATTGTAACAACAAGTCATGTTGATGCAGCATTTATACAGAGTTATTTCACAGTGTTTTTAGTATGTTTTAATGTGTTTTATAGTGTTTTTTAACATGTTTGTTTGCAGTTTATTGTTTGCATGTTTTTAGTTGATGTAATGAGATGTACAAAGATTGATTGTCTAATACTACGTAAGTCAGGGCTGATGAAGGGCTAAGAAGAATAGCTCGAAACATGTCCCCTATCTAAATGTTTTGAAAATAAAAGGTATTGATTGACGGAGTTTTTCCTCGAATTGTGGCATAACATCAGCAAAGCATGCCAAAACCAAAAATGTAATTTTAAAATATGTTCACATAAGGTAACATCGTACCCTGTAGACTTTCTCAACTCTACGGAATTCCCATTTTGCGGCTCATACTAATATACTGTAGGCATCAGAATTTTCTGAATTGAAATAGACCCACACAGCCGAGATTGCTGTAATAGAATAGACCAATTATCAGCAATAACGCATCATCCCCATAGTTTTCATCGTGTGTGAAGCTGCGGGTACCTGCTAGTAATAAAATGAATAAACTAATGGAGAAATAAAATTTAAAAAATCCGCAAATCTGCAAACAGAATCCAACTTCCAAAAATCCATTGAAATGGCAGCCCTGGGCTAAAGTAATAATTAGCAATTGCAGCAGTAAAACTCGGAATGGTGAACATTATGAGACCAAACCAAATAAGCTCGTTCAGTCAAGGGGCAGATGATCTTATTGTGAAATATCATGTCAGGTGGTTCGGATTCCATGTAAAAAAGGAGGTAGCATGGCTTATGATCATAAGCGAAATTCGATGTTTTTCAGTCGGTCAACACAATTCTACCCAATTGTCATGGGTTATTCCCTAATCCTGAAATAAATTTACATGAGATTATGTATGTACTTTCTTCTTGCTGTCGTTTCGGCCATCTAAGGACCACGTCATTTCAACTGCCCTTTTCCATGCCTTTGCGCCTGGGCCTTATCTATCTGATCTTATTTATCTCGAGTAAATTTTTTTCAGGATTAGGGAATAACCTATCACAATAAATTGGGTACAATCGTGTTGACTGACTGAAAAACATCAAATTTTGATTACTAATGCAACACTGAAAATGGCTTCAAGCACCATAGTATTATGATCATAAGATTAACGGTCACATAAAACTACAAGTTTCCTTCTTTATTATTCTCCTCCCTTCCTTCCCGATAGCCAATGCGGTTCACAGAAGGATTACCGTAGTAATCATCATGAGCTGAAGGATCCAATGTTACAACACAGAGGCATCCGTGACATCATTGCTGAGATCCGGAATACACTTGCTGTCATCGATGGCTCATAACTGATATTCATTTGGTGTATGCTGCATTTTATTTATTTTTCTTCCGAATTTGGCCGCCTGTGGACCTCATGGAACCTAAGGCTTCCTGGTTAATCTCCTCTTCTCTTCCCAAAACCTCTTCATTCGTTCACTTCTGATCTTTCCCTCCTCCTCGGATATTACCAGTTTGGCTCTAATTTTAGGTGTTTTCTCCTCGAACATCTTGATGTTGTCAATTCGGTTTCTAAACTCTTTTCTGTTGTGGATCACATCCACTGTGAGTCCACTTTCCTTGGCGTTTCTTTTAACCTCTTCTACCCACTTAGTTGTAGCCTTCAGCTCTGTAATATACTTGAATATCCTCTTAGTCGGTTCTCGTCCATTCTCACCAAATGTCCGTAGAATTTCAACCTTCGCTTCCGCATTGTGACAGTAATTTTTTTCAGTGTGTTTATACAGGTAATCATTCTTTCTGTTCTTCCATGTGTATGCTGCATATAATATGACTATTATTTAAGTTTATTGGGTTCTGCATAACTCATAAGGGAAAGACTACATCTGAATCCATTTTAACTGCCAGAAGTCTGTTAAAATGGCAGCCCCAGGCTAAAGTAATTCAGTAAAACTTCTTTTATGCGCTTCACATGTATACGTTTTTCATGCTAACACATTCTTTTCTTGGTGCCAGCAAAATCACTATACTTTCCATGTTAATTTATTTCATAACAATAATAATGCTATTTGTTTTACATCCCTTTTAACATCTGCGGCTTTAAGAGACGCCGGGGTGCCGGAATTTTGCTCCAAAGGGGATCTTTAACCTGCCAGAAAATCTACTGACAAGGCTCCCTCGCAATTGCACACCCTCAAATGCCAGCTGACTGCGCTAGGATTCGATCCCACAACCTTGGGCCCAGCAAGCAAGAACGTTACCGCTGAGCCACGTAGCCAGCTTAGTTTATTTCAGATGTATGTTTTATGTTTAATTGTTTTTAACACTTACACAGTCATATTTTAAGTCCCTGGCAATATGAAATATCATTTATACTTAGGTGATTTATGTCGAGTATTCTACAAAAATGCAAGTTACAATACAAAATTTGGTACAGACTGTACTTTCGTCACATCGGCGCAAAGAATGCAGGTAGCGAGCGCTATTTATGTTATGATGATCCTGAATGACCCTCGCTAGCAGCGTGTTAGTGAACAGGAAACAGCTTCTTGATTAACTAGTAGTGAGCCCTATTTGTAGTACAATGATCTGATCTATCAACATACAGGCAGCGGAAAGAGTAACACAGTAGACAGCGCCTGTGGTATCATGCATATGTTAAAATGAGCTGAAGAAAGAGGAAGTGAGTTACGATCGTCAAAAAGTTTAAAATGTTAAAAGTTGTTAAAGAAAGTGGGAATAGGAAGCACATAGATATAGCGAAGGGGTTAGGGATTCCACCATCCACATTAAATTTGATTGTTATGAAAGCGAATGAAATTGATAAACTGCCCATGTGTTCTGAGTCACCAATAACAAGCACACACAGATTCAAGGCAAGAAACAGGTAGTCCATGTTCTTATACAGTATATACATTTTTATTTAGGTTTCCATTATGCAATTTTCACACTTATAATTTATTTTCTTCAGACCACTGAGAAGCATATGAATGAAGCTCTACTGTAATTAGGGTTGGTTTAGGGCCAGCGACTAGTTTGCGGCGATTGTAGCAGTAAAGCTGGGAACGGTGGACATTATGAAACCTAACCAAACAAGCTTGCTCAGTTACGGGGAGATAATCATGCTGTTCTGCCCCCTAAAACATCAATCATCATCATCACCACTACCACCAAACACATCACTTGTTGATCTACAACCATAGTTATGTGTCAGGATATTTATTGCCAACTGTTAGAGCCAATAATGGCATTGCTTTTGAAATTAGCATTTCATTAATAGTCTTCAAGACCAAAAATGCTGAAATTCTACAACTCACTTCAATGCTATCAATCTAAGTTGGGACTAAAATTTATTAACCAACTGCGCTTCACAATGTGGCATGGACATACTGTGGAATGTTGCTTTTGTAAACTCTGTATTTTTTGCCAGTATAACATTTGCCAGTATAGCATTTCCCCCTCCTTTATTGTTGATATTTAATTTTAGAGGCTTGAAGACCTGTGCATTTGGTTGTGTGTGTGCTGAGTATCTCTAATAACCTATGTTATTGTGATATCTGCACTAGTACATGTACTTGTAACTGGAGAGGATTGGGAAGGAGATGGTCATGGCCAGGTATCATCCCAGCATTTTCCTTAGTACCAGTAGGAACCTAGGAAAAATCACATCTAGGATGGCTGAAGTGGAATCGAACCCCCTTTTCAGTTACCCTCACAGCCTGGATATACCCTATTCCAGCCTCCGACCATAAATAAATTTGATGGCAGAGCCAGGAATCAAACTCAAGACCTTTAGTGAAGAAGTCCCATCACAGAAAGCCGCAACATAAAAATTGTTGGGTACATATTATGGTGCAATACAAATTCTTTTTAAAGAATTCAATATTTGGCAGGCCAGGAAGAATAAGTCTATAATGATCATACCTGAAAAATGACATTCAACTGGTTTGTAGTGGGTGATGGAGAGGAGCTGAATCTACCAGATTCTTCCCGCGAGTCTTCACTCTGCAGTGAAGATTGAACCGACATACCCGGTGGGCGACGCGGTGTAGAAAGTGTTGCTGTTGAAGCATCACTATAACCATCACCATCTTCTCCTTCTGGAGTGAATAGAAAGACACAATCATTAGGACACATCCTAATTTTCACCATTTTGAAGTACCATGGTGCAAGTAGCACCTAGAAACTAACCGTCGCTTACTTTATACATACATGCGGAACACAACCAGGTTGCAGAAGCGAGCAAGCTTGTAGTTTAACGTGACCGTTAATCACGAGATCATGAGCCCCAGGACCTCCTTTTTACGTGGAATCCGAACCATAGGACATGGCTTTTCACGTCGAAAATCTCACATGCATTGACCGGAAATCGAACCCAGTCCACCTTGGTGAGAGGCATACAGCTTGACCACTGTGCCACCATGCCACCAACCAGGTTGAAATGAGCTATTGTTACCAAAGGGACACTCAACAGAACCATGAAACTAATGACGATCCATGACCGTCATGCAATGGCTATGCCTTGTGTAACGTAATAGTACATTATGCAACGAGCCTATAATGGCTATAATTAAGACACGAGTATTTTTATAAAACGAGCGTATGCGAATTTTATAATTTCCATACGAGTGTCTTAATTACCATTATAGGCGAGTTGCATACGACTGTTTATGTTCGACGATAATTATAACTTTATTATATGTTTTAACATAAATATTCATAAATATCTGTGGGATTCAGTTAATTCAGTTTATTAGTGAACAAGGCGCTGGCTTTGGTGACTGAACAGAGCGCATGCGTGGTCAAGGCACTCCGGAAGCAGAGACCATTCACTTTGCTTGACAGCACAGAAATATGTTGGATTTTGAGCGCATGCGCGAAGGTATCCTCATCTAATTGGCCATACGACTGTTTCTTGAGTTCTGATTGGTGGGAGGAACTGTTTCATAATGAAAAATAGTGTTATAATGACCCTCATTATGATACAGTTTTCCGACACATAATGTTTACATTTCGACATCGTCGAACATAAAATCATGATTAATTGTGAATTACTGACTGAGAACAATATTATAAAGAAGCCAGGTAAATTAGTTTTATTTGAGAATATTTAAGCTAACTAATTTTAATAATTTTTTAGATTCTGCTATATAAAAGACTTGGTACTAAGGGGTATATCTAAAAATAGGTTAAGGTTACTACTAACCAGTTTATATTGTCATTTTCATGATTTTAAAAAAACTATTTGATAACATTCATGACAAATTAGTATAACTTGTTCCACACATGGATCATCTATCATCAGTTATTCAATTTACAGCTATTCGACATGTACACTTTTTCCATTATGGCATTACACAACAGTTAGGATTGTGACAACATAGCCATGGCACCCACAAATCTAACAGGCTGATTCAGGGATTAAGGAAAACATTGATTGTGCCCCCCAATATGTAAATTAATCCATGATGTTATGGTACCAAACTCTGCTCCCAATGGTGAAACTTGGCATTACATGGAGACCAGTTTTGAGCCCAATTTCATCTGCCCTGCTATATTCCACTATAAGCAAAATACTAACTCTTATATTAAAACTAGCGGAAGAATCCGTTCTTCAGTCTTCAGTATTAATAGCCAGACATTATCAATTGAGCTACTGTGGCAATGGTTAGCGGTTTGTCATTCGTTCATAAGTTTATCAGAGTGTTGGGAATATCACACACACTTCATTTAAGGGCCTTAAAATGTGGTTTTCGGAGACCCCTTCTAGACTTTATAGTCTCACATTGAGAAGCGCAACATATGCCTTGGTCGTCCTTCTAGGATAATTTTTATATTTCGCCTATTTTAGCATGTATTTTGAAAAGTATTTCCCTATACCTACCCTTCTATGAGAAGTACGGTGAAGAGTTTTATAAATGATTGGTGTATTGACTCGCATGGATACCATACCTAATTTTACGATGCTCCAAGCATCCGAAAATGAGTTATAGCCAGACATAAAGATACACAGAAAGGCAGACAGACAAGTCCATTGACTACAACATATCACCCAGATGTCCAAATATGGACATATCAACCACACAGTATCAAACAAAATCATCCTTACGATGAACCAGTTTGTCGACAACAAAAAAATGATTAGTTAAAATGTGCTCTCAAACTAAATTCACCTAACGTGTACTTCCTGATGTGAAAATAAAGTTGAAAACCTCGTAGATGAAACGCAATACGTCACATAAACACTGACTCTCACCATCGAGTTAAGTCCCTATCCACAGGAGACCCCTTTAATCTACTGTATATTTGAAAAATACCACTCACTCACTCACTGACTCATTCATTCAATCACGAAATCTCAGAAACCACCGAACGGATTGGAATGAAATTTGGTATGCAGCTTCCTCAAGGGCCGCAAACGCCCACTAAGAAAGGATTTTTGGATATTCAGGTTCTCAAGAGGTGTTAAGGGGGTAGACCTGCATTTAATTGAATAGCAATATCTCCCGATTGGTTTCATTGGGGGATGTGATACTCGGCATATAAACTCATCATTAAAAATAAGAAGACACATGTCTTTCAATGTGGTGTATATTATGAGGTGAAAGGGGTGAAAAGTGGGGGTTGAAGGATTCCTAACAGAGCGTTTATCTCTTAAACGACATAGGCGAGGAGTTTGAAACTCAGCGGAAAAAATCAGCATAAAAAATAAGGAAATAGGTGTTTGACCGTTTTTTCATAAATCCAATTAAGGGGCCCATGGGGAGGGGTGACATTCTGGAAGAAAAACGTCCACTAAGGAAGGATTTTTGGATGTTCACTCTCATCGACCAACCAAAACTATTAAAGTTAGAAGAATGATATTTTGGGGATTTGTTTGTTGTGTGTCGAAAACTCCCACTAAGGAGGGATTTTTGGATATTCAGGTTCTAAAGGGGTGTTAACGGGGTTAAACATGCATTTCATTGAATAACAATATGACATGACTATGGAGCGAGCGAAGCCGCGGGTACCTGCTAGTAAATTATAAAGCCTTGTGGTGCATGAAAATTCAGGTTTTTAGCCTCAAATGGCTCAAATTCCTAAAAGCCACAAAAAATACTATTTCAATTCAGGAATTTTTGAAAATAATGTTGCTGTTTGGAGATATAATAGACGTTCTGTACGACATATCGCATGAAAAATTTCTAGGGTACCCCTTGACCTCCTTCAGCGCATTGATGAATTTTACAGTCTTAGTTGGTTCCGTGATAACCTTATAGCCATTTGCAAACTTTCACAGAAATGTAATAAATGGAGTGGCATTGCTTCGTACATAAATAGATGGAAAGTTGGATGTCACCTCTTGAGATACTGTTGTCATGGTTACCGGCTTCCATTCATTCATTCATTAGTGTATTGAATGAAATTAGTTTTCTGGGAATATCACAGAAACTGTTGATTTTAGAGCCTTAAAATTTAGTTTTCGGGGAACCTTTAGGGCCCCCGACATTTGTTTCTGGCACCGAGGGGCTGAAAATGAGCTCTGCCTCATTGTTGTACGCCATAATATAATAGTAATATAATATAGGGGTAGGGATATAATAGGCCTTCTGTACCATACCCGCAAGTGTAAATCACGTGAAAAAATTCTCGAGCACCCCTTGACCCCCTTAAGCACATTATACGTATTGATGAATTGTACAGCTTAAATTGGTTTGGTGATAGCCTTATAGCCATTTTTTCACAGAAATGTAATAAATGGAATTGCATAGCGTCTTACAGAAACAGAAGGACCTCTGAGATTCTGTTGCCATGGTTACTGGCTTGCATTCTTTCATTAATTTCTTTCTTTATTTATTTATTTCTTCATCATGCCCGACTAAGGAGCGCAATTGAACTTATTTAGCTGATGGCATTTGCCTTTCTCTTCTCCCAAAATCTCTTCATCTTCTTGCTGTGGCTTCTCTTGCGATCTTCTGACCAGGTTTTGTTGGTGATAGTGCTTGGATGGTTTGCAAAGCGGTGATTATCGCTAACTCTCTGAACTTAGCTCTGTCTAGTACAATGTCATCTGTGATTCCTATTTCCTGAAGATCTTTTCCACCTTCAAGCAACCAAGTGATTTTAACTTTCATTGACAGGGCAAGGTTCAGAATCCTTTTGGTCAGTCTCTGATTGCCCATCCTGAGTATATGCCCATAAAATTTCAATCGTCTTTCCCTAAATGCGTCCGAGATTTTCTCCTAGTGCTGGTATAAATCTTAGGATTTTCTTTTCATCCAGATTCCCCCTGAACAGACTGGTCCAAAAAAAATCTTAGGATTTTCCTTTCTTGCTTTTCTACCTCAGTGGCTGCTGTTGCCGGTTCCAAGCCCGGAGAAAGGAAGGGGGGGGGGGGGGGGAGGTTGGCCCAAAGCTGTAAAATAAGAGCCAGAACACATATTGAGGCAATGGATTAAAAATAAATAAAGATAAGAGTGAAGTTATGTTATTCGGAAGGGATAGAAAGACAAATGGGAATATTGGATGGTGAACCCCTCAGAGTGGTAGACAGTTTCAATTATTTAGGTAGTGAAATATCTTATGATGGAAGGATAACAGATGAGATTACCAAGAGGCTGCAAAAAGGAGGAAATTTTTATCAAACAATAAAACAACTGGTTTGGAATAAAGAAGTTCCAGAAAAAGCAAAACTCCTCATGTATAAGACATATTACAAGGGACCGGATTGTTTGAAAATGCATATGCGCATATGCAAATGCACATTTTGTGGGTTTATTGAATTTATTGCATATTCTGAACATTACAGCATATTTTAGCATATACAGTGGAATCTCGTTAACACGTTCTCGGTTACGACGTTTTCCCGTTTAGCGCGATGATTTTCTCAAGTCCCAGTCCCAATTCTACAAAATACATGTTGATATATCCCCTTAATACGTTCTCTATTCCCGCTTACGACGATCAAATTTCCGTTGTACTATTTGTAAGCAAACCTGATTTTATTCTTATTTCATTATAAAATTCGGCTTCTGGAAAACACGACGCGATATTGCCTCATATTCTCTGATAGTTATTGACAGTGTAGATGATTTCATTGTGTTTGACGGCGTAGAAGCGGCTATAGCTATGATGCAACACAGGTGACGTGTCTCTCTCCCGCTGCCCTTCACCCCCTTCCCTTTGTTTATTTCTCACGTAGGCACATTATTGTCTTCGTGTTCCGCACTATTGTCTTCTAGTTCTTAGTGTTCACGTCCAGTTATGACCTATTTTATTGCGTGTTTCATCATGGATAAGAAGAAAGTACGGCAGATAACTAATGATGAGAAGATGAAATACATTCGAGACGTGGAATGCAATCCTCACATGAAGCGTGTGGATATAGCGCGAAAGTGGAACATTCCTCCGTCTACACTGAACACGATTCTCGGCAAAAGGAAGGAAATCGAACGTGCATTTGAAGAAGGAATGAGCGGCAAAAAGAAACGTGTGCGAGAGGGACAGTTTCCTCAACTAGAAAGCGCTTTATTGAAGTGGTTCAAACAAGCCCGTGCTTCAAACATATGCGTGCACGGTCGCCGGTAACTGAGCCGTCACTGGCGGAGCGCGAGAGCGAGAATGTCCTTGCTAAGCAGAAATAAAGACCCTGTATTATACTGTAGTGTAGAGGTACAGTAATTCATTTTTATGTTATTTATTCCCTGTGTAAGTTACTGATAACCTATGTTTATGCCGTGACTGTAGTAGTGCATACAATCACTTACTAAGGTCGGCGATTTGACGTCCATATATACGCCGCGTTCTTTCTTATACGTTGTAAATGCAGTATGGCGTTTTTCGGTAGTACGTTTTCCCGCATATGACGTCCAAATTTTTCAGTCCCTTGAAAAACGTACTAACGAGATTCCACTGTACATTTGAAATGAAGTATTATTTAAAACGCCTTGAACAAAATTGGTTTTGCCTGTGTGTTGGATATCCCTCGTAAGCAACTTTCTGAGCAACAGATAACAAGATAACAGTATTTTATGCCTGGCATTTCAAGAAAGGGATTGGGATGGACATTCCTTTCACCATCTGGGCAGTATCCCTTGTAAGCAACTTTCTGAGAAACAGATAACGAGATAACTATTTTGCGCAAGCATGCTGCCTGGCTATTTCAAGAAGGGAATGGGGTGGGACATTCCATTCACCATCTTGGCAGCCAGTAGCGTGGGGTTAGTTTTGTGAGGAGTTTCTTCAGTTAATGTGTTACTTTATTCTTAGTCTGCATATCCTTTATTCAAAATGCCTAAAGAGAAGGGCAGCACGAAGTATATATTAAATCAGTGGGTGTCTAGTAATAGTGATTATTCAACTGATGGCTTTGTCGTCTATTGTCAAGTATGTTCGATGGAAGTGAAACATGAAAAGAAATGTCAACTTTAACAACATGCAAAAACGACTGCATGTAATACAGCAAAGGGGGGAAAGAACAGTGAATAAGATTGGTCTATTGTTAAGTGCATATTTTTGAATTTTAATGCATATTTTCTACATTTTTAGTGCATAATTGCATACATATTTTAATTGCTTTTACTGCATACTTATTACTTATTACTCACCCATTGTCACGTATGGAGCAGAAACATGGACAATGACGGAAAGAGACTGGAGCAGACTGCAAGCAGGTGAAATGAGGTTTCTCAGAGCAGTTAAAGGGAAAACAAGATTGGACAGAATAAGAAATTTAGAAATTAGAAAAGAACTAACTCAGGGAAGTATGAAAGATGGAGTGGAGAAAAAGAGACTACGTTCATATGGACATAAGAGGATGAGCGGGCAAAGGTTACAAAAAATAATGGAAGAACTAAAGATCGATGGAAGAAGACCTCGAGGGCATCCAAGAATGCGCTGGAGTACAGGAGTGAGAGTCTGTATAGAGAGAAGAGGAGTTAACTGGCATCAAGTGGAGGAAGAAAAGTGGTGGGAAGATAGAATAAGATGGATAGGCCTCGTCAACACCCAGACCCGTCAATAGCCGGAACGGGATTTGGATATTTATGTATGTAAACACATTCGTGGCAACAGAGATCGTGAGTACTAGCATCATATTTTACTCACAGGCTTGAAAAATTCTTCTATTCTTCAATGAATTTCAATATTAATTATTAAAAAATGTTGTGAATTCATTTCTAGGGACTTGGGATGTTTTGGTCATCAACCCCATGTAGTTAGGTGTGTGTTGAACTTGTCTGAAAACCTGCATTTCTCTGATGACTGTACTAACGCAACCCTACCCTGCGACATTCACCACGAGATATAGGGCTGAGAAGTGCCCTTATTCCAGGATTTCAGACACTACAAGAGAACATCGAGGAATACAACGGGTCTTCAGGTTTAACCTGTTGAGTGGAGTCTGGAGCGTACCCTAGAGGTCCACAATTTCACTGACTGCATGAAATGAAAGAACAAGGGGAAACTTGACAAAATATAATTAAATATAATAAACCCATTACATTCAAGTGCACAAGAACAAAAGGCATCTAAAATAAAATTGACATACAAGTACATAAATACACAAAGACTAACTGAACCAAAACATATCACATGCAGTAATGACGCAATTTATAGTTTATTGATATAAGGCCCTAAAAATCCCGAAAATCACACACGCTAATCTTCTGTGGTTTTGCCCTTTCCAAAAGTCCTTTTCGAGGCATTACCTTGTTTCCTTTGGGACTCCGGGAGAAGCACCAATCCTCTTCCCGGAGTCCAACAGCAACACGTCTTGACTCTACAGCAGTACTCAGTTCAATCTCCCCGCTTGCTTTTTCAGTCCAGATAGAATGCGGCAAGCCCGTAGCTCACATACAGTTCAGCCAACCTAACAGGGGCGCGGAACAACCCGTAGGCCGACCGCACAATGGAGTGCAATTTGTTCTAAGTTGGCAGCATTTGTTACCAGCTAAGACAGCGTTGCCAAGCGTAGCAGTTTACTACGCATTAGCACAATGCAATGTTGCCAGTGATAGAAGACTCTGCGAAGTTTAACGTGGGAATTGAGCTTTTCTCATTTCCCACAGGGCTGTCCAATGTTAGCAGGGGTACACAAAGTTCAATTTGATGGTCCAATCCCAGATTTGGAAATAAAATGGTAGTGGGAATAAAGGTTTTCATAATTCCCTTAGTGTTACACAATCTGCAGGGATGTACAGACACAAGTCCTGGGTTTTGCAATGTTCAGGTCCAAGGTTCGACCCCCGGAAGTAGCTGGAAGAATAAATCCTCCCGGGTTCGAATATCAGTTTGTCCCTTGTGACAATGTAATTGGCACAGACTGTAGTAATGTGTGTAACTGTATTAGGGACAGGGATGAGGCAGGTGCCCCAGGACTTGAATGTAAGCTACTATTCAGGCATTTTCCTGGGGGGAGTGTGGAAAAACAACACTCAGGATAGCTGCTGTCAGCGCCGGGATTCGGATCTGCAATATCTGAAATTGCTGCAGCTACCATCGCAGCCGTGGAGCGAGATTTAAAGAGCACAGGTATGCTGCGGGACTGAAAAACACTGAACAGACTGCTTACCTCACCCAACACTTTGGATGAAGTTATAGAACATCGGCTTACTAGGTAGAAAGAAGCATAGCATTTGCCTTAAGGGTAATATTGTCAGAAAGAAGAACTTAAATAATAAATATGTATGACTTTTAGGGAGCCTGGGGTGCCGGAATTTTGACGCATAGGAGATCTTGAATATGCCAGGAAATCTACCGGCGCGACTCCCTCACATTTAAGCACCCTCAAATGCCATTTGACTGCATCAGGATTTGATCCTGCAACCTTGGGCACAGAAAGAACAAGTGAGAGAATTTTGAATTTGAATTTGAATTTATTCATAAATAACTGCCACTGAGGCTAAAGAGCCCCTTTATGTAGCGTATACAATGTTCTGGCTTGAAGTTATGTAATAAAAAAAATAAAAATACAAAATAAACCTAGCTTAACAACTAAGAAAAACTAAATATAAAATATACTTATAACTAAACGAGCCAATTACCAGACACTTCATACAAAATGAATTATACAAATTAGAATATAGAATAATTAAATAAAGAACCTACCTAATAATGTATTATATCTATTAAAAGAAAACAAATTATAGTACAGTAACAAAGGGTACAATTTTTATGTAAGTATAATATGATCTATTATTAAAACAGTTACATGAGTGACATGATTACTAGAACTACTATCAATTCCACGGAAGCTGTATCTTGGATACTAAAAATATTATAGAGAGCTGTATGGCACGGATATATTTCAAAAAAAATTTATGGAATATTTATATTTTTGATTCGTATTCCTTCAGGAATCTTACTAGAGAGAGGGAGAGGGAGAGAGAGAGAGTGCGTGTGTGTGTGTGTGTAAAAGAGGACAGACAACCCAGAGATATCCCAGTGATTTAGAGATCCCAGATTCTAGGCAATGACAACCTCTTATACCCGTCTATTGATAGATCAATATATCGGATAGAAACACAAAAGAATGATGTTGCATGTCCAAAATTTTTATATGATCTGTTATTAGTGGAGCAGAGTAAATCAATAATCCCTGGGAAAGACTAATGTAGGGCGGGTGGAGGACGAAAAGAGGGGGGCAAGTGGAAAAGAAATGGAGAATTGTCTGATTATCGGGCCACATGTTTCCCTGGACAAACCTTCCTGGAGTCCATTGGGGCAAGAGGGTAGAGGAAGAGAAGGGGGGATATGGTTAGCAATTCTGGCAGTGGAACACTCGTCATAAATAGTCAGGTGACTGTAGGCATGAATAGCTACGGGAAGGTCGGGTTTAATGGATGTGGTGGCTAATGGCTAATGAATTGGATGAGAAAATAATGTAGAAATAAGGGCACAGTTTGCACTGGAGCTGGTAGATGATGTTGCTGGAGAAAGTGGAGCTGCATGTGTACAAGGAGTATGTCTTGCAGCATTTGTGTTCACAAGGAAAAGAGGCAGGGGAGGGGGCAGATTAACTCGGTACTCACCAGCAATTTTTCCAATCTTAATGTTAGAATATTCTGATCCTATATCCTCAATGACAGAGGTATAACTTCCTTCATCCTCCTCCTCAGGATTGTTGGACTCTCGTAAGGCCTCATTTTCATCTATATTAGAGGCAAGGGGCTTGTCGTGTGACGGTGAGGAAAAGTTATCCATAGAGGCCATTGCGGATCTGGTTTCTCCAACCCACTTCTCAATGGAGGGCATCTTCAAATCAGGATCTGGTTCAAGATCTAAAAGACTGCTTTCATCGCCAGGAACTAGAGATGGTGCAACACTCATTTGGCCTGAAAAAGAAAAGAAGAAACCTTAAACATTAACAAAATAATAGAAATTGCAAATATAGTGATTTATAAATCTCTATACTAAAACATACTAAGGTTGACATACAATCATTCAACCAATCAATAAATAAATCAATAAACAAATCAATCAATGGATAGGAAAGGGAAAGAAAAACATATAAATGGAAAACATAACTAAGGCAGCTGCAGAAGGATAGATAAAAGGGTAAAACATGTGAAACACTCTCACCTCCTCGCTAGAGTTGATTTACAATTAACTACCCTCATTAACACAAACCTACAGAATTTACTGCCTTTAACTACCGGCCACAAGTGATTTTAACATTACTCCCGACTTTGAATGGGCGCCAAGGTCGACCATATGGGTCTTCCTGAATAAAATAGGATAAATACATAACTGTTGCCCCGACTATGAAACTCCTCATCCCAGGTGTAGGGCATTTGGCATGCGTTTGCTGATGTACCAGGTTCATGCAAGACAGGAATATAAACACACATGAATTTTAAAGAGATATTCTATTGGCTGTACTAACACATATATACACAAATATACAACATAAATACCCTTCATACACTCGTGAAATAATACAGTACCTTGCCACTGAATTTAGGCTCTGAGAGCAGGAAAACGCTACCGGCCATATTAGACCCAGGCATAATAGCCACCTACGTATATACACTGTACCGTCCGTACACAAAATATCTACACACGTTAGACTGGTTCACTCCACTTTCTTACTTGTCGAACTGCTCGTTCCCGCCTCCATTCTCGCATGACTTCGATGAAATGTTTACGACTGAATTATCCTTTAGGCGTGGTAAGTTATTACCAACAGCCCATGGTATGGATGGACCCATGAAATGTACGTAGCCTCCAATAGCCCGTAAGAGCTCAGTGGATAGCTAAAATTAGTCACTGCTCGTTCGTATAACGATACCATGATCGAGTAATAACGACTCTAAATGCAAGTAGACACAGGACTCGCTGTACTAGCAAGAAGACGATCTCTAACTGTTCGTTACGGAAACCATGTCACGTAAAACGACCTTGGCGTCAGTAGATCAGTGTTCTGCCGATAAAGCAATAAGACGAGCTCTGAATGCCAGACACGCCATTATATGCACTGGCGCAGGGCTACATAACCCCAACGTTTCTGCCGGAACTAATTTGTGCGTGGCCCGCTCCTAGCGGAACATCCGCGTCAACACATTAACATCAGACAGTCAAAATCCACACTGACGTCACACAATAGTTTCTTCACGCGAAGTTCATGGGAGTTCATGCCATAAATAGCCTAGGTAACCCCACACGAGCCGAATTACTGCCTGTCTTTTCCGGGTATGTCGCATATCCAGCACTCGAAAATATCAATTCATTGTACCTTTATAGTACAGCCACGAATCTAACCTTTAACATTACTAGGTCAAAATAAAGCAATTAACCCCAAACCAAAATGAAATAATGCTTCTACTTAATACAGTCTTATATATCCTTATTCCCAAAACGTAATAAATCGCAAAACCCCGTATTTTATAATATCAAATATCCAAAAACCGATAATTAATAAACAGTAATCCTAGGTTGTCCGGACCATCCAAAGATGAATCCGTCCACAAAAACACACACAGGCACAATAAAAATCACCTCTGCAACCCCACGTTAACCCAATATAATAAGATACGAATAAAATACCCCAAACTAACTGCACGAAGCAAAACCCGAGGGTGAGCTACTGTAACTGAATAAATTCCGTTACACATGTAACAAGAACAGGAATCTTCACAGCCAGTCACACAGCTGTCTTCAAAGATGGGCATTCACACCACCAATTCAATCAATAGCTCTTTGATGCTATAGCCACCAACAAAGACAGAAAATCCTGATCAGGGAGATCTCTTTCTGTCCCCTGCTATGCACTGTATTCAGCAACAATTCCCCCCCTTATGAAATTAGGAGGTCGAAACAAGCTATTGGGGGCTATAATTGACCAAAGTGTGGCTGATATGAGAGTATGTACAGCATTTGTACAGGTACAAGTGCTGTAGGTGTTTTGCATCAGCTTCACAACCAGTATGTTCTCTGACACGATAAGCCAACTGGGGCAGCCAGACAATATTCCTTTTGTATTGTGATCAATTGCACAGTGAGACAGTTGACTCTCGATGCATCCGGGCGTTATGAACCTGGTAAATATCGTCCTCTATACTAGTATATAAAAATGAGAAGGTGTGTCCCTGTGTATTACTCAATCACGCAAAAACCAGAGATCCGATTTACATGAAATTTTACATGGAAGTAGCTACCTGGTTAACATATAGGCTAATTTTGATTTCGATACTTTGCAATATTTAAAGATGGCGACCATTTTAGTGATGTCACTACACCCTTTGGTTTCAAACTTTCATATTTCCATTTCAAATAAAAAGAGAATGCTAAGAAATAACAAACTTTTGATGGCATACACAAGGTTTAAAATTTTATTTTCTATTCGAAAGGTCCTTATCACTTTTCGTGTATCTCAAATGGTTAGCGAGTAAAACCTAAATTTGTGCTATAAAACACTGTCAACGCCGAGTGGTGTAGTTGGACAAAATGTTCCATCCTTACTCTCCCTCCGCGCAGCACCTCGCCTATTCCCTGTTTTAACTGTCACCTTTACCTGTTAATTTATTTATGACCTCTAGCGAAGCACGGGTACTTCAGCTAGTTCAATATAAACATAGAGGGAAGATCTACAAAAACTACTGCACAAGAGGTAAAGACTATGACATTCATAATCAATGTGTCTGACAACATAATGCCAAGAGATGGAAATGGCATGTCATAAGCATATACCGTATTTCCTCGCATGTTCGTCGCACTTTTTTAGCCTAAAATTCGTGGAAAAAAGCAGGGTCCGACGATTATGCGAAGAATATTGAAGTTCAAAGAATATACTGTATCATTATTTGCTGCACGGGCCAGTCATTCGCGTAGTGGGAGTCATAGCCTGCAGTCACGAGACAGGCTTCTTTCTTCTAACAAGGTCACGACAGGTTAACGCTCGCGGAATGTGCTGACGAAGCTGGTCATCCGCGTCGTGTTTCATAGCCCGCAGGCATAAAGACAAGATTACTTTCTCCTGACAAGATCACGCCAGATTAGGCCTATAAGCTCGCGGAATGTGCTAAGTGACGAAGCTAGCCACTCGCGTCACAGTTCATAGCCCGCAAGCATAAAGACAAGATATTTTTTTCTTCTGACAAGGTCACGCCAGGTTATAAAATCGTGGCAGCCTGTGCAACTGACTGGCGCACAAATACGAATATGCTATGCGATGAAATTCTATAAACCTATTTTAGTGTTTGAAAAGTGGGGTGCGATGATTACGCGGTGGCGACGATTATGCCAGGAAATACGGTAATAGAATACATCAAAGAATATAAATATGCAGAGGAAGAACTGCCAGAAGAGATTGGTAATGATTCCAAGCATCAATCCAGAACTTTCCAAAGAGATATTAGTACTAAGCCCTGAATTTCCTATGTGAAAATTTGCATTGTAACATGAGATTTATTGACACTGGAAATTGGCACTAGGCTTCAAGAATGGGTTGTCATGTGACTCCCTTGTATAAGAAAAACTGGTTAGACAGGTTCAGTCTAGTGGCGAGAGGACAGCTCTGGTTGAAAATAAAATGTAAAAAACTTACAAATAAAATGTAAAAAACTTCCAAATAAAATGTAAAAAAAATTACAGGCAACACGCATGGAGAAAAATTTAAAAACCAGAAGGTTAGCTAGGCACGAGTCAAACTATATCATATGACCCGATTCAAATCTTAAAGAATCCCAAGGTTAAACAAAGGCAGTAATTACAATAAAATAATTGTTACAGAAGTACCAGAAGAAACTTTTATTGCACTAAGAATAGAGGAAAATTTAAGACTATTATAGTTATATTTTTGGAATTTAAGTACGGGAAGTATTACGGAAGATATCATTATTTTCACGAAGTTTAAGCGCCAATAGTCCTACGGTGGGGAAATGTGCCATTCTGAGCGAGGCTGTTTCTTCTGAACTTTCTAAGTGATAAGACGTATTGTCGAGTGCGAGACCAGGCACAGTCCTGAGGAATTATATTTGATGATGGATGCAGGGGCATCAACGACCAAGCTACCGTTGAAAGACGGACTACAAATTAGCACAGTGCGGACTTGTATAATTTCAACATCTGTGAAGTCAACCATTAGTTCAGAAGTGGATTTAAACATTTTTTACTAGAGTGAATCTGCAATAAAGAGTGTGTGACATCGCTGAACTTTGAAATTTGAGCTTACAGTGTTCCAAACAAACATTCCATGAAAATCTAACATTTTCTTCAACGAGGGATTTTCAGTAAAGTATCCCAATAAATGTTCCAGTACCGATATCTCTTTCATTTAAAGTCCGACCAAGGAATGTCTGCCGCGACGCAGTTACGCACTTTAATTCGTTCCCACCTCCTCTGGCACATGTGACACGTCCTGACTCCCCGAGTTCCGTTGTAGCAACATCGTTCATTCTCTGCTTTGGCTTGGTCGTGATAACATAATGCTACGCAATGTAGACGAGAGTTTCGCTCACCCGCTCGTCATTGTGCAAAGACTTGGCAACATTACATTGGCTCCCCAGCTCAGCAGCGGCTAGTATCGAAGCAGTTTGCTCTTTACCTTGGTTTTCTCGGATGCTCTTTCTAGCCTAGTTGAAATTGCGGGTTTTGTGTGTGTTTAAATCCTTTGCTCTCAACTGAATACGTGCGTAATATTGATATACCAGTAAACTTCTTGTTGTGTTCTTATAGTAGGCCAAGGGTTTGAAAGACACTGATGATCAACGGTCGCAATGCCTCCGGTGGTGTCCAAGTTAAAAACAAAAACATTACACAGTCAGGAGAGAGATAATATCTAATGTGCACAATTTCATGAAACAAAAAGCAGAAAGGGGTGTTGACATACCTATAAATAAATTCGACAAACGGGCAGCAGCAGCCGCTGGAGTTCCTGAGCGTACAATTAGGGCGATTGTACGTGAAAAAAATGTTTTAGAGTAGATGGAAGGCCTGTCTACATTTTTATCCACACCTGGTAAAGCAAGACCGCGAACAGCCACCAAATCTTCAGCGGATAATTTCAATCAAGAAGTAATACGACGATGTATATATGATTTTGCTTTGCATGAAATGAAAATTCCTACGCTTTGACTGTTACTTTCTAAGTTATAACAGGACACTAATTTTTTAGGCAGTAGAGAGAGATTACGACGTCTTTTACGTAAAATGGGATTCAAGTGGAGGAAGACACTGAATAACAGAACAGTTTTGACGGAGAGACAGGACATTCTTCCTCAAAGAACAAAATGCATTATTGAGCACAAAATAAATAAATTCCAGGTTTCCTATTCTCTGGGTTTGTATGTTAAAAAAAAAACATTGCACACTGAAAGTGTTTTGCGACAACAATATTGATATAAAACCACATTTACATTGCAGAAGGTTTTACGGGCAGTAATTGATAAGTGAGTGATTAATGATCGATGGGTGGTGTCCTCTTTCAAATAATTTTAAAATATTATTGTTATTTGTTCTACGCCCCTTTTAACTACTGCGGCTTTTAGAGACGCCAGGGTGCCAGAATTTTGCCCCGAAGGGGATCTTTAACGTGCCGGTATATCTACTGACATGGCTCCCTCGCATTTGCGCACCCTCAAATGCCAGCTGACTACGCCAGGATTCGATCCTGCAACCTTGGGCAGAGCAAGCGAGAACGTTGCCGCTGAGCCACTCAGCCAGCCAATTTTAAAATAACATAGAAAATAAACTACTGGACGTAGAATTGTGATTCATGTTTCTATTAATTCATAAAAATGCTGCCTTTCATCCTATTCAAATGTAGAAACCGTATCCTGCCAAACTACACCCAGTGGTGAGCGTGATATTTCGTATCGCATTCAAAAGTGACGCGAGCGATGAGTCTAGCTAGAACAGTCCCACTCCTCCCACTGTTCAGTAGCCACGCCTCTCCGGTCATGCCGCGGCAGAGATCACTGTGTCGGGCTATACTAACTATAATCGTTTCTTAGTTATTGCATACACTTTAGCAAAGCAGTTGAGATATTAGAAACATTTCAACGGAGACTACATGGGAAATTTAGTCAACATTTTTCAAAATTCTACTGCAAGTGAATTTCATTCCTACATCGAGAGGAACGACGTTTGATAGTATTATGGCAGTAGAGATGGCAGAGTAAATATGCAGAGGGGAACACTACAATACGAATACGGAAAGATCAACAGTAACCAGATAACATCAACTACAACCATGGAAAATTCTGGAGTAACTTAAAATACTAAACATACGGTGATACAACGAAATATGGTTCCACTACTCTCACGATGAAATTATAAATACCGATGACTTCAAGAACATCTGACAGCAGTATGAAGAGAAGAAGAAGAGGTTTTGAACAAGAGCCATCCCAGTTCACGACCCAGTTCTATTCCAGAACTAGGGACAATGCGGGGCGAGACCAGTTAGAGTCAAGAACGAGTAAGCGGACACGCAGTTTAAATGGCTGGAGACAACCAGGTGAAACCCGGAGAAGACATCTGAAAGTGAACCGGTATATCATTCGATACATCTTACATCCGCAGTTGAAGCCATCAAAAGGTAGAAAGAAGATCTTTTACTGTATGTAGTTTTGTTGTAGAGTGTTTTGAATTTCCACGAAAAACATTTTTCAATATTTTTTTGGATTCTTCGATTTTGGATTTTTTTGACTTTGTAGTTTAGAATTTAGATTTGGATTGTACTTTCGACATTCGATATTTTTCAGTAGTAGATTTTATAGTCAATTTAGGATTTGTGTGTGATTAAATTTGTTGTTAATATTTTGAGTTGGAGGTATGGATGACTCGACAGAAATTTTGTAAGATTATAGGAATATATCGTTAGATTTCAGATAGAGAGTGCGAGATTTAGATTTGTTGTTTGTTTTTATATGATAGTAAGATTTTAACATCAGACAGACTTTTGAACTTATAGAGGACAACAATTGATTGTCATTTGGAACAGATTCTTACATGATTGAGTGACATTTAATGAAAGGTTCTGTTATTGTAAGAGATAATGATATTCTTTACTATTTGTGAAACTACTTGAAATAAGCATCTATTGGAAAGGAAGGCCTAAGAAGGTAACATTTGAAAAGGAAACAATTTCTGATTGTTGACAGAAATATTTAAGACTGATCAGTGTACAAGTTTATTATTATTATCATTAGTCTCTGATGAATTTCTTGTGAAGGTAAATTCTTTGATGTACTGCAGCTACTGTAAGCTTATCTAGAAAGGCTCTGTCGATAATATTTTAAGGAAACTCATTCTTAAGCACGTTTCTTTTTACGATTTTGAAAGTAAAATCAAATTCCATATGGGCATGGTGACATTGGAATGATTCTGTAAATGTAAAGGAAATTAAGGTTGTTATTTAAGAGAAGTACACGTGCAAAAATAGAGAAACTTGTTATGATGTTTTTTAAAACAAAGTGGTTCAGTTATGAAAGATTGATATGTGATTAAGTGAAGATTTATGCCACATTCATTGGAAAGGAAAGATGTAGTTATGGAGGAGGTTATGCATATTTTGGCAGTTATGGCAACTATAGATTTTGTGGAGAGTAAATGCACGAATGAGGAAATTTTCCAGTAATAACGATTATCGCCGTTGATTTTATTTTTATTCTTGATTTAGACAACTTGCTTGAGCTATACTTCATTGTACGGTTGCAGAGAACCCAATTAAGACTGAAATGAAATGAGGGAGAGCGACTAAAGTCAGCAGTTTCTAAGCATAAACATTTGGTGTGAGTTATGAAAGTGAAAGTGGAATTCTTGAAGGAATGGAAAGGCTTGAAATAAGCAAATTGTTGTAAATAGATGTACAGATAGTTGTAGCGTTAAGGGCATAGTGACGGCTGGCTATGTCCCATTGTGTTTAAGTGTGAATATCTTCATGTGAAATAGAATGGAGTTAAAAATGTATAGATTAAAAAAATATAATTGTGTTTAGAATGGGTTAATCGTATCTACGGTTAATAATTTATGAAATATAGGGTTTTAATGTTGTTGTTTAACTCCAATTAGAAATAGAAGTCTAGGTAACTGCCAATTAAATGCTAGGAGCAGCATTTCAGAAGATTTCAAGTTGGATAACATCGTTATATTTTATTTAGGAGTGTTTAATTTATTTATTTTGTAAATAAATATGGGACACAAGGGTTTTCATTTGTCCACCGTTTTTATAGAAGCCAAGCATTATTGATCAATAATAATTAAAATGAGATTATGCCACAGAATTAAGGATAGGTGCCCATTTAATTTTTCATCCTATTTGCCCCGAGAAGCACAAGTGTCTCACTCTACCCTTGTTAACTTTTGTCTTTATTCCGTAGTATAATGTCATTGTAGGAAGAAATCTGTGTATCCTACTATCCCATTTGTCAGGCATTTCCTTCAGTGGTTTATCTAGCTGGGGCCACGAAGAAGCTGCGATCTGTCCATCTGGATACTGACAGGTGGTTTTAAAAGGGTACAGTTCATTATGTAAACCAGTTTGGTCAGTTATCTGCCTAGTCTATCAAAGAGGAAGAAGTATGGTGACAGCATGCACTCAGCCACACAAGGACAACTGAGTTGCTGCTTGATATGGTAAGTAGCACCCCATGGTTTAGAATCAAGATAATGCGGGTGAATGCATCATCCCAATGGCCATGTGTCCCCGACAATGCACAGGATAAGAGCTACGAGGCAATCATCAATGGATAAATGCTGTCCTGTGGCCAATTCTAGAAGTATGGCTCTTTAGAAAAAGAAAAGTTATGGAGTTGCAGTGATGTAGAACTATTTCTTATGCTGCTTGTTGTTTGTAAGAATGGGAAGAATTGCTTTGCTTTTGATTTGCCATGTCAGTATGGTGCGAAAGCAGCTTCAGAGATATTGCTACGAAGTTGACTGGCCTGGGTTAAATACAAAAGTAAACAAAAGCTTTATTTTCTTAGTTTTATAATATTTACATAAATAGAGTAACAGTATATTTTCACATTTGCAAAATATTGTGATGCCTGCTCCCAATTCTCATAATCCACTGATGGAGGAGACTTAGTCCCAGTACAATTGCTCATGTTTCTAAGGTTGCCTGAACTTATCCTTTACAAATGTAGATTTTGTTTTCAAAACTTATCACATGCTGTATAATATTTACAGAATAAGGTTGAGCACGGAAAAAAAATTACTCATTGTCAAAGTCGAATTATCATCATACTCTGAACTCATTGAAGAAAAACGTTATTGTTGATCCTCAGGATACCTTGAAGAGTATGGAACTGGCATACAGATAAAAGGTGTAGAGTTGTTCGACTGGGAAACAGCAGTCAATGATGGGAAGAAGCCACCATGCAAGTGTCACTTGAAATTTCCTGAAACTAAATGCTTTATTCTAACTAGAATTAACGGAAAGGTAAGAGGAGAAAGGAGCATTTGCAAACCATGTAGAAACAAGATGTTCAGGAAAGAACATATAGCCTACTTTCTCCTAAATGTATGGGTATAGTTATAACTCTCTGTCGTTATCACCTCCTATTTTCTTCCTATTCGAAGTGCAAATTGGCACACTGGATTCGAGCAGCGGCGTTCAAACCATAGTTTATAATTTACCCCAGCATTCTGCAATTTCATCAGTAAACACTCCAAACAACGTAGGAATGCAGTATATTAACACGACAACTTACAATAATCTAAACTTCGTTGGTCTAAACGTATCACTGGGAGAAGCACATGTAATATACCTACTGCACACCCAATTTTTAATCGCACCTATCCTTGGGAGTGCACTCTATAGGCAACCAGAGAACATTTTCAATTACACCGTAGGCATGGGTTCACTGACTGGCCAGTATAGATCGCAGCTCGCATCTAGTAGGCCGTGGATAGCTCCCACATACTGTAGTTCAACTGGTTGCTAGTAGATGTCACTCATGCAGATCTGTTGGAGAACTTTGTTTTAATTAAATATATATTTTTTATATCAAAATGCACAATAAAACGCTCAATTGCATAACGTCTCAGTACTAAAAAAACAATAAATATGAAAACATCAAGCAAAAAAATACAACTCTGTTAGGATTAGAACCCTAGCCGACGGGGTGAGAGACCAAAGCTCTAACCACAGAGCCAAATATGACCACCCCAAGATGGAACGTAATCAATTGATTTCGATACGTCTTAGCAAATAATGACTTGACTAAACGATTTCTTTACTGGAGTATATTTCAAACAAAGTTCATTTCATACAAAGTTCATATTATTTCTATCAGTAGGCTACATTGCATGCAACATACTCAAATTAATGAAATATACGTCAGAACGAGAGATCAGCTGCCATCTTGTCTAGTAACAGAGACAGCTCAGCTTTCTCATTCACTTCTGCACTATAATATTACAGTATAAACTTTTAATTTCGAACGGGCCACGTCCTTTAGAACAGTTTAAATGATTCTCGGTTCGATTAATCAGAACTGGTGGGTCCCATGTTATGGATTATAAAGTTTGCATAATTCACACGGCCACCATCCTGAAATGGTACGGGTGATGACCTTGTAGTTTGGGTACAAAACGCATCCCATATGAAGGTATGTTTCTACCAAATTTGGTAAAGATCCGATGATTAGTTTGGTCATAATTTAATTTTATGTTTTGACCATTTGAGTGGCTGCCATTACGTTTTGATAAAGATGGCGGCAATAGAAAACATTACACTGAGGTTCCCTTAGCTAGTGACCTCTGTACCAAATTTCGTTCAATTCGGTTTCGTCTTGTTTGAATTGATAGGAGTGGGGGGGGGGACAGACATACAGCGTACACATACACACACACAACGTTTTGGCCCTATGTAGATCTCATAAGTCTATTTTCACATTTTGAAAAAATCGAAAGTAGGCTAAAAAAAAAGACTGGCATCAAACCTTTGCCAATTGCATTAGGATTGCAACCAAATCCAAAAAAAATGCAAGATGTGCGAAAACTACTTTCCAAACACTACGGTGATGAATGGCGAGATCTCCAGCAGCTCTCCTTCCACAAACGTGCCCTGGATGCCTTTACTGGGGGAATAGCAGGAGATGAAGTGGAAGAAGAAGGGGAAGTGTCGACTGAATATAAAAACCGAGCTAAGTGCCAAACTATCAAATTCCATTTTATTGCTAAAATATGGGCTATGTGCCTATGCCCGTGCGGTAAAAACCGGGCTATGTAATACTCAGTCTCCAAGTAGTTCAAACTTAAGCCACACGAATTCACCTTGGTCCAAGTGCCACCTGCTGTGTATCAAAATCCGGGCTATGTGCCAAGCGCCATGTGACCGGTTTTGTACAGTAGAAACACGATGCATCGTTCCCTGAACTGTCGTTTTCCCATATGCATCCTTCAATTTATTTAGTCCCGAAAATTTTCCATTTGAACTAATGTTAAATTTTCCCGCATCTATCGTTCCTCGAACCATCGTTTTTTCGCATGGATCGTCAAAAAATCACTAGTCCTTGGCCACAATTTTCCCGCATTGATCGTTTATGAGAAATATATATGCAAACATTCTTTTGAATTTGAAGCAGCATAGAATAGCGGCAACCTGTTATGCGAGAATGTACGAGGTACGAACGATTAGGAGTTACTAGGCTTGAGCAAGTTTCTCGGCTGAAGCAAGGTTCAAGTAGGCTGGACTGCAGTGCGCAGATTGTTTACGCGCAACCACACTATATAACCACGCCTACGAGCCTTCAGGCGCCAACAATTCTGCTCGAAGAGCCAAGCCGTCATTGTGCTGTTTCATTTCATTCTGAGTGGTTCTGTGTAGTATCTTGGTTGTGTGCGGCGATTACAATTTTATCTGCAGTTCGTAATTACATTGTCTTTCTCAGTTTAGTTCCTGTGTAGTATTGTTATTCAGGACATGTCACGTCACGTGAAATCTCAATAATGTTACGCTACGTTTGGCAATGCTTGGCTAACAAGTTAGATCACACAGAACAGCAATGAAAACCACGAATGAAAGCATGATACTGTATATTGTAGTCGGTCTTGAGCGGGTGTCGTCATAACGTGACGTCATTTAGCCCTGAAATAGCTCGCCCAGTCAGAGACCCGCGAACACTCGGAACTGATGTATTCTTTCATTCGGAACACCGGATGTATCTTCCGCGGAGATTGGTGAGCCGTGCGATGAAGGCGCGGGGGACAGGAGTGATGAAGAGGAAGAAGACGATCGTGAGCCCCAAGTCGTCCCGAGTTTCGTGAAGGTAAAATCCTTCATGTACTCGCATGAGACCAGTGATCGTGAAGAAGAGAACATTATGCAAGTAGAGAAGGCTTCGTTTCGTCTGAAACGCAAAGCTTCGACGAAACAAAAAACAATTAATGGCTTTTTTACTATAAAGAGCAAGTGATAAAATGACACACATGAAATCATATCGGGTACATCGTGGTTGCAATATTTTGATGCCTCTATGAAGTTTACATGAAAAAATATGTCCAAATACAGTACCGTACTTTTTTTTTTACTCACATTTTTTATGTTACCCGCATTTATAGTTTCCCGCATCCATCGTCATTTTCCCCTCCCCCTTGAAAAACGATGCATCGAGGTTCTACTGTAGTTACTTGAACGTCTTGGTGTTATATTGTGAGCTGCATTCTGGCGCGAGTCCCGCCTTTTAAGTGTGTTGTGGTGTTTTAAGAATGGATATACCTAAAAAACGCCATAAAAGGGGAGAAGGAAGTGTTTATCAATTTAAGAAGAAGCGGAGGTCAGAGGGGAAAAGTTACGAGGGAAATAACAAGCAAACCGTTCCTCCTAAAGATGCTACTATTTCTTTGGATATACTGTATTTGGTTTCTAACAACTATGTTGATGAGGTTCAACGTAAGTATGTTGTCCCAGGCCACTCCTACTTAAGCTGCGACCGTGACTTTGGTCTCATAGAAAAAAGAAAAAGAGTTGAGAAATGTGAGGTTCCCTTGGATGTTGTCAGACTTCCCTGTACTGCTTGCACAAAAAAAACATTTCTAACAACATTGATGGATGAAGAAGATTTTTTACGACTTCAGCGCAGCAGCTAAAAGTTGCCTTAATACAACAACTTTAGAAATTTTGGGTCAAAGTCACCAAGGAAAAGCCAGGAACCGTATACACCAAAAAAAAACTTTCAGTGATTTTGAACTTTGGGCAAAAACAAAAGTGTTTAGAAGAGGGGTAACAAAGGAAACTATAAAAAAACTTTGAACTGCCACGGTTGGGAATGATATCAAGAAAAGAAAAGAAGGACGATCTGAAAAAGATGATTCCATACCTAAAGGTAGATAACAAACCTTTTTACACCGAACTAACACAGTAACCATGGTTTGAAGAACACTGTTTACTTATAAAAATTGTAATATTTGAATAATAATTATTATAGCCTAAAGAAAAGTACATTATTTTCAAATCTATATATTTAAAACACTAAGGTGTTTTTTTGTTACCACGAGATTTTGAAAACGACATAACCGATTGGCTTCGTAAAGCATTCTAACAAAAGCTCTTGGCATGCTGATTTGCAGGATGTCTTTAAAAGGAAAATATATGTTACGGTATATTTTTAAATGATTAAAGAAAAATGTAATATTTGTGGTGACTGCGCGTGCGCACAATGGCGTTCTTTCACGAGAGAAATGGCGGATAAAATACCCACCGCATCGTAGTGTGATCCTTGTTTATTTATGACAATTAAAAAGAGGGAAAATATCGCTTATGATGTTCTCACGATGTATACTGAAATAGATACATAAAAGAAGGGATATATTGAAGAACTTGAACAGGCATTTGAGTACGTTTGTTGTTTAGGTAACTTAATATTGCAAACGAAGTCCGTTGTCTGGTTGACTCAGGGGTAGCATTGCAGACCCTGGCATGGATGTTGCATAGGTGAAAGAGTTCGAATCTCACCTCAGACATGTATTTTTATTTCGCAATTATTCTTTCTGGCTATTGGTAATACATTGTCTTAACATATTTTAATTTTATTATTCCCGTAAAGTAAGGAATTCTCCACGATTTACGGTGCCATATACTTTTACATTATTATATAAATAGATGGCCACAATCGCTTTCCCCATGAGAGACAATTGGCGAACATAATTCATTTGATGGACTTGGACATCGTGGTCACTCAGCTCCGTCTACTTTGGTGTGTCTGAGTAAAATTTTCTCTGATAACCTGTATTATTGTGATGGCTGTATTAATGTGTGCCTTTGTAATTAAAGTGGGGAATGGGAAATTGACGACAGAGGCTTTAAGTTAGGAACTATCCCGGTATTTACATGCAGTGGAAGTGGCAAACCACGGAAAATCGGCTTGTTGAGATGGGAATCGAACCTTGCTCTTCTTAGTTTTGCCTCAAGAGTGCGCCCCGTTCCAGCCCTCAGACCAGAATGAAATTTCTTGGCAAAGCAGGGATCGAACCCGGAATCCGGGGCGATGTCTCAGAATGTAGCCTTAAGATTGGGCTTCCCTGTGTTAATACGATTTTTGACAAGCACTGAACATATAATTCTAAAACTCCCTCCATTACGGTGGCTGTCGAAGTGAGTCTATGCTCATTCCAGTAGTTGGCGAAGTATGGTCCCTTGCTTAATTTACTGTCATGGAAATGCAAAGAATTGTCCTACAACAGGTGATGGAAATTGCTTATTTAGAGCAGTTTTGTACTGTTTATTTCAAAATGAAGAACGTCATCCTGAGCTGCGTTTGCAAGCAATATTGGTGAACAGTATCATCGCATTCTAATCAGCAACCAACTTGAGAATGAAAGTATCTGAACTTCATTGCATAAGTGAATATTATTGTTTAGAATACATAACAGTCTAACCACGCTGTTCATTTTGACAGTGAAAGTATTATTTGTCATTTAATATTTGGCAGCTGCATTGATGCAGGTCACTATAGTGTTATTGAATATGATGTTAATTTGGGGAGAAATGCTACTTGACAAAAAAGAACATTAGCCGCAAAATAGTGGGAAATCGGAGAAAAATACGAAGCCACTTCTTAAATCTAATATAAATATGCCATTTCAGAAACAATTCCAGATATTATGCCATGCAGTGTAGGGTCCTTGACGAACAAATGTAAACATTGTTCTGCACTGTATTTCTGTAGTGAGAAATCTACGCTTGGTTACTTTGACCTTTGCTGTTGTAATGGTAAAATTGATCTGACTAAATATAAAATATTTGACAGGCTGCAACAATTTTTCGCTGGAAATTATATCTCAAGGAATTTAAGAGAGAATAATCGGCAGTACAACAAATGCTATGTACTTCGTTTCATTTGGTGCCAATGTTACTGTACCACATGCATACGGTCCATATTGTTTTAAAATGTAGGCCTATGGAATTGCACATCATCGCATTTCTTCGTTACCGGTACTGTATATTCCAAAATTATAAGCGACGGTTCTTGCGGCCAGCTGTATATATTATACTCCTCTGAATTCTTGAATTCCTTGAATTTACCTCCACATACTCCAAACGCTTGACCCATAGTTATGCTCCTTAGAAATATGAACGTTTCCTAAGGGCTCCTAAATGCAACCATATTAATCATAAGAAATATGTACGAAAATTGCTTAAATTTGGAAATAATAAGTGCAGCTAAAATTAGGCAGAGAGGTCTAATCCTTCGACTTGATTTAACACCATCCGATAAAACAGTCATTTTCTATTAAGAGGCAACCTTTTCCAATTCGCTTAGCATACCTTATCACAATCAATAAAGCTCAAGGGGAAACTCTCGAACGTATAGGTCTCAATTTACCTCATCAAGTTTTCAATCATGGCCAGCAGTATGTTGCAATGTCGAGAGTGCAATCTTTTGACGCCCTTAAAGTTTCAATAGTGCCAAAAAATAATCGTACAAAGAATGTACAGTAAATAAAAAAAATCTTCAGTAAATATTTTCGCATTGACCGTCATGTTTTGACGGGCTTCAACTAGTTATTTATTAATTTTTTCAACAACCAAGTTTTCAAGAACACTAATTTTTACTTAGGTCCTAATATTATTAAGACTTGAGTACTCGTTTTTTTTAAGTTTTATGAATAAAATTCCTTTTATAAAAATCCCCTTTCTTTACCGAAATATTGCTATCCATAACCTGGTAGTTGCTAACTCTGCTCTTGAAAATGTTGTCTTTCATTATTGGGATACGTTAGGGCACTTAACCCAGTTTTAAGGAAACACCGAGTTGGCACATACCTCATTCCATAAAATGTTCAGACAAAAGAGGTACAGTGGAATCTCGTTAATAAGTTTTTCAAGGGACTGAAAAATTTGGATGTCATATGCGGGAAAACGTACTACCGAAAAACGCCATACTGCATTTACAACGTATAAGAAAGAACGTTCAATCGCCGACCATAGTAAGTGATTGTATGCACTACTACAGTCACGACATAAATATAGGTTATCAGTAACTTACACGCAATAAATAACATAAAAATTAATTACTGTACCTCTCATCATCGGCTTTAACTCGAATCCGAGTATAAATCTTCTTCCTTCAGTCCAGTTTGTGGATGTGTTTACGGTGACTAAAGAGTCCAATCCTGGCATGGAACAAGCGACCACACAAGTCACATAGTATTGCTGGAGGGGGACGTGGTTGGGCTGCTCGAAGTTTCCTAGCTTGACGCTTGGCCTCTTCATGTGTGCGTCGATCCCTTTCAAACGTCTTTACAGTATCCGAGATGGTACGGCGCCAAGTTGAGCGGTCTTCAGCCAGCATGTCCCAGGTTTGTGAATCAAGACCTGTCAATTTCAGGGTCTGCTTAAATTGGTCCTTGTAGCGCCTCTTAGGACCACCATGAGGTCTGGTGGCAGAGCATAACTCACCATATAGCATTTGACGAGGTAATCTCACATCATCCAACCGATGGACATGACCAATCCATCTAAATTGGTGACCTATTATGGATGATTCTATGCTGTTGATTTGAGCCTTTTCCAGAACAGCAATATTGGTAAGGCGGTCTTCCCATTTAATCCTCAGGATTGATCGAAGTTTTTGTAGGTGGAAACGCTCAAGCTTCCTAAGATCACGTTGGTAAAGGGTCCTCGTTTCACAGCCATACAACAATGTAGAAATGACTACTGCTTTGTACACCATAAGCTTTGTACTCATAGACAGATCTTTATTCATGAAGACCCGGTGCGCTAATCGTCCATACGCTGTGTGGGCTGCGCCAATTCTCTTATCCACATCCTGCTCACAGGTACAGCTCACAGAAATGGTACTGCCCAGGTACGAGAAGTGGTCAACCTGTTCTAATGGCAAATTTGAGATGGAGATATTGAACTGAGGAAGAGGTGTGCCTGGTGAAGGTTGTGCCAAGACTTTAGTCTTATTGACATTTATGGCAAGACCAAAGCGATCACATGCACTTTTGTAACAATTAACTGACTCTTGCAGCTCTTCTGGTGTGAGAGTTGGTGACTCAGCATCATCTGCATACAACATGTTAGTAATCTTAGTAACCTGAGTTTTCCTCAAGGAGCGGAGACGAGTTAGGAAGCCCTCCATCAAAACGAAACTTGATCTCCACACCTGGGATGTTTGTGGGTGAATCATAAAGCATTGCAGCCAAGTACAGCGCAAAAAGCGTTGGAGCCAGTACACATCCTTGTTTCAGTCCATGGGTAATGGGAAATTCATCGGACATCTTATTCTGATGGCAAACCTGACCTGTCATGCCATCATGGAGAGCCTTGATTAGATCTACAAAACGCTGAGGGCAACCAAACCGCTTCAGCACTGCCCACATGGCTGGTCTTGGAACCGAATCAAATGCCTTTTCCAAGTCATAAAAGACTAAGAAGAGTGGATTCTGTTGTTCTCTACATTTTTCTTGTAGCTGTCTCACACAGAAAATCAAGTCAATTGTGCTTCTGGAAGTTCTAAATCCACATTGTGACTCTGGGAGGATCTTCTCAGAGATAACCTTGAGGCGGTTAAGTAGAATTCTTGCAAGAATCTTCCCCACAATAGATAGCAGTGATATACCACGGTAGTTGCCACAAACACTGCGATCACCCTTTTTAAAGATAGTGACGATAGTGGCATTCTTTAGGTCTCCAGGTACCTTTCTTGATTCCCATATTCTGAGGATAAGGATGAAAATTCTTGTTTTGAGGGAATGACCTCCGGCTTGAATTAGTTCCAGAGGGATGTTATCTGGGCCAGGTGCTTTTCTGGGTTTCAATTGGGTGAGAGCTGCACTGAATTCATGATAAGTAGGAGGTACTGCCAACCACAGTTGTTCAGGGTGTTGCGGCACATCACAGAGGAAGTCTTCAGCAGCTTCTGATGGACGATTTAGGAGATTGGAGAAGTGCTCCTTCCAGCGTTCCAAGATTTCTTGACTATCAGTAAAGGTAGTAGAATTATCAGTGCTTTTCAGTGTACCTGATGATGAGCGAGATGGTCCATATATTTCCTTGAGTACGGCATAGAAGTTCCTCAAGTCTCGAGCATCCGATAGTCTCTGCAGTTCCTGAGCCTTCTGTTGCCACCAAGAATTTTTAATCTGCCTTATCTGCGTCTGGCATTTACCCTTGAGTTCCAGTAGTTTATCTCTCTTTGTGTTGGAAGTTGGGTCTTGAAGATGGGCAAGATAGGCATTCCTTTTGGCATTGATGAGAGACAGAATTTTCTCATTTTTGTCATCAAACCAGTCTTGTCTTTTCTGCACTATAAAACCAATATTTTCCTCAGCTGACTGTGTGATAATCTTCTGTAATGTGGCCCATTCTTGCTGAATATCATTTGTTACTGGGTTTTCTGATAACTGGGTGACGATCCTGTTTCCAAAATGTTTGTACATGGATTCATCCTGAAGTTTGGATGTATTAAACTTCTTTCTTGACAAATTTTTGATGTTCCTAGGTGGTTTAGGTCTGATGGATATCCTGAGCTTACATATAAAAAGTTTATGATCTGTCCAACAATCGTCTATATTCCTTGCTGTTCTGGTAATAAGAGTGTCCTTCTTATCACATTGCCGGGTAATGATATAATCAAGAATATGCCAATGTTTGGAACGAGGATGCATAGACGTGGTTTTGAAGCGGTCAGGTAGCAGGAACTGCGTGTTGGTAATGAAAAGTTCGTGTTCTGCACAAAGACCAAGAAGCAACAGTCCATTGGGATTACATTTTCCAAGTCCCTGTTTGCCCATCACATTATTCCATAGCCTGTGATCTTTCCCAACTCTGGCATTGAAGTCACCGAGGAGCAAGAGTTTATCTGCAGATGGTACCTTGGAGATGATTTCACTTAGCTGATTATAGAACTGAGCCTTTACTTCATCATCAGAATCTAAGGTAGGAGCATAGGCAGAGATGAGTGTCATAAAGGAACCTCCTGAGAGTGGTATGCGGAGAGTCATGAGCCTTTCGATGATTGCAATGGGCGTAAGTTGGTGATAATTTACCAGTTTGGTCTTCACAGCGAAGCCCACACCATGAATACGACATTCACCCTCCTCCTTTCCTTTCCAGAAGATGGTATATCCTGTTCCAGATTCAGTAATCTTGCCTTCAGAAGACAGCCTAGTTTCACTGAGAGCAGCAATGTCAACGTTGAGTCTTGATAACTCATGGGTTACGAGAGCTGACCTTCTCTCACGTCTAATGTTATTGTCCAAATCAAGCAAGGTTCTGATGTTCCATGATCCAAGTCCCTGTTTGCCCATCACATTATTATTATTATTATTACTGTACCTCTTTACTACAGTATAATACAGGGTCTTTATTTTTGCTTACAAAGCAAGGACATTCTCGCTCCGCCAGTGACGGCTCAGTTGCCGGCGACCGCGCATGCATATGGAGGCCTAAGGCAGAATACGGTGCTTAAAATCAGTAGCCTACCATGCAGTTTTACTGGCCATAATTTACAGTAGATGCTGAAAATGTTCCCCATCCGCTTCCAAACACTTATAATACAGGGTCTTTCTTTATATTTGATCAGCAAGGACATTCTCGCTCTCGCGCTCCGCCAGTGACGGCTCTGTTGGCGGCGACCGCGCACGCATATGGAGGCCTACGGCTGAATACGGTGCTAAAAATCAGTAGCCTACCATGCAGTTTTACTGGCCATGATTTACAGTAGATGCTGAAAATGTTCCCCATCCGCTTCAAAACACATATAATACAGGGTCTTTCTTTATACTTGATCAGCAAGGACATTCTCGCACTGGCGCTCCGCCAGTGATGGCTCTATCGCCGGCGACCGCGCACGCATATGTTTGAAGCAGGGCTTGCTTGAACCACTTCAATAAAGGGCTTTCTAGTTCAGGAAACTGTCCCTCTCGCACACGTTTCCTTTTGCCACTCACCCCTTCTTCAAATGCACGTTCAATTTCCTTCCTTTTGCCGAGAATCGTGTTCAGTGTAGACGGAGGATGTTCCACTTTCGCGCTATATCCACACGCTTCATGTGAGGATTGCAGTCCACGTCTCGAATGTATTTAATCTTCTCGTCATTAGTTATCTGCCATACTTTCTTCTTATCCATTATGAAACACGCAATAAAATAGGTCATAACTGGACATGAACACTAAGAACTAGAAGACAATAGTGCGGAACAGGAAGACAATAATGTGCCTACGTGAGAAATAAACAAAGGGAAGGGGTTGAAGGGCAGCGGGAGAGAGACACGTCACCTGTGTTGCGTCATAGCTATAGCCACTTCCAGGGGGATGACAGTTAATAGGGAGCGCGTGGGTCGGAGTAAGGCCCTGTACTGGATGTTCTGCCAACCAATGAAGAATTAATTTTAGCACTAAGGTTCCGTAGTTGGCACTCATGAACGTTCACATCAAACCGACTGGCGAAAGCGGGAATAGTCTGTTTTGATTGATTTTCCTCGTGGTGTTGTTGGTTGTTTTGATTTGTTCAGTATTATGATTGTTTATTTGAATTGAATTGAGAGTCAATCATGCCACTGCAAGGGAGGAAAAATTGCCAAGCACCAGGATGTAAGAATTATAATGATAGTAAGAACAATACGGCAATTTTCATCTTCCTGGTGTTGACCATGTGTGAAACTAGTGGGCAATATGGACTACTCTCAAATAAAAATATATAGAGAATAAATGTGTGCATTTCATCTCTTGTTTGTTTTCTTACACATTCTCCTTTGCATTGCAATAAAATTTGTGGATTAGGGCCACGGGGAGGGGTGGGTGGCAGCGGGCATGCTAGGCCAAAAGTGAGGTTATGGCAATGTAGTGTGTGCATTTGGACAGTTTTCTTTATATTTATCGAATATCCCAACAATTCTGTAGAGTATGAGAGCATTTTTAATTAGCCTAGAGGTGAATTAAGCTCTAGAACAGCATAACTGTGTCCTTCGTGACAAATCTATTGCCAACATTGATATATATCAAAATGTATTATTTTCCTATCTGGACGTATATTTCAGCGCCTAGCAAAAGGCGCAGTTATGTTTTTGTTATTTTCATCAATAATCAATAACTCGTCGCAGAACATAGTGTTCAATTATGTGTAAAAAAGGCTACATTCATATGGCTTTTTACTTTTTATGTTGCCAGACTTGCCAGTACAATCCATAGCCTCAGGCGGTGTTCTCTCTCGGAATTTCTATAACCAAAAGTGACGAATCTATTATACTTACATGATCCTTGGCCACTTCTACGCCGTCAAACACAATAAAATCATCTACACTGTCAATAACTATCAGAGAATATGAGGCAATATCGCGTCGTGTTTTCCAGAAGCCGAGTTTTAAAATGAAATAAGAATAAAATATGGTTCACTAACAAATAGTACAACGGAAATTTGATCGTCGTAAGCAGGAATAGAGAACGTATTAAGGGGATATATCAACATGTATTTTGTAGAATTGGGACTGGGACTTGAGAAAATCATCACGCTAAGCGGGAAAAAGTCGTAACCGAGAACGTGCTAACGAGATTCCACTGTAATTGCAAGTATAATATTCCTTAGATAACATTAAGCTTTCATGAGTGTTTATAATTTAAGTACTTCTGACTTTTTTACTCTATTTTGGAAGAAAAAAACTAACAACTGTGAAAATGACCATGTTTTTTCCGTTTATCTCAGAACTTAGATTTTGGCACTTAGCTCGGTTTTTATATACCGTCGACAAGTTTCTATGGGCTCAGACAGTGGCCTCATTGTTTGAATAGAAAGGACGTAAACAATGCTACAATAAACCATAAAGTGTGATATTTGCCCGATACATGATTATGTTGATCATATTTCAAAACAGCAATATTCGTTTACTATTATTATTGTTACGTGCCACCCCCTAGTGGCACTTTTGTTAACTGGATTACGGTGGGTGAAAGCACAAACACAATTGTTCCTTTAAAGAGAAGTCAGCTTTATTGCTTGCAGGTCAGAAATATACACCGTTCAATAAGCAGATAGAAACAATTAGCTGTCTTACAGAAGCTCCCTCCTGTATGGAGCTCGACACACCCTTTCAATCGGCCTTGCAGTTAATCCTCTCGCTAATGAGGTGGTCCCGTGCGCTGGCTGGAAACAGCTGCACTAAGTCTGTCACTCACTGTTTCGCAATTCACCACAATGACCTCTACCGCACTGGAAAGCACACACTTTTCAATACACAGTCTCTCCGTATGATTCACACTTCTTCACTGTCAAGAGAATCAGCTTCACAGGGTTTCGCAAGTAACGTCACCAACAACTGTCGCTCAAGGTAAATGCTCGCACTAGCTCGAAAAACACACTCTCGTTTCCCGCTTGCCAGGTCGCCCTTATATAGCAGGCCGGTGACTCAATAAATACTTCTAGACCCATCCAGGATTCACCGCTTCTCGAGGTTTCCATCACTGGCTGGGTCACGAATATTCTGGACCATCCCTTTGTCCTAGTAGCCCTTGTTGCGTAAGGCTCACGTAATACACTAAGGCAGAGCACAGCCCAGCCCGGGGGCAGTTGTGACTCATGCAGCGAGCGATGAAACAAACTCACAGCCGTAACATTATTTTAACCGAACCAGTAGTCAGGAAAAGTGATGTTACTGGTGTCATTTAGATGTTTCTATTGTTATGTTGACTTCTCGTGTTGTTATGATGTTTCTGGTGTTATTTTTCAGTTCCTTCTATGTTAATAACAATATAAGGCATTTTTGCAGTACTGAAACCTATTTGCAATGATCAGTTTAGAGTGAGTTACAGTAATAAAACTAATCAAATTATATTTACTGTTATAAAACTGATCATCTGCATATTTAAATTCAAATTTTCACCCATTTCCTTCGATTTTCATAAGGTGAAATTAAAGGATACACTATTTTGAACCACCCTGAAGCTGGAAATACAATTTATTTCAAACTCGCACAAAGACTGTTCTCTAATTAAGTTTTTTGACTATCCTGTAAAATTTCAAAAATGTCAGATGATCAGTTTTGATAATGGACTACTCGATTGCTCATGTTTCTAAGACTGCCTGCATCATAAAAGCTTATAATCTTACAGTGAGCAGAGTAACATTCTGAACCTTGTGCCTTCTTTTTTTTTAATTTTTATTGATCAAATCATAATAGACTTTTAGTATAATGTAACATGACAACCACATCCATGGACTAACATATTTCATTCTGGTAAGAAACATTTGTGGTCTACATTTGTATCATGTCCCATTTTCTTGTATTTTTTTGTTTTCCAGTAATGCTCAAATTACAACAGTGCAAGGTACTCAAGATACACTTCAGTTCATTAAGAACAACACATGACATACTTACTGAGAGATCGGTGTGTTAGTTTTTCTGCCCCTTCACTGGGCTGAATACGAGAGCGAGTAATTCCCTCACTGGAGAGCAGAGCTGGCAGAAAATCAGCTGGAGGTGAGAGCAGCAGTTGATGTAATGTCTCCAGAGCAGCAACAACAACATTGTGATCCGGATGGTTTGTATAGTGTAGACACAGCTCATACACCTGCCACAAAAAGACATACACACTAGTTCTGCTTACTCATACTGGAGAATAACACAGACAAAACAGCACACCACTCAGCTAAACTCACTGCTCGGCTGGCACTTTATCAGACTTGGAATATTCCGTCTTCCTCTCAGGCCGTATTTCACATTGATCTCAGCAAGGGTTTCATAAAAAAGAATAACTTGAGTGGTGACCACAACCACCACTACTAAAAATTTCCAGTAACTTTTATTCAATACATCCCTTTTGGAAAAAGAAGAGAGTGAAAAAAAACCACCTTCATTGCACCATAGAAATATAGCACATAAAAGAAAAACAAAAACAGGCAGATAATACTTAAATTGATTTTTGTTATAGCAACTTTAAGATATGAAGAATAAAATAAAAATTTAAGTGGTGGTGGTGGTGGTGGTGGTGGTGGTGGTGGTGGTGATTCACCTCCCTTTCTGTCAAAAATCTGATATTTTCGCCGAGGCTGATTAAATGTTTGAAGTAAAGTAGTGTGAAAGTCAGGGAGTTACAGTAGTTATTGAGGTTTTAAGGGGCGGAGGTCATCTGCCCTTCAAGTGAGGGAGATTGCAAAGTTTCGTTTGATCTATAACATCACAATCTACTGTAGCTATGATTTTCTTTTAGGAGGTTAGCACTGATGCTCTCCACATACTGGTCGAGTCTCAAGACATCTTTCTGTATGTACAGTGAATCCTCTATCTATTGTTCCCACGTTCACCATCCAACTTCTACAGTCCTAAGAATCTTCCCATTCAACCTGGGTTCACAAAACCCGGGTCTATAATTCCTCAAAGTGTCATTTTCCTGCACCCATTGCCTGGAAAACTTCGCCTGAAAATATCTTGATACCCCATTGAATGTTTTTAAGACCGATTGTATTAAAAATTCACACATTAGCAATTCATGCACAACATGCAAAATGAGAAATGTTTTCTTTCTAGCTAATTCTGGTCTACATCTGTCCCTGCGATTGTGCACGGTGGAAAAAGTATCTAACCTTGATTATTCTATTTATTTAAATTAGGTACCGTAAACTGATTTGTATTGCATATACTGTACATTGTTTTTGAGAAATATGAGCATACAATAATGATTTTCTGTTTACTTCAAAGAACTTTGATTATTATTTATACATACAGATTCCACGCCTACACCAAAAGTGGTTGTCTAAGCAGACTGTAGACATTTCCACAATTTCAGATAAGTATCAACATCAGCAGTCAAGCTGTTTGCCTCTCAACAAGGTAGACAGGGTTCGATTACCGGTCAATACTGAGCCCTTAACTGTATGCCTACATTTAAGTCCTCAAATAATTTTTATTTCTTCAGCTACAATACAGCTCAGTTGAGAAAAAGTTTGGTCATGTTGGAAATATCAGTCTGTCTGGGTGAACAATGTAACTTGTCGATGTCGCCAGTGGAGCAATGCCAAGTTAATTATAGCCGATTCTTAGAATAAGAGAAAGGCAGGTGCAAGCGAAATATCCGTTCACCTGTTCAAACGAGAAGTGTAAATTTTTCCTGGTCTTAAACACAAGAGAAGGGAGCTCATAGGCCAACTGAAGAAGGAGTTTGTGACCAGACATGAGAGTGGGAGAAAGGTCATCACCCTAGTGTCACCTATTTATTTGAAATATAGCCAATGAGAGCAAGACGCCAACTTTGACCGCGCTGATTGTTTGCGCGTGAAATCTGATAAATAGGTGTTCCCACAATGCAATTTTCTGCACGCGAGTGTCATTTGTTTGTGCTGATTTTTACAAATCGAATGAGATGTGTCTGAAGTTTGTGCGAATATTATTACTATTTTTGTGGAGCGAATTACCCCTTCCACGTGAAATTTGTATGAAACACATAAATATTGCGGTCGGTGAATAGACGCAGTCACAATTTTATCTATTTTTGAGCAAGTAGGGTGTCACTCTGTGGACGAGGCACTTTGAAAGACTAAATTTTGCGGGTGCGATGGCAGCACGAAGGACTCTGGAAATTTTATTGTGTTGCGTGACGGGCAACTTATAGTATAAATGCTTGTGTATTAGGTGGAAAACTGTCCACATTGTTGGGGAATTTACGTAAGTATAGCCTATATATAATGCGCACTGAAACTCTCCGTCTTAGACTATTTATTTACACAACAATACAAAGAATATATATATAAAAAACTACAATAGATAGATCGAGTCTAGAGAGTCTCAATCTCAGCGCTAGTAAGCGCTTCTAAGATCCTTCACATCCTCCCCACCCTGGTCGATCTCCAAAGGAATCACCAGTTGGATCGGTCTGCTGATTCTCGAACCGTCTGGCAGGCGTAAAATGGCTGTTCGTATTCGTCCATCTCAGCCTTGAATGACTTCGTCCACTCGAGCCCTTTTCCACATATGTCTGGGTAAAACGTCTTGTTGTAAGAGGGCCACATCTCCTACTCTGAGCCTCTCGTGGTTGCTGTGGGGACGTTTTACTTCGTGATAGCATCGTAGGTGCAACGGGTATTCCTTTTGCCATCTTCTCCAAAAATCGTCAACCATCTTCATCTTCAGTCGGTACTCTTTAGTCAAAGTCTTCTTGCCTTCTGGCTCAGATCCATTTGTAGCGATCATGATGCCACAGTTCAAAAAATGAGCAGGTGTTAATACGTCGAAACTGTTTCCATCCGGCACAATGGGACGGGTGTTCAGGTTGGCTTCAATACTGACCAACATCATGTTCAGTCCCTCTTCATCTACTTGTGACTGGACCAGTACCTTTCTGAGGCAGCGCTTGGTGGAGCCGATCATTCTCTCCCACCATCCTCGCCACCAAGTCGCCCGTGGAGCTATAAATTTCCACGTCACATTGTGCTGAGCCATGTACGTATGTGTCTTCGGATGGTTCAAAACTTTGGAAAGTTGAAGTTCTTTATTTTCAGCGTGGAATGTTTGTGCGTTGCCCGAATATATGGTTGACGGCATTCCTCTGTGTCCGGCAAATCGTTGAAAAGCCATCAAGAACTTGTCTGTCGACAGGTCTGAGGCTAGTTCTAAGTGTACCGCTCTGACTGTTGCACAGGTGAACAAAACAACGTAGCCTTTCTTCATAATAGATCCCGATCTGATGTAGAGGGGTCCTGCAAAGTTAATTCCTGTCACTGCAAAAACCCGAGATGGTCGTACACGGTCTGCTGGCAGTGGTGCTTCAACTTCTTCGCATCTCTTGTTGTGGGATATTTTGCATGGCAAGCATGTGTTCAGTACCTTTTTGATGTTCTGTCGTGCTCTTAATATCCAGAATTCATTGCGTAGTTATGTGAGTATCATACGCACTCCCATGTGATGAAGTCTGATGTGCGTGTCGCGGATAAGGAGGTGGATGAAGTGATGTGAGCCATCGAGGATCACAGGGTGTATTTGAAGTGTAGTAAGTTCTGCGAATTGAAGACGTCCACCTAAGCAAATGAGATCGTTTTGAAGAAAAGGATTAAATCTTGAAATCTTTGATGTGCTGGGCACTTGCTTATTTTTCTTCAGAGCTTCCCGTTCAGCTGGGAAACACTCTGCTTGAACTTGGCGTATCCAGTAAGCCCGAGCGATGGCTATGTCTTCAGCTGTTAAGTATTGAGTGCTGTTTCTTGTCTTCTCCCTCAAGCATCTGACGAAGCGAAGAATCCATGCCGTAACGTTCATTAACTTCCAGTAGGAACTAAAGCGCGTAGCTTGTAGCAGTGGTTGGGGAGTAGTGATGGCCAAAACAAGGGATGCCCTTTTCTCGTCAGGTAGGTCCATAGGAGCGTCCGTAACATCACGTGGCCAAGAATTGTGGTTCATGGCGAGCCATGGAGGTCCGGACCACCAGGAATCCCGTGAAACTAAGTCTTTCACAGGGAGGCCCCTTGAGATAATCTGCAGGGTTGTCTGTTCCGGGGCAGTGTCTCCATTGGCTAGGTACAGTATGCGTGTGAATTTCTGTCACTCTATTGCAGACGAATGTTTTCCATCGGTTAGGGTTGCAGCGGATCCATCCTAGAGTGACTGTTGAATCTGTCCATAAAGTTGCAGTAATGGATCCTATTCCAGTTTCACGATAGAAATAATTTAAAAGTCGTGATCCAATCAAGGCTGCTAGCAATTCGAGCCGGGGAAGAGTCACCTTCCTTACGGGTGACAATCTGGTTTTGCTGCAGACCAGACGAACCGTGAAAGTGTCGTCAGTAAACGACCGGACGTATAGCGCGGCACCATACGCTCTTTCGGAGGCATCACAAAACACGTGCAATGAGGAGTCTGTGCTGGAGTTCGAAATGGTGATCCACCATGGTATGCGTATTGAACTTAAGTACAGTAGGTTTGATATCCAATCATTCCATTGATGAGCGAGGTCAGTTGGTAGAATTTCCTCCCATGCTAGTCCTTTGCACCAAGTGTCCTGGAAAAGTATCTTCGCAGTTATTGACACTGGTGAAAATAATCCAAGTGGGTCGTAGAATCTGGCTGTGGCTTTTAGCATTTGTCTCTTCGTTGCCGGCTCTTCTGGTAGCGTTCCGACGACGTCTTTAGGGTCAAGGCGAAGAGAGTCCGTATGTGTGTTCCAGTTAACACCTAAGACTCGTGTCTCTCTTTTCTCCTCCCGCCCTTCCGCTCTCCATATATCCTTTAACAAATTTGAATTGGTTGCCCACTTTGACATTGGCATTTGTATCTCTCGAAGAAGCCCTGTTATCTCGTAGTATACAGCAATGATTTCATTGTCATCTTCTATACTGGCTGTGAAGTCATCCATGAAAGTTCCTTGATCTAACAGTTTTGTAGCCAAAGGATACTTGTCACAGAATCTGGAAGCCAATTCACGTAGTGTAGCTGATAAAAGGAATGGGCTGCAAGTAAGTCCAAATGGCAAGCGGGTGAATCTATACACTGCCATGTTGTCAGTTGTCTTCCAATCTCCATTTTCCCCTCTCTCTATTTCAAACCACACAAATCTCGTTAAGTCTCTGTCCTTTGTATCCAGACATAACTGCAGAAATGCTTGAGTTCCGTCTCCAATTAAAGCTAGTCGATGGAGTCTGAAGCGGAGTAGTGTTGCCAGGATTTCTGGTAGGAGATTGGGCCCCATCTCCAAGGCGTCATTGAGCGATAGGGATCCCCTTTCATAAGATGATGCATCAAAAATGCATCAAAAACTATTCTCCACTTCGTTGTGCCGTCTCTTTGCTTCCATATAGCATGGTGAGGCAAATAGAAGGTGTCGTTATCTGATTCCTCCTCGGGGGCCATCTCTACATGTCCCTTTGCGAAGTGGTCTGTCATTAGAGCGTGGTATACCTCCTGGAACTGTTTATTTCCATTAAGTTTTTTCTTAAGGGAATCAAAACGTCTCTCAGCGTTCCTGCGATTTGAGTGCAGTATTATTCCTTCCTTTCTTGGTAGGGAGACAACCCTCCTTCCATCTTCCATTTTGAATGACTCATGGAAGCCTGCCAAGATTACTGATTCTCTTGGAGTGTGTGCTCGTTGCTGATCTTCCTTTATCCCTAGCATCTCTAGGACCCAAAATTTTCGTAGATTGTCCTCGGAAGATAGTAATTCTGCATTGGTACTGACGTGGTTTACGGACAGGTGATTCACTGTAGTACCAGACTTATTCCCACTAAGAATCCAACCAAACCTAGAGGGGAGAAGTACCATGGAATTTGAGATCCGTATTGGCTGTTCGTCCCTCATCACCTGCCAATATTGGTCTCCTCCTATCAGAACCTCAATTGTCAGATCGTCTGCATCATCTTGAGGATCAGCTAGTTGCAATTTGTGAAGACGTGATAGATTCTGGATATCACGTGGGACGGTTGGGTGTGGTGAGTACGTGTTTCTACTCTCGAAAGCTGAGATTCGCACGGAATCTTTTGTCCACATTCCAGTTATGCTGAAGTTGGCCAGTCTGCGAGTCATTGATGTACTTAATGTTGCTTCAAATGCAGTGACTGACAGCGCTCTCTGGTCAGTGACTTTCAGCTTCAAGTTATCTATCAGATCCGAGCTGATGAAGCTCGACTGACTCCCGGCGTCAAGAATGCAACGCGTTCTTTTCCGAAGACCAGTTGGTCCGATAACCCAAATCCGAGCTGTTTGGAGGAATGTCAAGTTCGGCATACTAACCTGTATTTTCCCTACAGTTACTCTCACTTGTTCTTTACAGATGGAAATGTGATGCGGTCCCTTACATGTAGCGCAGGACACTTTGTCCTTCTTGCTGCAGTTTCTCAAAGTGTGACTTCTGTTTAGGCACAAGAAACATCGTTGGATAGACTTGAGTTTTTCTATGCGTTGTTTGAGATCTGTCACCTTGGCTCAATTTTGAGCCCAATGGTCTTTTCCTTCGCAAAAAACGCAAAAGGGTAACGTCTTCGTCTTCTGGCCCGTCCTAGTAGTGACTTTCAAGGCAGCAGCAGTTGGGTAATATGAGTTTGAGGTGGTGTTGTTTCCTTTGATTTTCTGCGTTGTCATTGCGCCTTCCACTTCTTCATTTAGAAATTCCATAAGCCTCGTTATGTGCGCTTCGCAAATCTTCTCTCTCTTCGCGTGGATGATCCACCTTCTACAGATGTCATCCGGAAATGCACGTAACAGTTTGGGGGCTAACATTCTCCCATAGTGGTCGACGTTTTCTCCTAATGCCCTTAAAGCCTGTATACGTTTATTACATTCTATATATACACAATTGAGGGCGTTAGGCGTAGCATCGAGAACTGGTTTCATGGTCTCCAGGTAATCCAGATGCGCCTGGATGATGCGGTTCTTATCGCCATATCGTCCAGTAAGAATTCTTTTGATTTCCTCGTATGCATCGGCAGTCACCGCTATACCATCGATCAGCTCCTTTGGTTCTCCCTCCAGGTATCCACGAAGGAAGACGTGCTTGTCGATAGTGTTGATAGTTGGATTGTTGTCTACCGCTGTTTGGAATTGCTCCCAGAACCGGGACCATTTTTCTACGTCTCCTGCGAATGGTTCTAATTTGATAGTGGGTAATTTTACGGAGTGCGTGACGGATAAGGTTGATGGCACTGGTACTGCGGATGAAGGTCTGGAAGGGTCAAGATTCATATTCCCGAACGAATCAGATAGTTTGTCATGAATAACGCGTGTCGAATCATATATCGTACGCTTCGCGACCTCAATGTATTTCTCACACTCTATAACGTCAACGTCATATTCGTCATCTGATAGATGTTCATGAATGTCATTATCGAGGAGAATGAGTTGATCCAAGGCCTCTTGCAATCTCATCCGGTTATATCCGTGATCTATTTCAGCGTCTGACGCTGTCTTTATAATGTCATTACTGAATTTGGTTATGTTCGTTCGCATTGTCTTTCGTTTTCTCTTCAACAACATTAACGCCTTGTTTCCGTTCTCGTCTGCCATGCTCGTGAAATATTTCTTTAAACAGGCTGCTTATATTTAAGACCGTTCTAATTCCTAATAAATAATATTATGTTGCTTCTTGTTTGAGACCGAAGGGGGAGGGCTTTTCTATTACGTTGCTACAGTAATCCGCTAGATAGCAGCATTAGTCACATATACGTTCTAAGATTCCTGTAGCACTCTTTGCATCTATGAAATCAAGATGGAGGCTCCCTCCTCAAAATGAATTACTGGCCAAACTCTCAACTAAGGGATCTAGCATTTAGCTATACAACCTCAAATTAATACATAACTGGCAAGCATTCAATTAATTATACTCCCGTATAAGTAGGCAATTAGGATACGGTACTTATCAGCGTTCTCCAAGTCTCGTGCGTACTATGTGATTCTGACGTGGCGCGTGTTTACAGCTACGGTCACTTACATCAATTCCAAAATAAACTATTTGAAACTCGTGTTAGTGTATCATACCTGCCAACTTTTGAAAAGGGCTATCAGTAAAACTCACGCGCGGCAAAAACATTAACGATTTTCGACATACCCCGGCTTGACGAAAATAATAATACTTCTGGGCTACAAAATACAATAATTCATGCTTTAAACAGGATACTTCAATGAAATCATATCTACTTACATGATTTGTAGATGAACATAACAAACAAGAAGAAATCCATGTTAATCAGCAGCAGGCGTGGTGAATATTGGTTTGGAGCAGACATAACAGGACTTCCTTGATAGATTAAGCTGATATACGATAATTGAAAAAGGCTTTAAACAATAAAACTTGTTTAACGTAACACAGGCAAGAAATAATGTAATACACACTGCAAATCACATGCTAGTTCGACTTTTAAGTCATGGTTGTGGCCTTTTTAGCTTCCTGCAAACAGTCTTGAGAAAATGTTTTGTCATAACAGGGACCAGAACTCCTGGTCTTCAAAATAGAAATAGACTCCAGAGATTCATTGGACATGGATGACCTGAACAGTGTTCTATTTTTCTTCACAAGGCTAAAAAAAAAAACGTTCACATTCTGCATTGCTATGGGGTATGGTGAGAATAGAGAGCAATACTCTATAAATTCGGTTATACTTAAGAAGTCCATCGGCTCCACGAATTCTTGATATTTGTGCCCAACTGGAATCACTTGCAGCATCTTGATGTGCAGCCGGGGGCGTGGTGGCTCAGCGGTCTAGCTGTATGCCTCTCACCAAGGCGGTCCGGGTTCGATTCCCGGTCAATGCATGTGAGATTTTCAAAGTGAAATGCCACGTCCTGTGGTTCGGATTCCACGTAAAAAGGAGGTCCCGTGGCTCATGATCTCTAGATTAACGGTCACGTTAAACTACAAGCTTCCTTTTTGATGTGCAGCCAAAGTGTCATCTACCTGAAGAGCTGTGAACTGCCTCTGAAGCTCATTCTCCACCTCATCTGTAGTTTCATTCTCTTCCTTGCATAACATGATAGGAAACTTTTCCAAGAAAAAACGAATGGAAGATAACTGTGCATCTTCAATTTTGTCTAACCTAGCAACTTGAGCATTCTTTAACACGTCATCCTTGAGTGGAAACTTGTTGATGATGTAGTCACAGGCAGTACAAAAGTAGTTTCTCACTGATGAAAAGAAAAGGGATTTATCTGTATCCGGTCCGTTCTGAAGGCCTTAACAACTTCAGATGATGCATTTTTTGCCATTTTATTTACAATACATGTCGTTTTCGTGCGACCACAACTATATTTCTTTGCAACTTCTGATGTGGGAAACATCTTCTTAAATAAAGCACCAGCATGATCAGCCGCACTTAAGGGCACATTGTGTTCCACCAAAAAGGAAGTAAACAGACACTCGGCCCTAATTACGTCACAGTCAACGTTTCCAGACTTAGCAAAAAAGGTGTTTATTTTCTTGCTTATCTTCCTTCGATTTAACGTAACTAATGTGTTTACCGCACTTCACATGATTACTTGAATCATTTTTTCCACCATGTGCAATATTAATATCACACCCACATACCGTGCAAAAGGCAAATTTTTCTCCCTTTCTTGATTTTAGTATGCACGGAAAATCCACCGAGTATGATTCTTTAAATGTCTGGAAGTACTGTTTCTTGTTGGATTTGTTCATTCTCGATATCTACTAAAACATCGAAAGGAACCTGGATCACTGAACGTCACATAAAATTATAACAAAACACTTAAGACAGCCAACACTTCATTAAAACATGTCAAGACACACAAAGCCATTAAATGAAAACGACGCCAACCTCGTGAAGAAAGAATATGCACATGGTAGAAAAAAAACACACACACACGTGGAACGAATGTAATTAGTCCAAGAAATACAGGAAACTGCGAAGCACGAAGTTATAGCACAAAAACTCGAACGCTTCATTAAAATATGCCATAACCTTAAAAGACGAAAACATTCAAGGAACGCCAACTTCGCGAACAATGAACAATGCTAACGTGGTCAAAGAATATGGTTTAAATCGCAACGAGCGAACGGAGCGGAACAAAGAATATGCGAAGCAGAGCCTGTCGACACATGGAAGAACGGTTATCCCGGCTTCAAATTCAATTACAAACGACGACACAACCATCACACGGTTAAAAGTACGAAACATATCAAAGAACGAGCTATCGACTATCGTGGACTTGCCTTCGACCCACGCAAACAATCGATTGTACGGAAGTGGGCGGTATTATCGAATGTAAATTATCGTTTCAAATTTTGTCCGCAAAATCGTAAAATGACACCGTTCATCCGTAAAACCGTAAAATGCTGCAATTTCCGTAAATTTTACGGATAAACCGTAAAAGTTGGCAGGTATGGTGTATCCTCGTTGCTCGCTCCCAATTCCCGTGTTTTTCGGCACCAATATGTTGGGGAATTTACGTAAGCGAGGCCTATATATAATGCGCACTGAAACTCTCAGTCTTAGACTATTTCTTTATTTACACAACAATGCAAAGAATATATATATATAAAAAACTACAATGGATAGATTGAGTCTAGAGAGTCTCAATCTCAGCGCTAGTAAGCGCTTCTAAGATCCTTCACACACATATTGTAGGGAAAGTCTACGGCACTGCAATTAAACTTCTGGGTGAACCGAGTAGCTCAATTATGCAGTCTAATTAGGAGCCTGAACATAATAATAATAATAATAACTTGACTCCTACAGCAAGATGACCGTCGCCATGAAGAAAGAAATGGACCGTGTCGTGCCCCATGATATAATGTCTAGCATTATGGGCTAGATATTGCAGAAGGAAGATAGCAGGGTGCTATCTCAGCACCGGGCAGTCCAGAAAGTGATGAGTACGAATTAAATATATTTAATTTTGACGGGGAGGAATCATGAATAATTAATTGGGAAATTGTGTGTTGTAAATAATTTTGCTTTGCTGTGTGTAAATGTAGATTCGTTTCGCTGACATAATGATTTAAATAGCATCACGTGACTTTGTTGTAAATATTAGATATATTTTTCTTGTGTGTTTTTCTTGGGTTTTAACCCGTGGCTTTGTTTATAGAGTGCTTGCTTTCATGTTACTAGCGCACATGAATGCGAGGCGCTATCGAGATTATTTACGGCTGAAACCTTAGATAAGGGTGATAAATGGGACTGAATTTAAATTTTGTGTTAGACAATGGGGAAAATTTCCTGTCTTTTGGTTTAGAATTGCCCAGGCAAATGCTAGTATTGTTTTGCTTTGTGCAACATTTTGTTGTTCTGTAGTCATATCTTAGATTTTGTTGTTTTCAATTTTTATATTCTGGATCTGGAGTACAATTGGAGGTCAGTTGATCAAGCATTGAGATGTATATGTGCTATGTGTGATAATTTTTCGAATAGTGAGCAGGATTTGGACATGGTGATCCATTTTCCGTTGCTACTAATGCTTCAGTATACGTACCTGAGGGGCGTATTGCTGATATAAGAATCTTGATACCCAAGGGGGGTCTGTCAAGAATATGATGTTCTTATGATGTATTTTATTACGCGATTTCAGAGCCAGGAGGCTATGCAGAATTCAGGCCGAGGCTTGGAGATTCTGGTGACACACAATATGGCACGTTGGAGCTTGATAGACCTATGTACTCAGATCCTTGAATATTGATATGTGGTAGCTTGCGCACTATGCATTCCTTTCACTAATGAGTAGAGACCTTGCCTCGTAAATTATAGCTAGATTTTTGTGTTAATTGGGAAGCTGCCCATGCCTTCATCTAAATATTTCAGACTGTATTAATCAAAATGTCACTTGTATTTTGTATTCAGCCCGCTGGGGCAGGTTGTTTTGTTGTTGCTGTTGCTTGGATTGCCGCCAAGCATTGTAAAGTGTCAGTTTAAAGGTTGCTGACGGCACACCGATATCCTTGTTGTCACGTGGTTGCTCTGTTTTGTTTTTGAATGATTTAAGACCGACTGATCGGCAGTCAATAAGTGTAAATATACAATCCGTGAATGATTGACTTTTTATGTAAAGGTAGACTATGTCAGTGCATTTATATTTTATATTAGCCATTTAGTGTGTATTCCAATAATTATCATGATTTCCAACTCGCAGCACGGGAATCCACGACTTAATCGTGTGTTCGATCGGAAGTGAATTCTCGTCAAGTACTCAAATCTTTCTTTGTCCGACGCGCGCACAAACACAATTAACTTGTTTCTTTGCTAATTTTTGTACTTTTTATATTTTGTTAACTGTAATATTCTCTGAGGTGACATCTTAGTACGCCTCGTTTTACAACTGTCTAAGTTGTTGTTCTTGAGGTAGCTCTTTCTTGGGCTGGAGTTTTGAAACAGTTCTTTTATTTTGACGGCTATCGCGGGCTGGGGACGCTTGGTGAGCAAATGCACGCGGGACTTTCCGGGTCCACAGTGGTTTGTTGGCTGTGTGTTCACTGTCTAAGGGTCGAGTGTGGGTTACTGGGTCACTCGCACGTCACTTGTGATGGACCAATGAACCATGACACCATACAAGAGTGGATATTTTATTGTTATGTTCCATTAGTCCGTATTAAATTGTTTTTGTTTTAACCTGTCATATATTTCATTTATAACTAAGTTCCTTTATGAATCCTGGAAATTATAAGAAGCACGTTTCTGCTCATATTACTTTTTATGGACCGATCACGACCCCGAACGTCCGTCTTGTGTAGTGCTTCTTTTTCCAAGGGTACATAAAAAGAACAATGTCGCCGAGTAACGTGGGGCATGAGGATATACCCGACCGAGCTTTCGTGGTGATTTTTTAATGTATTGTGTACAAAGGCGCAAAATGTCAAAACTGTGGAAAGCAATATGGAATGGCTAGACCAGTGAAACATTTTGTACTTGCAATTAGATCACCGGATGTGATAATTTTATTAAAGTAGTTCAAGGACAGATTGAAACAATGGACGGCAGTATAAATGGCTTGGTGAAAGAATTGAGTAAGCTGGAACTCAAGTCAGGAGAACGATGGAAAGAGAGAAGGAACAGCAGGAGTTAAAGCAGACACTTGAGATTAATAACAATTCGGTATTAGCGAGATTATCTAATATAGAATCCAATCAAGCTGGTAGTAATGAAGACGTCGATAAACGACTAGATAAAATTAAGGATCATATTAGAAAAGACTGGAGTAAAATGACTGCTGAGTCCAAGGATGACAGATTGATGATAATAAAACGGCTAGGCGAAAATTGCACTAGAATACAGGCAATAGAAGAAAATATAAAACTTAAATTTCAAGACAGAACAACCGTCTTGTTAAAAGCGAACTAAAATCATTGGAAAGAGGGACCTTACTTGAGTCATTATTGGACAAAAATAAAGAGGATAGTCTGGACAAGGAAGTGTTGTCAAACAATTCGGAGAATGGCAGGAGTCCTGGTACAGTAAACACGCAGTTATTTCAAGGTTACGAAGGTCGAACATCTACACCGCAGGAGGGTAAACTACCTACCCAAGTAGTACAGATTATTAGAGCGAATGAATTCTGTCCTAATAAGTTCATTCCTGACACGGGAACCACCCCTAAATCTTTTCTCAAAGAACTTGATGACTTCTTTTTAGATCAGAATTTAAGCCCGGAGCGACAACTAAGGATGGTAGAAAGATATCTTGGAGGTGCGGCATTAATTTGGTTTTTGAGCTTCCGTTACACCTTTGAAACAATGGCTGGTTTTAAGGAGGCATTTCTGAAGAAATTTTGGAGTGAAAGCCACCAACAAAATTTGAGACTAGATTTATACGCTAGAAAGTACCATAGTTCACCACAAACTAAGTTTGCTGAATATTTCACTAGACAGATGTTAAATCTGCGGGATCTGGACAACCCGCCGAATGAACAAGACATGATTACTACAATAAGTAAGCAACTTCCCATTAACGAGCAGCAATTCTTAGCCGCCGCTAACGTAAGCTCAGCCATAGAAGCGGAGGAACTCTTACGTCATCTCGATGAAACAAATAATCAGTTTCACGGAAGGGAAAGGAGACAGATTGAAAGTGTCAACACGGCTGAGGTCGTTAAGCCACAGGTGACTCACACCAAGACACAAGGTACTACTACTGGGAATAACCCGAGGCGAGGTAACGAGGATGCAAATGAGACGAGATTTCAGCCACGATACTACGACAATCAGAGAGAAAGATATTATAATGACGGAAGATATAATCAGCGCAGGTATCAACAGGAACGTTATTATGGACGGCAGGAGACACCATATTTAAACACAAATTGTGCTAAATGTTCCGGCATAGCTCAACAAAATGACAGTGTTTCGCCCCAATGTGCAATTGGGCTCTTCAGTTGGTTAAAGCACACCTCACCAAGACACTGTCTAGTACACACTGGGAAGGACATTGCAAGACGTATTTGATACATGTGTATCCACGTCACGAGCAAAGCCAGTGCACGATGGGAGTCGAAACTCCACTCCAAAGCAATTATAACCTTACCTTGGCATTGAATATATAATTTTCAAAAGAAAAATATATGTATTGTCCGTTGAGCCATTATATATTTAAACACACCATATCGAAGAGGAAATTATGATAACCGATATAATCAGGGTTGGCAAGGAAGACGGTACGATGATCGGGCCGGCGGAAGGAACCAACGGTATCATGAAAAATCCGAACCACAGGATGAGCATCGAAACTGGAATCAGAGACACGAGGAATCACAGCGGTATCTTGACGAGCTGCACGCTATAGGAGAAGAAGGAAAAGACCGTTGGGAACGCGTAATGGACAAGCGCCGGAATCCAGACACTCACAATGAGGAAGGCGGAACAAGTCGAGTGTTGGAAGCCATGCACATAGAGACGCAGAGATACTTGGATCAGCTGCATGGAGAGCAAGCAAATAGAGCAACTGACCAGGAAGACGAACGAAGCTCACCAGCACGAGGTGTGAGGGAACGCAGCCCGGTGGGGAAGAGAAACACCAGTTCGACGCAAAAAACGAATCACTACTAGAAGAAGAGGGCGATGCGAACGACTTCGAAGAACAACTGAGAAGCGGACGAAGTTATAAGGAAGATGACATCACGGACGACTTCAAAGAACAACTACAGGAGCGGCTGAAAGGAGTGCAATTAACGGGTGCGGAGAAGGAGAGACTTGAAATCTGTATAAATTCAACGAGACACGAATCTACGGGTCAGATACCCATGGTTTTGCACCACAACAGAACACCGGAGAGATCGTGGGATAATGTTGTCACTTGCCCATGTGATCTCATGCCAGCACATGAGTTACGAATCCAAAACACTTTTACACACATGAGACCTCAAGCGGACCGAAGATTGAGAAGAGTAAGAGGGAAGAGATTCCACCGAGAATTGGTTGAAAATGAACTAGTCTTGATTAAGAAGCCTCCGTTATCTGATCCTTCAAACAAGGTATTTCACAAGTTTTGCGTCTGATATCGGGAACCGTTCAAAGATAATCCAAAATCTTGGAAATAATGCAAATAGAGTGCAAGAGTTAAGCACGGGTACGCAAGCAGTTTATAATATCACTAACATGAAAATCTACAATAAACCGGAGCCATGGGAGTCGAGAAGAAACGACATCGTAGCAGCAAATTACGTGGATGTGTGAGATCGCACCAAATATACGGGGCACGAGTGAGCCAGCACTTAGAGGAAAAGGTAAACATTGGTCTGTTTATAAGTTGTAATGTGAGCAGTCTGAGATAGCTATGTTGACACCTATTGTTTGAGTGAATGGCAGCGAGAGAGAAGGGGAGACTCGTCTGGCCTGAGGCAGCGAGCAATTGGAATGCGCTCATTAAGTGGCGAGTGGCCGAGCTCTGAATAACAGCAGGGGCGTTTGGAAATTAATAAATTTGAGGGGATATGCCACTGTCTGACTGATGTGCTTTTTGGTAGTGAAAATTGACTTCTACCTAAGTTCAATTTCCACCTCTTAAGGGGTGAATGAGCCCTTAACTGTATGCCTACATTAAGTCCTCAAATAATTTTTATTTCTTCAGCTACAATACAGCTCAGTTGAGAAAAAGTTTGGTCATGTTGGAAATATCAGTCTGTCTGGGTGAACAATGTAACTTGTCGATGTCGCCAGTGGAGCAACGCCAAGTTACCGTAATTATAGCCGATTCTTAGAATAAAAGAAAGGCAGGTGCAAGCGAAATATCCGTTCACCTGTTCAACCGAGAAGTGTAAATTTTTCCTGGTCTTAAACACGAGAGAAGGGAGCTCATAGGCCAACTGAAGAAGGAGTTTGTGACCAGACATGAGAGTGGGAGAAAGGTCACCGATTTATTTGAAATATAGCCAATGAGAGCAAGACGCCAACTTTGACCGCGCTAATTGTTTGCGCGCGAATTCTGATAAATGTGTTCCCACGATGCAATTTTCTGCACGCGAGTGTCATTTGTTTGTGCTGATTTTTACAAATCGAATGAGATGTATTTGAAGTTTGTGCGAATATTATTACTATTTTTGTGGAGCAAATTAGCCCTTCCACGTGAAATTTGTATGAAACACATAAATATTGCTGTCGGTGAATAGACGCAGTCACAATTTTATCTATTTTTGAGCAAGAAGGGTGTCACTCTGTCTGTGGACAAGGCACTTTGAAAGACTAACTTTTGCGGGTGCGATGGCAGCACGAAGGACTCTGAAAATTTTGTTGTGATGCGTGACTGGCAACTTATAGTATAATGTTTGTGTATTAGGTGGAAAACTGTCCACATATTGTAGGTAAAGTCTACGGCACCGCAATTAAACTTCTGGGTAAACAGAGTAGCTCAATTATGCAGTCTAATTAGGAGCCTGAACATAATAATAATAACTTTACGCCTACAGCAAGATGACTGTCGCCATGAAGAAAGAAATGGACCGTGTCGTGTCCCATGGCATAATGTCTAGCATTATGGGCTAGATAATGCAGAAGGAAGATAGCAGGGTGCTATCTCAGCACCGGACAGTCCAGAAAGTGATGAGTACGAATTAAATATATTTAATTTTGACGGGGAGGAATCATGAATAATTAATTGGGAAATTGTGTGTTGTAAATAATTTTGCTTTGCTGTGTGTAAATGTAAATTCGTTTCGCTGACATAATGATTTAAATAGCATCACGTGACTTTGTTGTAAATATTAGATATATTTTTCTTGTGTGTTTTTCTTGGGTTTTAACCCATTGCTTTGTTTATAGAGTGCTTGCTTTCATGTTACTAGCGCACATGAATGCGAGGCGCTATCGAGATTATTTACGACTGAAACCTTAGATAAGGGTGATAAATGGGACTGAATTTAAATTTTGTGTTAGACAATGGGGAAAATTTCCTGTCTTTTGGTTTAGAATTGCCCAGGCAAATGCTAGTATTGTTTTGCTTTGTGCAACATTTTGTTGTTCTGTAGTCATATCTTAGATTTTGTTGTTTTTAATTTTTATATTCTGGATCTGGAGTACAATTGGAGGTCAGTTGATCAAGCATTGAGATGTATATGTGCTATGTGTGATAATTTTTCGAATAGTGAGAAGGATTTGGACATGGTGATCCATTTTCCGTTGCTACTAATGCTTCAGTATACGTACCTGAGGGGCGTATTGCTGATATATGAATCTTGACACCCAAGGGGCGTCTGTCAAGAATATGATGTTTTTATGATGTTTTTATGATGTATTTTATTACGCGATTTCAGAGCCAGGAGGCCATGCAGAATTCAGGCCGAGGCATGGAGATTCTGGTGACACACAATATGGCACGTTGGAGCTTGATAGACCACAGGGCTACCAGCGACTCACTTTTCTCACTATTATTCACTATTTTCAAAGCAGCCTCACTTTTCTCACTATTTGATGAAATTACTCACTATTCTCACTTTTTTAACAAAACTGGTCACATTCTGCGTTAAAAAAGTGACAGTCAGTCTGAAAGACTTGACTTTGTATCATTTTAAGTGCTACAAATGCTGAAAAATGCTAGAAAGGCTGGAGGCTTCTCGCTTCGTTCGAAGCCAAAGACTCTTGACATGTTAGAAAATTATCTGCATTATCTTGCTTATCGTGTTTCAAATTCGCGGGGACTTGCCCCTTCCATCCAGTCTAAAAACACTTATAGTGGGCGATGTATTGAAGATAGAGATATGCTCTCGCGGACTTTTTTGTAGAACTTTTCATGCTGACCAATTCTTACGCTCATAGTATATTGATATTTTTAACGGTTTGCCCAGCGTAAGCTTAAGAAGCGCACGGACGCCAAGTTTGTTTTCGACTTTTCCACTGAAATCGTTACTGCTTGGCTTCCTTTGATCATACATAACTTATTTTCTATAGAATCTTTCCTCGAGGTATCCTTTACAGAATGGTGAAAACCGCATCAAAATCCATCCAGTGGTTCTCGAGATTACCCGTGACAGCCAAGAATCGGGGATTTTTGTCTTATACTAACGAAGTAGAGATTGTCGGGGTACACATGCACCAAGCGGTACTATGACATCACACACCTCAGTGCATCTGGGTGCATTTCGTCCATCACCATAACGTAACGCCAGATCCCAGCGTAACGACGAAGTCGACAAGATCATTTAAAATGATAAAATGGTCTTGTGCACAATCAGATTGCTTGAAACGACACATAATATACCCATGAATGGGTAGTTCGTTTTTCTACCACCGGTGCCTGAGTGCGCTGCCGGCAGCGAGCCAGGCGGCCAGAAAGCATAAAAAGCTTCCATGGTGCAATACCACAGCCGGAGCCGTGCAGCGATCAACGGAAATTTTAACAAAGGTGTTGTGACGGAAAGGAGCGTGGCGTCACCGTATATTCTAGTATTTCACAATTTATCAAAGGTAAGTCAATAGTTGGCCTTACACTGACAAATTTTCCGTCGGTTTTAGAATGACATACCGACCCTGTCTGTCACTTAAAAAGGGAAAGGATGCTGAAAAATTCCTGCAATCAAAATGTTATCAGGCTAGTGCTCTAAAAGATGATACTTGCCCCACTCAGATTGCGTTTGTAGTATATAGTGCAATTTTTTTTGAAACATTTTCAAAAGTATTTTAATTACAGCAACCTATGATACATGTTATGTATGAAGAAGTGTCAAATTTATTCATATTGCTCTTGAGTAGGTTCTGCCAGGCAGAAGGATTGATGAGTACCAGTGAATTTTTGAAAGAATCTTTCATCATGGATGGCAAAAATTTTATGGAATTGAAAAATGTTGACTGGGAAGAGTGCTGAACGTCTCCTGATCGATTAGAGCAGTAGTGAACTGCAAGTATTGAAGTTTCATCAAGAGGCGGCAAAGCACTTGCTTAACAAGTCCATCCTTAATACTGGAAAGGATGCCAAGCACTTGAAATGCTTGCAGCATCAGGCCATCAAAGAAAGTAAGTGTCTGATGAGCATTGTCTTTGTTTACAAAATGTTGCAGCTGACTTTAAAAGATGTGTACGAAGAGAAGCTTCGCAGTGAATGGAAGCTGTTGCAGCCAGAAAATCTCCCACGTTTTAAGGAAAGTCCAAGGATTGACCTTTATTGGCATCAAATTTTTGACATTTTCGACTTTACTGGGCAGGCAAAATATACGCTTGTGAGCATAGTCATGAAAGCCATCCTACCAGCAGCTCATAGAAGCTCAGATGTGGAATGTGGAATTCGGAATCAAGAAATCAACTTCCGGCAGATAGAGCCGCAATGGAAGAGCGCACCCTGAATGCTCGATTGAGCATTCGTGACGGTATGAAGGAGTTCGGTGGGCGGGCTGAAGCAGTTCCCATCACAAAGGCTCTTCTGAAAGCGGCTGCTGGCGCTCACAACAAATATGAAAACTATTTAGAGGCTAAGCACAGAGGAAGAGCAAAGGAGAAAGGAAGAGGTGGAGGATATTCGGCGCAAGCAAGAAGAGCAGGAAAAAACTCAAGTTAAAGAAAGGAGATAGGAAAATTACAGGAAGAGTTCAGGAAGGCAAAAGAAGTGGAAGAAGAGGAGAGACAAGCTTCTGATGACCTAATTGATGAGGCCAACCAAAAGCTAAAAGCTGCTTTGGTAAAGGGTGATCTGAAAAGTGCAAAAATTGCCAAGGTATGCGAGAAGGTGCCCGCAGCATGCGATCCCGGGCCGAAGATCTCCGCAAAAAGCAGTCGGAGCCACTAAGGAAGAAAGTCGGGAAACGACGGCGCGATGAAAACAGCGACTATCCAGATGACCCCGACACTTGAATTTATTTTTAAGACTGATGACAACGTGTGAATTTTATCTTACGACTGATGATATCTACTTTTCTTTCTATGTGGCAGTACGACAGTATTATTTGTTTTACAGTGTTTTTTTTTCCTGGGCCGGCCCCGTGGTGTTGGGGTAGCGCGCCTGCCTCTCACCCGGCTCCGTCAGGGATTTTAGAAACTGACGTGAGGGCTGGAACGGTGTGCACTCAGCCTCGTGAGGACAATTGAGTAGCTGTCTGACAGTGAGACAGCGCCCCAATCACGAAAACCAAGATTAATGGCTGAGCGGATCCGATGCACTGATCGTGTGTCACCCCAATATCTGCAGGCCAAATGGCTGGGCAGCGGTTGCTTGGTAGGCCTAGGCCCTTCACAGGCTGTAGTGCCAGGGGTTATTATTTATTATATGTTTTTTTTCCTAGTAAGGTGTGCATTATGGCATAAACATTGTTTTATCTTAAGACTAATGATATCTATTTTTATTCTTTTGTGCCAGTATGGCAGTATTATTTGTTTTAGTTTTTTTTTTTTCTAGTAAAGATTCCATTATAACATACACATTGTTTTGTATTCCAGATTTATATTTTTGTTTTACGATTTAAATTTCTTGAGTGTTGCATTGATTTTACAATCCATTATTTCAAAGTGTCCTCTCTAACTACATGAAAAATCATGAACAGTACTCAGAGATATTAACATAGGTGCAATTTTGTTGACATTTTCGGGGGGCTAATTTGTTTTTCAGATACACATTCCTAAAAATTTGTCTATTTCAAAACAGTTTTGTCACATTTTTGGGGGGCTATGGTTGGTTTTGGGGAGGCTTAGCCACCCAAGGCCCCCCTGCCTAATTGCGCCTACAGATATCAACAAAAGATCAAAATGAACCAGATATACGGCCATAAATGCGAATAATGCTATGAATTTACTCACTATTTACTCACTTTTTCATGCATAAACTCACCTTTTTTTCACTTTTTTGAAAGAAAACACTCACTATTTCACTATTTTTGGACGAGTGAGTGGATGGGAGCCCTGTGACCTATGTACTCAGATCCTTGAATATTGATATGCGGTAGCTTGCGCACTATGCATTCCTTTCACTAATGAGTCGAGACCTTGCCTCGTAAATTATGGCTTGATTTTTGTGTTAATTTGGAAGCTGCCCATGCCTTCATCTAAATATTTCAGACCGTATTAATCGAAATGTCACTTGTATTTTGTATTCAGACCGCTGAGGCAGGTTGTTTTGTTGTTGCTGTTGCTTGGATTGCCGCCAAGCATTGTAAAGTGTCAGATTAAAGGTCGCTGATATCCTTGTTGTCACGTGGTTGCTCTGTTTTGTTTTTGTATGACTTAAGACCGACTGATCGGCAGTCAATAAGTGTAAATATACAATCCGTGAATGATTGACTTTTTATGTAAGGGAAGACTATGTCAGTGCATTTATATTTTATATTAGCCATTTAGTGTGTATTCCCATAATTATCATGATTTCCAACTCGCAGCACGGGAATTCACGACTTAATCGTGTGTTCGATCGGAAGTGAATTCTCGTCAAGTACTCAAATCTTTCTTTGTCCGACCGCGCGCACAAACACAATAAACATGTTTCTTTGCTAATTTTTGTACTTTTTATATTTTGTTAACTGTAATATTCTCTGAGGTGACATCTTAGTACGCCTCGTTTTACAACTGTCTAAGTTGTTGTTCTTGAGGTAGCTCTTTCTTGGGCTGGTGTTTTGAACCAGTTCTTTTATTTTGACGGCTATCGCGGGCTGGGGACGCTTGGTGAGCAAACCACGCGGGACTTTCCGGGTCCACAGCTGGTTTGTTGGCTGTGTGTTCACTGTCTAAGGGTCGAGTGTGGGTTACTGGGTCACTCGCACGGCACTTGTGACGGGCCAATGAACCATGACACCATACAAGGGTGGATATTTTATTGTTATGTTCTATTAGTCTGTATTAAATTGTTTTTGTTTTAACCTGTCATATATTTCATTTATAACTTTAAGTTCCTTTATGAATCCTCGAAATTATAAAAAGCACGTTTCTCCTCATATTACTTTTTATGGACCGATCATGACCCCGAACGTCTGTCTTGTGTAGTGCTTCTTTTTCCAAGGGTACAATACATGTGAGATTTTCGAAGTGAAATGCCATGTCCTATGATTCGGATTCCACATAAAGAGGATCCAGTGGTTCATGATCACCAGATTAACGATCACATTAGGCCACAAGCTTCCATGCTTTTACCCTTTCATATGTACGTTATGTAAATTTCTGAGTCTAGGCACAAGTTAGCCTATTCGAATCCATCTCATGGTTTTAAACGGTGTGTTGTGATATTACCCACGACCGGTCAAAATCTAACACTCTACAGTCGACTGAATTGAATTTTGTGCTTACTTTCACTTTATAGTAAGCTTCTCATTCCTACTCATTTAATTCACACGGATCAAGTAGCCTGCACAAGGCTTACACATCACACGCATTGCGCAAGTAGATGCCCTGGGTGCTACATTTGTTTTCACAATGCAATAAGTCAGTGTTTTTTTATGAAAACTAGTAAATGTATATCACACCTTCAAAAAATGGGTGGAATAGTTGATGTGCCAATCGGCACAAATCTCCATGCCTAAAACCCCTAGCCTGGCATCGAACCCTTGCCTGTGGAGGAGATGCGAGTCCCGCCTAAAATCGAACCCTGTGGCCCCAGAACCTAAGACACATGGGAGTGAATTTTATTGGTGGGACATCATCATTTGGGTCCCCAATTGAACAATATGTACTTTCTGTAACAATTTCCCCTCTCGCTGAATGTAGACTCTGCCGAGTTATCCCGGTGTGGAACAGTTAACAAGACCACCCTGTGAGTTCCCACTCCAACGCCCCGCAAAGCTGTCGCCGCTGAAAGTGTTTGCCCTATGTCCAGTCCCTCCAATTGACACCCCGCCAAACTGGTGCCTGGCTCAAGTACTACCAGATGTGACAATTATTGCTTCCCACGTACATTCCTTGTCCAAGAAATTCTAAGAAGCGTCCTGCGTTAGGAACATCCTCCTTCCGTTCCACTTCATTTCGCCTTTTCCTGTATGATCCAATCAGCTCGCTATACAGTGGCTTGGCATCATTTAAGATACAGTGGCTTGGCGTCATTTAAGAATATTTAAACATAAATTGTGCTAAATGTTCCGGCATAACTCAACAAAATGACAGCGTTTCGCCCCGGTGTGCCATTGGGCTCTTCAGTTGGTTAAAGCACACCTCACCAAGACACTGTCTAGTACACACTGGGAAGGCCATTGCAAGACGTATTTGATACATGTGTATCCACGTCACGAGCAAAGCCAGTGCACTATGGGAGTCGAAACTCCACTCCAAAGCAATTATAACCTTACCTTGGCATTGAATATATAATTTTCCAAAGAAAATTTGTATTGTCCGTTGAGCCATTATATATTTAAACACAAATTGTGCTAAATGTTCCGGCATAACTCAACAAAATGACAGCGTTTCGCCCTGGTGTGCCATTGGGCTCTTCAGTTGGTTAAAGCACACCTCACCAAGACACTGTCTAGTACACACTGGGAAGGCCATTGCAAGACGTATTTGATACATGTGTATCCACGTCACGAGCAAAGCCAGTGCACTATGGGAGTCGAAACTCCACTCCAAAGCAATTATAACCTTACCTTGGCATTGAATATATAATTTTCCAAAGAAAATTTGTATTGTCCGTTGAGCCATTATATATTTAAACACAAATTGTGCTAAATGTTCCGGCATAACTCAACAAAATGACAGCGTTTCGCCCTGGTGTGCCATTGGGCTCTTCAGTTGGTTAAAGCACACCTCACCAAGACACTGTCTAGTACACACTGGGAAGGCCATTGCAAGACGTATTTGATACATGTGTATCCACGTCACGAGCAAAGCCAGTGCACTATGGGAGTCGAAACTCCACTCCAAAGCAATTATAACCTTACCTTGGCATTGAATATATAATTTTCCAAAGAAAAATATGTATTGTCCGTTGAGCCATTATATATTTAAACACAAATTGTGCTAAATGTTCCGGCATAACTCGACAAAATTACAGCGTTTCGCCCCGGTGTGCCATTGGGCTCTTCAGTTGGTTAAAGCACACCTCACCAAGACACTGTCTAGTACACACTGGGAACGTGGATACACGTATCAAATACGTCTTGCAATGGCCTTCCCAGTGTGTACTAGACAGTGTCTTGGTGAGGTGTGCTTTAACCAACTGAAGAGCCCAATGGCACACCGGGGCGAAACGCTGTCATTTTGTTGAGTTATGCCGGAACATTTAGCACAATTTGTGTTTAAATATATAATGGCTCAACGGACAATACATATTTTTCTTTGGAAAATTATATATTCAATGCCAAGGTAAGGTTATAATTGCTTTGGAGTGGAGTTTCGACTCCCATAGTGCACTGGCTTTGCTCGTGACGTGGATACACATGTATCAAATACGCCTTGCAATGGCCTTCCCAGTGTGTACTAGACAGTGTCTTGGTGAGGTGTGCTTTAACCAACTGAAGAACCCAAAGGCACACCGGGGTGAAACGCTGTCATTTTGTTGAGTTATGCCGGAACATTTAGCACAATTTGTGTTTAAATATATAATGGCTCAACGGACAATACATATTTTTCTTTGGAAAATTATATATTCAATGCCAAGGTAAGGTTATAATTGCTTTGGAGTGGAGTTTCGACTCCCATAGTGCACTGGCTTTGCTCGTGACGTGGATACACATGTATCAAATACGCCTTGCAATGGCCTTCCCAGTGTGTACTAGACAGTGTCTTGGTGAGGTGTGCTTTAACCAACTGAAGAACCCAAAGGCACACCGGGGCGAAACGCTGTCATTTTGTTGAGTTATGCCGGAACATTTAGCACAATTTGTGTTTAAATATATAATGGCTCAACGGACAATACATATTTTTCTTTGCAAAATTATATATTCAATGCCAAGGTAAGGTTATAATTGCTTTGGAGTGGAGTTTCGACTCCCATAGTGCACTGGCTTTGCTCCTGACGTGGATACACATGTATCAAATACGTCTTGCAATGGCCTTCCCAGTGTGTACTAGACAGTGTCTTGGTGAGGTGTGCTTTAACCAACTGAAGAGCCCAATGGCACACCGGGGCGAAACGCTGTCATTTTGTTGAGTTATGCCGGAACATTTAGCACAATTTGTGTTTAAATATATAATGGCTCAACGGACAATAAATATTTTTCTTTGGAAAATTAAATATTCAATGCCAAGGTAAGGTTATAATTGCTTTGGAGTGGAGTTTCGACTCCCATAGTGCACTGACTTTGCTCGTGACGTGGATACACATGTATCAAATACGCCTTGCAATGGCCTTCCCAGTGTGTACTAGACAGTGTCTTGGTGAGGTGTGCTTTAACCAACTGAAGAACCCAAAGGCACACCGGGGTGAAACGCTGTCATTTTGTTGAGTTATGCCGGAACATTTAGCACAATTTGTGTTTAAATATATAATGGCTCAACGGACAATACATATTTTTCTTTGGAAAATTATATATTCAATGCCAAGGTAAGGTTATAATTGCTTTGGAGTGGAGTTTCGACTCCCATAGTGCACTGGCTTTGCTCGTGACGTGGATACACATGTATCAAATACGCCTTGCAATGGCCTTCCCAGTGTGTACTAGACAGTGTCTTGGTGAGGTGTGCTTTAACCAACTGAAGAACCCATGGGCACACCGGGGCGAAACGCTGTCATTTTGTTGAGTTATGCCGGAACATTTAGCACAATTTGTGTTTAAATATATAATGGCTCAACGGACAATACATATTTTTCTTTGGAAAATTATATATTCAATGCCAAGGTAAGGTTATAATTGCTTTGGAGTGGAGTTTCGACTCCCATAGTGCACTGGCTTTGCTCCTGACGTGGATACACATGTATCAAATACGTCTTGCAATGGCCTTCCCAGTGTGTACTAGACAGTGTCTTGGTGAGGTGTGCTTTAACCAACTGAAGAGCCCAATGGCACACCGGGGCGAAACGCTGTCATTTTGTTGAGTTATGCCGGAACATTTAGCACAATTTGTGTTTAAATATATAATGGCTCAATGGACAATACATATTTTTCTTTGGAAAATTATATATTCAATGCCAAGGTAAGGTTATAATTGCTTTGGAGTGGAGTTTCGACTCCCATAGTGCACTGGCTTTGCTCCTGACGTGGATACACATGTATCAAATACGTCTTGCAATGGCCTTCCCAGTGTGTACTAGACAGTGTCTTGGTGAGGTGTGCTTTAACCAACTGAAGAGCCCAATGGCACACCGGGGCGAAACTCTGTCATTTTGTTGAGTTATGCCGGAACATTTAGCACAATTTGTGTTTAAATATATAATGGCTCAACGGACAATAGATATTTTTCTTTGGAAAATTATATAGTCATTTAAGAAGCCCGAAACTTTCTCTGTGCACCATTCAGCTCGCCATAAAGGTGTGTGGCGTCATTTCAGAGGCCCGGACACAAAGGTAACCCTTGTGGAGACAGCATGGAAATGTGTTCCGCGTCTTCGAGGAAACTCCACATAGCAACACCTTACTGGAGCTCACTCAGTGGAATCAACCTCGCGTCAGTAAAGGTGACAAGAAGGACACACAGATTTGGATTTCCCGCTCGTGTTTAGCGTGGCTGCCCTGGGGCAGCATTTCCGGCTGGCCAGTTGGAGCTTGCTGGCTTGGCTTCAGAAGTGAAGCATTCAGAATATCAGCTTCAAGACCTACAGACGTGTGTAACAGTGCTCCTGTGACCGGGTAGGAAGATGTCGCTTCTTCCCCTCAGCCAGTTAGAAAACCAACTAGTAGTGGTAAAATAATAGAGACCCGGGTAAAAGCGAACTAAAATCAATTTAAGTAAGAACATTCATTTTGGTGGGGTTATGTAGTAGGCTTAGGTTTTTCAGTCGGTTAGCTGCGTACGTGATGCACTTTGGTGTTACGGGATGTTACGTTTCGTCTTTCATTCATTTCGCTATTTGTTGCGTGTGTGTGCACGTAAGTAGAATGGCCCTGTCACCTCGTGAGTCTGGTGTCGAGATCGCTCGTGTAATCATCCGAGGGGTTATCTATCTCTACTATATAAAGCTCAAATACCACTCACTCACTCACTGATTCATTCATCATGAAATCTCAGAAACCACCGAACGGATTGGAATGAAATTTGGTATGCCGCTTCCTCAAGGGCCGCAGATGCGCACTATGAAAGGATTTTTGGATATTCAGGTTCTAAAGGGGTGTTAAGGGGGTAGACCTGTATTTCATTGAATAGCAATATCTCCTGATTGGTTTCATTGGGGGATGTGATACTCGGCATATAAACTCATTAAAAATAAGAAGACACGTGTCCGACGGTTTTTGGATATGGTGTATATTATGAGGTGAAAGGGGTGAAAAGTGGGGGTTGAAGGATTCCTAACGGAGCGTGTGTCTCTTAAACGACATAGGCGAGGAGTTTGGAACTCAGCCGAAAAAAAACAGCATAAAAAATAAGTAAATAGGTGTTTCACCGTTTTTTCATAAATCCAATTTAACCCTATCCCGCCCATTGCGCCCGAAAGCGCCCATCTCTTGACTTATCCTTCCGGTCCATAGCGCCTGGTCGCATTATCTGCTCACATCTGCCATCCATGCGTCAGGTTTGTAGTTTTCTCAACTGTAAAGTGTTTATAAAGCATTTACGAATGTGCAGTACAATCCACAAGGCAGTGAAAACAAAACAATAGCATAAATCTATCATGAACTTCCATGCACATTGATCAGGTGTTTCGTTCGTAAACATGGCGGGATTGAGTAATGCAGATAATGAAACCGAGCTCAATATAGGCGAAGAAAGTGACGCAGAATGATTTAGTAGTGGTGAAAGTGAGTTTTTAGTCAGTGAAGAATGATGATAATTTCAATGATAAGAGTGATGTAAGTGAAAACGGAGACCAAGAAATCGGACCTGATGGCGATGCCCCGGCATTTCAGGTAACACTAACATTTCGTTTTTTTACTACGAATGAGTTTTTGGAGAAATTATTTCGTAGTTTCATTTGGTTGTGCTAATAAAAGGAATACGGTATTCCAATCATTAGTATCGATTCTTTAAAAAAATAGAGTAATAAGTTTATGCTTATACCGGTATTGGTTTATATCGCGCCGGCCCTCATTTCTAGTATTTGACAATTATAAATAAAACTGATGGTCAGTCGTTTTCATTATATTATACTTTTTCTGAAACAGTGTACTTAGGTTCATTTCTTTCTAAATAATAGGGTAAAACCTGGGGATAGGCAACCTGAAAATATGGGCGGGAAAAGGTTAAGGGGCCCATGGGGAGGGGTGAAATTCTGGGGGGAAAAAAACAGGTAATATGTAAAATTATACATGGCCTATGTTGTAGACAATAACACATTAGATCTTTTTTTGTCTCTTGCTATTTCATCATACGACGATTACTCAGGGATTTATATATGATTTTATACTTTTTGGCCGGAATTTTCCAAGTCCCAGGAATTACATAAAAATTGATTCGAATGAAATTTCAAAAAATAGCTTTTTTTAATACTTTTATTATATTTTTCACGTCTTTTAGGGTCTGAAACCAACATGATATTCTGATGTTTTTTTTCATCCCATACATTTTTGGTTTCAGGTGATACAATTATTTTCCAGTAGGACCCATGATTATCTATCTATATAACTAATGTTATAACGGGATTCCGAATGTGATTGCGGGCGAAGCCGCGGTAACAGCTAGTATTTTATATATCTGTTTATTTCAAATCACTTTGTGTTGGTCAGCGGAGTATTTTTGCTATTTGCTTGTCTGACCAAACAGCTATGCTGTTTTAATGTAGTGTCTTTTCAGGGCAGTATGGCTTAGTTCGATTTCGCTCTGTGTTTTGCATTTGTTTTATGTAACTTATTCGTAGCTTGGACCATGCGGTCTTTTGTCATGTGCAAACATGGTGTCCCTAAGTTTGAATGTGAATTGCATCACGTGTGCGGCGCAGGAAGTCGCCATGGCCTATGATTTGTTTGGTTTGGTTTTATTTCGGGGGGGGGGGAGGAGGAATGTTTATCCCATGTTATTTTTTTTTTTATTATTTCATAACTTAAATCCGTCTCCCGATAAATTTTGAATGGTTCTCTCACATAGGAAAATGGGGGTGGGGGCGTTACATGGTGAGGGCTGCTACCCTCGTGTGATCAGTCAGCAACTGGGCTCCATCATATTAGGACGCAATTAGACATCGTCCTGGTTTTCATTTGGGCCTACAGTTCGTTTCCTATTTTATTCTTTTAATTCTTTTGAATTGTCGTTGGATTATGTTGTTTGGGATTAATTGATATTCAATTTCTTTTGTTTTATTGTTTGGCCTTGTGTCATCAAAATTTTGGGAATGTAACTATTTTATAACGGGAAGGAGCGTTTTATATGGATTTCCAATAAGGACTCCATCCACCTTTGAATCTACCATTCGTAGTTCTGTGTTAGCCTTGCACGATCACCTAACCTGGTTCTGGGTTGGAGAGTGTTTTATATGGTTACCTACTAAAGGGGCCGTCCACCTTGTGTATTTTTCATTCGCATAGTTCTGTTTGATTCGCCTGTGATTGTTTCACTCGTGGTGGAACTTGTAACTATATGCTCCTTCTTTTGGGGGGGTTATCGTCTCCTGCAGGCAGTTGTTTCTTGGTACGTTAGGTTAGGTTGTTGCAACGGGGTTTTATTTGTGTTACATGTTAAGTTGTCTAGTTATTTAGGTTAAGAGTTTATTATGTGTCGCCTTGCTCAATCGTTGGGTTCATTGTCACGTGTTCGTGACCCTTGTTCACTCATATCTAAATGTAATTGGGCGTAATTTTCCTTGATATTTCCTGTATTGTATGTTTTTGAAATTAAATAGTTTCATTTAAATTCAACTTCTTTGCCTTAGCGAACAAATCTCTTAGGTAACCTATTTCCTTATGCAGCCTCTTGTGTACGAGGCCACCATCCATCAACGAGCTAGTCTCGCCTTGTCCGTACTTTGGGACAGTTTAAACATGAAAGTTTCGGTTAAAAGAATGTTGGCTTATATGCTGTGATTACATGAAGGAAGAATTACACATAGTTCATACTCATACACAAACACAATATTTTTTTAAATTCCAATTTGTCACCTCAGTTATACCAATTTTCGGAGCACAAGTTAGCCTATTCGAATCCAGTTCATTGATTCAAGCGATGCATTGTGATACACAAATGGTCAGACAAATGGCCGTTGACGTATACGGCGTCAAACGTCTGAACGCAAACACCTTGCAACAATTGCCAGATGGGTCCATGCAGGAGGAGGGAGAATTATGGTGTGGGGAATGTTTTCATGGCATTCCCTGGGTGATCTCTCTCTTCCTGCAAGTCTCGCAGTGGTCCTCGATGCAAAAGGTGGTTATGCAGGCTGTTGACAGGTGGTCTTATTAATGTGACTGGACAGTATAATTAACTAATGAATTTATACACTTTATAAATCATTTGATGCTCACCACCTCTCTTCGCAGGCTTGTTCTCATAAAGTTTAGAGAATGACATTTTCTCAGTCAAGATCTTAACCCACAATACAATTACAATCTAGGACCCAACATGAACACATCCGTAACAACTAGCAAAGTGAACGATCCTCCCCTCTGTATTATGCTGCAGCACATGGACTCGTCCACATACGAAACTCATTCTGTGCACAGCCCAGGTTTTGTGCCATCACGTAGAAATCATGCTTGAACTGTTTTGGCCAAGTTCCTAGGCAGATTTACAGAAGAACCTTTACAGTGGTGTCAAAGATTATAATTACATTACAAAGTTACTCTACGCATTTCTCTAGGCTCAAGAACTAGAAAAGAAAGATAAAAAGAGAGAAATCCTGTGTCGTTACTAAGAGGGACCTCATACTTTGTTTGGTCCACTGTACTTCTCTGAGTAATAACTTTCTTAATAACAAAGTATTTAGGTATTTGGACAGCCAGATTCATCATGAACAGCAATAAGTATTTACTTGAAGCATCCGGTCAACAGCAACAGGAGCCTCTTGGTAGCGCCGTTTCACTCCAAAACTACCCCTCATCTCATCATCCGAGCCTTCAGCAGTGGCAACATGAGGCAAGATATTACGTAGACAGCCAAGTACCCCAAGCACTGTTGAGACAGACTGCCCTTCCCGTATAGGAACAACACAATCTGCAAAAAGAACACTAAGATAAAAATAATGACAATTTATGGAAACCCCTTTTTAAATTGAACAAATGTGTGTACATACCAACAAGTATGAATCTAAGGGGAGGGAAAATGTATTATTATTAATATGTGTATTCTTGTATTGCCGAGGTGCCAGTCTCATGGGCTAAACACAGGCAGTCATGTTGGGTGATGCTCATCACGTCTCCTTGTGGATCCTTACAGGGTTTTCTTACTTTATTTAATTCACTTTCATTTAAGTAGCTGTTGATGTAATATGTTGTTTTCTGTATTTTTAATTTGTTTCCCCAAACTTAATTGAAGCTTAGTTCCATGCCCTGGTAACACAAGTTTATTCAGATTCTTGGCTTTCCTTTCATTTGTTAATTTAGTGTACAGATTGTATTTCATTTACCCTGTACTCAAAAGATTTAATTGTAGGTTCAGTTTATGTACTAAATTTGTCTTGTATGTGAGCATGTGGGTGAGGTTCTAGTATTCCTGAAAACACCCAAGACTTTGAGTTTTGGTTTAGGCTAGGCTAGCCAGTTTTTCTTACTAAATTGGATCAGTTTTAAATTAGGATACAAAGGATCCAGTAGGTTAGGTTTAGTATAATTTCTGCTTAAATATTCTTCCTCTTTAAATTAGAATTTGCTTTATTATAACATCTTTTTTTCTCTGGGGTTTTCTAAATTCATTTCTGTGTAACATTTTGTAAATCAACAATTTGTATAAAGTTTTGTATCATAATGTGTCTTAAATCTTCAGCTATAATAATGCATACCCTAAATCACCTAATTGTCAGAGTTAGCTTTGGAACAACGCTCACCTTTAAAGTCTTCCCGCCAACCGCCCAAAGCGGGTTCCCGACCTCCTTCCTACTCTTGTCATCCCTCTGGAAAGGGAAGGGTGGCAAAAGGGACATAATCTGGATTTCAGAATGAGTGGCAAACATCTGACTTAATAGGGAAACTATTTCATCAGTCATAACTATTGATCTTCTGGGTCAGCTGATCACTCATTCACATCTACTCCCTCTGCTCCTTCACAGCCTGAGATTTGCTTCATGAGATGTAGGCCTAAAACTTAAGTTCTGGTCTCCTGTGCTTGGTCTGAGCTTTTGCTGTATGATAGAGTTGGCCGTAACTTTTTCCATGACTTTCTAACCAATTTCCCATGCCTCAGCCACCCAAATATCAAGTCTTGAAAGTTACTCTTTTTAGGACATCAACAATGGTTTTAGAAGTGTCTCATTTTCAATTACGGAACTTAGGTGCATCTTCCTATAAACCTAATTAACCTAATTATATCTTTATAAATAAAGTAAGCTTTCTGTCTGAACATTTGGATTTTTTGGCTAAAAAGTTGCTTTTATCCCGGATGAGGTGTATAGTGACCCAGTATACCCTCAGTTTGCTTTTTGTCCGTTTGATAAGGGGTTGGTGTCAAGACTACTGGAGCAGTTGACATGAAATTTTGTATGTAAGTAGAAGGTACCCCTAAAATAAAACTAGGCTGCAAATTATTTATGTAACACAGAAGGGTGAGGGGGTTAACAGGAAGCCTTAAATCCTACAGCAACCCAACTACTCAATCTGTATCCTTCTCTTGACATCGCAATGTGAAATGTTAAAATGGCTTGCTGATTCACCATGAGGTGGCATGTTCTAACATGGATGTCAAAGCACAGTTCGAATGCAGGCCTCTCAATGAAACCTGTATGAAGTCGCAAGTTGTCTTATCAATCACTTCACATCGATCATGAAGTGAGGAAATTTGATTCCTAAACATGTCCTAACCTTACATCTACATGGCTTTTCTCAGTGTACACAACATTACCTAAGAGTTAAAAGCCTCTTTGGTTAATATAAAATAGTATTTTACTTACCAAGCAAAATGTTAAGAATATACGAAATGAAAACATGAGGCTTTCTGCAATTCATAGAAATGGCAAGGATGCTGGTAGCAGCTGTTCGACGGACCACAGCAGAACTTGAAGATAAATTCTGAAGGAAAGCTTTCAGGAGACTCTGGAAATCATTGAAAAGAAAATATTGTTGCAACATTATATTTCATTATAAAGCTACTAACGGTGGTGGTGGTGGTGGTGGTGGTGGTGGTGGTGGTGGTGGTGATGATGGTGGTGATGATGATGATGATGATGATGATGATATCAAAACTTATGTCATGTACTAAAAGCTATTTAATTCATCCCATGAAAAATACTTTTAATAGGAGGGAGAGATTTTAATAGAAAAGACCAGTAGAATATATGAAAATAGGCTCTTAGTTCTTCACGAAACCACTTGTTGTAACTGTGTCTTTTTTTTTGTGTTCCTTATATACAACCTAACAAGACCAGCTCAAGTCAATTTAATTATGGAACTTCTTGATATTTCTAAACTTGGCAGATAAAGAGCCATTCTTCTTCTTGTTCTTAGCGTTTTCCCACTGGTGCAGGGTCAGCTGTTCTGATCTTGGCTCGCCATTTTGCACGATCTTGAGCATCTTGTGGTCTTAATTGAGATTTTTCAGATCAGCATTTACTGTGTCATGCTAGCGCTGCTTTGGTCGTCCGCGTGGACATTGTCCATTAATTTGAAAGGAGGAAGTAAAAATAGGTAACTGTTCTAGGTTGGACATGATTATACCATTGGAGCCGCTTTTCCCGTGCCTTCTCAGTGATCGGTGCGACACCCATTTGCTGGCGAACGGTTTTGTTTTTGACATGATGCATGCGTGTGATGCCCATCGACCAACAGAACCTACGCATTTCCATACTGTGTAATTAGCGCTCCATAGCTTTGATAAAGAGTCATTTTAGCACTTGAAACATATACCACTAACAGGATGGTAGTATGGGGAAGGAAATAGAGTCGAGGTTTAGAAAAGCCAATTGCAGCGAGTCCTCAGTTGCGATCTCGAGTATCCTGCAAGGAAGAAGTAAGTGTAGCGAGAAAAACTCTTCCTACATTGCTAAGTATTTAGACCGACCTAGCTGTATGGAAGCAAGAGCATAGATTCAGGATATTTGACACATAAGCCGTAGGTAAAACGTGATTGTACCAGCACTGGCTTTCATATACAGTGAAATCTCTCAATTGCGGACACTAATTGAACTAAATAATTTGTCCGTATCTGGGAGGTGTCCTTAAATGGGAGGGGCTAAATTTTAAAAACAAAATTGGGTCCGGACAGAAATAAAAATTTAATATGTTCATTACATACTGAACAAAATATAAAACTGTACTATACGTTGTACACATCTCCAATTACTATAAATAAAAGCAGTACAGTATAGTACAGTACTGACAATTGTACGATGATATCTTAAATAAATCAGGCAGTTGGTTTGTCGAGTGAACTTTGCATGAGTAAATCCTTGTTTAAGGAGGTGTAAACAGTAACAGCCAACCAACCCTTATCAATTGTTCTTGCAGCTTATTGACCTGGGAGACAGACTACTGTATGCAGTCTTTAGCCTATTCTTCTTAAAAATATGTATGGGAGTACAGTAGTCTTCAAAGTAGAGATTTTCTCATTTTGCAAATTTTACATTTGAAACCTGAATGATTTTCCCGAATAACGGAGGTTAAGCAGACTTTCTGGCCTTAACTGAGAGCGTCCGTAAAAGAGAGTTTATTTTATTAGCAGTTAGATAGAATTTAATTCGGGACATAAAATTCTGTCCCTATCTAGGGAGTGTCCATAAAGAGAGGTTTCACTGTATGTACTCTTGAAAAGAGAATTACAGTGTCACCCCATTTGTTCAGAGGTAGAACAAAGTATAAAAAGCCAGAAGTGATGGGTTCAAGTCCCATATGGGTTGAGGCATTTTGATTTTCTCAATGGCTTGTACTGTTTGTACATGACTCAAATTAACAGCTTAAAGGGTTCATTTGTAATGAATGTGGCCATGAAAATCCATTTCTTGGCACATTTATGTTCATATTGTTTCTTTTATTTTGGAAACAAAAACGCCAAACTGATCACATTTGGGTCAGAACACACAGAGACATTTATTTCATCACCACTCCCAGAATTCCAAGTTTTACTAATTTGCATGTTAATTTTCAATGTCCCCAATTAAGCCACACTCTCTAAGGGTTGCAAGACCTTGACATGGTGAGAGTGCTTGCGAGGTCTAATGATCCTTTGGGCTATGCTGGCGGTAGCACAGCTACTGGCAGGGCCTCCCTTGCCGGACAGGCCAAAGGTGAAGATCCAGACTAAGAAGCAACCCAAGGAGATGTCCAATGACTCCAAATGCGGAAGAGGAGTGAGAGTCCCAACAAAGGAGGAGGCGGAAGAGACACTTCAGGATAGGGAGGGGCAGACGAGGCTCCAAAGCCATGGTGAAGGCAGCTTGTCTAGAATTTGGATGCCTCGAGAACAATATCCCCATCCTCCGGTAGAGGATGGTAGCCCGATACCGTAGGTGGCATCCCCATCATCAGAATCGGGTGCTGTGGACTTTCATTCCGCACGCCTTAAAAACAAATTCGTAAAAGAATCAGCTACAAGCCTCGGAAATAGGACGGATAAACAAATGACGACCTTTGGCTTTAGATAAAGGACAAGAATAGGTTGTTGGAACATACGAACCATGTTTGAAACTGAACGACTCGATCAGGTGGAAGCCGAGAAGGAAAGATACAGCAACATGGAGAAGGACAATAGAAAGAGAAGTCATCTCAGAAGGAAAGACATGGACCCAAATTAAAAGGATGGCCAACAACAGTGAGATGGAAGAAGTTTCTAGCTGCCCTATGTTCCTACAAGGAATAAAAGGAAATAAGTAAAGTCAATTAAGCCACATCTATCTTTTTGGATAGAATTTCAACATATATCGAATTAAGGCTGCCAAAATACTGAGGAAATGTCAATAATGTTGGTATGTGTGTGCACCATTTCTATTCCAGACACTATTATTACATAAGCAAGGTCGGAAAATGAAAAATAGCGACGGCAAGGTTACAAAGAGTGAGGTCCACTTCGTATCCTTCTCTATATCACTAGAAGTAAGTACACAAACTGTAGCAACAAAGTCAAAGTTGAAATTATTACACAAAAAATCATAATATGAGCTTGCAAAGCCATCAAAACTATGGTACTTTCTTTTCACAACACAGCAGGAGCAACTTTTTGAAGTACCATAACATGTATAGTGTATACAGTAGTTAGTGGGGCAAACAAATACTTTGTTGCATTACACCTGAAGGAAAATCTAAACCCATTGAAAGTCCTCAAAACCAATAGTAATACACAGTAATAGGAGATTAACATTACTGTGGTCTCTATGAAATGCTTTGTGGCCCAATAGTGGGACATGTCCGAAAACTAGTGCAGAGAATATCATCAATAAAATTTCTAATTCTATGAAAGAGGTTGTAAAGAAACAATTTGCCGAGTTTATACTACTGTACAACCCTGCACTGTCCAAAACGTAAGCTACATGAACTAGATACACACCTACAATTAGCTTCCTCGGGTCCTTTCATCTCAAGGTATCATATGCATTATGCTGGATCCCATATTCCTTATACCCCACATATGGAAAAGAGAAAAAATATAAGAGTAAGAATTCTTACCTTAACATCATTGTCTGTAGTAAAATTCCCAAGAGACTTGAATATTTTGGGCATTGCTGCAGCAAGAGTCTCTAGCACTGGCTCCTCTGGTCTCTTTGCTACATGGATAATACATGGAACTAGATTCATTACATAAGGCTTTCCCTTCTGTGGCCTGGAAAGAAACCATATTGTATATTTAGAACGTAGGCTTTCGTGACTGGTGTCTAGTTTATCATCTAGGCTTACAGGATGGAGCCACATCGTGTATCGATGATTGTTTCCCGACGTTTCGGCTGTCATTGCAGCAGCCTTAATCATCGGTACGAGTTGGTGTCTGTACTCAAACTAACTGTTATTGCCAGCAAACTAACCGTTATTGCCAGCCAGCAGTACCAGCTTGATCTGCATTTTTGTCACGCTGATCCCCGATTGGTCACCACCCCAGCCAGTCGCACGCTAAGAGAACATTCCATATGTTGCTAAGCCTGAATCCATCTTTGCGATTGAAATTATTGGGTTGCTTCACGACCTCTATTGACTATCTAATTAACCTGTTTTGATATCCTGATCCAGGAATTTTAGCAACAGTTTCGCCCTTACCAAATTCTATGGGCATGTCTCGCGACGTCCGTGATGTTCAGTTATTACAGATCTGTAGTTTATCTGTTTTGTGTCTAGAATATGCTCAGATATCCTAATGGAAGCACGTCTTTTTATTTGCCATATGTATACCTGACCACAGGAACAAGATACTTTGTAAACACCTCCGTCCTGGTTTGGCTGCTTTATCTCGGTTGATTTACGCACCACTTGCGTCAGCTTGTTTATTGGCTGCATAACCTTTGTCACATTGTGTTTCCTTAGCAACCTAAGTGTTGGTTCAGATACGTAGATGACATATTTGTGATATGGGAACATGGACGCAACACACTTCAGGATTTTCTAGACTTCATGTGCTCCAGACATCCGAGCATCAACTTCACAATGGAAGTAGAAGAAAATAATCAGCTGGCCTTCTTAAACGTTCTGCTCTTTAAACGAACAGATAACACACTCGGGCACAGGGTCTATAGGTAAGATATTCATACAGATCGGTACCTACCTGCAAACTCAAGTCATCTAACGTCGCAGAAGGAAATGGTAGCTAGGACACTCCTCACCAAAACCAACCACATTTGCGATAAGGACAGCCTCCGTGGCTTCGGCGGGAGCTCGCCGGCATCTCACCACTGGGTCCGTGGTTCAAATCCCGGTCATTCCATGCGAGATCTGTGCTGGATAAAACGGAGGCAGACAGGTTTTTCTTCGGGTACTCCGGTTTTCCCTGTCAAAATTTAATTCCAGCAACACTCTCCACTATCATTTCATTTCATCTGTCATTCATTTAATCATTGCCCCAGAGGAGTGCGTCAGGCCTCGGCAGCCGGCACAGTTCATATCCTCGTCACTAGATGGGGGCTTCATTCATTCCATTCCTGACCCGGTCGGAGACTAGAAGCAGACTGTGGATTTTCATTTTCACATCGTAAATGAAGGGAAGAAAAGAGTTTGGAATATGCTCCTAGCTAATGATTACTGCAAAGGACAGATAATTAGGGCCTTACGGAATGTAGAACAAAGCTGAAGAACTGCTGAAAAGAACGAAGATAGGCCCCACCATAAAGCCTTCCTGCCGTATGTACAGGGATTGACAGATCGAATCGCGAGGTTGCTAAGGAAACACAATATGTCAACGGTTATGCATCCAATGAACAAGCTAACGTGGTGCATAAATCAAGAGAGATAAAGCAGCCAAACCAGGACACCAGAGTTTACAAAGTGCCTTTTTCCTGTAGTCAGGTATACATACGGCAAACAAAAAGACGCATTTCCATTAGGATATCAGAGCACATTCGAGACACAAAACAGATCAACTACAGATCTGCAATAGCTGACGTCACAAGACATGCCATAGAATTTGATAAGGTCAAAACTGTTGCTAAAATTCCTGGATCAGGATATCAAAACAGGTTAATTAAAGAGGCAATAGAGGTCGTGAAGCATCCCAATAAATTCAATGGCGAAGACGGATTCAGACTTAGCAACACATGAAAAGTTCTCTTAGTGCATGACTGGCTGGAGCTTGGACCAATCAGGGAGCAGTGTGACGACAATGCAGATCAAGCAGGCACGTCTGGCTAGCAATAACGGTCAGTTTGAGTGCAGACACCAACTCGTACCCATGATTAAGGCTGCTGCAATGACAGCCGAAACGACGGGAAACAATCACTTAGATGATACGCTATATTGAATAGCCAGAAAAACAGTAAAATAGCCACACAAAAATAAACTTCAGAAGAGAAGTTTTTAACAATACTCCATAAATCATTGCCACAAATAAAACAGCACAAAAGGAATTTAATAAAAATAAGTCTGTTTCATACTGACATGGGAACCACCCACAGAATTCAGGTCGAAACAAAGATGAACTAAGTGTCAATGGATAGCAGCAAATGTGGCAAATAAAGTTTATATAAACATAACTTTTCCTATCTGTCATTGTTTTCGACCAAAATTCAATTATAATCACTTTCTTTGCAAACTTAGCAGACCCTTTTTTTTTTTTACTCATCTTCATCACATCATTTCCCCTTATCGAGCTCCTGCCGGGTCAGGGTATTTATGGCACTTCTCCACCGTCCTCTTTCTTTCCACCATTCCTCTTCCACGATCTTGTCCCAGTCCAGACTTCTTTTTCTTATGCTGTTCTTCACTGAATCAATCCACCTTGTTCTAAGTCTTCCTCTTGCTCTATTACTTTGCCCCCAGCATCTGTCTTGCTATTCTATTTTTCTCCATCCTCATTACATCTCCAAACCACCTTAGTTTATTCTTCTCAATTCTCTCATTTAGTTTTCCCATCCCAACTTCCTTCCTAACATCTTCATTTCTCACTCTGTCTTTCCTTGTCTTTCCTATCATACTTCTTAGGAATTTCATTTCACTGGCTTGAATTCTACTCTCTTGCCTGCTTGTCAAGGTCCAAGTGTCAGCTGCAGAAGTCAATATGGGTACATAGTACACCTTCTACATTATCTCTTTGCTTTTCCTTGATACTTCCTTATCCCAAACAAGTTTTCTTACTAAGGCATACCTGCCAACCTTCGGAAGTCAAAAATAGGAAGATTTTTTAAAATTATAGATTTCATCATGCTCAGTATACAGTGGTGTGGGCAAAAGAGGGTACACAAAAGACCTGCATGTCTTTATTGGCAAAGTATGAATTCAGCATAAAATTCACAAAAATGTAAACTATCATCAATCATCGAGTAGTATGTATGGCCAATATTTAAACGTAAGATAACATAATTGTGTGTTTAAAGAAAATGCATACAATCATTCTGATGGATTACACTTCGCATTCGCTACCACATATTCAAGTTCTGTCAAACTAAAGTTAATTAGGCTACCATGGACAACTTACCTAATTATGATTAGGTGATGTATATACATGTGGATGGCAATCTTGAGACTGCTTACTGATTTAATGCAGACCTTGTAGCTGACTATGCTCTCTTCAAAAATGCCCTGTCATACTGCTGCTCGTAGCAATTTCCACTTCGGCTTGATTTAACCACTAACAGTTTGTTGAGGTTTTCGTCATTCAGAGATGATCGGAATTGTGTCCTTGTCTTCATCACCTGGCTAAACAATCTCTCACATTCAACGTTGCTGTGTGGGATTGTTAATATTGACAGCATTACTCTAGCTAGTCTGTCATATTTCAGACATCCATCTCCACCTCGTATATCCCCTTTAGCAGACCAAGAACAATCTGCTCTTTTTCCTTCCACAATAGAAGATGGCAAATCCTCCATTTGTAGAGCACAAAACTGGCATTGTAATGCATCCATTGCTTGGTGCTCATCGTCACCGTCTTTTTTGGCAACATAATTGGAAACTTAGAGATATAATACTTCACGGCACTAAAGGAGGCAGTAGACAAAGACCTTATCTGTGCCACTTGAGCATTAACAGAAAACTCACTGTCCAAATTAAATTTATGAATAATATAATCAGAGGCTGCAGTGAAGTAGTTCCTGACGTGCAATAAAAGACCTTCTTCTCCTCAGGAGCCAGATTTTCTACACAACTAGATGTTGTTGAACCAATTACCAAATCATCAACTGCTTTCTGATTCTCTCGTGTGATAGACCACTTCTGAAATTGTGCAATATTTCTTGATGGCCACTGGCTTAACAAACCTACAGAGAATTTCCATCAGCAAATCAATCAGTATGGATCTTAGGACATGGATGTGAGGTGCTTGTGATTGAAGAACTTTGTTATATTTTTCAAATGTAGGGATGGTAAATGCCAGAAACAAGCAAAATGCCTCATTTAACTTAGATGACAGAAAAAGAAATAGTCTCTCCTGTCTTGAAATACCAACAGTTTGACTTGGTTCCGTCACTTTTTTCCTTACAGACGGAGAAGAAGAACTGCTCTCCAACTTCCTTTTGCCAATGATAACACGTGCTTGATCTTGTACTCTGTTGTTCACACTAACACTAAATTCCACTTCTGCAGGCTTGTCTTCATGTGCCTTTACTTTGGGAATTTGGAAATATTTGAGAGATGTTCTTGTGCCAGTGGACTGGTTCACCTCATCCTTAAAAAAAACTCAGCAGTGGCTTCCACTGTGAAATCAGTCTTTCTAAGCATTTACCCAAGGACAACCAATGCATGCACACATACTTCAGTATTCTCCTAACATCAGTTTGGTAAAGAGCTTGATATAACTTCAGATGATCTTTCCTCTTGCAGCTTTTGTTTAAATAATAATAAATATCAATCATTATCTCATCAATTTTCACAGGAAGGGAATAAGCACCTTTCTCAGCAGCCAGATGAATTAAATGGCATGGGCATCCTACAACAATGATGTTTTTACACTGCTCTTTTAATTTCGCAGCAACACCATTTTTCCTCCCTATCATAACAGGGGCATTGTCTGCACTAAAAGCTATACAGTTTGCCATTGGAATGGCATGTCTTTCCAGAAGACGCAGAAGCAAATTACCAATGTCAGCACCAGTCGAGTCACCTTCCAAATTTTCCATGGATAGCATACGATTTTCAATCATCTTCGATTCTTTGTTGAAAAACGACACGACGACAGGATACAGCTTACCATCTCTATCATTGCTATCAGTGGAGATCGCGAAAGGCCCATATTTTAAAATATTAATAATTTTTGAATCGGCGTCACGTGCCATTTCACGAACAATGGCGGTTGTTTTTGTCCTCCCACAGGCATATTTCTACGCAATTTCCGAATCCGGGAACATTTTTCTAAACAATTGTTCCACGTGATCGGAACATGATAAAGAGAGGTTATGTTCTATGGTGAACACCGTGAACAAACATTCTGCTCGAATGGCAGCATTGTCTTCATTCCCGTGAACAAAAAACTAACTTAATTTTTTGTTCTTCTGTAAACAACTAGCACTGTCCTTGTGTTTTAGAGTGTTGCTGTGAGTTACAATGTAGTTTTTCCACCATGAGAAATATTTATATCGCAACGACACACAGAACAAAGAGCAAAATGGTTTCCTCCACTAGATTGTAAAATGAATGGAAATTCAGTTTTATAGCTTTCTTTGAACACTTGGAGATAACGTTTATGAGGTTTTGTCGCCATAACGTGACGAGAGAAACTTAAAACACACGACACGAAACAATTATCGACACAACTCGTTGAAATAATTATCTGCCGACGCACATATTAATACCTCAATTAAATGCACTAAACGTGACGCTAGCAGAGTATAAACACGTGGCGTCAAACGGAGGAAGTCACAATCGCCGCGCGTAGCATACAAGGTTTCACCCATTCTGCACAGTCACGTTGAAACGTTATTTACTTTGCTCCACGTTGAGCGTACAAATGAGACGTTTTGCTAGCTCCTGTTGGGTGAGAAATGTAACTGTTTACCTTTGCCTAAGCTATGTTGTTTTAATGGGCGCCAAGACCTCAACGCAATGTTGAAATCTAAATTTGTATTTAACAACGTCTAGCTCTGGCAGAACACCTTCAAGACACTATTCACTCAGATCGTGGTATGATTTGATCATTAACCCAACAAACAATTGTATCAGGAGAAGGAATTGGTCTATATCTAATGCTACCTACTGAAAGCAAAGATTGCATTGTAAAAGAAATGAATTTATTATATAAAACAAGAATAGCAAAATTAATAATAATAAGTATAAAATTTAAATTGGAGCGTTGTGATTTGAATATTACCGATAGAAAATTACGTGAAAACGGAGTCTGATAAATTGATTTTACTCTTATTTCCAAGCTATGAAGTTACTGAAATATGAAATGTAGAACAAAGAAAATGAGAGATTGCGTATTTCTGCGTCATTGGCGCTTACCACTGGAAATTGCCAAAGCATTTCCCTCGTTCTTGAAGATGTTGTGAGCTTCCCACAGTCTCCTGGACGTCGTCATCTCCGTCGGAATTTGATGATATTCTGGTAGATTAGATAATTCTATGGTCCGTACCTCGGACCCAAACACTCGTACAACCAAGTTTTACAAAAGTTCGTCGCTAACTCCACTGAACATCGGAGCGACACGCACTTGCGACCGTACACCTCAAGTATTTCACAGATAGTCCTCTTCCACGGAACATCGGAGCGATTCCCGCGTATATCCACACTCGGCAAGAACTACACAGATTGTTCTTGTTTCACGGCGCGTCGAACGATATATGCACCTGTTGGCTCCCCCACCATGGTACCGACATCTAGCTTACGTCGTCGCCACTGATTGGCTGCACCCTACGCGCTAGATCCCCACTCCTTCCTCATTACACTCCGCGGGAGGGAGAAGTCGATTTCCGTTTCAACAATTCGCCTTTTCTAGACCTTGCGACCCAAGATTGCGTCATGCTCCTCGACAAGATTCAGCGTGTACTTGAAATCCCAGTGAGTCATCTCTCTCAAATACCCTAACTGACAAAAACTCCGTAAAATTCCGTAATCAGATAATTTTCTATGATATCGTCGTTCGTAATAATTTGCTTGATAGCGTTTTCTAAGACATAGAAAACCTATCTGAATGCTAATAATTTTTATAAAATGCTCCGAAAATACCTTAATAATAATTATAATAAATTAATAATAATAATAATAATAAATTAACATGAAAAATTATCTTGGCTGAACAATTTGCCGCGTAAATAAATATAGAATGGCTTCCTACTGACTTATGCCAGTTGCATAAAACCCCACGAAAAATACGTTACATATTCGCCTCGGATCATCGGATGATTTACCGTGACGACGGTCCATTATCCGATTATCCCAGACACGTTAATAAACCCCATCCAAAATACATATTACATAAACGAAATCACCCTAAATTACAGATATATACACTCATATTTTTTCTTCACGCACTTTGCGTCAAAGTTTGTTGTCACTATGGATTGCACTTTGCAACCAGTCCAATGTTTTACATATGGAATAGTGTTCCACGGATATTTCCGCCTCTCAAATTTCTCTATGTTGGAGAAATAGACATAATTAATGTGTGAGCACTATGTATTTATGATGTCATATCACACGCATTGAAGGTGTTCTGATATATTTATATCACCATAGAACTCCCTAATTTCACTGGAGGTCCCCTCCTTATGGTGACATTTAATTCCACTTATCACTGAGCACACGATCACACTACTGTGGCAGCGCCTCGTGACCATAATACTTAATCTCTCTTTAAAGTAGATTAAATGAATATTGACTTCTGAAAAAAAAACAGTAAATGCGCATTACATATAACACCAAATATTTCTGTGCCGTAATCGCCCTGTCTTGTTAAGTTCCCGTTAACCATATTCTACTTAATACTAGTTCTCAACACAGACCATTTCTCCTCACACACATAATACCATTGTACAAATTATCTTAAATTACACACTTACAAATCTTACATGGCGAGGCCGTAAACAGAAATCACGTGTGCTGATATGTATGAGTTTCATGAAGGACTGTCTCGCATTCTGATGGCCCATCTTTTATCTCGTGGACGCCTTAAGCTAACAAGCCCTATTCAAGCGCTCCCCCATCTCTTGGAGATAAATGGGAATCCATCAGCGCTGCCAAAAATGGCCTTGGTGCATCGCGACAATTTAGTGCTCAACAGCATCCGACAATCCCGTCATATTTCCCTGTACCTTAAAAACTCTCATTTACTTACATACTACCCCCCGGTGTGACTTCTGATACGCCTGCCTTAAGACCAGATCTTCCACGCACCAGACACCACACTTACTCATTTGATAGGCTGGCTCGCCAGCTAAACACACTCACTTTATGACACATATTTTCGTAGACTATGTATATTATACGTCCCGTATAATCTGTTTCCCTCACTATTCTCCAGTACATATGCTGTTTTGCCAATACGTTTGGAAACTATAAATGTTTCTGCGTCACCTGCTTCCAACCTTGCAAGTGGCTCCCTTTAATGAACGTCATCACGTTGCTCTACCTAGCATATTTCTCAGTGTCTGTAACGATGCCCTGTTGCTACTGTCCACACATGCTAACCCTACTTTCCTCTGGTGTAACACCTCTACTTGACACTCGATGACCTAAAAATGTCACTTCCGACTGACAGAATGACGACTTAGACAGCTTCAAAGTGAACCCTGCCTGATCTAACTTCTGAAAAACTATATTTAAATGACATAGATGCTCCTCAAAACTGCGTGAACTAATTACCATATCATCAATGTAAATGGTTACAAACTCTCCTGTGTCATCCCCTAATGCGATGTTTAAAGCCCTAATTAAAGCTGCTGAACTACTCTTTAACCCATAAGGTGTTCTACAAAATTGATAAAGGTTATATTTATGACTAAAAGCTGTAAATGGTCTATCTTCGTACATAAGTGGCACTTGCCAAAAACTGGAACTCAAATCTACACAAGTGAAATACTTCTTCCCCTCGAATGTTTGCATTAATTCCTCTATTGACATAGATTTCAGCTGATCTGAACTAATTCTACTGTTAACCAAACGAGCGTCTAAACAAATACGAACAGTGCCGTCGGTCTTGGGTACCGTGATCAAAGAATTAACATATGGACTGTTCGAGTGCTCAATAATCCCATCTTCAAGCATCTGATTAATTTGTGCCTCAACTGCACTCTGATAAGCGAAAGGTACAGGATATCTATGTCCTGTGAATACTGACCTATCAATAACGTTCAATGAATGTGTATAGCAATTGGCCATACCAATGCGATCGTCAAAAACTCTCCTATTACACAATAACACATCATAGAGCCGAACACACTGTTCATCCTCTATATTTCCCTGAAATGCAGCCTCACGTAACGAGTCCTCTAGACTTCCGTTCGTAATCACACTGCCCACAAAACATGGAGAACCCCGCTCTACGGCTGGCGATATCTCATTTAAAGTACAAATCACACCTACAATACTACTCCTCTGAATATGGTCATTGAACGCTACTTCTACTTCAGAATCTCCCCATTTAAATTTCAAACTCCCTACATCATAACATAAGTTACCAGACACTCTACTTAGCCACTCTGAACCCAAGATAACACTGAATACTAAATTTGGAATTACAAGGCAAATCTGCTTCTCTACATGATTATTAATTTTAATGTCTACTAAAACTTGCTTAGAAATTACTTTAGACCTCTTCCCAACAGCTGTGATAACAAAAGTGCTTTTAATTGGCATCTCCTCAAAATTTACTCCAGTTCCTTTCATTTTATCATAAAATGCACTACTTATGCAACTCTTCATACAACCACTATCAATTAAAACATCTGTGTACGCCTCAGACACGTTAAATTTAACTATGGGGCTCTTACTAACCACTTCCTGAATAATACCTTTATCATTTAGTTCATGTAATAATTCATTTCTTACATTTAGGTCATAGGGTTCCTGTATAATTGTATGGACAGGGCATGCTACAGACTGAGATTCTGACCTTACTTCGCAGCCTGGTTCGCGTTTAAAGAACCGCTACAGCTGGCCGTAGTACTAGTTACTACTGCACTGGTCTGGTTGTTCTGAGTTGTGTTGTCATTGTTTGGCTGTATATTACTACCACTAGGCTGTCCTCTTCCTTGACCCCTATTCTGGTTGTAATTATTGTCATTATAATTTCTCCCTTGATTTCCCCTGAAATCATTGTTTCTCCCTTGATTTCCCCTGTAATCATTGTTCCTCCCTTGATACTGATTACCATAGCCATTTCCTCTGTTCTGATTTAGCTGATTATTATTATTTCTATTTTGAGCATTGGCCCCTTCGCCACCGTTCCCTTGAACTTCCTGATGCCTGGCTTCATTAGGTCTATTATTATTATTACCCTGGTTCCTATTGAAATTGTCCTCATAACCCCCTCTCCCTAGTGCATCAAATGTGCTTAACAAACTTTCTACTTGTGATATAGTCTTTACATTCTGGATACAAGCAGCCTCCTTGATCCTATAGGGAAAGTGCCTAAGTAGCAACCTTACCACATCACTTTCCTCCTTCAAGCCATCCAGATATTTACACACTAATACCTGCCCTAAAAAGTATTCGGTCATGGTGGAGCTTCCTTTAGGGTTATATTTACCACACACTACTCCCTCACGATGCTGCGACTGAATAACCTCATTCCAGAACTTTTCACAGAATTTTATTTTAAAATCATTCATATCAGTAAACTTGTCTCTGTAGACAGCAAACCAATTCCTCGTTTCCCCCACAAACACTTGTTCTAAAATTTCAACTACCTGGCACCACTCAATACTACCATTTTCCAACCTCTCCCCGAATTTATTTTCTATAGTGTTCATGAACTCCATTGGGCACCCCTGTCGATTGCTGAACTTACCCAGTTCTACCTCCCTGTGTGTGCTATTCACAAAAACTGGCCTATTCTGACTATTTTCTTGCCTGATCCTAGCTTTTAATTTTAACTCTAATTCTGCGATTTTCTCCTCAGCCTTCCTCTCAATACTGTTTACTGTTAATTTAATGTTTCCTTCTGATTCTTCTACTTTATCATATAGCTTTGCTTGTTTCTCCTCAATCTTGCTAATGCTCTCTTTATTACTCTCTCTTAAATCATTTACTTCTGCAACTATTTGTGAGTGGACTTTCTCAATTCTACCCCCCAGCTGTTCCTTAACCTCTTTAGTAGCTACCTGAATTTTGTCAATTTCTCCCCCCAATTGCTTTTTGACCTGCTGTGTTTCCAGTTGCACTAGTTCTTTTAAATTTTCAGCCTGTGTACTGATTCTAATTTCCAACTCCTCCTGTACTTTTCCTAATTTTCTGTCTACATCTGCAATAATCTCTTTAGCCTTTTCTTCCATCACCCCCCGGATCTCACCTCTAATCAGTTCGAATTTGTCACTCATTTCCCTACTGTTTTGTTCTAATCTGGCGTTTAAACTATCGCTCAATTCCCTATTACTCTCTTTATTTTCCCTACTGTTTTGTTCTAGTTTAGCGTTATTCTGTTCTAATTTTGCATTTAAAGCTTCTGTACTTTCTTTATTTTCCCTACTGTTTTGTTCTAGTTTAGCGTTATTCTGTTCTAACTTTGCATTTAAAGCTTCTGTACTTTCTTTATTTTCCCTACTGTTTTGTTCTAGTTTAGCGTTATTCTGTTCTAACTTTGCATTTAAAGCTTCTGTACTTTCTTTATTTTCCCTACTGTTTTGTTCTAATTTAGCGTTATTCTGTTCTAACTTTGCATTTAAGGCATCACTACTAACTTTGTTCTGATACATAAACTCGAGAAGTGAAGTTTTTAATTCTGGTTGGCCGCCTACACTCCCTGTTTCAGTATCGGGATTTACCTCCGCTACCCCGGTACTACCATCACTCGACATACTGCTCGTATCATCACTCTCCCGTTGATGACCACTACGTAACCTCATCTGTCTTTCTTTCTCATCCCCCATAATGATATACACTGATACAGACAAATAACCCCCAAAATACAGGCACAGAAATATATACCCTTCTCCTTCCACAAATGTTATTAGGTTTTCAGCCCCAAGTTGTCGGCGACAAGTGAAACGTTATTTACTTTGCTCCACGTTGAGCGTACAAATGAGACGTTTTGCTAGCTCCTAACTGTTGGGTGAGAAATGTAACTGTTTACCTTTGCCTAAGCTATGTTGTTTTAATGGGCGCCAAGACCTCAACGCAATGTTGAAATCTAAATTTGTATTTAACAACGTCTAGCTCTGGCAGAACACCTTCAAGACACTATTCACTCAGATCGTGGTATGATTTGATCATTAACCCAACAAACAATTGTATCAGGAGAAGGAATTGGTCTATATCTAATGCTACCTACTGAAAGCAAAGATTGCATTGTAAAAGAAATGAATTTATTATATAAAACAAGAATAGCAAAATTAATAATAATAAGTATAAAATTTAAATTGGAGCGTTGTGATTTGAATATTACCGATAGAAAATTACGTGAAAACGGAGTCTGATAAATTGATTTTACTCTTATTTCCAAGCTATGAAGTTACTGAAATATGAAATGTAGAACAAAGAAAATGAGAGATTGCGTATTTCTGCGTCATTGGCACTTACCACTGGAAATTGCCAAAGCATTTCCCTCGTTCTTGAAGATGTTGTGAGCTTCCCACAGTCTCCTGGACGTCGTCATCTCCGTCGGAATTTGATGATATTCTGGTAGATTAGATAATTCTATGGTCCGTACCTCGGACCCAAACACTCGTACAACCAAGTTTTACAAAAGTTCGTCGCTAACTCCACTGAACATCGGAGCGACACGCACTTGCGACCGTACACCTCAAGTATTTCACAGATAGTCCTCTTCCACGGAACATCGGAGCGATTCCCGCGTATATCCACACTCGGCAAGAACTACACAGATTGTTCTTGTTTCACGGCGCGTCGAACGATATATGCACCTGTTGGCTCCCCCACCATGGTACCGACATCTAGCTTACGTCGTCGCCACTGATTGGCTGCACCCTACGCGCTAGATCCCCACTCCTTCCTCATTACACTCCGCGGGAGGGAGAAGTCGATTTCCGTTTCAACAATTCGCCTTTTCTAGACCTTGCGACCCAAGATTCATGCTCCTCGACAAGATTCAGCGTGTACTTGAAATCCCAGTGAGTCATCTCTCTCAAATACCCTAACTGACAAAAACTCCGTAAAATTCCGTAATCAGATAATTTTCTATGATATCGTCGTTCGTAATAATTTGCTTGATAGCGTTTTCTAAGACATAGAAAACCTATCTGAATGCTAATAATTTTTATAAAATGCTCCGAAAATACCTTAATAATAATTATAATAAATTAATAATAATAATAATAATAAATTAACATGAAAAATTATCTTGGCTGAACAATTTGCCGCGTAAATAAATATAGAATGGCTTCCTACTGACTTATGCCAGTTGCATAAAACCCCACGAAAAATACGTTACAACGTGGCCAGCCTCGACTAATCAGCGTAGGCTTGACGGCTATTTGTCCATGAAATACCACCAATCAGTATGCGGTAGGCCGATCAGCTGACTCACAATTCCAAGATCGCAGCTCACTGCCAAGCGAGGAACTTACAAAAACGTACACAAAAAAAACAAGGTTATGCAAATCACAAAAGCAATTACGACTTACGAGAGAATCTCCTTGATAATAGAAATTATTTGCAGTTCCTTTTTCTTTTACAATATATCACTGGGGCCCGAAATTCGGAAGAAATAATAATAATTAAGAAGATCGGAAGACGAGGTGAAAAATCGGAAAGTTTCCGAATAAATCGGAAGGGTTGGCAGGTATACTAAGGGAATCTAAAAAAACTTCTTGGCCTATCACATGTATGTAATGCTTTATGCCTTCTGGATAAATATAGGACCAAGAAAATGAAAATTGGTGCAATATTACAGTTGGTGTCCATCTTTTAGTGAATGTATGATTAAGGACCCCTTTCCTCAAGATAAAAATAAACAGAGGTAGATGTGGAATAATATATTGTTCAAGGCAAAACGTTGGACCTATACATATATAATAAGACATTTTCCAAATAAAACAATCCAGTTCTTGCACTGTTCTCATTTGTGTTTATAAGTATTTAATATTAATGGCAAAAAAAGACAAGTAAGCAGAAGTAGTACGGACATATGATGAGAATGGAAGAATATAGATTACCAAAAAGAATATTTATGGAAAAAATGCCAGGAAGAAGACCACGAGGAAGGCACAGAAAGAGGTGGATAGATACGCTGAAGGAGAGCATAGACAAGAGAGGAGTAAAAGAAGTATTGAAAGAAGGAAATGAATGGTGGAGGGATAGACAACTGTGGAGGTCCTAGATTCGCAACCCGACCCAGGGAACTGGAAACGGGAAATGAAGAAGAAGGCAAAAAAATTAATTCAAATGACCCTCCTAGTCAGTACCATTTGTAAACCAAATTATAGTTATTTGCACATGTTTCGACCTAACACGAGTTGAATGAAACTGTTTCCCGAAGGATCCATTGTTTGAATTTAAGGGAGCACAGCTCTCCACTGCTTGTGGTTCGTAGCAGCCTTGCAGTGGTCTTCAATCTACTCATCTTGGTGAAGTGTACCATACCAAATGATGGGCCTAATGGTACACTAGGGCGAAACGTTGGCTAGCCAGTATGAACTAACTAATCATTTTTTCTAAGTACATGTGGGCCATAAGTCAGTTGTCACTAGCAATCCTTAGACTTTGTTTTGCCTAGCATAGTGGTAGTCAGTTGTGAACTTGACTAGGGCATAGTACCCATAAGTCACTTGACACTAGCAGTTTCAGGTTATATAGTTTGTTATTATGTGAGAAACAATGAATAGGAAGTTAACTACAAAACAGTATGTATTTGTTTCTCTATAATTTTATCAATGCAGCCAATGGCCATGTATTTTTCTTTTCAGGACGGGTCAAAGTGATGTTTGTGATTTGTTTGTGGAATGCTTTCCAAATATCCAACCTCCATCTCAACAAGGTATTAGCAAATTAAATTTAAGATTTGAAGAGATTGGGGCGAGAGCGGAGCTTCCTCGTCCAGGTAGACCGAAGTCTGTTACAAAATGTCTTGTGCAATTACCAACAAAATCTCAAAGAAAAGCATCCAAGAAGCATGGAACAGCAAGAACAAGCCTACGAAGTATGCAGAAACAGCTGAAATTGAGACCATATAGGCCTACTTCAAGGCCTAAATGAAGATGATCCAGACAAGCATATGCAATTCTGCAGAGTTGCACTCAATCCGACAAGAAGCCGATCCCACCTTTTTACAAAAACGTTCTTTAGAGCAACGGAGTGACTTTTAAGGTGAATAGCACAGTGAACAGACACAACTGTGTCTACTGGGATTCTACGAATCCCCATGTGGCAATGGAGACAGAGTTATACTCTCCTGGCGTGAGTGTATTTGCAGAGATGTTCAGCAGTGGGCTAATCAGTCCTAATTTTATCATTTCAAATGATCTTGTCGACTTCATCGTTATGCTTTGGTCTACCGCTATGCGTTACGGTTACGGCGTGTATGACATCATGTTGCTCAGTGCATATGCACCGAGTCTGAGTTTAATCCTGAGGTCTGGCGTTATGCGATCGGAGACGGCGAGGGCGTGACGTCATGCAGCAGAGTGCACCTCCCGCTCTCCGTTCCCCGCGCGGGAAGCCTAAGTTAATGGGTAATGGAGTCTGTTGAAAGAGCCTTTCTAACATGTGTAGCATTTGTAGGATGAGTCATTTGAAATGATATAAAGTCTAGTCTCTCAGACTGACTGTATCTTTCTTTTAACGGTACTGTAAATTCTGTAAATAACCTAGATATTCTTCAAGAAGTGTTGTTAGAACAGGAGAATACTCCACATTATGAAACTCTGCAGCCGCTTAAGAAAAAGTCCATACAGAAACAAGGTGGAGACTTTCGAAATGAAAACTATGATGAATGGATGGCAGATAGGGTACTAAAGAATGGCCTCCATGATCCCCAGGTATCACAGCCATGTATTTTCCAGTGTGGGGTATACTAAAAAATTAGGTTTATACGTCAAGATTAGTCATATTGAGCATTTAAAGGCACGAATCCAATCAGAATTTGAAAACCTATAGTCCTGGAGGATTTACGACATAATTTGTAAATCAATGTCGGAAAGATGCCCTGTTTGCTTAGAACAGCATGGAAACCACTTAGAACAACTTTTGTAGGTACATTAAACTCTACAAGTACTTCTATGTTGATAATAAATTTATATTTTCATTTGTTTAGTATGATATTATTGCACCAAACGCATTTTTGACAACTGATTTATGCCCCACGCTGTATTTCATTTTCTTTGAAATTTGATTTGCTAACACGAGTTCTTTATCAGCAAGTTTATGTTAGAAGTAGCAAGCACAGCTTAAACAAGATAAACAATGTTCTAAGCTAGCTACCAACTTTATGTGAATAAATAACTACCACAGCTTGATGGCCGTATTTTATGTTGCTCAACTTTCTCGCATGGAGAGCTTGATCTGTGATGATCTGGATAAACCACAACATGTGTGCTTCGCTGTTAACCAACAGTGCCTTCGGTGGCCTATTACTAGACTTGCTACAATGTGCAAGCTGTCAGAAGTCAGTGGAGTAAACTGATAAGAAAATAAGAAGCCTCATTACCAAGAGTTTTTTTTTTAAATCTTGTATAAAAATTAATATGAATATATTACAGTAAAATTCTTATTTAGTGCTTGTCTTATGACCCAAACCTCGGTACCTTAAACTGTCACAATCAGGGTTTTGTAGTTTTTGTTTTTGCTGCTGGGAACATGAGAAAAATAATATGCTAAATGAAGAGATTTCACTTCATATCAAATAATGTATGATGTGTTTTTTGTTCAACATTCATTTATTTACCCACAGGAACTTGTATTCAATCATTTCCTTGCATTCACTCCGAATCACAAGACACAAGAAGAATTACCTTATCATATGACAGAGCTCAGCAAACCGCCACAATGCTGCTCGTAAAGTTCGAGCATTTCCATTCTTCTTTATCTCCTTGTGCAGCTCTACTTGTATTTTAACCACATTGCTGTCTGCCATAGCCTGCATAATAAGAATTATTGGTCAATGGCCGAGAGTAAACAGTTTTCAAGCAACCCACAGGAGAAATCCACGATAATAAACTGAACTGTCGTTGTTACTACATTGTTCTTCAACCATACCTTTCTCAATAATTTCATGATTTAACAAAACTACATTTAATTGAGTACCTATGCATCTAACTTACAATTACTGGCATTTTTTTTCCAAATACGGCACTTATTTTTATAAAGAGCTTTGAAGCCTTTTTTTTTTTTTTTTTTTTTCAGTTTTGCCTTATTGACAACTGATATTACAACTTTTCAGTCAGTCAACAAAATATAATCCCAATTACTGGTAAATGCAAAGGAAGATTGTAGTTTAATGTGGCCGTTAATCTCACGATCATGAGCCATGAAACCTCCTTATTAGGCGGAATCCGAACCATAGGACATGGCATTTCACTTCGAAAATCTCACATGCATTGAATATTGGCGAGAGGCAGACAGTTTGACCACTGAGCCACCATGCCCCCTAACTGGTAAATGCAATACAACCTGAAAAAAATAACATAGGATTAAAAAATATCTGTTTCGGATTACAGAAGAGGGAGAAAACTACAGGATTTCATGCTTTGCTCATCAAGTGAACAACATCAGATCTCAAAGTTCAAATCTACAAGCTAAAATAGCTCTACAAGACACTACTAGATCCCACATGATCAACCATGAAACACAAAAAATCATTCTCAAACAAGAACCCTCAAAAGATCAACAGAATCTTTAAAAATTGAAGAGAACATTTCATTAATATCAACAGTGCTTCTAGGCTGAGAAATCACAAAACCACTCTTAAACAGTCACTCTCTCTCTTCCAAATTAATCCATGAAGGCTTGACTAATATTGCTGAGAAATACTTACAGCAATAAGCCCCAGAATAGAAATATAAACACTGAATAGGTAAATTTCTACAAGTGTGTTGCTAACTTGATATTAATTTTATCTGAATGTGTTTGGGTATTTCAAGTCAAAGGTTATTACCTATTTACTATGAAACAATTATGTGACATGCCCCCAAAACAATCTACAAATATGAACACAAATAACCAGTAACACCTACAAACCAAGTAGTCAGCGTTTGTCCAATTATACTGTACTGAATGAATTGGAATGACAAATTTATCATAAAACCTATTATCCTCAATCTGTTAATACGGCTTTCACTGTGGTAATGAAGTAAAGAGAACTTATCTGAAAGTATGCTGCTTCCCAGTTCTAACTGATTGATTACACTAGATCAACACAATGAATTCTGCTTTAATACACCAGAAATTCCAAAGGTAGATTCACTTTTGTAATTTGAAGTGCTTTTATTACACAATCTGCTTTTATAAAAGAACCTCAAATTACAAACGGTAAACTACCTTTGGAATTTCCAGTGTCTTAAAACAGAGATCTCATAACTCTGTTAATCTGGTGTATTCAATCAGTTACAAATGGGAAGCAGCATACTTTCAGATAAGTTCACTTTATTTTATACTAGCAGTTGTACCCGGCTTCGCCCGGTGGAATGATGATAATGTTTTAAGGCCTCCTTAGAAATATAATGGACTTAAAATCTAAGTCATTTGCCCCCAAAGACAATGAGGGAGTAATATCTAGGTCATTTGCCCTTTTGATAAGGATGATAATAAAAACTACTGTTGAATTGACACGTCAAACTTACAAACTACCGTAATAGAAATACATATTTCAAAATTCACAGGCGAGGAAGACTTATTGTGTGTGGTGATTAATGGTGTAATGGGCGTAACATCTACTGTAGGTCATTTGCTCTTATGATGAGGATGATAAGGGAAACTACTACCGGTATTGAATTGACACTTCAACGTTTAATGTACACAATGTACTGTAATAAAAATAACTATATGGCGGCTTCGGTGGCGTATTTGGTAGCATGCTGAGCTTCTATGCCCAAGATAGGGGGTTCAAACCCGGCCGAAGCCGTCGGATATTTTAAGAGCGTTAAAAATCCATCAGTATGCCTTTCTTCGGAGGGGAAGTAAAGCCGGCGGTCCCATGTCAGATTTATGGCATGTTATTGAACCTTCCACTAATTACACCTGTGTGAAGCTAAATTGGATAGGTAAACAACGCTCATAGATGTCTACGTCCGTTGCCAAGAGCCGACTGCAGTGGCGTCTAGTAGCTAAGTTCCGAACTTGGCCTAGTAGTCGTTGACGGTGGCGCTTGGCGGCAAAAGTACGAACTATTTGAAGAATTCTAAGTTGCAGTTTGTACTTAAATTAAAAAACAGATAACACACACTAATACAGTCATCACAATTAACACCGGTTATCAGACAGATTCTACACACACCCAAAGTACACGGGGCTACATGACCACGTTGTCGCAGCCTCTAAACTTAAGAACCAACCAACCAAAAATAAATATTTTAAAAATCACAGTCGAGAAAGACTTTATGCGGCGGTGATTATTGGTATGATGCGCATAACATCTAGGTCATTTGCACTTATGATGATAATAATAAGGTAATGAAAAAATGACTACTAAACGAACATGGTGTTATTTTAAAACTGATATAGGTAATTCAGGTGTCTAGCTTCGATGTCTTCCAAAGTCTCAACCTTATTTTCTGGCTTAGGCCTGTACTGGATGCGTCTAGTGAAAGAGCGTACTGCTCGGCAAAGACAAAGAATATAGGTCCAAGCTGCACGAACCTGAGATGATCGCAGATGATGACGAAATATGATGACACACGTTCGGGGTTCCCCGTCCTATACAGATTGACCGGGAATCACTCACTGTTTCGCAACGGCCCTGTGCTGGCATCATCATAGACAGCAGGATCGGTGAACGATGTAGATTTGTACCAAAGGGCCTAAATGCGTGGAATGGAGTGGTCTGTCCGAAATTTCGAGTGGACAGTGTTACTCGTCGAGTTCCAAAGGGTAATTATGTAAAATCTGGTTGAGATCGGTGAAACGGTGTAGTTTTCTGCCAAAGGGCCAAAAAGCAGGGAATAGTGTGGTCTGTCCGAAATTTAAAGTGAACAGTGTTACTTGTCGGGTTCTACGGGTAAGTATATAAAATTGGGGTCAGATCGGTGAAACGGTGTAGATTTGTGCCAAACAGCCTAAATGCAAGGGATGGAGTGGCCTCGCCGCAATTTCAAGCAGACAGTGTTAGTCGCAGTGTTCCAAAGGGTAAATATACAAATTTTGGTTGAGATCGGTGAAACGGTGTAGATTTGGGACAAAGGGCCTAAATGCAGGGAATGGAGTGGTCTGTCCGCAATTTCAAGCAGACAGTGTTACTCGCTGGGTACCAAAGGGTAAGTTTACGAATATTGGTTCTGATCGGTGAAACGGTGTAGATTTGTGCCAAAGTGCCTAAAAGCAGGGAATGGGGTGGTCTGTCCGAAATTTTAAGTGGACAGTGTTACTCGCAGGGTTTCAAAGGGTAAGTATACAAAGTTTGGTTCAGATCGGTGAAACGGTGTAGATTTGTGCCAAAGGGCCTAAATGCATGGGATGGAGTAGCCTCTCCGCAATTTCAAGCAGACAGTGTTAGTCGCAGTGTTCCAAAGGGTAAATATACAAATTTTGGTTGAGATCGGTGAAACGGTATAGATTTGGGCCAAAGGGCCTAAATGCAGGGAATGTAGTGGTCTGTCCGCAATTTCAAGCAGACAGTGTTACTCGCAGGGCACCAAAGGGTAAGAATACGAATTTTGGTTCTGATCGGTGAAACGGTGTAGATTTGGACCAAAGGGCCTAAATGCAGGGAATGGGGTGGTCTGTCCGAAATTTTAAGTGGTCAGTGGTACTCGCAGGGTTCCAAAGGGTAAATATACAAATTTTGGTTGAGATCGGTGAAACGGTGTGGATTTGGACCAAAGGGCCTAAATGCAGGGAATGGGGTGGTCTGTCCGAAATTTCAAGTGGACAGTGTTACTCGCAGGGTTCCAAAGGTTAAATATACAACTTTTGGTTCAGATCGGTGAAACGGTGTAGATTTGTGCAAAAGGGCCTAAATGCAGGGCATGGGGTGGTCTGTCCGAAATTTAATGTTGACGGGGTTACCCGCAGGGTTCCAAAGGGTAAGTATACAAATTTTGGTTCAGATCAGTGAAACGGTGTAGATTTGTATACATAACAGACAGACAGACAAACTTTGTGCTTTATATATATAGATCATGATAGCAATACTGTTAGAGAACAATAATGACATGTTCAAGTCCAAAATGCAACCAACTTCAAAGAAACTGACATATAAATACTAACCAGCCCTCGATAACACAAAGCAGTTCATAGAAGAAAATAACATCAACCTCACAATGTATATCTGCACACACAATTCCAGTTAGATAAAGATAGGCGAAACCATGGTTTGATGATGAGTGTTATCACCCAGCAGCAAAAACGGTCACTGGCCACTCTTTATCAGGCAAGAATTCACAATACCACAGAAATGTACACAAATGTAAGACTATAAGAGTATCCTAAGAAAGGTCATTGGGTAGAAAAACAGGCGATTCAGGAAGCAGATGAACCTACGGGATATTAATGGAATATTTACTCAATTATGGGGTTCTATACATATACGTAGAGATAGGAACTTAATCATATCTAGACGAATCCTTATTGCTGAGAGAAATTTTTTGTATGATAGAAACCCTTCAAAGACTCCACAAACAGATCTCATTTCAGTGGATCCCTTCTCATGTTGGAATAGCAAGTAATGAAGAGGCAGACAGATTAGCAGAAAATAGGTACCACACTACAACAACCGAGCAGACTGATTTTGTGTCAGCAAAAAGGATTTTGAAAAATACCATCAAAAACAGGTATGAAGAAATGGGAAAGAAAACAGCAGAAACCAAATTATGGAAGGACATTGATGCTAAATGGGATCAATATAAATTTACACCAAGAAGAGAAGCTGTAGCCTTCTTCAGACTTAACACTGGCCATGACTGTCTTGCAGCTCATCTAAAACGAATCAACATCCTGAAATCTGAAAAATGCACACTTTGCCATGAACCTGGAAGTAAAATGGATAAGGGCCACCTGCTACATTGCAACAAACTTGATGTGACTGCTAGAACTTCAGGAAACCTCCCACAACTCTATTGGAATACAAGAAAGCTGATGGATTGGAACCCGGGCAAGCCATAAGAAACAACATTGAGAATCTTTATTGATCATTAAATTAAAGTAAATGGGTCTAACAAATGGTATTGTATATATTTATTCGACCTTAATCAATAATTGCAATTAATATGAAAATAATTAATTGATAAGTACCGTTTTCGACCACATTGTGACCTCCCGCTTCGTTAAACTAAACGCAAGCCTGTAATAATACAAATCGATCTATATGTTCTAAAACAAATTGGAAGTTAATCTTAATAGTCAGATTTTTAATATACAGTAAATGGGAATACTAGTTGCCATTTTTTGGTCCGTATTGACATATATAAATTATTTAATCAGTTTGCAGTTTTCCGCCAAATCCATACAAATTATGTTTGCGTTATTAATACGCTAAGGTACATGTTTCGAACCATACAAAAAACGGTCCTTCCTCAGCCACGACATATCACACGAATGGCAAACACATCAAAAACACTGAACAATATCAAAAATAAAATGCATGCACACTAAGACATTCATAAACACATATTAAAACGTTCCATTAAAACTGTACAACATATTAAAAAACACATATTAAAAGTACTGCAAGTCCATTTGCCTCATTCAATCGTCAACATTTGAATATGTGCCGTTATGATTGGAGATCTTTGTCCTTTTCCATTAGATGCTTCTTGTTTCTTGTCTGAATGTGCAATAATGTCTTTCATTTAGCGAAGGGAGTCCTACTGTCATGTATAGGGAACAAAAATGGACCAGTAGTCCCATTTGAGTAGTTCCACTATGAAAAACTTTTAGGTTGATTCCAGACAGCACCAAATAGTCCTCTGTTGAACGAAAAAATGTATTAAATTTATTTAATGAATGGACTTAAGCGATAATACTCCTATTCGATCCAACAGAAACGACTGCTAGAAAATCCTTACCTCCCAGTGCATGCAGGAACATGCATGCTTGAAACAGCTGTAGCAACTGAGGCAAATGGACTTGCAGTACTTTTAATATGTGTTTTTTAATATGTTGTACAGTTTTAATGAACGTTTTAATATGTGTTTATGAATGTCTTAGTGTGCATGCATTTTATTTTTGATATTGTTCAGTGTTTTTGATGTGTTTGCCATTCATGTGATATGTCGTGGCCGAGGAAGGACCGATTTTTGTATGGTTCGAAACATGTACCTTACTTAGCGTATTAATAACTCAAACATAATTTGTATTGATTTGGCGGAAAGCTGCAAACTGATTAAATAATATACAGTAAATGTCGAGTAATATTGTCTATAAGTTGTGATATTGCCTAATGAAAAGGAAATTGCTATTAAAAAGAATATCTATGCTTAAACGTTAAATTCTGTTGTCATAAAAATGTACTTATACTCTTCTTCTTCTTTTACTTTAGCATTTGTCCCGCCTCGTGGCAGGGTCCGCTATTTGAATCCTCTGTCTCCACTTTACTCAGTCATGGGCCATGTCCGGATGAAGGTTGACGCCTTTCAGACCCCTGTGTAGTGTATCGGCCCAACGTTGTCTCGGTTGCCCCTTTGGTCTTTTCCCGGCGACCTTCAGTGTGTAGCCCTGTTTTGCAATGGTGTCCGCTCCTGACCGTAGCACATGCCCAAACCATCGCAGACGACCTTCATGCAGTTGATTGCTGCCATACCAAATCGTTCCTTTATTCTTTGATTCTGTGATCCAACCTAGTAATGCCAGCTGTCCATCTAAGCATCTTTGTCTCCATGACACTTAGCCGACGTTCTGCTTCCTTCGCGGTCAGCCAACATTCAGTACTATAAAGCGCCACGGGACAAATGACAGTGCGGTAAATCATCGATTTTAGGTGGTCTTTCAACTGGCGATCGCACACGACACCTGTCGTTGTTCGCCACTTCATCCACGCAGCATTAATTCTTATGTTGACCTCCTCGGTGAGACGACCTTCAGCAGTTATCATACAGCCAAGATACTTAAATTTTGTCGTTCGAGGCAGATCATCGCCGTCAACTTGGATTGTTCAGATTTCTCCAGCATCCGTTGTCATATATTCTATTTTAGCTTTGTTAAGCCGCAGGCCATATTGACTTAAACGATCACTCCATTCCTGGACTTGATGATGGAGATCCAGCTTGTTTTGAGCGGCCAACATAACGTCGTCAGCGTACAGAAGGTCCAAGGTAATGGTTGTTGTAGAACTGCAATAACCGTGTCCATGACCATAATGAACAGCAATGGTGACAGGGCTGAACCTTGATGAACACCAACTGTTACATGGAAGTTTTCCGACGCTCCTGCGGCAGCTTGGACGTAACTTCTTGGCTCCGCGTAGAGCAACGGTACCCAGTTGACAAGGTACTCTGGGATGCCATGATGTCGGAGAGTCAACCAGATCAAGTCGTGCAGCACACGATCAAAAGCCTTTTCGAGATCTAAGAAAGCAAAGTGCAATGGCTTATTCTTTTCACGATGCTTTTCAACCAAAAGCCGTGTGGCATGGATTGCATCTGTTGTGCTGCATTTTTTCACAAATCCAGCTTGGTTTTTGGTCAGCTGGGTGATCGCACGTATCCTCTTATCAAGAATGTGCTCGAAGACCTTCATGGTGTCACACAGGAGTTGAATTGGTCTGTAATTAGCACACTCGGCTGGACTTCCCTTCTTTTTGAAGATGGGTATCGTGATGCTATGTTGCCAATCAAGTGATGTTCGTCCTTCTTTGACAATTTTGTTGAAGAGTCTTGCCAACCAATCCACTGGATCCCACTTCTGAGAGTACCATAGTTCCGCCGCGATGTCATCTGGACCAGTTGCCTTCCCTGGTTTCATTTGTTTCAAGGCTCCTGCAACCTCTAAGACATCAATAGGTTTGATAGGACCTTCGACAGCAGTAGCGACAGGTATCTGGTTGTGCTGGAATTCCTCTGTTGAGACCTTCTGAAACTAATTTCGCCAACGTTCTCTCGCCTTCTTCCAGTCGACTAGCAAAACGCCCTTATCATCATTGATGCCATAGAAGCGTTGGATATCTAGAGATTTATGGTGCCTGGATTTGATGAGGCGATAGATGTACTTATAATATTAATGATTTTAAAATTCTAATAACAACCTAGGAAAATATCTTAAAAATAAAAAAATAAAAAATTCAGATTTGTTACAAAGAGTGAAGTTAATATTAACTTTGTAGTAATAATGTTTCGAATGTCTATGAGTAAATTTCGAAAATGTTAAAGTAATGTAGGTATAATTAATTGGTAGTATCGAGATCCTTAAAAAATAATCTAAAAAATATATATAAATGTAACGAATGCATGGAGATTCCTTAAGATGAATAAAAGCATGTCTAGATGCACTATCTGGCTGTAGGTTGATATAAGTTGGTCACATCTTGAATGCTTCAAACCTCCTGGACCATAACTACATATAAATTCACCCGCGATTTACAAGTGATTTTAAATTCAAATTAAATAAATAACATCTTACCCTAATAATCCTGTTCAAACTTTCGTCTGCTATCATCCGAACATCAGAGTCAGGATCATCACACAGCTGCAGGAGAATTTCAATAGCAATGCTTAACAGATGAGAGAAGTTTGATGCACCTTTCACACCAGAGTGGCACATGGTGTCTGCTATAGTCAAGCAGTGGCTGATCTTTTCTTTTCGTCTGGAAATGGCAAAGCAAAATACAACGCATTAACAATGCAGTACCAATACCATACATCCAGAAAAGAAAAAAAATGTTCACACAGAAATGGCTTTAGTCATATCTGCTGAGCAGGTGTTCCTCCATCTAAGACTTGATAACATGCCGTAGATGGAGCATGGCTGCATTGATGTACATAGCCCAGATAGCAGAAAATTTGGGTTCAAGTCTTACTCAGTAGGAAAAGAATTAACTTTTAGAAACAATTGACTATTGAACATCACAGCCTGCTTCCAGTTGACCGACCGGGTCAGGGAATGGAATGAAGCCCCCATCTAGCGGCGAGGATATGAACTGTGCCGGCTGCCGAAGCCTGTCGCACTCCCCTGGGGCAATGATTAAATGAATGACAGACGAAATGAAATGATAGTGGAGAGTGTTGCTGGAATGAAATTATTGACAGGGAAAACCGGAGTACCCGGAGAAAAACCTGTCCGCCTCCGTTTTGTCCAGCACAAATCTCACATGGAGTGACCGGGATTTGAACCACGGACCCAGCGGTGAGAGGCCGGCGTGCTGCCGTCTAAGCCACGGAGGCTTAACAATTGACTATTCAAGCAATAAATTTAGGAGGCAAAATGTACCAGAAGGAAAACCCCTGGAACAGGAATGAGGTCCTTGAAGAGAAAACCAAAAGCAGATACTGTAGAATAGTAAAACTGGAAGAGACCAAATCATGGGGGGGGGGGGAATCGTAAACTTCTCAAATTAGCCAAAATACCTTTTGTAAAGATGAAAAAAAAAATATCTGGAAATGATGTAGCAATAGATGTTTACTACTCTGCCGTCTATAACCCACCCACCATCCCGTTTTTAGATCACTACTTATCTCATTCCACCCTTCGCTCGTAGCAATGCCTACCTGACAGGTTTCTACGGCCGATCTGCGCGGTTATGGAATACGCTGCCAGGGGATGCCAAGATCTTGTCTCTTAGGAAATTCAAGCTGTACATAAAATGGTATATTGTGTAAATAAACTTCTGTATGAGTGATTGTCTCGCCAAATGAATGAATGTATGGAGTGATTGAGGTGATGAAAGTGTGTGCGTGAGAGAGTGAGTGAACTATGTTAATATTCTAAATATGTAAATAATGCAAATATCTTTGTAAAACATGTAAATATTGCAAACCAAATGTAGATGTAAGTTGTGCCAGTGAAACATGTAATATGTATGTGGGGGTTGCCCTTTTTCACTGGTCCTTCCATACTTCTGTTTGATTTATGTTTGGGAAGCCAGGCTCTGCCTGTCACAAGTCAGGACTAAGGGTGAGTGGTAGAGAAGTAACACCTCTTTAAAAAACCTTGGTCCAGCTGACCCGGCTGGTAGCCCCATGTATGGGTCCCTTGCCAGGGTTACAGTGAAGACCTCAACGGCATACACAGTGGAATAGATGAACTATGGTACAGTGTAGATGGCGGAAGAGGCATCCCAGTGCTCGGGAAAGTAAGAGTAAAAGGTATATGGTCGCCATATATCAATCAATCTGGTCAACGGTCTTGAAGGCGGAACGGCGGAAAGAGCGGAGGAACCTAGTGGAGTAAACCACAACATAACAATGATTTCGGACTAACAATCCGATCTTATCTTGGAATTTATTTCCTAACATGTACAGTGCACAACTTCCATTGAAGAATGGAAAGTCCGCTCAAGAAAAGCACTACCACATGTGGCAGCTCAGAAGAGAAATCCACCATTGCATCTTGCAATGCATCGGGACTTATGGTTCTGGGGAGTCCCAACATCTGCAATAAGGATGAGTCGGAGCATCCTTGGTTTCCTTCCAGCTTCAAGTTTAAGATGAAATTTTGGGCAGGCACTTTAAATGTAAATTCTTTATTAAAAACTGGTAAACATAAAGAACTTGAAATTCTTTTGGACAAACATGAAATACAAATCCTTGCAGTGCAAGAAACAAAATATTTGGATGAAAATGTTACAGATTACGGAAACCACAGAATTTAAGGGTAAACCAGCAATTAGAATCATGAAAGGAATGCCACTACTGGGCACTGCTTTTTATATTCATAAAAACATAGTAGACAATATAACAGAATTCAAATCTAGATCAGAAAGAATCTCTCTCCTTACAATTAAATGCAAAAATGAAAAGTATACCTTTGTTAACTGCCATGCACCAATAAATGAAAACAAGAAAAATCAAAGTAAAGTAGAAGAATTTTGGGTAGGCTACTTTTAGATGATGAAATATCGAAAATTCCAAAATTAAATGTGGTGATACTGGGGGATTTTAATGCACAAATTGGGAGAGAAAAAGCTGATCAAAAAATAGTAGGGGAATATCCGGCCCATAAAAGAACAAATACAAATGGCAAGAGACTGATTAACCTCTGCAAAACCTTTCAGTTGAAATTAATGTCAACATTCTTCAGGAAACTGCCAAGAAAAGCTAAAACTTGGATTTCTCCTAACCCAATGTTAGGAGAATTCCAATTGGATCATGTGGCTATCTCTCGTAAGAATATGAAAGCAATTATTAATGTAAAAGTAACAAGAAATAGAGAATTTGACTCTGACCACTATCTCTCCAAAATTAAACTTCAACTTCTCCCACGTAAAAACCAAAGAAAAAAACATAAATTTATTAAATATAACACAGATAGACTCAACATAACACAAGAAGAAATAAAACTCTTTCAGGAAGAAATTCAAATAACTAAGCCAGGTAACTGGCAAGAATTATCCAAAGAAATCAATAATGCAGCAAAGAATGTATTTGGCTTACCTAAAACGAAAAAGAAAGTTTGGTGGAATGAAAGTCGTGAAGAAGCTCTAGCAGAAAGAACAAAATTATGGAAAAAAATGGAAATGCTCTGGAAATAATGAACATTTTGATCAATTTAAACAGCAAAGGAAAGAAACAGCAAGAATCATAAAGAGTACTAAACGCTTGTTTGAAAAGTCACAACTTGTTGATATGCAGGATAATTTTGTCCAAAAAAACTCCAGAAATTTCTATCAGACTTTCAAAAATAATTTAAAGGGTTATCAAGCTCCAAGTATTTGCTTCAAAGATGAAAATGGCAGACTAGGTCTAACTGATATCGAGAATTGTGAAATACTAGCAAAGTAGTTTGATCGACTTCTGAACTGTGGAGAACCAAACAACAAGCTAGAATTTCCAGAATTACATGAAAATTTAGAAACAGATCAACCGCCTACTATTGAGGAAATTGAAAAAGCAATTATAACCCTAAAAAACAACAAAGCAAGTGGAGAAGATTCCATTACGGCTGAACTCATGAAGTGGTCTCAACCAAAAATCATAGGTGACCTTGATATCATTTTTCAAGAAATCTGGAAAACGGAAATGATCCCGGAAGAATGGAAAGTGGCCCTTATACATCCTTTGCACAAGATGTCAATAACTATAGAGGTATATCCCTTTTGCCAGTGGCCTACAAGATATTCTCAACAATACTACTCTAAACAGGGTAGAAGCAACACTTGACAGTCATTTAGGTGAATATCAAAGTGGATTTAGAAAAGGCAGATCTTGCACAGAACAGATATTCAACCTAAAGTCCATAATTCGACACAGACAATTATCTTCTAAAACTATAATAGTGACATTTGTAGATTTTAAAAAGGCTTTTGATTCTGTCGACAGGAAAAATCTAGATAAAGTAATCAGAGAATTTGAAGTTAAATCAAAACTGGCAAACCTAATTCGTGAAACCCTCACAGACACCATTTCAAAGGTAAAATTTTGTGGAGAAATTTCAAAACCATTCAAAATAAATACAGGTGTAGGGCAAGGCGATAGTTTATCTCCACTCTTATTCAATTGTAACCTGGGAAAAATAGTACGAATTTGGAATAAGAAATTGAAGGAGCGGAATATATCACCTATAACACTAGGAGAAAAAACAGTGGTGTTAAAGTAAATTGTCTGGCATTTGCTGATGATTTTGCCATACTTTCTGAAAACTTAGCTCATGCAACAGTACAAATCAATCTATTAGAAGAGATGACCAATAAAACACGTTTAAAGATTTCTGTAGAAAAAAACAAAATTTATGACAAATACTAAAAATGCTAATAACAAAAATTGGTCAAATTAAGAGGGTAGATAAGTTCAAATAGTTGGGGGAAATAATTCAGAAGAATGGCTTAGAAAGGGAAGGAGAGGAACTTGTAAACTTTTGTGAAAGGAATGGACTGATAGTGGGTAATTCATGGTTTCGGAAGAAAAACAGCAGGAAAATTACGAGATATGGGTGGGGTGATAGAAGAACAAAATCAGTAATTGACTACTTCCTGGTGGAAAGGACAAATCGCAGAAAGCTGATGGATGTGACAGCTTTACCAGGAGAAGCATTTGATGGGGACCATAGAACTGTGGTGGCAAAATTTAGATGGGGAAAATTGGAAAACCTAAAGGAGATCAGAGAAAGTAAAATAAAAGTATGGAAATTGAAAGACAAAGCTATACAGGAAGATTTTAAGGAGAGATTGAAGCAACAAATCCCAGTTACTGAAGTGGAAAATGTAGAAGAGGAATGGTCCCACTTTAAAAAGGCATTTGCTGGTGCAGCAGAGAGTGCTTGTGGTAGGACGTCAACAAGAGTGAAAGAGAAGGAGACACCGTGGTGGAATGAGGAAGTGAGGAAAGCAGTGAAAGAAAAGAAGTCTGCATGGAAAGAATGGAACCGAGATCAAACAGAAGAAAGCAAAAGGAAGTATCACGACAGCAAACGGAGGTGTAAGAAAGTGGTAGGAGAAGAAAAGAAGAAAAGTTGGGAAGAATTTACACGAAGAATGGAAACAGATGTAAGTGGCAGTAAAAGGATGCTGTATGGACTTCTAAGAAGTAAGAGGAAAGAAAGAGTTATTACGAAGCTAGTGAAAAAGGAAGATGGAGAGTTGTTAACACACCCGGAAGAGATAAAGGGACGATGGAAGGAGTATTTTGATAAGCTATTGAACGTGAGCAATTGTACTGGTGAGATCGAAGTGACACAGCCTGACGACTCTATAACAGAAGATGATATAACAATGCTGGAGGTAGAATTAGCAGTACAGAAGATGAAGATGGGAAAAGCAACAGGGGTGGATGAGATCAGTGTAGAAATGATAAAGGCTGCTGGACCTGTTGGTATGCAATGGCTGTATCGACTGCTAAAGTGTGTGTGGAAACGGAAATGTGTACCAGAAGACTGGGTGAAAGGGCTAATAATACCAGTGTTTAAGAAAGGGGACAAGAAAGTGTGTGATAACTATAGAGGGATCACCCTCATATCACAGATAGTAAAAATACTGGAAAGGATATTAGAAAGAAGAATGAGAAGAAAGGTGGAAGGAGAGTTGCAAGAGGAACAGTATGGCTTCAGGAGTGGAAGATCCACAGTGGACCCAATCTTTAGCTTGAGGCAGGTGATGGAAAAGAACTGGGAATATGGAGAGGATTTGATCATGACTTTCATAGATCTAGAAAAGGCATATGATAGTGTCCCCAGAGAGAAGGTATGGGAAACCATGGTTAAGAAGAGACTGGGAAGAGAAATGTTGGAAATGGTGCAAGCAATGTACAACAACTGTGTTAGCAGGATACTGACCCCAGTTGGAAAGACAGATTGGTTTAGGAACAAGACTGGACTAAGACAGGGGAGTGTGCTGTCACCTCTTTTATTCATAATGGTAATGGATGAAATTGTAAAGGAAACAAAGGAAGCATATGGACATAAAGAAATGAAGTTACTATTATTTGCAGACGATATTGTGGTCTGGGGAAGGAACACCGAAGAAGTGCAAAAACAACTAGATGCACTGAACGAAAATATTCAGAAGTATGGCCTGAAAATCAGTATAGAGAAAAGAAAGACCATGGTGATGACAAGAGGGGAAAGACAAGGAAAGGGCATTGTGAAAATTGGAAGTCAGAGTTTGGAAATTGTGGACACGTTCAAATACTTAGGAAGTGAATTGATGCAAACTGGTAGGTTGGACATGGAGATTGGCAGGAGGGTACAGCAGAGCAATGCATTCTATCAAAGTGTAAGAAAACTTGTTTGGGATAAGGAAGTACCAAGGAAAAGCAAGGAGGTAATGTATAAAATGTACTATGTACCCATATTAACGTATGCAGCTGAGACTTGGACCCTGACGAGCAGGCAAGAGAGTAGAATCCAAGCCAGTGAAATGAAATTCCTAAGAAGTATGATAGGTAAGACAAGGAAAGACAGAGTGAGGAATGAAGATGTTAGGAAGGAAGTTGGGATGGGAAAACTAAATGAGAGAATTGAGAAGAATAAACTAAGGTGGTTTGGACATGTAAAGAGGATGGAGGAAAATAGAATACCAAGACAGATGCTGGAGGCGAAGTGCAAGGGTAAGAGAGCAAGGGGAAGACCTAGAACAAGGTGGATTGATTCAGTGAAGAACAGCGTGAGAAAAAGAACTCTGGACTGGGACAAGATCGTGGAAGAAGAATGGTGGAAGGAAAGAGGAAAGTGGAGAAGTGCCATAAATACCCCGACCCGGCAGGAGCTGGATAAGGGGAAATGATGATGATAATGATGATGATGATGGCTTAGAAAGATCTGCTGTAGAAGAAAGAGGGCACAAGATTCAAAGAGCATATGGTATAACCAGGAATATCTATAACAAAAAATGTTTATCTAAGAAATTGAAAATACAGCACTATAGAACAGTAATTAAACCAGAATGCTTAAAATATGCCAGTGAATGTCTAATACTAAATTATAAATTGGATAAATTAGAAGTATCAGAAAGAAAAATTACACGCAAAATACGCAAGAAATATATCGGAACATTGAAACATAACGGAGACAATAAAGAAGAGGTGATTGATATTTTTCGGACATTTATATAGAATGATAGCAGGTTACCCAAACAGATTTTTAAATATCTTTGGAAGAAGAAATCGACACCAGCCTGGTTTCAAGAAGTAAAGAAAGATTTAGAAAAAAACAATGTAAGAGAAGAAGATGCACTAGAGAGAGAAATTTTCAAAAAGAAGGTATTGGAAATGGAAGGACTCCAAGGAAGGCAATATAAGAAAACAGGCTCAAAATGGTCAGACGAGAGAAAGAAGAGACACAGCGAAAAGATGAAGGAGCACTGGAGGAAGAAGAAAGAACAACAAAGGACTAAACATTGAAATTGGTTAGTGGTCCTCAGAAGATCCTAACGGAGAAAGAATAATAATAATAATAGGCTAAGTAAAATTCCAGCGAGTCCTCCATTACACGCATGAATTATGGACAAATACAACATTGCCAACCCCTGAATAATCTTTATTCTGTCCAATGGTTTTTGCCTAGAACTATATTTACTAGGTTTTTGGTCATGAACAATCGGGGGGGGGGTTACTCACACATCAATAAAATCTAGGCCAATGGTTTTGCCATTTAATGATTTTTCATATAATTACAGTATTAGGTATGTCGTGTGGTGTATCTTGTATCCCACATGTTGGCAACAGTAATGTGACATCAATGTGTGTGCCTGAGTAACAGTTGAAGAGATCTCATGTGTCTGACAAACATGGCTGCCATCGTTGAATGAGCAAGAAATAAAAGCACATATTTACGTAATTTAGCACACATTTCTAGTGCAATAGTGATAATCGAAAGTAATTTCAATTGCTAATGACTCTCAGAATATGAAACAAGGTATGAAAATGATATATGATATTGAAATGAAAATCCACAGCCTGCTTCCAGTCTCCGACCGGGTCAGGAATGGAATGAATGAAGCCCCCATCTAGCGGCGAGGATATGAACTGTGCCGGCTGCCGAGACCTGACGCACTCCTCATATCATATATTAACCAAGTAGAAGTGTAAAAGCCATGATTTGCTCTCCTCCAGTTTTATTGATAGAATTACATGTATTCTAACCAAAGAGTGGAAAACCATTTAAAACACAAAAAGAGTTATCTTACACGACATTTATCTTGTTAATAAGCAATTTTCACAATTTAAAGGAGTGTTCATCTGAGTACCTTAACGCCTTTACCCTATTCAACAGTTCAATGAGGCATTGCATCACAAACTCACAACATGCAGTTGTGATGATGAACCCTTAGTTCGCAACCAGGAATAACAATATTTTAAGAATTTAAAATATAATGCTGATCTTTAAGAAACCATTCACCTGATAGCTACTATCAGGCTCCCTGCAACCCAGCAATCAGGCCAAACATCCATACTTTCTCAACAGTTCATACACAAGTCGGAGGGTATGGCAGCTCAAAATAGCTCTAGCCACTTACAAAAACAAATGCCAGTTTTAAGAACATCAACTTGTGTTGCCAACACACAGAACCAAATGAGAAGGAGAAAGGAAATTCAGTGAGTTAGAAGTAACAAACACCAGCAGAAGATATCAGCACAGTCCAGTACCCAAACCAGTTCCAGTATTATAAGCCAACCCAAATATGACAATAATCACTCCCACTTCATTCCATGCTCCTGGTTGATATAAAAGGTCATTAGGAATTGCATTAAAACCTTAACAAAAATGTGCTTTGCGAACATACTGAATAAGACAAAACCAAACTGCCTTCTTATACGCACATGCCTTTGAGACCATCTGATCTGAATTGCAATTTCCAGCAAGAGCTTATCACATAATGTACAATTCCAAAATATGTTCCCAACTCTAAGATGTAAAGGAAAAATAAGATGAGTTTCTACATGTACAATTCCATAAAGTGTCCCCAACTCTATAGTGTGAGGGATAAGACGAGATGAGTTTCTATCTATGAGTAGAATTCCAGGTGTTCTCAATTCTACAGAGTGAGGAAAAAGATGAGATGAGTTTCTACGTGTACAATTCTATAAAGTGTCCCCAACTCTATAGTTTGAAGGATAAGATGAGATGAGTTTCTGAGTATAATTCCAAGTGTTCCCAACTCTACAGTGTGAGGGAAAAGATGAGATGAGTTTCTACATGTACAATTCCAGAAGGTGTTCCAAACTCTAACAAGACATTATCAAATTTCAAAGAAATTTGAAAAATGGATCCGATTAGCTCAATTCATCTGCCAGTGTTTCGTCCTGGTGAACTATTGGGCTCGCCAGTTGGTATGGTACACCTCACCAAGACACTTGGCTAGTACATACTGGCAGATGAATTGAGGTAACCAGATCAATTTTTTGAATTTCTTTGAAATTTGATTGTGTATTATCATGCTTATTCGGATTTCTGTATCCTTTTGGAAACAGTATTTCCATTATTGGATAGCCTACGAAAGGCAAAATTTTGGAAAAAGGGAGCTTGTCTCATAGCATTGGCACTGCTCGTGGCATCATTTGAGACTTGCAGTGGCCTTCACAGTCACTGCACAAAAGAGAGCCAAACTTAAAAACTATTAAGCCTCCTTACTCCATATTACCAACACCACTCTAGTACATCAGTTCAGTCCATCCTGTAGAGCACATAGCATGACGCAGCAACAACAGCGTCAACTGCGCCATGGACATGATCTTGATCTATCATAGTCGTTATCTGACAGCGAGATGGAGATGAATCCCATAAAGACGACACGGAAGGCCGAATCACCTGACGGCCCTGAGGGTCAGAAGAAGAAGCTCTGTCCGTCGCCACAACAACTGCAATCTCGACTGATGTCGGGGGCAACGAGTACTCCATCTAACTTGCCAGCACGAGAACTGGGTATTCGTCTTCTAGACATCAACTCCCTGATCAGGAACCTGGACCCGTTACTTGTGGCACGTCCATTCCACCTTCCACCAGAAGCGGGTCCCAGCTGACCCTGCAGAAGTCTACATGCCTACAAACACCGTCCGTAGCTACGCCAAAGTTGCCCGCAACCAGCCCTACCCCACCCCCTCCCCTCCGTTCGAAACCGTTCCATTATGAGAGACACTCTCATTTTATATTGTCAAATTGATAAGAGCACAACCACCCCGCGCCATCTCCCAAGTTCTTTCCCGTTTCATCCCTGACCTCAATTCCTTCCAGCTGGAAATCCAGTGCACAAAAGAGAGCCAAACTTAAAAACTATTAAGCCTCCTTACTCCATCATTACCAACACCACTCGAGTACATCAGTTCAGTCCATCCTGTAGAGCACATAGCATGACGCAGCAACAACAGCGTCAACTGCGCCCTGCTCCACCTAACCGCCCGTCACCCAACATGTCAGCCGGCATATATGGTGTGGAGCGGTCCTATTTTACCGACGAGATTGCAGCGCAGCTTCAACAGGCGGAGCTGGACATCATCTTCTTCTTCCTTAGCGTTTGTCCCGCCTAGCTGCAGGGTCCGTTATATGGATACGTTGTCGCCATTTGTTTCTGTCTCTGGCCATGTCAGGATGAAGGTGTCGGTTCTTCAGATCTCCATGTAGCGTATCATCCCACCGTTGCTTCGGTCTTCCCTTAGGTCTCTTGCCGACGACTTTTATATTGTAGCCACTCTTTGCAATTGTGTCTGCTTCCGTTCGTAGAACATGCCCAAACCAACGCAAACGGCGCTCCGGCATCTTGTCACTGATTGGTGCAACCCCAAACCGTTTCCTGATGTTGTCATTGGAAACATGATCCAATTTGGTGACACCCACTGTCCATCGCAACATCTTGGTTTCCATAATGCCCAAGCGACGTTCTGTCACGGTTTTTGTCGGCCAACACTTGCACCGGAAAATGCAACAGGACGGATGACATTATGACAGATCTTTGACTTTAGGTTGTCCTTCATCCTTCGATCGCAGGTGACTCCTGTTGTCATTTGCCACTTCATCCAAGCTGCGCTGATTCTCGTATTGACCTCTTCTACGAGAATTCCATCATTAGAGACCATAGAGCCTAGATATTTAAATTTTGTTACACATGGCAAGTCTTCCCCATCTACTTGGGTAGTACCTATATCTTGCATATCTGTCGTCATGTATTCCGTCTTTCTTTTGTTTAGGCGCAGTCCATAATGTGCAAGTAGATCGCTCCAGTGGGTCTGAAGTTGCAGGTCTTCTTTGCGTGTGGAGGCTAACATGTCATCAGCAGCGTAGAGGAGGGTCCACGGTATTGGCTTTTGTAGGTCAGATGTTACAGTGTCCATCACTAGGCTTCGGTGGCGTAGTCGGTAGCATGCTGAACTGCTATGCCCAAGATAGCGGGTTCAATCCCGGCCGAAGTCGTCGGATTTTTTTAAGAGCGTTAAAAATCCTTCAGTATGCCTTCCTTCGGAGGGGAAGTAAAGCCGGCGGTCCCATGTCATAGATTTATGGCATGTAAAAGATCCTTTCACAGACTAAACTTGTGTAAAGCAAAATTTGTTAGGTTAGATTTCGTCATAACGCTCTATCAAAGTTCCAACGTTCACCACTAGGTATCATTGATATCTGGTGGCGAAAGTTGGAACTACTTGAAATTGAACGGAACTTGTAGCTCACCCTTTAGGGTATCCGCTGGAAGCAGCTACAGACTCAGGCGAGCCGAACATGTCCTCGGACACTCCCGGCACTAAAAGCCATACGATAAATAAATAAATAAATAACTAGGATGAACAAGAGCGGTGATAACACAGAACCTTGATGGACACCAACAGTGATGGAAAAATCTTTCGATGCTCCTGCAGCAGCTCGGACGAAGCTACTTGGTTCTCTGTAAAGGAGCTGCACCCAGTTTATGAGGTATTCTAACACACCGTGCTTTCGAAGCGCAAGTCGGATGAGGTTGTGAGGTACACGATCAAATGCCTTCTCGAGGTCCATGAATGAGAGATGAAGTTGCTGGTTCTTTTCACGGTGTTTCTCTAAACACAAACGTGCAGCATGAATTGCATCAGTTGTAGCACAATTCTTTACAAATCCAGCTTGGTTTCTTGTAAGCTCGATGATCTTGCGGATCCTCCTGTCCAGAACACGCTCGAAGCTCTTCATGGCATGACACAGAAGCCGGATTGAACGATAATTACTGCATTCAGGAGGGTTTCCTTTGTGTTTGAATATGGGAACAGTAAGGCTCCATTGCCATCAGTTGGTGTTCGTCCCTCTCTGATAATCTGATTGAAGAGTTGTGTTAACCATTCAGTTGCATCCCAACGTTTTGAGTACCACAACTCTGCTGGAAGATCATCAGGGCCTGTGGCTTTCCCCTGCTTCATTTGTTTCAAAGCAGTGCGGACTTCAACGACTTCTATTTCTCCGACGGGCCCTTCAACAACGGTGGAGGACAGTATTGGTGGGTGGGGGAATTCTTCATTTGAGATCGTGCTAAAATAGCTTCGCCAACGTTCTCTTGATTTGTTCCAGTTGGTCAGCAGGTTACCATTTTCGTCATTCACACCATAAAAGCGATGGACATCAATGGATTTGTGATGTCCGGATTTGGTGAGGCGATGGATGTCTCTTTCCCCTTCACGTGTGTCAAGTTTTGCGTACAACTCATCAAAATGTGTAGATTTAGTTGCTGCTACAGTCTTCTTAGCATTGCTACAGGCTGTTCTGTAGGCATTCTAACGGGTTGGTGTTTTGTCATCAAGAAACTCGTGATAGTGGTTTCTTAGTACGAATCGCCTCTTTTACTTCATCATTCCAGAGCCAAGTCTCTTTCTCAATCCATCGGCGACCTGGCTTTGTTACACCAAGGATAGCATGTGCAGCTGAGTGTGCAGATACTTTCAATTTTGTCCAATTCTCTTCAACACTGGTTATCGGTGGCAGAGTAATTTTTGCGACAACAGCAGCCTCCTTTTCTTTGAAGTGCCACCGTATAATTCTGGCTGGACCTGTTCGAATTTTGTGGTCAGTTCTTGGTAGCCTAATGCACAACCCACAGATGAGCGGTCGGTGTTGCATTGCGACAGTTTCTATCTATGTTGCATTTGTGCCACTGTAGAGCAAGATGAGATGTGAATCAAGTTTCTTGAACCAAACATTTGCAATCACCAGGCTTCTGTGAACTCGAGAATACGCTGACCATCATCATTTCTTATTCCAAACCTATGCCCACCATGGGCAGCATGACCGTCCTTTTCGTGACCAACATAGCCATTGAGATCTCCAGCAATAATGAAGTCCTCTGATGGTATGGCAGCAATTTTATCATCAAGCATTGCCCAAAAGGCATCCTTAACACAAGCTGTTTGACCTGACTGCGGAGCATATGCACTGAAGAGGTGTATTTTCTTTCCATCAGACATGTAAACGACCTTCGTCAAGCGATCATCATACCGCTGCACTTCAGACACACACCCATCAAACTTAAAAGATAGGATGATGCCAACACCACAGGACGTTCCACGGGAGCCAGTGTATATTAGTTTGTATCCACAACCTATATCGTAAGACTTCTGTCCAATCCACCGCATTTCTTTTACTGCACAGGCGTCAATTTTCCTCTTTTCAAGAGCCATTTCAAGTTCATTGTACCGTCCTGTCATGGAACCCTCATTGAGTGTTGCAATACGGGATGTATGAACTAGCTTGTTTAGCCATCGCCCCCTTCCGACGGTAACCCTTGCACACTTCTCACATTGACCGGGCCTTGCCAATGCGCTGCGCGTCGCTTGCAGTGGACGCCCTAGCCTCTGTGGTAACACCTATAGACAAAATTCCATAAAATTGTGACAATGTCTTTTACGGCCGGCTTGTTACCAAGTCTGTCGCCAAGCATTTTAGAGCTACTGCCAGCAGGAGGCCGCTCCTAACATGGAGAACAGAAGCCTTTTGTAGCCGCTCCTAACATGGAGAACAGACACTAAATCGGATATATGGCCATAGTTATGAACAAATACCTTTTACTCTTACTAATCCCGAGTACTAGGATGCCACTTCTGCCAGCTGCACTGTTCCAAATTCCAGCTTCTCCACTGTAGCTACCGTTGTGGACTTCACTCATAACCCTGAGCTGGGGCCCTCCATATTTGTGACCCCTGGAGAAAGTGTGTCCCAGTATTGTCAAGCCCCCAGGGCTAGGGCTGCCTGTTGGTCTGCGGGTTCATTTCCGAGGTATTTCCACCAGCCCACATTGCTGTACGCCCTCCTATTAGGCGGAGCTGGACATATTCGAAGTAATCTACTTATTCAACGCCAATGGACCTATTACCCTGGTATGAGTTCTAACCCGTAGTGCCACCACGCTGGACGCCCTCCTCCGAGACGAAGTAGCCATCTATGCCAAGCGTCATCGGGTGGAGTCGTCTCAGACACCAGCACCGCAGCAAAAGAGATGCGAGCACTGTTAGTCCTATGAACACCCCCAAGGACTGCCCTGCCATGAAAAACAGGTATGTGGGATTTGTTCACAGGAACACCCTACTGCATGGTGCACCAACCGGGAGCACCCGAGTGTGCCACCTGCGGCAAGGAACATCCTATCTTCTCATTAAAGTGCAAGGATAGACCTGTCCTAGATCCTCAAAACCCCACCAATGTTGTACGAGTTGTCTCTCAAGACGTACCTTCCCCAGCCATCAACTCTCCCCTTCCTGCTCCCAGCAAGGAGAACATGATCCGTTTTATGACCATGGTTGTCCAAAATGTGCTTCCTTTCTCCCGTCCCCACATCCTGCTGCTCTCCTTACTTTGGGTACAAATGTGGATGTTAGCTACTCGGGGAATAAAAGGCACTTTGCATTTATTCCCCCGAGTGCTCTCCCTACGGGCAGATGACCTCGTAGTTCCGCCTTAAAACAACAATAACAATAGCTCTCCCTATGTACACGTAAAATGCCAGACTTTAAAGTCTATTATGTTAACATCAGTTGTCTAAACAGTAAGCGTGGGGCAGATGACCTCGTAGTTCCTCCCCTTAAAACAACAATAACTAACTAAATATGACAGTAAGCGTGCCATCCTGTATGTTTCCCTATCCCTGTGTAACCCGGATGTCGTCATTTTTAACAAAACTTTCCTAAACCTAATCACCATCCCCGTTTTCCCCATTATATCCTACACCGCGCGGATCTCCATTTTGAGCGTCACGGCAGTGTAGCTATAGCTATCCGTGGTTCCTTTTCACAATAACTTCCCACAATATTCAATTTTCGACCTTTACCTTCCTCATACCACTCTTACAGTAGCAACTATGTACCTACCTTCCCGCTCTCCACCTCCCCTTGAATTTCTACGTTTCCTAGACACTACCTTCCCTAATTATATATATACCGCTGACACCAATATCAATTCGTATAATGTTACCCAATCTCGCAAACTTGAAAACTACCTCCTAACATCCCGCGGTATACACGTCCCCTTTAGGGGCGAATGACCTCGTAGATCCGCCCCTTAAAAAATCAATAACTAACTAGCATGTCTCCTTCACCACACCCACCCACCCTGTAAGCAACACTACTCCTGATTTTATATATTTCTCCCCTGGCCTAGCAGTTATCGCTACTGTCGACCTCCTACCTACTCGAGGCAGTAATCACCTCCCCACCTTAACTTCCCTTCCTAATTATCCTCCACGGCCTCATGAACCCCTATTTCACCCCCCATCCCACCAATATAACAAAACAAACTGGACCTCCCTACCTCTCAACCCACCGCAACCCTCCCCCCCCCCCCCCCCCCCCCCCATTACTCGCACTCCTTTCTTCTGTTGAATCCGCCCTCCTTACCGCTAACCGTCTCCATATACCTCGACATACCCGCCACCCCTCCAAACCTCCCATTCCCCCACGTGCTGTCCGCCTCCGTCAATTAGCGCATGACCTATAAACCACCTACATCCGTACTCATGACCCTACCACCCTCGGAGAAAACCGAAAAGCTCTCCGTCATGCCTGCTCCTTCACAAAGGCTATAAAACCTGGAATACTGCCTGCTCTGACCTCTCTCACTCCCCTCCCAATTTGGGCGAAGTTTTTGCCGTCCTACCAGCACCTCAAATCCTCATCCCATTTATCCTATTCTTCATAACAACGCTGCTCCCGCCACTGCTAAAGAAAAAGCTGATACCATTGCTCACCAATTTTCCCAAACTTTCTCCCCCACCATACTCCCCCATCTCCGCCGCCCTAACGGACCTGAAATTCTTCAGTTGACTGACCCGCAATTACCCTCCCTTCAACCCTCTTTTAATCACCTCCCCAACACAGATTATTGCCATCCTTTAAACCACCCCATAACCCCCCATGAAATTCCCCTCTGCCTGTCCAATCGTCGCCCTACCGCCCCTGGCGGTAACGTTCTTACATACCGCCACCCTCGAGAGGCTCCCGATATCTTCTTCACCGCCCCATATGCTTGCTCCCCATTCTAGCCAAATTATTAGAAATAATCTTAACCCATCGTTTATACTTCCCTTTCTCTCTTCCCTCTCTCCCAAGATGGATTTTGCTCAAATTTCTCCACTCATGACCATGTTTTCCACATATCTGCCTCCCTCAACGCCTTTACTTCCCCCACCAGCCGGAAGAAAGCTGACTTAGTCTGTTTCGATGTTGAAAAAGCATTCAATAAGCTTTGGTGGTCCAGCCTCCTGTTCAAATTCCTTCACCTCCCTGTTCCTCCTTCTTTCGTTTGCTTTCTGTCGAACTTCCTCCCCGCTCGCACGGCCCAAATCCTAATTCATGGTACACCATCCTACACCTTCCCCTTACACTCTGGCGTCCCACAAGGTAGGCCACTATCCCCTCTCCTTTATATATTATATTCCTATGACATCCCTACACCATCACCACCCCTCCGATTATAACACTATGCTGACGACCTTGCCGTCCTTGCCAGCACTCCCTGTTACGACCTTCTACGCCGCCGCATTCAATCCTACTTAAATTCCCTTCAATCCTGGTGCAATGCTTGGCACGTCCAAATTAATCCCAATAAATCCCAATATATTATTTTTAAACGCAGCCTACGTCACCGCATCCCTACTAACCGTCTGCAAATATTTTTCAATAAGCAACCTATTCCCAAAACCAACTGCCTCAAATACCTAGGAATCACCTTTCAGAACAACCTTAAATGGAACCTTCAACTTAAACAAACCTACCAATCCTCCCTTAAACGCTTTAAACTCCTCCGCTTCCAAACCGGAAAAACCTGGGGCTTATGCACAAAGCAAATTCTTTCTTTATATGAATCCTTCATCTGCCCTATTATCATCCATGCCTCCCTCACCTGGCTAAACGCCTCCTCTCCCGTATACGTCAGATTTACTTTACTAGACTGCATCGCATACCACTTAAAACTAGATAGCCCCTCCCGTGACGTAACCTCCCTACTCTCCTTCCCCTCCATTCTTAGTCATCTCCATAAACTCCGTACCAAATGCCCGTCACAACATTCAAACCACTGAAGCCATTGACCTTTCCCCTCTCGCCCAAGTTCTCTTCGCCGATAGCCGCACACCAGCTACCGGTCATTTATTCCCCCCTCTACTTATATTTCAACTCTTGCACTTTTTAGCTCAAATCCCACAGACCACTTTTTGAGGTGACAGGGATGGCCAGCTCTGCTCGGAGAATGATACATTAACGGCACCACAAGCGCCTGAAGACCATAGTCTCCCTTTCAAACTTTATTTAAATTCTCACCATTTCATTATTCTTTATGTGGACAAATTTTCCCACTATTCACTTTTTATTGCTTTACTCTTTCCAACTTGCCGTATTACATTCATTTTATTTCATACGGCTTCCCCACAACTTGCATTTACGTGTGTCAAGTCCCCACTCAAACCTGGCTCGCCGCATGCTAATACTTCGACAACCAACATGCGCATGAATCCAGTGTTAAGAAGACTTACGTGTGTGCGTGTAATTACTGAAAGAACAATATTGAACTTAATGTGCCAATTACTCTTCTGTATATTCCATGTGTTTGTTCACTATGAACTTCCAGCCCAAAGACAATATGAACATTATGAATCACCATTGCAAATTGACCATGTATATAATTGTATGTGCCACTTCTATTAATAAACGGGGCTTCGCTTGGCGATGCCCGGGCGGGTGTGGTGCGGTAGTCCCGTCCTGGGAGGGGGGTATGGAGCGACATGAGCGGTGTAGACACCCTGCGCCAGGTTATTCACTAATATTTCCTAATACGTATGTCATTAGCATACCTTTCTACCAAATACAAATACAAATAATTATTTTTCAAACTCTAATGGCACAAGAGCTCCCCTGTTGAGCTGAGTGCCCCGTACACTTGGTGTCGCGGAATGAAATAACTTACTTTTGCATATATTTTTTTTTGCCTTCACAGTACGTACTACCCAAGTGTCTTGGTGAGGTGTACCATACCAACTGACAAGCCCAATGGTACACCGAGGCGAAACACTGGCAGATGAATTGAGCTAACCGGATCAATTTTTAGAATTTCTTTGGAATTTGATGTGTTATCACGCTCATTTGGAGAAATAAATTTTCTCTATCCTTCTTGAAACAATAAACTGGAAACTAGATTTCTGTCTCTCAATTAGACCGTTCTTGGAAATTATAATCCAGTCACTGAATTAATATTTAAAATAAATATTATATATCACGCAACAGTGTATATATGTGGATAGGCCTGTTCCCTAGTTATTAAAGTTACCTTTTAGTTTTCCACTATGTAATAATTAATTTCAAAACCTGTGTATACAGTATATTTGAAATTAGATCAAATTTAGATTTAGTTATTATATTATACTAGTAGTAGTACCCGGATTCGTCCGGTGGATTTATTTATTTGTTTGTTTTATGGATGATAATGAATACTACTACTGAACTGACACAAAGTAATAGAAAAGAATATTTTAAAAATAACAGTTGAAGAAGCCTTTTTAATTTAATAAGGTGCGCTCGAAAGAGCATTACTTGCACTAAGAGGGGGAAAGGTTCCGCCTTTCCCCCTCTTAGTGCATAATTGTTCAATCAATACGGAACCATGACAAATACGAATATAAAGAGCATTACTTAACCTACATAATACACGAAAATATCATTCTAAATACAATTTGATCTTGCAATACTATTTAGTTTTCACTGTAGTCTCTGATGGATTTAGTTCTTTTTGCACACTTCGTTAAGTGATAACGATCACACCTCTTGTTACACAACGAACACACACAATCATCGCCTGGCTGGTGAAAACCTTGAGATAAGCAAATCTTATGGTGAAAACCATGAATTTCAAGTCTCGTTACCACATGTCTTAGATCCTGTCCTGCCTCAGTCCATTGTCGATCCATCATTGCGCTAGTGCTATAAAGATCAGTCAATGTCATTTCTCTTCCTCCGCCGCAGTTCGAGATGAGCTTGGTAAGGGCCGGTAGATGGCAGCATGAATTGCAGTCTCAGGTCTTCTAGGAAGAAGCTTCCCCTTGCTAATTCACATACAATCCTTGAGGGTGCATAAATCCCAACTCCCAAAGCACTCATCATATATCGTGCTTTAACACTTTCTAATAGTTTGAAATCGCTACTCGAAAGATTATCCCATATTAATTCTATTCCATGAGGTAATTGGAGTTATTACGGTTTTGAATAATGACATTGCAGTGGGCAAAAAAAGTTTTTGGATATTTTTAATTCGATGAGTGGCTTTCGTAGCTGCTGAAGCCCTTTCCTGAGTGTGTATCCTGTAGGAAGACAATATCGTTTGTAGATATACTCCTAAATACCGGAAATTATTCACTACTGTTGGCATATCTCCTTGCAGAGTTAAATGAACATCCAACGCCAGTTTGCCTCCTTTTCTAAAGGTCATGTGCACTGATTTTTCTTTGTTGATCACTAAACTGTTTTTGTCAGCTAATAATTCAAGTTTCTGAAGAGCAGCTCGCAGGTCACTTATGCAATGTGATCCTAGTGCCATGTCATCGGCGTACATTATAAGTTTCACTGTTGGGTAGTCTTGGACGGTGTTCATAATGTCAGCTGTCAAGATGTTAAAAAGTAGGGGACCCATAGGATCGCCCTGAAGTATGCCATTTGTCTGACAGACCTTTCAGACAGAACTACACTGTCATTTAAAATGATATAGTTGTATGCTAGGATTACCTCAACTATTCTTGCTAGGGGGTTAGAGTTTCCTAGCATCCCTTTAAGTTTCCTGTCTCATCATCATCATTTCCCCTTATCCAGCTCCTGCCGGGTCTATTATTCCTCTCTATTAAGTCAAAAGCTTTATGATAGTCTATGAAGACCACGTGAAATTTCCCTTTCTTGTGCCTCAGAGCCTGTTCCACTTCTTTTTGCAGTAATGCCACTGCTTGTAGAGTACTCCGTCTTTCTCGAAAGCCGAATTGGCAATCTAGTATGTACATATCCACCTCCTTGGCTAGTCTTTTTGTTAAAATTTTAGAGAAAATCTTGAATATCGTGGACTCTAGTACTATTCCTCCGTAAGAGTTGGGATCTTCAGTGTTTCCTTTCCCCCTTGTACAGAATTGTCATTTTGCCATTCTCCAGCTTACAGGAATGACTCCTGTCGACAAGCACTTATTAAATAGGTCTGTCCAAATTGGCAGAAGCAGTTCTTGTGTCTCTTTTATGTGTTCTATGAATATCTTGTCAGGTCCTGCCGCCTTACCCTTCTTAGATGACGCGATATTAGTTTGTATTTCATCAGTGGTTATTTGGAGGAAATCATCAGCTATGCAATTTGTAGCAGAGACTTGGTGTTCTTCCACTGTTCCATTCTTGTTGAGGATCCCAGAGAAATGTTCCGCCCATGTCTCTATTAGTATCTCTCTTGCCTTAGGAGCTTGCCTCTTTCTTAGAGCTAAGTAGGGATCTGATCTCGCTAGTTCCGCTGTTTCCCTAGCTTCGGCTTCAATGTGCCCAGTTCTTTTAGTCTGAAGTAGTAGTTTATGCTCTTTCCTCCTCGTAGCGTAATCCTCCAAATCATCTTTGTCGTTTGTGCACTTTGCTCTGTACAACGATTGTAGTGTAATTTTCCAAGTAATGTAGCACTCACTTTTTGGGGTGGTGATAAGCAGGCAGCAGGGTTGTAGTATGTGAGCAATGAAGTTAGACGCACCGTACTATAGGGCACGTGGAAGCTCCTCCTGTGACCTTCAATTGTACCGATGAACACATGTGACGTACAGTGGATAAATAGACTGATCGCAAGGTTCGATGGCTGTTGTGGACGGGCTGGCAGTTCATAGGGTGTACATCATCTCAACTCTGTGCAATACTAATCTAAGAAGACCCCGCAGCCTGGTGATAAATAGTAAAATGGACGTAACGTCATTTTCCCGTAATGATAATGATAATAGTGAACATGTAATTTATTAACGAATCATAAAAATTGATTAGAAAGAGGAGTAAGTGCAATAAAAGACACTGCCTATATCACACTGGCTGTAAGGAAAGTAGAGAGCAATCGCCTTTTGCCGCATAGCGCTGTAGGAAAATCGGAGCACATCTGAAAACTTTCGCTGTCCCAAACTCCTGAGGTTGCAATAGTGCCATTTTTCACCACAGCGCTGTTTGATATTTTGTTCATGTGCCAAACGGCCAAAATCTAGGGAATGGAGAGGGCTATCCAAATAATTTTTAAGCAGCATAAGATGTAATTATTTTCGCAATTCCGCACCTTAACAGTGGTAGGGGTGGCGTGATGCAGCCCACTTTGCCAGTCAACAAAAGACTTATTTAAATATTCTTACGCCTTAATTCACAGCATCTCTGGACCCCTAGTAAAACACCAGAAGACTTTCGACACGAGTGGTTCTAGGGCCTTAAATCATGGTTTTTGGGTCGCCTTGTCTGTTATTTATAAAAATCTACTCCACTTCACCAAACTGAACGAAAGTTTACATACCGGGTTTTGTTTTTTGCTTTGCGAGGCTTAAAATGAGCCAAGATTGGTCCTTCTATGACAAATTCAAGAATTAGTCTACGTGCCAAACGGCCTACTCTAGAGAAAGGAAAGGGCTGTCCAAAATTTCAAGTGGACAGTGTTATCCGCAGGGTTCCAAATGGTAAATACTTAAAACTTGGTTAAGATCGGTGAAACGGTGTGGATTTATGCCTGAGCCGTGAATACTGCTCAAGACATTGTCTGTCAGGTAGTCAGCCCGAAGGCTGGTTGGATCCTCAAAAAGTACCGCCGTTAGGTTATGTGAGTAGATACCCACAAAAACCCAAGGCAGCGCTAAATTGAGGCATAGTAAAGGGACTGTATTTGACAATTTATTTATTTATCGTATGATGAATGTATGTACATATAAGGTAAATGCACCAATGGTCGTCAAGGGAGATTTAGACAAGAAATCATATACACCATACACATTTTGGTAAATTTAATCAACAAAAGCACTGTACCTAACCTCAAACTCTACTCCAACACTAGGAAGGACCAAATATCAGATATTCGTTTTAGGAAAAATGACATATTTTTTAAAAAAGAGTGTTTTTTCGCCAGTGTTCGGCACGATGTATTTGGATTTTTCCTATATTCGTCACCCATTTGCACCAATTGCCGTCACATTGTTAATTTTCCTTGTCTGCTGTTTATAATGCATTTCTGTCAATTGTTGCGTAATACACCGATTTATCGACTTGGAGGCTAACATTTACGAATAAAACAGTACCAGTAATTAAGTTTTTAAATAAAAAAGGAATATTAAAAAAAAAAAAAAGACGGGCTGCAACGGGAAGCGGGATTGGTGGGTAAAAGACATACGAGCAGGAAAATATCGTAATTCTGCTCTAAACAAGTGAGACCACGGCATAACAGCCCGGAAAATGACCATTCGCCGAGGCCTAACACCGATTGTTGCCATAGAAACCCTCTGAATTCGCCACTCATGTACATTTTTCTACCAGGCAGTCTTTAGTAGCTTAAAAACCCCTACATCCGTGGGTTGAAGTACGTGTGTGACATTAGGTAGTAAAGCGACCAAAACAATTCCATGATCCTCACAAAATTTACTAGTATGTATGGTCAAGTGTGAGAAGTGCCCGTCTATGAATAATGTCAGGGAGAGGAATCTCCGTCTCAACCAACCCAGGATGAAATATGTTACTGAGAAATTCGTAAAACACTTCCCCCCCGTCATTCACCCGTTTGGCGATTTGCCAATGCCCCAGTGTGCTGGCATTGAGGCAATAATGATGTCTTGCAGCAGACGTTCATACTTGAACACTACAAGGGAAGGAGAAATATCGCTGTGGGCATTGCCTGTTAGAAGTACCGTCAAGCTTTCTTTCTCATCCAAATTCACTTGCTGATATATTGTCTTGTAACCCCTGTTCGCCAGCACTTTGTTACCTTTCGGATTGAGAAAGAAAACCGCCTCGTCAGCTTTGAACAGTCGCCGAGGGTCTGACAAAATAGACTGGAAGTCGTTTTCCACTGAATAGCTGTAGACTTCTGAAACCCAGGTTTTATTCTGATGTTCTGGAATCACAGCACGGCTTACTGTCAAATTTTGAGGGGTTCGTAAAAGATAGACCTGGATTTTTTTTTATGAAAGATTCATGCCATTTCCTTCCTGGCGGCCATCTTTGAAAGGAAAGTCCCTCTTCAATTCTTGTGTAAGGCACTGGACGCTTTTGCAAATCGTCCTTTGTTACCGGGACCCCGCTTTTCGTAGTGAGATTACCCATTGAACTAGCATAGCCTCAGCTTCCTTTGTTAAAATGGAACTTAGCCCCATTTTCCTCTCTCTAGGAGATTTTCCTTTAATTTTGTCCGAGAGGGTGTTTCTCGGAACATCATTCCTCTCCACGGCCTTTTTAATACTCATGCCGTCCTCCACAATGGCCTTAATAGCAGCTTCCATTTGCTCAATATCATAATTCAGAGCTGTGCGTTTCGACATATTGCCTGGGGCAGACCTCGTAGTTCCGCCCCTTAAATCAACAATAACTATCTAACATATTGCCTGAAAGCAAAGATTTAGTCTTAGAATAATATATTATTTATAATCTCAATAAAAAATCCTATGACGACTACTGGACACGATGACCAAATGATAATTTAATTAATACAGGGTACTTTAGAGCTACATTATAAGTATATTGCCGCTGTTAGTTAGGTCTTGCAAGGAGAAATGACAATGTGCCAGTTTTCGTCACAAATGACGAGCATTGGTAAAGTGCATTTTTTAAAATCCAGTGTTCGTCACTGGCATTTCTAACAAAACTAGGCATGTGAGCACGAAATAACAAATCACATATGTTACAGAAACAATTACCAAATATATCACGCACTTGTAACATTTTAAAATGTCGGAACATAACACGCATGCACATAATTAACTCGCGTGCGTGCTTAGCACATGCGAGAAGCAAATGGCGCGTCAAGACAGCTCAGCTCACAGGAGATGTTTGACGCAGGGAATCACCTATTACATCGCACGCATGATTTCGCAAAGTTGCTCCTTATCGGCAAGGAAGGTATGACGCATCTCGTAAGACCCGTTGACATGCTTTTTTTTTTGTACTTATATACGAGAGTGACGAAGACTGGATCAGTGACGAAAACCGGTACAGTTACCTTATACAATATATAATTTCTGGACAAATGTGTATAGTCACAAGTTCGTACGATCTTACAACTCTAGGTCTCAATTCTTTGACCCATTCAACTGCTTCATCCGATGTAAGATGAATGTCCATTATTGTTCCTTTGAAAGATCGAAGAGTACAGTCAGCAACAATATGATGGATTGACTGTGATAATACACTGCAGTCACAATTTGCTAGCCCAGTAGATAGCCACATCTGCCTTGTCCAGTTCGGATCCGGTTGATGATCCTCCACTGGCGCCTGGGGAGATGGAATCCTTGTATCCGGTTAGAAGGGTTGTCAACCAGATGTTTATTTACCACTGAAGACTACTCCCTTTGGATTTTCCATGAGTTGTTAACTTGGAAGGAGCATCTTTCAAGGTTGACTGCTGTACGTCATGGTGGTTTCCTTGATTTCAAGCGTTGGTGTTCTGCTCGTGCAAGATCTTGGTGAATGGATAGCTGGGGATTCTGCCGAATGTTTTTCCATACCTTTAGGAGAGCTTCTGATCTTCTTAGGACTGGAGGTGGAATGTTGCTGAGAACAGGCAATGGTAAATTATATATCTGTGTTCGAATTGAACGCCCTGTTTCTGTGCGGTTGATGTGGTTTTATCTGCTGGCAACAGATGGCAACAGCATGCAGAGCGCCTGCAAGAAGCGAATTTAAATGACATATTGACTTGACTCGAGAAAGTCATGATGTTTGTCAGAAAAACAATCGAATATAAATGTTGATTTTCCGCTTCAATCTAAAGAGTGTTGCGTGCACTATAAACTGGTGTGCTATTGTTAATTAGCCTGCCAATTACTTTGATTGGTTAAAATCAAAGAAAGAGTGCCGTGCGAATTTAAAACGCCACCAAACCAGCAGCCATTTTGCAAAAAGAGATTCATTAGCCTGGAATTGGACTGAACAGAAGTGTGTTGTAATCTTCTCTGAGTGACCTCTCCCAGAGATCTATTGAATCTATTGGATCTATTGAAATTGAATATCATGAATGGACCGAAATTTTGAAGTCTGGATGGAGAATGATTTGCTATGTGAAAAACCACTTGTGGAATGTGATGGAATCGGTAAGGCAGCCAGCCATTATTTCCCATGCTTGAAAAAGTCAACAGAATGTAAATTTGTATATTATAGGTACCAAAAGTGAAGGTACGCGTAGAATTTTAACTCTTATTATTTATTTGTGCTGTTTATTTATTTTTATTGTGATTGTATGTTAACCTACCGATGTAAGATTTAATGTATTTTATTTTGGAGTTCCGTATTTCTTTCTTTTCTTTTCAAATGTTAGGTATTTTCTGACCTATTGCGTACGTCTCCTTTGGTGTAAGATTTGTTTTTCTTTATTCGCCCTCTTACTTCGAGGCGATCCATTTCCTGTTAGATAATTTAATATATTTATATGCGTTTGCCTGTATCCGAGACAATCTAAATTGTTGTTGCTTTAAATTTTATTGTCCCACCGTTCTTGCATTTTAAATTCTATTTCTTTCTTGTTTCTCACTGGGGGAATTTGTTAATGTAATTTGATTAGCTCGAACAACTATTTTAATTGGGAGGCTAGTGTCATTTGGACGGTAAGCAATTCGCTTTTGTTTTCCTTTTCATTTTTGGTAGGCCATTGTCGTAGTGGTATGATTGTCTTCTGTTTTTGACAATGGCTGTATGAGGTGCAGCTATTAGGTTGTGCTACTCAGGATGATGATGTGGAATTCAGTTAGGCAAACTGAAAACTTTCCCTTCCTAATTCATATACTATCCTTGAGGGTGCATATATCCCAACTCCGAGAACTCTCTTAAGGTATCTTGCTTTCACACTTTCCAATCTTGTGAGATCGCTGTTTGATTGTTAAGTGCACCCATATTAAACCTATTCCATATGAGGCTATTGGCGAAACGACCACCTTAAATCAGGTCATTGCAGAGGACAATGAAAGTTTGCTGATGTTCTGTATTCTGTGATAGCTGCTGATAGTCTCTCTTGAATGTGGACCCTGTAGGAAGACATGGTTGTTTGTAAATACATTCCTAAGTATTGAAATTTGTTCACTGTTGTTAGCGTAACCCCTTGCAGGGTTAAATGGTCATCTGTTGCCAGTTTACCTCCTTTTCTGAGAATCATGTGGACGGTTTATTCTTCGTTGATCTCAAGGCTGTTTTCACCAGCCCACAATGCGAGCTTCTGGAGTACAATTTGCAGGTCTCTTTTGCTGTGCGATCCTAGTGCCATATCATCAGCGTACATTATTAGTTCACTGTTGGGTGGTCCTGAACGATGTTAAAAATGTCAGCTGTTAAGACGTTACACAATAGAGGACTCATGGGGTCGCCCTGAAGTACGCAGTTTGTCTGTATGATCTTCTCTGACAGGACTACACCGTCATTAATAACGATGTAATTGTATGTTAGAATTACCTCAACTATTCTTGCTAGTGGGTGGGTGTATCCCAGCATCCGTTTTAGTTTATATATGAGGATATTCCGATTGATTAAGTCAAAAGCTTTTCTATAGTCAATGAAGACCACATGGTATTTCCCCTTCTTGAGCCTTAGTGCCTGTTCCGCTTCTTCTTGTAGTACTTTTACTGCTCGCAAAGTACTCCTTCCTTCTTGGAAGCCGAATTGACAATCTGGTATGAACTTATCCACTTCCGTGATCAGTCTTTTCGTTAAAATTTTGGAGAATAGTTTGAATATCATAGATTCTAGAGCTAGAGTTTGGGTCTACAGTGTGCCCTTTCCCTTCATATAGTATTGTCATTTGGGCTGTTCTCCAGCTGACTGGAATCGTTCCCGTTCTCAAGCACCTATTGAACAGTTATGTCCATATTGGTAGTAGTAGTTGGTGTGTCTCTTTTATATGTTCTATGAATATCTTGTCTAGCCCTGCTGCCTTGCTCTTCTTAGCCATTGTGATATTGCCTTGTACTCCTCTGGAGTAATTTGAGTGAATACTGTATCAAAACTATTTGTATCTGTGACTTGGTAGGCTGCTGCAGTTTCATTTTTATTGAGGGTCTGGGAGAAGTGTTTCTCGTAAGTCTCTATCGGTATCTCCCTTGCCTTGGGAATTTGCTTCTTCCTTAGGGCCAAGAAGGGATTTGTCCTCGCTGCTCCTGCTGTTTCCATGTCTTCCGCTTCAAGCTCAGTTCTTTTAGTTTTCAGTAGCAGTTTATACCGTTTCCTTGTCGTAGCTTATTTTTCCAAGTCTTCTCCGTCGTTTGTACACTTTGCTCCGTATAGCGCACGCAGGGTTTCCTTCCGAATATGGTAGCACTCTGTATCGAACCATTTTTGTGCGTATCTCTTTCTTCTCGGGACGAATGCTTTGCTGATCAGCTTGCTAACACACTGTACCACGTCATCTAGTAGGTCCTGAGCGATGAGGTCACTTGCTTTATCTATACCTGTTGTGTCCTGCAATTTTGTCAGATCGAGATTCCTGGAAGGTTTTTGTTCTGGTGATGATTTCACTAATTTTGTCTAGGGTGCAATTTTTATCACTGTGGACAGGGGGATGAGTTTTCTAATTGGGGCAGTTCCTGAGGGCCATAAACCCTCTTGTTTCAAAATGTATATATCATTTCCCCCTGTAAAAATCTTGATCGATGGCGCTCGCCCAGTTGGGAGCGAAATAGGTTTGGAAAGTTTTGTCATTAACTAGCGTGAAACAAGGTATGAAAATTATATATTAAGTTATCCATTTTATCCAAGTGCAAGTGTAAAAATTCAGGTTCGGCTCTCGTGCAGTTTTAATGAGTATATGAGCTAACGCATTAGGCTAGGCAAAAACCATTGGTCTGGGTAAAGATTACTGTTGAGTAGTAACAGAAGCGCGAGATTGTCAATATTCTATTTGTCCGTATAATGGCGGACACAACTGGAATTTTACTAGATATGTAGTGATCTAAAAAGGGGATGGCAGCTGGGTTATAGACAGCGGGGTAAACTCTATTACTACATCATTTCCAGAATATATTTTTATCATTACAAACGGTATTTTGGCTAATTTCAGTAGTTAAGCAAATTTTATTGTAGGTTCGGCGCTGGTGCAGTGTACCCAGCAGAGCATGACGTATCACTCCCTCATAACTTTTCTTAAGTACAAAAAATTAACCAAAATACCTGTAGTAATGGTCAGGAAAAAATCTGGAGAAGATGTAGTAATAGATGTTAACTCTTCCGCTGTCTATAACCCACCCACCATCCCAAATAAGATCACGACATATACATGAAATTCAAGCTGTGTCAGTCATTTTCGCCATTAATTATGCACTAGTACAGTATTGCCAACCCCGCACTTACAGTACTACTAAGTATATGAGCGATATCGAGAAACAAAACAGTGCCGAGTTCACTTGACAGTGCGCTGAATTTGAACCAGTTTGCAATGAATTGTGCTAGCTGTCTCATGTTTTGTTTTCGTTTGTGTTGTTGTTTTTTTCCCCCCACAATAATAGTGTTCTTTCAATAATAATTTTCATCCTAACTAATACTGTTCTACATACAAAACAAACCTAACCTGGGGCTTATGCCCCAGACCCCCTTGCTTGTAGTGCAATCAGTAATGTTCGCCCAGACAGTAGTCTAACCAAGTACCAACCAATGGTTTTGTCCAGACAGTCGTATAACCAAGTATCGAACAATGGTCTAGTCCAGACACCCACTTTAGTTCAGTATATTTCATCCAGACAGTCGCCAAACCTCGCTACAGGGGATTGCAGTAAAGTGAAGTTGGCATCATTGCCTCATACAAGAATTAATTACAAATACAAATAATACACACAAGCCCAATTATTTCTTTTCTCACATAATTACAACGTTACATGTGTCGTCTGGTGTATTTTGTATCGGACATGTTAGCAACTACTGACGTAAATGTGTGCGCCTCGTTGTGAGCGCTCGCTGCGGCAGTTTCACATACTCAATTCGCTGACGAACTTGGCTCCAGTTGTTGAATAAACAATAAATAAAAACACATATTTACGTTATTTAGCACATACATCCGGTGCAGTCGGTCAAAACTGATCAAGGTTAGTAGTTACAATTGATAATGTCCTCCCAAAAGATAAAATAAGGTATGAAAATTATATATTGTCGAAATGAAAACTAAAAGGAAAAGAGTGATACGTCGTGCACAATTACTGAATTTTCCTAGTGAAAACTTTTCTTAAGAAGAAGTCTTCTAGTATAGGTGTTTGTGCATTTCAGCGCCATGCAATTTTTACTTGTGGGGGAACCTCAAACAAAAGGTATGCAGAAACAATCGGAATAGTCTGAAGGCTCTCAAGAATGAAATAACTGCACTGATACGAAATATCATCAGCGAGGATGAATTACAGCTAGTGTACCAAAACCTCCTAAGTTAGTGCAATGTGTGTTTAGAAAATGAAGGACAGCATTTCCAGCAACTATTCTGAAATTCCTGTAAGTAAAAATGTGTTCAACTAGTTGGGCGCCACACTGCTCCTAGTGCCTTACTAGACAGGCGGCTAGTCACAGTTCCGTTCTGTAGAGAAGGCTCTCACTGTAGTAAGGTATCCCTTTATTACCTCATTACACTTTGCTACTACTAAGGTCTACCTTGCTGCCCACTTATTGTCCCTTAACCTCCCCTTTGTAAGGAGGAAATTTTCCCTTTATTATCTGCTTAAACTTTGCCAACACCTTTATTGCCACCCTGCTGCCTTTTAACTGTCGATTTGTACGATGGAAAGTTTCTTTGCAGTCTAACTTAACACCTTGCTGCCACCTTATTGCCTCTTACGTGCCTCCTAACTATGCTTGGCTGGAATGAATGTAGAGGGAGAAAATGAAGAGATTTGTTGCTGTTAACACCAAGGGTCAAACCTTGGTATCAGCTCAGGCGGCTACTGGGGTGGGTCAATACGTAAAATAATGTTTGCTACTAACTTACATCCTAACAATATTGTTAAACATTCCCGACATAACCTGTTTCTTTCTCCTAACCTGGATGTCTACAGGTTAAGTGATGACAGCACAAGGATTGAGGTCATAGAACTTAGTAAAATCTTGTGTGAAACAACTTGATAGGCCTATAGTCTGATTTTTACATCTAATTTGTATTTAATAACTTATCTTGAAAATAATTTACCTGAGAGCTGAATCATCTGACAGTTGGGGTGTTAACTGAAGAATTTTTAGCCCTTCCAGGGCTTTAACTAATTTATCAAGAGTTGCCATGGCTCAGTTCATATACAAATCAAATATATAACTGCGGCCGAATACGACGCCATTGTCAATCAAACCTGACCTTTCCTCGTACCATTTCTCAAAACTATCTATTATGAACAACCACACATCTCCATTTTGCCAATTTTGCCCGATTTTGCCTACCTAATACCAATAGCATAATATTGTAGTACCAACCAGTACCAACCCTAGAGAACTGAAATATCTGCCCCAGGTCCACTCCAGTACACTGTAATTTTCTGTCCTGCAGCTGGTGTAATTTAATTTTATTTTATACAAGCTTGCGTTACAATGCCAATCAAAGACAGATGGAAAGAAAGAAGGAAAGAAAGAAAGAAGGAAAGAAAGATAATAATAATGTTATTGGTTTTACGTCCCTTTTAACAACTGCGGCTTTTAGAGAGCCGGGGTGACGGAATTTTGAACCGAAGGGAAATCTTTAACGTGCCAGAAAATCTGACACGGCCCCCCATGCATTTGCGCACCCTCTTCTTCTCCTTTCTTATACATACATCGACATAATACATGATCCTAGTTCTTTTCCTTCTGCTTCTACTTCCTCTTCCTCTGTCTATTGGTAATTGTTGGGCGTAGCGAGCGCTAACGTGAGAACGTTACCGTTGAGCCAAGCCAAGGCTTACTAGCCTTGGAGCCAAGCAGCCAGCCCAAGAAAGAAATAAAGAATAAATAAAATGAAATTTTGGAATTGTAATTTCGTTTACTGAAGTGGCATTCGATAAACAATATGCTCTGCTTGTCTGGTGCGTATATAGGCTAAATAAATCCGAAGGCTTTCCGACGCGTGAGCACGCCACATACAGCTGACCATGTGAGCATTTGTAGAAACTACTCGAGCGCCATCAAATGTAAAATGGATTTACTTATTCAGAAACAATGATGGGAGTGTGCACAACAACTCACCAAAGTTTCATCACAATTGGCGGAACTGTATAAGAATGCTTATGGGACTCTCCTGAAATGATTCACTGGCCACCACTCATTTGTTGAAAATACTCGTATAATACCTACTATCAAATGGTCTTTCTAATTCAGAAACCTTTCCGGCAGTGTGCACAACAACTCACGTAAATTTCATCGCAATCGGATGAATGATATATGAAAGCACACAGGACTTTGTTAAAACGATTCACGCGCCGTCACTCATTTACTGAATCTACTCGTGCGCTACCTATTGTGAAATGGATTTACTAAGCTAGAAACGTCCCTTGGAGTGTACACAACAACTCACCGAAGTTTCATCGCAATTGGATGAATGGTTGGTTCCTCAGTTTAGGGGCTGCGACAACGCGGTCATGTAGCCCCGTGTACTTTGGGTGTGTGTAGAATCTGTCTGATAACCTGTGTTAATTGTGATGACTGTATTAGTATGTGTTATCTGTTTTCAATTCAAGTAAGGACTGCAGACATTGATTTTTTTCAAGTAGTTCCTACTTTTGCCGCCAAACACCACCGTCAACGACTACTAGTTCAGAACTTGGTTACCAGATGCTATTGCAGTCGGCTCCTGCCGACGATCGTCGTAACCTAAGAGCGTTTGTCAAATTTTTAACCTATAGCCTAATTTAGCTTCACACAGGTGTAATTAGTGGAAGGTTCTTTAACATGCCATAAATCTATGACATGGGACCGCCGGCTTTACTTCCCCTCTGAAGGAAGGCATACTGAGGGATTTTTAACGCACTTAAAAAATCCGACGAACTTCGGCCGGGTTTGAACCCGCGATCTTGGGCATAGAAGCTCAGCATGCTACCGACTACGCCATCGAAGCCGCTGGATGAATGGTATAGAACGCATACCGAACTTTGTTGAAACAATTCTCGCGCCGCCACTCATTTGTTGAATCTACTCGTGCACTACCTATTGTGAAATGGATTTACAAAGCCAGAAACTTTTCTTGGAGTGCAAACAACAACTCACCCAAGATTCATCGCAATCGGTGATGGTATGTGAACTGATAAGGGACTTGAAACGATTCACGCGCCATGACCGTATTCGAACTGGCAACTAAGCTTGAGTTCGGTTTTAAGAACTGCACTTTACCACTGACCCGCGCCAGCTGGTAAAAATAAAAATTAAACAGCGGTGTGAAGTGATGAATCGACAAACTTACAGGCTTCATTGAGACACATGCATTAGAGCTATTATGAGACAGCATGTCACCTCGCGATGTATCAGCAACCCATTCTCAAACCTGGCATTTCGGTGTCATAAATAGGACTCGGATTTTTAGGTAAATAAATATTTTTTATGTAAAGACATATTTGTTCTATAATTATATAAATTCGTGCTTTTCATTTATTAAGCACATAAGAAGACATAATACTTACATTTTAAAATCAGTATGCTAGATCTTTCAGTTTGGTTGGTTGGTTTCTTGGTAGGGGCTGCGACAACGCGGTCATGTAGCCCCGTGTAATTAGGAAGTGTGTAGAATCTGTCTGATAACCGGTGTTTATTGCGATGGCTGTATTAGTGTGTGTTATGTGTTTTAATCCAAGTGAGGACTGCAGACACTAATTTCTAGTAGTTCCTACTTTTGCTACCAAATGCTACCGTCCACGACACCTAGCTTGCGAACTTGGCTACCAGATGGCATCGCAGTCAGCACCTGGCAGCAAACGTTGGAACTAATAGAGCGTTATCAATTCTAACCTACAAATTTTGGTCGCATACAATTGTAGTTAGTGGAAGGTTCTATTTCATGCCATAAATCTATGACATGGGACCGCCGGCTTTACTTCCCCTCCGAAGGAAGGCATATTGAGGGATTTTTAACGCTCTTAAAAAATCCGACGATTCGACCGGTTTTGAACCCGCGATCTTGGGCATAGAAGCTCAGCATGCTACCAACTATGTCACTGAAGCCGCTGATCTTTCAGTTTATTGCATTTTCGTTCTTATTTATTTATCGTATGATGCATACAAGACAGTAATTAATATATAAAAATTTACAAATTAACAATTTACAGTATTAGGACCCTTCATATTTGGGCTGCCAGGTCCTGAATCCATTCAAGAGCTTGTGGAGTGGCTGCATGGAGCTTTACTAAGGTCCCAGAATACATATAAAGAGGGCATTCCTGCACGATGTGCTTGATGGTTTGCACTTCGTAACTACATTCACAAGGAGGCGAGTCTATCTAACCCCACTGATGTAAGGCTGCTCTACTTCCAGCAGTGCCACCTCGAATTCTGTTCAGACGGGACCAGGCAGCTCGAGGGAGATGGAATCCAGGTAGTTTGATGGTAGGATCAAGTACATCAATTAGGCAACGAGGTGGAGAGGTAGACCATTCAACTTTCCATGTATTTCGGGGGTTGAATGGAGCAGAAGTAAGTTGCTTAGCCGTCTTGTAGGCTGGTTTCCGTGATTTCAACCTGGATGTAGAAGGTTGATTGACGTCTTGGTGGATTGGGAGAACTTCACTATTCATAATTCTGCGCCACAGGCGGGAAAGAGCTTGCTGTCTCCTGATGTGAGGAGGAACAATATTACACAGTTCAGGTAGCCACTGTGAGGGAGTGCAATGTAAAGCACCAGAGATAATCCGCATTGTTTGGCGGAGTTGAATATCAACCAGTTGGCAATGGGAGCTGTTCAACCATACGCCTGCACAGTATTCAGCTGGAGAGTATACGACAGCCAGAGCAGTAGTCCTGAGAGTGTTGGCATCAGCGCCCCATGACATTCCAGCTAACCTAGTTAATAAATTATTATGGCTTTTTAATTTTCTGCTGTTTTTACAATATGCTGTTTGAAAGTTAATGCCCTGTCCAATATCACTCCTAAATACTTAGGGGAGCTGTTATACTTGAGATATTGGTTCCCGAACTTCACTCTAGGGTGGTAGTTTGCCAGTAGGTTGTTAAGGTGAAATGTGGTTACCTCAGTTTTAGAAGAACTTGTTTGAAGCCGCCAGTTTTTGAAATAAATTTTCATCTTCTTAAGGTGTTCACTCAGCAAATCCTCGGCTACGTCAAAAGTGGCGCACTGGACTGTAAGATTTATATCGTCCGCATAGATGAATTTACGGGATACCGTTTCTGGCAGATCATGAATGTATACGTTAAATATCATAGGGGATAAAACTGAACCTTGAGGTAGACCATTATTGTGTGTATGGAACCTGCTCCTGGCACTTTCATTGTGAACTTGGAACAGTCTATTAATTAACATGTTGCTGATGAGAGTCACTGTTTTAAGGCAAGGGACTGACTTTATGAGTTTGAGGAGAAGTCCCTTCCTCCAGACAGTGTCATACGCCGCTGAGAGGTCCAAAAAGGCAGAAACACTTTTAAGTTTCTTCTCAAAGCCAATTTCTAGATATGTAGTTAGGAAAAGTACTTGATCAGAGCAGTCTCGTTTTGGTAGGAATCCAGCTTGTTCAACAGGAATCTCTTGCTCAATTGCAGGAGCAATTCTATTCAGTAACAGTCTTTCAAGTAATTTGTTCTGACACTGAGTAAGGCAATTGGCTTGTTCTCTGTTACTTCAACGGGGAAGAACCTGTGAGCTATCTAATCTTCATACAGAGAGTATGTCAGCTTGCAGCTGTGGTTTTCTTATCTTGTCGCCCCGTCCCACTTAGTGTGGACGTCAGGGATTTCTATGTCCATAGCCATATTGCACCCCCCGCTACCTGGAACCAGTGTCACTCACATGCAGTTCATTTCTGGCACTGTGAAGTGTAAGGCAGTTCTACGATGCCTAAAGTAAAAGCAACTGCAGAAGTATGTTGCAGAATTTGAGGATAATTTTACATCTGATGGGGGCATTCTGTTCTGCCAACCATGTGGGAAAGCAATCAAGGCTGAAATATATTGCCGCAGTTTTGCGCCTTCAGAAGAAACAACCTCTAATTTAGTGACGCAGTTCCAGGTTCTTCTGCAGCACGTACTATATTTTCAGTGTATTGTGAAGATTTATGTAAGGCATTTGTGTCAGCTGACTGAGCCGATTGAAAATCGACTCACGATTTCCCACTCAACCTTCGGCCTTTTTCGCGCCCCGAAGGGAGTCGTGTCGTCTCGGCTGTCTTCGTGTCCCGTCAGAACAATTTGTCAATCGGGATTCAGCTCTGATCCCCTTGAACACTTCAAGGTATTAATGTACTTCCCCCAAGAAGAAAGTAGAAAGGCATACCAGTTAATTTCCCTGGATGCCAATAACGAATATTTAATTAGAGCAAAATTGGATATGTTGTCTTTTATTTGTGAACTGATCTGTATTTAATGTTGCATGTTAATTATGTACCACACAGTACCAATCTCTGTCGATATTGGTAATTGTCGCAATATTCTGTTTAGCCAATGGGAGTGCGTTTTGAAATAATGTAATTCAGTATCAACTTAAAACTAAAGTAATTCGCAGTTAAGCTCATAAGAAAATAACAGCATGTATTTTGAGCGGTTGGCAGCGTGTTTGCACGCGCCTTGTTTATCATTTGTTCTTGTCATGATTTCTGCTCACTGCGCAGTGTTGGAGAGAAACAAAAGGTAAGTCATCGATGATTCTATAATGGGATCTTGAATTGGATGGAAGTATGCGGGGCCAGGCCTCGGAGGCCCTTAAGTCATCGCAGGATATATAAGGTAAATATGAATATGAAATTAAACTCATCTAAAAGTTTATAAAAGATCTACTCGGACGTTCAATGTTTTTCAAATGGAAGTAAAATGCATTCAGTTTAGAATTGATGAACCCAGGTGTCGTCTGGTGACTCGATATTAAGGGACACTGGGACTGAAATTTTCAAATTCTATATAAACTGAGGTACAGCTTTGAAATTTTATACCGTTATGAATAGTCATATTATAAACCACTGTGGGAAACGTGAGCATTGTAAGTTGATTAGTTCTCCAGATATTAATTATTTTGTACATTTATTGTGCTAATTATTCAAGTTTTATAAAGGTCAGCCGCGTTAAAAAAAACAAGATAGTGTAACTTTTAGGTTATATTCTATTGCACTATAACAATTGGAAGAAACCTACGGATCCGATTTTGAATTGCATTAATGAGTGTCAAGAAATTAATTTTTTTTCATATCCAAGTTTTTTTTCTACAAAAAATCGTATTTTTTCCAGTTTGAATTTTTTTTGCAGCCATACCAAAAGTGCAATCTAAAAAACGATCCGCAGGTTTATAGTCATTGCAATGAAGATAATAAATTCCCATTTTGAAAGCAATATCATAAGATTTATGACGCGAGTAACATTTTGAATGCCTGAAAAAGTGAATCCGAGAAAACAGCAATTTTCTAAAATGATGCACAATTTACAAGGTTTCAGCTTACCAATGACATTAGGATTGTCCTACAGCATAGGTGACAACCTCCTTCTTCTGTTTTGCAGCCTCCTCCTTCATTTCTGTTAGTTTCACCTTCCGTCGACTTGCCTTTCGCTTCTCCAATTATGACCGCGGACTTACATTCTTCCTGCGACTGTCACATCTTTCAAGTGTTTATGCTGTGACATGAGATACTGAAGTTAGTCTTATTCCTGATTTCAACTCTGTTGTAGCACTACACCCCATGTAGAATTCTGCTACAGAATTACTAACAGCAATTTCAAGTATCTTCCGTGAAATAAAAATCTCCTTTGGGCACTTCCTCCAGATAACAGAATGCAGACTCTCATTCTGATTTTCAGTAGCACCACGGATGTATCTGGATAGTAGCTCATCGGATGCCATCTTTTGATAAACAGGCATAATCTTGACAACTAAGGGTTCTAAAAGTTCTACAGCCATTTTGTCATGACTCTGTGGTGTTTTACCAGCTGCGATACTTCGATTGTAGAAACACCAAGACTCAGAACCTTCAGGACACTTACTGTGCTGGGGCGATTAAAGGACACACCGTGCATTTTAAAGCTTCGCCAGGGCTTTAAAAATGGCGGAATTCGGATAAAAACACTGCTATATGATCCGCAGGGGATAGGGGTGTATTAATATGGAAAATACCGAAAATCGACATTTTCCACAAATTTCACTAAAATTTCAGTCCCAGTGTCCCTTAAAGGCTTAATTACGAAGCTGATATAGCTTGCCTTCTTATATTTCATGATAAAAAAAACTTTCTTTGGCTTTTCCCAATTAATTGGGGTCGCCGGAGCCAACCAGGCTCATTTTGGTTTTGGCCCGGGATTTAAGGCCGGATGCCCATCCTGACGCCACGTGATTTTTCAGGTGAAAGACGAGTAGCTATGCCACTGAGCCATCACGCTCCCCTATTTCATGATGTGATCTTTAATTTATCATATTTAAATGTGGGCCCATAATATTAATACTTGGCCTGAGATTTTTATTTTACGCAAACCTTAGAAATGATCACGTACGCGTCAGCACAAGTTTAGTCATTTCTTTCATCACTTATGTGATGTTTCATTCCTCTGGATTGTGTTGGAAATGAAGTAACTGATGTAAAGGTTATACATGTTACTGACAGAATTTTGATGGGAAGATTTCCCAAAGAAACGATGGCCGACCTTCCCTTGTTTTTGATTGGTCAGGATTAAAATAGTCATGGGCAAGTAAAATAATTGACCTGACGTCTATACAGGACGCAAGCTTAAGAAATATAATTATGAATGAATTGTTTTCAAGAATTGTTTCTACCCTGGGATTTCCTGAAAGTTCTGAATTCACATGAGCACATGGATGCGAGGTTGCCAGATGGCTTTTCATTATTGTCCGCCATTGGAGAATTTTATTTTGACATGAGTGTTTTAATTTATTTGTTCCTTCCCTCTAGCCTGTTTGGCATTGTATTTGTGTACCCTTCTAAGAATATACATTGATCAATTTCAGCGGCGGCTGGTGGTCTTAGCGCTTGGGAGGACACACAAAATAAATTATCATGTACAGTAAAAATTACTAGTTAGCATGCTACTGTCGACCAAAGTATTATGTGCACTCGAGTTTGAAGGTTGTTTGTGAAGTAACCAATATACCTACATAATATCCAATAACATCATCATTTTTGTCGTTCTATTGCACGTTAGTTCATGTAGGTTTGGAATTTTTAGTTTATATTTTAGTATTTTTTGTCGCAGTTGGAACACAAAAAGTGCACGTTTTTAAGCGTGTTTCAACCATGCGTCACATTTAAGAATTATTATCTCAAAAACCCGTCATCAGATCGAATCCAAATTTTAACACAATATACATTGGAATATTGTATAACTGGATTATAAATTTCAAATTTTTGCGTGTCCAAGAAAAAAAAGTTATCATTTTTGTAAGGTAACTTTTTCTCGGCTCGGGGTGGTTGGAAAATGTAGTTCTTGGTTGCGATGTAATCCTTATACACCAAAAAGTTAAGCTGTATGACTGTGAAATACGTAAATTAACTCACTTATTTTATATCGGTTTGTATTTGTAGGCGGAAATAACACATCGTTCACCAGCTACCCGCTCCCAGAAAAGCTGTACAGCGTTGCCGAAATGGAGCCCAACACGCATCATGGCGTGCCTCGCTCGGAAGTGATGGGCTCCATCACAGCAACGCTGTACAGCTCTCCCGGGTGCGGGTAGCTGGTGAACGATGTGTTATTTCCGCCTACAAATACAAACCGATATAAAATAAGTGAGTTGCTTAACTTTTTGATGTATAAGGATTACATCGCGAGCAAGAACTACATTTTCCATCCACCCTGAGCCACGAAAAAGTTACCTTACAAAAATTATAACAACTTTTTTTTCTGGGTCACGCAAAATTTTGTTATTAAACCAGTTATACAACATTCCAGTGTATAATGTGTTAAAATTTGTATTCGATCTGATGACGGGTTTTTGAGATAATAATTCTTAAATGTGACGCATGGTTGAAACACGCTTAAAAACGTGCACTTTTTGTGTTCCAACTGCGACAAAAAATACTAAAATATAAACTAAAAATTCCAAACTTACATGTTCTAACGTAAAATAGAACGACGAAAATGATGATGTTATTGGATTTTATGTAGATCTATTGGTTACTTCACAAACAACCTTCAAACTCGAGTACACATAATACTTTGGTCGACAGTAGGTGTTTGCCAATATCCATTAAATTGTGTCTCATTAGGGAAAATGTTATGTTCTACATTTAATATAATTTAAAAGACCCTCTAAATCGCTATTTAATTCCAAATTTATGATAGCCTATCACTAAGACATTCGTCAAAAACTCTAGACCTAGATGAAAAACAAAATTATTTAATCGGTAACACTTGTCACAGAATTCCAAAAGAGACCTCTTTACATAACCTTTTTTATTTACGGTATTTATTTATTTATTTTTAACAGCATGTTCCATTACAATGAAAGTAATACTACATGCTATGTTTACAAAATGTTTAACATTTTAATAACATACATTTAACTTACTTACGTATTATTCATTATTGTTCTATGGCTATTTGATTGGTGATATATTGTTCTAGGAACTGTCTAAATCTATTAACTTATTGTTTTTATGAGCTACACCAATATTAAGAATCTGTTCAACTACTTGACATTCTTTATAAATCTATTAAATTAAAATATAAAATTAATTATATAATGCTTCTTAAGCTTAATTTTTTTCGAACGTCCATTTTCCATGTTTATTTACCATATTGTCCTTAAACAACTGTCTTTCTTCTTCCAGTTTCACGCATGTAAATATTAAATAATAAATGATCAACTGTTTGTTCTTCATTGCCACACGCACACAATGGACTGTCTTTTAATTTGAAACGAAAAAAAATACGAATTTATCTTACCATGTCCTGTTAAAAAGTAGTTACATTGCTAGTTAATGGGAAGTTTATTTACAACATATCCGTGACACTAGGTATTATTAACCTTGGAACTAATGACACCGGGGTGGTGTCCTGTTTGCCATCTACTGGTCGTCTTGCGAATCATTTCAAACAGCATCGGAAGAAGGGGAGGTAAAGGGCAAGGTATGGCCATAGATGTTGTAAGTTCGAGTTGAACGTGGCAGTTCAGCATTTCAACGTTCTCTCCAGAGCCCATACAATTGCTCCAATTGTTATTCCTCCTTGTAACCATGGGCTCGCAATCTCTGGGCCCATAGCCGACGTTCGAAGAGCGTCTGCGCGCACGCGCAATAGACCTCTCCTTGTTTGTAGTTGAATGGAGTCTTGGGCCCAGTAATGCCTGGGCCCCGAGTAGCCCGCAGCAAGGCGAATTACGTGACAAGATATGTAGCGCGTTATTCAAATATGCTGGTGCCTTTTCATAGTGAGGAGCGCACAACTTGGCCAGTATTTCGAGCGTTAAGGATTAATAAATGAATTACTAATGTAGGTTAATGGTAAGGAGGGCCCTGGCCCACTGGCCCGTTAGAGCCAGCCGCCCCTGATCAATTTTGGTTTTTGTGAAAACTTCATCTATATGTTTACGCAGTATTGCATTTAATTAAAGAGATAGGCAGACCGCATTGAATCCTTAATTAGTATAGGAACAGTACGAGGCTAGGTTAGGTAGCAGCCCACTTTGGACCACTGGGTTCCAAACCCACCATTCCACACAACGGTAATTTGCCGCAATCCCCAATTTCGGGGCAGAAAGTACCTATGTAGTATCAGAGCAGTGGTTACGATTTTCTGTAGCCGGCAGGCCTTGTGCTGTTTATGTACATTGGTTCCGTAACCTGATTTGCGTGGAGTTCTGTATGGCAAGACTAGTAAGGCTTGTACTTTAAGCTTAAGATAGGTAGGGGCCTAATTAGGATTCTTCCTAATGGATGTATTCTGTTTCATTTCATGCATCTGTTCGTGGTCGGAGCGGTGCTGGTAATGTTCAGTATGTGTGCGTGCGGACACGAGTCAAGTTCAGCTGGATAGCTGGCACTCAATAACACGTGACTTCTCAAGTGATGTGATTGACTTGGGTGTTTGTCCTATTTTCTTGTTACCGCTGTGGTGTTGGTGTGCTGCCGGAGACCTCGCGGTAAGCTCAAATAGTCCAGTGTTCTAACCTGTAGTTAGTAATGTTATCTCTGCACAGATTCTTCTGTAAGAAAACGTCTGTGCTCAGGTAGACAGTAGTGAGTTGTCATCTGATAATTGTAGTGCAACGGTCTTATGACTCGTGAATGTGAACCTTTCAGTGAACGTGATATGGAGAGTGAACCGGTTTTCCTAAATTGTATCAAGAATGGCAATACCATTACCAGTTATTTGGAGGTTAAGTGTTGCGTCAGCTGTGGAGTTAGTTGTTTACCTTTCGACTGATCAGCTGTTTAGTGCGACGTGATGTCGAGGTTATGGTGTCAGCAGCGTGCTGGTGTTGAGAAGAGATGATCGTGGTGATCTATTGTTTAATGGTGGAGAAATTTTGATCGTCAGTTGGTGAATAGTAAAATTGAAAATTTATTTTAGATTTAACTTTGAAATTTGGTTTGAAGGATGAAAAAGAAAGTGCCAAGATATGTGTGAATGTGGCTGACGTTAGTTGACAGTTAGTTGCTGTGATTGGTTAGGGCATAGTCGTGTGTCTAGGAGCAGTTGCTGCTCTTTGAGGTTTTAAAGTTCTTGTGTTGATGTCGGGCATTCTGAGCTCTTTCTGACCCTCAATGTTGTTTGGGCAGGAGTGTTCCGTTCATCAAATTTTATTTTTATTTTCTGGGTAATCTGTGTTGTGTGTGTTAGTGCCTAGCAGTGTGTTGGGCACTCCGTCGGGGAATATTCGGTGTTCTACGGTTGATTGGTTTTCTTGTTCTCTTGTACTAACGTCGCGTCGGTTGTTACTCGTTAGTATTATTAGGGTTGAGTAGTGGTGTCTTTTTCAGTTATTTAGTGAAGTTTTTTGGGGTGAGTTTAGTTGTCTAACCTAGCGGGGGTTATGGGTATTTGTTTATGCAGAATATTTGTGCTTTTGGTGATGATTAGTTACTTTTAATTCGAGATCTATTGTGGTTTAGTTGTGTTAATTTCTTGTTGTGATAAGTACTTTTGTGAGTATTTGAGTGTCGCTAGGTTATTATTGTGATTTGTACTTCATGGTGCTACTTTGGTTGGTACTTTTTTGGTGTTGTAATGTGATTACTTGTTGGTTGGTACTTCTTGTGGTACTTGCGAGTCGTCGTTTTGTACATTGTTATTGAGTGTAAGGGCACTCTTGTGTGGGTATCTGCGTGCGGTTGAGGAAGATTGAGTTCGCCGGGGTGGAATTTCAGGATGGTTAATTCCCTGAGATTCAAATTATTCCAGGATGTTCATTCCCTGAAGATTTGATTGGTAATATGGTACCTAATGAAATGGTTTCAAGTCGTAAAGTATATGCAGGTGGATACTTTAACGTCGTAGAGTATATGCATGTGATGTTTTTCTTTCGCTGAGGCACGTGGCAGGTGTTTCAGGCTAGGTTCTGAAGACGGTTGGATACTGAACTTCTTTCAGAATTTGTACGGTCGAAATGTCTATGCGACTTAGTAAGCTTTCTGTGGTGACAGGTCAAATATTCAGGATGTGCGGAGTTAAAAAGGAAGTTCGGAGTTCTGAAGAAAGTTTAGTTTTTGGTGGCTAGTTAGATTGGAAAGTTTATTGGGGGGGATTTATTCGTTAATTGTCTGGTTTTACGGACAAACTGATGGGTTCCTCAGACGAAGTAGTTGTTCAGAGAATGAGTAAAAAGGTTGGTAGTGTTGCCTATGGTTGATATGGTTGCACTGGGTTAATTGGGAATTGGTTTGTGCTGACAACAGTTGGTCGCACAGAATGGGTGAAGGCTACCTGTGCTGCCTATGGTTGAATAGGTTACGCTGGTGAGTTGGTGATCTGGGGTGCTTTAATAGCGGGATGTTAGAAGCATACTGAGATTGAGGTTATGGAACGAGTGGTGACTGCGATAAGTTAGGTTGATTAGGTGATGTACGTGTTGTGTGTGCTCATTGTGGCAGAATGGCGGCTTGATGATTTTTGTGAGTTTTGTTCCTGCCGTGGCAGAGGTGTTGTTGGTATGTTAGAGTTGTCCTGGTGAGTTAGGTAAGGAATTTGGTATTTGTATTTTGCTGTAAGGTCTATGATTATTTATTTAGGTTCTGCGTCTGCGAAATGCCAAGTGTAGTTAAAAGCCATGCTTGAGTCCTGTGTATTTGAGCCAGTTGGTCACATTCAAGATAAATGCCTGTACTATCTGGGAATGCCCGGGAGGTATTGTGGTACCTGGTATTTTATGTATTCATTACTTGAGAGCCAAGTCACAATGTGATTTCAAGTAACGTTCCGATCCCCATAAATTCATTCATATTAGAATGTGAAACTCAGGATTTTGGTGGAAAACCGGATTTTCTTTTGCCCCAACATCGGACTGTGATGTTCCTTTGATTATCTCCCTGTTTTGTTTGTTTTAATGAGTTTAAACTTAATTAACTTAAGGTATTATGTCTGAGAGTTCATTGGCCTGGGAGCTATTTTCTGGTCCAGTACAAATTTGTCGAAACTAAGCTAAGTGCGACAACTTGAGGGAGTTGCCCTCAAGGCGAAGGTGATAACCTTAAACTCCAGTTGAAGTCGTGAAATGTTTTAACGCGTTCAAGCAAGATGATGTGCGAAGACATGGTGACTGGCTTCGGATGATCTACATTTAGGCATATGTTGAGTGCTTGTTGCCCTTTTCTGTTGTTTGGTTGAAATGTTTCTGCTGCGCCTAGTGATTGGTGCTATTAATCGTCCTGGGTGGCGTTGGCCTAGAGCTTTGGTTACTGTCGCCATGTACTTGGTAACATCAGGTGGAGGCGTCTTCAGCGCTGCTGGCCGAACTGGAGATGCCTACTACCAACACCGTGGTGGTGGTGCAGCTAGGACAGGCATGATAACCTGTCTGTTGGTGAGCCTGTCCTGCGTCATCCAGGATCAACTGCTGACCCCCTGGAAGAGGAATTGCAGAGGGAGACTGAGCCGATTGAAAATCGACTCACAATTTCCCACTCAACCTTCGGCATTTTTCGCGCCCTGCCGGGAGTTTTTGTGTCGTGTCGGCCGTCTTCGTGTCTCGTCAGAACAATTTATCAATCGAGATTCAGCTCTGATCCCCTTGAACACTTCAATATATTAATTTACTATCCCAGTTAGGAATAAGAAGAATAAAAGAAATAATTAGCTTTCCCCCAAGAAGAAAACAGAAAGGCATACCAGTTAATTTCCCTTGATGCCAATAACGAATATTTAATTAGAGCTAAATTGTATATGTTGTATTTTATTTGTGAACTGATCTGAATTTCAATGTCGCATGTTAATTATGTACCTGACAGTAGCAATCTCTGTGGATCTTGGTAATTGTCACAATATTCTGTTTAGCCAATGGGAGTGAGTTTTGAAATAATGTAATTCAGTACCAACTTAAAACTAAAGTAATTCGCAGTTAAGCTCATAAGAAAATAACATTATGTATCTTTGCGCGGTTGGCAGCGTGTTTGAACGCACCTTGTTTATCATTTGTTCTTGTCATGATTTCTGCTCACTGCGCATGAGCGGCTAGCTTTCAGTATTGGAGAGAAACAAAAGGTAAGTCATCGATGATTCTATAATGTGTGTTGGGGACGCAATTTCTCTGGTAGGATGTTAGTGGTGGTGCAGGTTCACAAGGCAAGGAATTACATACCGGTACCGAAACACAATTAATAAAACAACGCTAGCTAGCTAGTGGAGACTCCTAATGGATAGCTCCACTCAGGGAGTGGCGCCCCTGCCCAAGCAGCCCCAGGTCCCTCTGGCCCGGAGGGTAGTCCCTGGCAAGGGTGGGGTAGACAGGGCTCCTTAGCCACAGTGAAGGCAACCTGTCTAGGGGTGACAACCCCGAATAATAAGCCTCTCAAGCTAACAACTTGAGCAGTACCTTGGACAGTGACTCGTCGCTGCCCCATGAAGAATGATCTTCAACTGAGCATGGAGGAAAATTTCGCTAAATGCACTACCCCAGGTGGTAACCAATCCACCGTTGCCCATGGCAACGTTAGCGGACCTTCGGATTCTGGGGAGTCCGCACTAACATGCTTTAAGGATGAGTCGGAGCATCCTGAAATTCCTGGACGTAAACTCAGATCAAGACGGCAAAGTTTCTTCGCAACATTTAACGCCAATTCATTGCTCAAAGTGGGTAAACTGAAACATCTGACAGACTCACTAACACGACATAACATAGTACTGACAGCAGTACAGGAAACCAGATTCACTGATGACCATGCCCTTGAATCCCAAGGGTACAGAATCCTCAAAGGAAAAGTCGGTCAGCGAGTAATGAAGAACGTACCCCACTTAGGTACAGGATTTATAATCAGCCATAAGATACTGGATTCAGTCATCGACTTTAGTTCTCCAAGCAGTCGTGTATCTATCCTCTCTCTCAAATGTGCTAACAAGGGCTACACTTTAGTCAATGTACACGCCCCAACCAACCAGGACAACAAGCGCAACCCAGACAGAACTGACAAATTCTGGGAAGACCTAGAAGATATTCTCTCTAAAATCCCAGACCGACATACCACCATACTGCTTGGTGACTTCAATGCCCAGTTAGGAAGGGAGAAAAAATACAGAAACATAGTGGGCAACTATCCAGCGCATAAACGAACTAATCGCAATGGAGAACGATTGGTGGAACTGTGCAGGGCTTTCGACTTGGTTATGAAGTCTACAGCATTTAAACATCTGCCAAGAAAGCAAAAGACTTGGATCTCTCCTAACATCAACCTGGGTGAATTCCAGATAGATCATGTGGCCATCTCAAGAAAATCCCAAAAGGAAATACAAAACGTGAAGGTATTAAGAAGCGCCAATCTGGACTCAGACCACTACCTCTCAAAGATCAAACTGCGACTCCAACCTAGAAACAGTAGATTACACAGAACCTCCAAGATGGTCAGATTTGATATAGAGCGACTTAAGAACAATCAAGAAGTCAGTCGAAGACTGAACAGTGCAGATCTTAACAACTGGGACCAACTGAAAGAAGCTCTTGTCAAGACGGCTAGTGAACTTGCTCCCCTCACTAGAAGAAAGAAACATCCGTGGTGGACTGAAGACTGTGACAACACAATAGCTCAAAGACAGACAGCCTGGATGAAATGGAACTCTAAAAAGACTAAGGAAAATTGGGAGAACTACTTGGAACAAAGGAAGCTTACAACCAAGATAATCCGAGGAACCAAACGGGCCTTCACACGCAACCAACTAACCCAAATCGAAGAGAACTTCGCTAAAAATAACACCAGAGACTTTTACAAAACATTCAAGCAGTCACTCGGAAAATACACTCCACCAAGTCTCCACTTCAAAGACTCACAGGGCAAACTGACTTTTAACGACAAGGACAACTGTCGCCTCTTAGCTCAGTACTTTAAGAACTTGCTCAACTGTGATCCACCCAGCGAAGACTTTGACTACATACAAACAACACCAAACCCGGACTCGCTGCCTCCTTCACTGGAAGAAGTTCGTGAAATCATTCAACTTCTTAAGAACAACAAGGCAGCTGGAGAGGACTCCATTGTTGGTGAACTCTGGAAATGTGCTGGAAGCAATGCTGTGTGCAAACTCACCGAGATCATACAGAACATCTGGGAAACAGAGAAATTACCACCTGACTGGACCTCAGCTCTGATCCATCCCCTCCACAAGAAAGGAGATTTTACTGACCTAAACAACTACCGTGGGATTTCTCTCGTCCCGGTAACATACAAGATTTTCTCCAAGGCATTACTAACACGGGCAGAAAGTCAACTGGACAGTCAACTCGGAGAATATCAGGGAGGCTTCAGGAAGGGCCGATCCTGTGCTGAACAGATCCTCAACCTGAAAACTGTACTTGCATACTCCAAATTGAGAAACCGCAAGGTGGTTGTCACCTTTGTTGATTTTAGGAAGGCCTACGACTCTGTTGATAGGGAAACACTTAATAGAATTCTCCAAGAACTAGGGTTAGACAACAAAACCCGCAAACTCATTCTAGAAACCTTGACCAATACCCATTCCAAGGTTAAATTTAGAGGCGAGGTCTCAGCAAGCTTCGAGATAAAAACAGGGGTGAGACAAGGGGATGGACTTTCTCCACTTCTTTTCAACTGTGTCCTTGAAAAGGTTGTGAGAGAATGGCGCAAGGAACTGACCAATATGGGTGTCCAGAGTGGGATATACCTGGGGCGTAGGAAGGAAGGACTGGTTGTAGATTGCCTGGCCTTTGCTGACGACATGGCACTTATTGCCGATTCTCTGGATACAGCAACAATGCAGGTCAATTGCCTCAGAAGACAGGCAGCCAAAGTGGGTCTTCAAGTGTCGCTGGAAAAAACAGAATTCTTCACCAACATCAAAGAAGCTAACAGAGAGATGCTACTAGAACAGGGAAAAATCAAGAGGATTGAGAAATTTAAGTATCTCGGCGAATGGATTGAACCCAACTTATCAGAAAGAGCATCATTATCCATGAGAGTCAACAAGCTGGAACTGGCTTATCGACTGACAAAGAACATCTACAACAAGAAATGCCTGTCACGCAACCTGAAACTGAAGCACTACACCTCAGTCATACGACCAGAAGCCCTGTATGCCATGGAGTGTCTCTCATTGAACCGAAGTGGTCTGATGGAGAAAATGGAAGTCAGAGAGAGGAGAATTCTCAGGAAGATCCTAGGTCCGGTAAAGGAAGATGAGGAATACCGTAGGCGGCACAATTCCGAGCTCTACGGACATATAGAAAGGCTCTCTGACTGTGCTAGGAAAAGGAGAGTAGCATTCTATGGTCATGTGGCAAGATTGCCTCCCAAAAGACTGACCAATAGGCTGTTCACTTTCTGGCAGAACAAGAAGGTTCGTACCACTTGGCTGACAGAAACTGAGAAAGACATTAATGAACTGGGAATAACAGATCTTCAAGACAGGCAATCTGTGAGACATGCCCTGAAGGAAGTCCATGGATTTCAGGAAAAACCCCGGAAGAAAGGTACCCCTTGGACAGATGAAAGGAAGGAGTTACACCGGCAGAAAATGCGACAACACTGGGCAAAGATCAAAGCTCAACAGTTGAACAAGCGTGGTCCAAAGTAGGCCCATTCGAAACAAGAAGAAGAAGAAAACAACGCATGGAACGAACTGTAGATATATTCACAACTAGATACAACACAATAAATATTCAACACTCAATAAGACATGTCTATGATGCCGCGGAAGCGTACGGCCTTGTACGCTGTAAGGGAATGACTCGCCTGCATGTCCATGTCCCTTCGAGCATAAATACAATAGAGTGCGCATTGCCACACTGCGCCTGTACTGTGAGGTGAAACCAACATCTCGATCAGCTGACTAAAGGGAAAACAGAGGAACTCGTAATGGAAGATGATAGGAGTAGGTGGGGAAATGATTTTTAATGAGGTTTTAACACACATTTTCGTAATTTATACGACATTGGGAAAAGCATCGTATGTTTCTTTACGTACCGGAAGGTTAAGAATGTAACATATTTGGTGTTAAAAGTGGCTGTCGTGTTCCTTAATACTCATACATCCAGGATCCCCTCTTGTAAATAATAACAAATCCAATTCTGAATTAGGCCTACTCAAGACTGCAGCTGATCTACCAACAGTTCATGGGAATCAAGGAAACTGATGGTATGTTTGCCTGAGCCAAGTGATCAATCAATATTTCATGAAATTCTGTTTCTAAGTGAGTGTAAAGTACCTTTAATTATGGAAGTACCCTGAAATAAAACAACTAACTTACGGTATGAAATCAGATAACGAAGTAGACCTTAATTTCCAAGATATTACTTCAAACATTGTAAACAGTACTCAAGACTTGAACAAATTAATTAGCTTTACCGTGGGAATTAAAATCATGCACCTAAATATATGTGGCATGATAACAAATTTTGAAAGTATGCTAGTTATGCTCGATCAACTTGATCATAAACCAGATGTCATTATACTGTCTGAAACTCAGCTCATTGAGGATATACCATTTGCTATTTTAGGATATAATGAGTACTTCATACCACCTCAAAATTCTACCCATGACAGCATAAAGATATATGTGCATGAAAACCTCATTCAAAATATTACAATATCTACTGTAAAAACACTGAAAGCTGCAAATGCTAGCCTACTCACCTTCATATATAATAAAGAAAGATACGTGATACTTGCTATTTACAGATCACCCTCCACAAGCCCAAAGAAATTCATAGAAGAACTAGGAAATACTCTCCAGCACTTGCCCACAGCTACACACAGTATATTAATAGGAGATATAAATATTGATATTTTAAATCCTACAAGGCAATATGCCCAAAATATTAAAAAATTGTATTTAAATGTATTACATGCAAATGGTTTCATTTCGTACATAAACTCATCAACTAGAATAACCCCAAAATCCAGAACATGTATCGATCACATACATATTAAGTCCCACAGAAACAGCAACTTTGACCCTTTTGTTCTGCATACCAGTATCACAGATCACAGTCCTACATTTCTCATACAAAATAAATCTCAAAAATACACTCCACAAACAGGAGAAAATACTTTGAACAATGTAAGAATAAATTATGAAACTCTAAAAAAATCCCTAACTAAGGAAACTTGGGAATCCATCATAACTGAACATGATGCTAACAAAGCAGCTGATAGTTTCATTAAATTACTGACTCAATACATCTATGAACACTCGACTACCATAAATAACGTGAGATCAAAATTTAAAAAAATTACTCCATGGATCACAACTGGAATTTTAACTTCTATTAGTATAAGAGATAAATTACATCAGAAAATTGTTAAACAAAGGGAGAGATCCCCAAACAGTGATGAGGTCCGAGAAACTGGATAAACAGGATTGTTAAAATAGCAAAAGAAAGGTACTATTCCAAACAAATTATGTCAAACTCCAATAATTCTAATGTCCTTTGGAAAAATATTAATGATATAACATGTAGGAAGGGAAATAAATCTTCAGCTGTTGACAGCATATTTATCAGAGACTCACAAGAAACATCCCAACCAGCTGCCATTGCAAACAAATTTGTAGACTATTTTAGTAACATAGGTTTAGAACTTTCTGAAAAGATAAGTAATACAAGAAAGGAACCTGACAACACAAATGCACGTGATAGCACTGCAAAATCTCAACCTCAGTCTATCTTTTTTATACCCATAACAAAATCAGAAATAACAAACCACATAGCTGCTCTAGAAGATAACTCAGCAAATGGCTATGATAATATCTCTAGTAAAACAATTAAGATAATTAGTTCAGAAATTCTACTACCACTGCACCATATTTTTAATTTATCACTAACGAAGGGGCAATTTCCAGACTCATTCAAAATTGCCATCATAATCCCAGTCTATAAATCAGATGATAAAAGAGAGTTAAATAACTATAGACCAATTTCCCTCACAACCCACCTCTCTAAGCTAATAGAGAAATGCACCAAAACCAGATTACTTAACTATCTGAATAAGTACAACATATTGTCACCAAATCAGTTTGGTTTTAGACCAAACACTAGTACTCAAGATGCGATATTCTCCCTTACTGATTATTTGTATAAAGCCATCGATGGTTCTAAAAGAACAATTTCTGTGTTCCTGGATTTAAAAAAAAAAGGCCTTTGACACCGTGGACCACAATATACTCATTAGAAAACTGGAAAAGGAGGGTATTCGTGGTACTCCTCAAGAACTAATAAAAAGTTTTCTTTTTAACAGAATTCAAAAGGTACGAATCAAAGATACTCTAAGTAGAAGTGCTGAAGTAAAAATTGGAATTCCCCAAGGAACAGTTTTAGGTCCTATTCTTTTTCTGTTATATATTAACGATTTGTGTGATCTGAACTGTAATGCGATGATTACCTCATATGCTGATGACACTGTCGTCACAGTCACAGATACAACTTGGAAGGACACTTTTAATAGAACTCAAGAAACCCTTGCTACAGACCAAAAATGGCTAAGAAACCACCTCCTTACCTTAAATGAAACCAAAACACAATACCTATGCTTCTCACACAACAAAACATTACAACCCACAGACAATTTAACACTGAAGATCGACACACCAAATTGTAACAATGGCGAAAGATGCAACTGCTATACCCTACAGAAGTCAATGAATGCTACATATTTAGGGATTATTATAGATAGTCATTTAAAATGGAATATGTATGCATCAAAATTGGCCAATAAACTCCAAAAGTTAATTTATATATTTTACAGAATCAGAAATATCTTGTCAGCAAAAGTCTTGAGAACTGTACATTTTGCCTTAGTCCAGACACAACTACAATATGGAATAAATGGTTGGGATGGAATACTTGATTCACATTTGGCTCAGAATTTCATTCTAAAAGTTATGTACAAAAAGCCACCAACGTTTCCAACATGTGAACTGTATAAACAAAGCATGGTGCTTAATATACGACAGTTATTTGTTCAGTCATCAATCATATTTATACATAAAAATATGAAGCTCTTCTCCAATGGACAACAACTTAAAATGTGCACTAGACTTCAAGACAGAACTGGAATAAATATCCCTCGTCGAAACACACTACTTGGCCAAAGGAATTTAAGTTGTCTTAGCACTAGGATATACAATATATTGCCAGTAAATGTGAATATACTGAAGAAAAGGCTTTTTACATGGCTGCTTAATAACTTTGATAAAGTAAATGAACTTATAAATTTTCACCAACATATTTAAACCAACTCAGTCACAAAGAAGTAATGTATCGTCTTCTTCTATTTTAGTATCCATTTAATTAATGCCTTTACTCTAAACTTTTCTTATTATTATCAGTCAAATACCATGTTGCAAATAAATTAAGAAATTGTGTTCATGAAGCCCACGCACAAGTTTATCTTATGTGGGATTCACCCTGTATTTTGATACAACATCTGTATATGTACATGTTTTCTGTCAGTGAATAAAACTGTGTGCTCGTAAAAAATAGAATTGTGTTTGTGTAAAAAGTGGCTGTTGTGTTCCGTAATATTCATACATCCAGGATCCCCTCTTGTAAATAATTAATAACAAATCCAACTCTGAATTAGGCCTACTGATTTTTGAACAGAATTGTGTTTGTGTAAAAAGTGGCTGCTGTGTTCCGTAATATTCATACATCCCGGATCTCCTCTTGTAAATAATTAATAACAAATCCAACTCTGAATTAGGCCTACTGATTTTTTAACAGAATTGTGTTTGTGTAAAAAGTGGCTGTTGTGTTCCGTAATATTCATACATCCAGGATCCCCTCTTGTAAGTAATTAATAACAAATCCAACTCTGAATTAGGCCTACTGATTTTTGAACAGAATTGTGTTTGTGTAGCTGGTAATTTTTGATTGTACGCCCGAGAGCTCCCAACAAGTTCAATCTATTACAGTACTACATCATTTCCTAATTTATTTTTCATCATTAGAAAATGTATTTGGCCAATTTCAGTACATTGCTTTACAAAATGTTATCGTACGATTAGCTCTTATTCAGCGTTACCTTTCACTTCAGTATTTTATGAAAGTAAACAAAACATGGGCAAATGGAAATAAGGAAGCCTATTGATTTAGTAAGCGTTGCTTTTTAACTATGCATTACATTTGCTACAAAGGAAAACATTACAAGCAATGAACTGTTTCCTTTTAAATTCAATTTTCCATGAATCATAGAAACCTTCGCAAAAATAACCCAGAACTTTGAAATTCTACGAGGAATTATCTAATTTAGGGCTGCATACATTTTAAGAAGAATCTGAGAATTTCCTCAACCAAACGCACTGGGCATAGGTTTAATAAGATGACAAATATTACCTCAGCGTATTTATTATCGAAGACTACATCGTCACATTGTGCCCGTTTAGACCGGAGTCCGCACGACCACATATGCATTTTACCAATAATCAGTCAGCACGAGAATCAAAATATCCCGGAGCGCCAGATGGGTTAAAGCAAATCGCAACAACGACATCAAATTTATAAAAATGCTTTGCTGATTTTTGGCTCAATGCAACAATAAGGATAGAAGGAGATTTAATTGGGTGAAACACATCTGGTAAAATTATCTCAGTTTATTTAAAGTTAAAATCTGACTGCAAGAATAATGCTCAAAGCAGCATCATCCACGTGTGGCGATCCACACTCTTATTTACACACAATATACAGAAATCTTCCAAACACATTTGACAATCTTTTTGAAAACACAAGTCCGATTGTTAGTCCTGTGGACTGTGTTCCAAAATTATTAACATTTTATTCCAGTGCAAAATGAATTGTCCATACTGGAAATAACGTAGATCACTGTTTGACTATTTACATGATATTAACACTCGTAGAATAAATGTTTATAGAATTTCTTAGACTTTCATTTGTTTTCCAGTTTTCCAAAATATATCGTTGAAACTATTATTATCATCGTAGCAACACAAATTATTAACACATATTAACAACATCTGAAAAGTATTTGACCATTGAGCATAGCATCGAAGAACTGTGCGAAGCACAACAACAATTAATTGTTCTTCTGACATTAAACATTCGAGAAGTGACTCGATTATGAACTTCAAGTTCCAAACAAAATATATGATTTCTGAATCATCAACTTGATCAATAAATGGTTGAACCATTCAACTATTAGATTTTTCCACTTGGAATTATTATGAGAAAAATATTTATATTTATGGCCATTTTTAGCAACTTTCACAACTTGCAATTCTTCGACAGAATGCGGAAATTAGAATTGTAGTCTTATAATGAATTCATTTGGTTCATGGCACTAGGATTGAAAATATCCTTCAAATTATTCGTGGTTAAAGAATTATTTTAAATTGGCAGTGGCCCATTCTACTATTTGTGTAAGAACACAATATTATAACAACAACAACAACGGCAAAGGTCTTCCTCTGAAGAAGAATAAACTACTATCATGACAAATCCGGGTTCTAGCAAAATCAAATTCTAAATGGAATTCGTAAACAAGGTTGAAATAAGAACTGATGGTTTCAAAGAAATAACCTTCGGGTTATTCATACGACGAAATGTGTGGCTCCAATACTCCAACTATAAACCTGAGCCATCGAACCTGCTATTTGATTGATGCTCGAAAAAACCTTCATTCCTGCGACTTAACATGCGCACCTGGGAATGGCATTTCAACTACTCCACACACATAAATTATCTTCCCAAAATTTATACAATAAATCAAGCCTCTGCTTGTTATCAACACTGGAAGATTAATAAACTGACAAGTTTATTTTATTTTACCATTCAGTTCAACCCGTGAATTTACCATACTCATGAAAAGCTTCATTTCACTTTCGAGTGTATTTACGTCATGATTTTATATAAATACAAAAAATCCTATTTGATACAAATATCAATTGCTTCCCGTTTCATGCCTCTCCGTGTTATATGAAACATATACTTTGCTCATTGCAAATATCAACTGTTCAACCAGAACTGAAATGTAGGTTGAATGCGGGCTTGCGCTAACCACTCTCCTTCGTAAAATCTCCTGTTCCAAACTAGAAATGTTTCAACTACTTCATAGGCTCTTTCTCAATACATATGATTATTATAAAATATAATATCCAAGAATTATTTAGAAAAATTATGAAAATTATTATTATTAGTGGATTATTATTATTATTATTATTTCAAATATGTTTAATTATCATCTCATTATGTGAGAATCCACATGTTCGAACCTTCGAATATGGAAAAAATATCCATTCCTCAACAAAAATAAATTTAACTTTTACAGTTACATCGGCTGATTACCGTGATTTCCCAAAAATATGAAAAATTCAAATAAATGCTCAAAATGCTCGGTCATCGATCCTAAACTGTTCTGAGTGCTGAAAATGCTCAGAATAAATCTAACAAGTCTTGCGTAAATCATTACAAGCTTTAAACACGATGAAAAAAAAATGTGTTGGTCATCTGCAGAAAAAATAGTTTGTTCCAATTAGCTAAGCATAATAATATTCAAATGTGGCTTACATTTCTTGATGTTCTTGAAGTGTCGTAAACCTGGTCTATACCAGATTTATCCGTAGACATGCCCTAGCGGACAAGCACGTATAATCCTTGTATCGGCCGCCATTGTAGACCCACAAATCGTCTAGTCAGACATAGTGGTAGTATTCTTCGACGTTTTAAATGACTGTGGTTCCATTTTAATATGGGCTTCTAACAAAGCCATAACAGTTTGTTTGAAAAGGGTCAGATCTAAGCGATCTCTTCTTAAATGTGTCAGTTGTAACCTAACTCACTGTAATCTCATCAGTACAAGAAAAACGTTGACAGTCTAAGCAGTTAACGGCTGTTCTGAAGATCGTTCCCTGGGCATGGTTTGTATATCACCATCTGCCATGCGCTAGACAACTTACAGTTTCCCTTGCGTAGACTAATGAACGCCACCGTTATAGACTATTCTTCAATGTACTGACCGATCGAAGTGGTTAAATAGTTACAAAATATGAAACTGACTTTAAACGGATTTAAACATCCAAGTATTAATTTACTATTGGACTGTGACAAATACTACTTTCTAGACCAAGTCTAGCATATGTCCTTTAGGAAATATAAATATTTCCACCAATGTCTGTAGAAAAACAATCACCTCAGTGATTCTCCTCACCAGAAACTTACTAAGTTCCAACTCGTTTGCGCAGCACTTCTCGTGACTATCACGATTTGAAAAGTACTTCTTCGTAGACGTGGCAACCATGTGCCTTGGCTCAGCGTAGACGCAACTTGTTCGCCAAGTGCTTGTGATGAATTGAGCTAACTAAGCTTGCTCCTGCTTGCTTTTATACAAAAACGGTCAGGGTCACGCGTCATCGCCTGATATCTAAAAATCCTCATATCTCTTGAATCCCTGGTCCGATTTACTTGATACAAATTGCATTCTCTTTTATTTGGCCGTGCCAGTAATCTGATCCCAGTCTCAAGTCTCTGCTCCATAGTTAACTATTTAATCAATAAATAGTCTCCACCTCTGCTGTGACTCGCTACGTCATTTACCATCCAACTATCGGTAATTTCCTTCGAATGGCTTCGAGAAGCAATGTAGCGCGATATTCAAATATCTGAACTTTCAAACGCTGCTACAGCCTTTCCCTTGATATCTAGGTGTCTGAAACTTGGAATACCCATTCCTAGAGTTGGGCACATCCACCCCACACCTAGCAAAAAATAAAAATTGAAAAATTTTTATTTTTCCTATCTACACATTAAATTATCTGGTTCTTGAATAATAGATCTTCAAATTCGAAGCATTATAAGTTCCCACGATGTTACCAGTTCGTGTATTAGCTACTTCATAGCTTCCATTATCGTTTACTTCCACAATATTCAAAATCTTTAATTTTACCATTCCCCCGGGATTGTTGTGTTCCCGATGGACCTGGATCATTGGGCCTCTGCTCCACAAATTGTAAGTTATCTTGGTGTCTTGCTTCCAAGTTTTTCCTCGTCTCCTTGTTAAATTCTTCATTGGACTGACGAGTATCTACATTCCCTCTGTTATTATAGTTATTACCATAGGATCTTCTTTCCTGGTACCTTCCTTGAGTATCACGTGGTCTTCTCCATCGAGTGTTGTATCGATTACCACCATCTGGTCTTGCATATGGTTTGTAACTGTATCTGTTACGGTATTGGTTCCATCCTCTCGTATTGGAATCTTCCCTCGGCGATTTCTCTTCTCGCTCCTCTCGAATCTCTCGAGGTGTCTGAGAATAACTGTCAGCCATAACAGCATACACAGCGTTATTACTCTTTACTCCCTTCTGATGAAAGAATTGAGCGTTTGTATGATCCAGCTTTTGCAATACTTCATCAAACTGTTCCATATTGTAGATGTCAGCAGCGATCAAAGTCCTCTGGACGTCTGCTGGAAATTGTCGTATCAAAGCAGTAATCAACTCGTTATCTGGCATTGGCGGATCTAAATGTTGGAGTTTAGACAGCTGTCCAGAAAAGTATGTAGAGTATCGAGTAGGTTGTGACGTCGAGAATCTCTTCGAATACAACTCTGCTCTAACTTGCTGTTGGGTTTCAGGGGACCAAAACTTCTTCAATAACCCACGAGAAAACTCTTCAAAAGTATTTAGAGTGGATCTAAATGCTCTAAACCACAAAAGTGCGGGACCTTCCAAGAACTTCCCTATTACCCTGATCTGTCTTTCTTTAGGGATCTTAGAATCTTTCAGATAATCACCTGCTTCTCTCAAAAATTCCACGGGTGTTACAGAATCTCGCCCTGAAAATTTAGAAGGCTTGTCTTCTATATTCTTAAATACAGTTATGGGGTTGGATTGAAATACTGTCCTGACCTCATCCTGTCTATCAGTCTCTCTAGCTCCTCCTAGATTTATCTGTATCTGTTCCTTTCCTTTTACGTTCGGCATTTTCAACAGATGATCAGACTGTTTCTCATCTTTTATTTGAGTTTTCATAGCCTCAAGTTCCTTCTGGTTTTCTTCTGCCATCTTCTTGATTGCTTCAGTCTCTTTACTATTTTCTTTAACATCAATGGATATCTGGTTCATAACAGCCTCATGACTTTTCAATGACCCTGTCATATCTGATATGTCCTTCTGAGTTGCTTGAATATCCTTGGCAATTATTTCAATGTGGGATGACAAAGATTCCCTAATCTCCTTGATTCCCTCTTGATTCTCCATCTTGAGTGTGTCTTTAATTTCATTGACAACTGTGGTTTTAATCTCAGTTTGCAATTCATGAATCACTCCTTCTCTTATTTCTCCCATGACAAGTTCCTTGAATTGTTCCGTTAAACGCTGAACAACTAGAATTCCCATCTCGTTACTCTCCTTCTTCACTCTGACTTCCAGGTTGACCATGTCTTCACCAACTTTCCTAAGACCATGTTCTATCCTATCAGCTAAGCTTTGGGATCGAAGATCGGCATCGCGAAATTTATCGTCCATTAAACTAGCGTTAGTAGCTAATGAAGTTTCGAGCTCATGTGTTTTATCGCATAATTTATTCATTTTACTTTCAAGTGTCATTTTCAAAATTTCAGAATTCTCTTTAAATTTACTTTCCATTGAATTAAATTTACTGTTTAAATTTTCTTTCAAATTACCCTTTAAAGAATCAGAACTTTCTTTAAGTTTATCATTCAAATTTTCTTTAAGTTTATTTTCTAAAGAATCAGAATTTTCTTTAAATTTATCCTCCAAACTTTGTTTAAGTTTATTTTCTAAAGAATCAGAATTTTCTTTAAGTTTATTTTCTAAAGAATCAGAATTTTCTTTAAGTTTATCGTTTAAACTTTCTTTAAGTTTATTTTCTAAAGAATCAGAATTTTCTTTAAGTTTCTTTTCTAAAGCCTCAGTATTTTCTTTCATAATGGCTGCTACACGCAGTCCAGCCTGTTTCGAACTCTCCTCCAAACTCCTCATCATTCTCATCATTTCTTCCATAATTTCAATTAATATTCAAAACTTAGGGGTATACAACAGTGGCAAACACAAGCTTATAACTAGAACAAGAAATATGAATAGCTAATTGGAACACTATAATAAAATGAGATTTGTCCTAATATCGACGTGATGGAAAAACAAAATTCTTTACTTTTACGAATTACATTTACCACAATATCACAAGAAAAATATGCAAGTTCTCAAATATCCTCCACCTGGATTCTAATAATGTGTATCTCCAGTCATCGAACGTTTACTACTGAATTTACTTGACTCCCTAATGGTTAAGCCATTATCAAAATAATCAAACCCATTCTAATTATTAACCAGGTTAAATTTTTAATTTTCCCACTAATTGGGTTTCCTACTAATTTATTCATCCAAACCAGACATCTTTCAACTCCCAAAATATTTCTATAAAAATTATCACAATTTCAAATCGGCATGCGATTGACCATGTCTAAATCGGGCCCCACGTTCGAAGCCATTTCTCTCTCTATCTTATTTTATGTGCCCGTTTAGACCGGAGTCCGCACGACCACATATGCATTTTACCAATAATCAGTCAGCACGAGAATCAAAATATCCCGGAGCGCCAGATGGGTTAAAGCAAATCGCAACAACGACATCAAATTTATAAAAATGCTTTGCTGATTTTTGGCTCAATGCAACAATAAGGATAGAAGGAGATTTAATTGGGTGAAACACATCTGGTAAAATTATCTCAGTTTATTTAAAGTTAAAATCTGACTGCAAGAATAATGCTCAAAGCAGCATCATCCACGTGTGGCGATCCACACTCTTATTTACACACAATATACAGAAATCTTCCAAACACATTTGACAATCTTTTTGAAAACACAAGTCCGATTGTTAGTCCTGTGGACTGTGTTCCAAAATTATTAACATTTTATTCCAGTGCAAAATGAATTGTCCATACTGGAAATAACGTAGATCACTGTTTGACTATTTACATGATATTAACACTCGTAGAATAAATGTTTATAGAATTTCTTAGACTTTCATTTGTTTTCCAGTTTTCCAAAATATATCGTTGAAACTATTATTATCATCGTAGCAACACAAATTATTAACACATATTAACAACATCTGAAAAGTATTTGACCATTGAGCATAGCATCGAAGAACTGTGCGAAGCACAACAACAATTAATTGTTCTTCTGACATTAAACATTCGAGAAGTGACTCGATTATGAACTTCAAGTTCCAAACAAAATATATGATTTCTGAATCATCAACTTGATCAATAAATGGTTGAACCATTCAACTATTAGATTTTTCCACTTGGAATTATTATGAGAAAAATATTTATATTTATGGCCATTTTTAGCAACTTTCACAACTTGCAATTCTTCGACAGAATGCGGAAATTAGAATTGTAGTCTTATAATGAATTCATTTGGTTCATGGCACTAGGATTGAAAATATCCTTCAAATTATTCGTGGTTAAAGAATTATTTTAAATTGGCAGTGGCCCATTCTACTATTTGTGTAAGAACACAATATTATAACAACAACAACAACGGCAAAGGTCTTCCTCTGAAGAAGAATAAACTACTATCATGACAAATCCGGGTTCTAGCAAAATCAAATTCTAAATGGAATTCGTAAACAAGGTTGAAATAAGAACTGATGGTTTCAAAGAAATAACCTTCGGGTTATTCATACGACGAAATGTGTGGCTCCAATACTCCAACTATAAACCTGAGCCATCGAACCTGCTATTTGATTGATGCTCGAAAAAACCTTCATTCCTGCGACTTAACATGCGCACCTGGGAATGGCATTTCAACTACTCCACACACATAAATTATCTTCCCAAAATTTATACAATAAATCAAGCCTCTGCTTGTTATCAACACTGGAAGATTAATAAACTGACAAGTTTATTTTATTTTACCATTCAGTTCAACCCGTGAATTTACCATACTCATGAAAAGCTTCATTTCACTTTCGAGTGTATTTACGTCATGATTTTATATAAATACAAAAAATCCTATTTGATACAAATATCAATTGCTTCCCGTTTCATGCCTCTCCGTGTTATATGAAACATATACTTTGCTCATTGCAAATATCAACTGTTCAACCAGAACTGAAATGTAGGTTGAATGCGGGCTTGCGCTAACCACTCTCCTTCGTAAAATCTCCTGTTCCAAACTAGAAATGTTTCAACTACTTCATAGGCTCTTTCTCAATACATATGATTATTATAAAATATAATATCCAAGAATTATTTAGAAAAATTATGAAAATTATTATTATTAGTGGATTATTATTATTATTATTATTTCAAATATGTTTAATTATCATCTCATTATGTGAGAATCCACATGTTCGAACCTTCGAATATGGAAAAAATATCCATTCCTCAACAAAAATAAATTTAACTTTTACAGTTACATCGGCTGATTACCGTGATTTCCCAAAAATATGAAAAATTCAAATAAATGCTCAAAATGCTCGGTCATCGATCCTAAACTGTTCTGAGTGCTGAAAATGCTCAGAATAAATCTAACAAGTCTTGCGTAAATCATTACAAGCTTTAAACACGATGAAAAAAAATGTGTTGGTCATCTGCAGAAAAAATAGTTTGTTCCAATTAGCTAAGCATAATAATATTCAAATGTGGCTTACATTTCTTGATGTTCTTGAAGTGTCGTAAACCTGGTCTATACCAGATTTATCCGTAGACATGCCCTAGCGGACAAGCACGTATAATCCTTGTATCGGCCGCCATTGTAGACCCACAAATCGTCTAGTCAGACATAGTGGTAGTATTCTTCGACGTTTTAAATGACTGTGGTTCCATTTTAATATGGGCTTCTAACAAAGCCATAACAGTTTGTTTGAAAAGGGTCAGATCTAAGCGATCTCTTCTTAAATGTGTCAGTTGTAACCTAACTCACTGTAATCTCATCAGTACAAGAAAAACGTTGACAGTCTAAGCAGTTAACGGCTGTTCTGAAGATCGTTCCCTGGGCATGGTTTGTATATCACCATCTGCCATGCGCTAGACAACTTACAGTTTCCCTTGCGTAGACTAATGAACGCCACCGTTATAGACTATTCTTCAATGTACTGACCGATCGAAGTGGTTAAATAGTTACAAAATATGAAACTGACTTTAAACGGATTTAAACATCCAAGTATTAATTTACTATTGGACTGTGACAAATACTACTTTCTAGACCAAGTCTAGCATATGTCCTTTAGGAAATATAAATATTTCCACCAATGTCTGTAGAAAAACAATCACCTCAGTGATTCTCCTCACCAGAAACTTACTAAGTTCCAACTCGTTTGCGCAGCACTTCTCGTGACTATCACGATTTGAAAAGTACTTCTTCGTAGACGTGGCAACCATGTGCCTTGGCTCAGCGTAGACGCAACTTGTTCGCCAAGTGCTTGTGATGAATTGAGCTAACTAAGCTTGCTCCTGCTTGCTTTTATACAAAAACGGTCAGGGTCACGCGTCATCGCCTGATATCTAAAAATCCTCATATCTCTTGAATCCCTGGTCCGATTTACTTGATACAAATTGCATTCTCTTTTATTTGGCCGTGCCAGTAATCTGATCCCAGTCTCAATTCTCTGCTCCATAGTTAACTATTTAATCAATAAATAGTCTCCACCTCTGCTGTGACTCGCTACGTCATTTACCATCCAACTATCGGTAATTTCCTTCGAATGGCTTCGAGAAGCAATGTAGCGCGATATTCAAATATCTGAACTTTCAAACGCTGCTACAGCCTTTCCCTTGATATCTAGGTGTCTGAAACTTGGAATACCCATTCCTAGAGTTGGGCACATCCACCCCACACCTAGCAAAAAATAAAAATTGAAAAATTTTTATTTTTCCTATCTACACATTAAATTATCTGGTTCTTGAATAATAGATCTTCAAATTCGAAGCATTATAAGTTCCCACGATGTTACCAGTTCGTGTATTAGCTACTTCATAGCTTCCATTATCGTTTACTTCCACAATATTCAAAATCTTTAATTTTACCATTCCCCCGGGATTGTTGTGTTCCCGATGGACCTGGATCATTGGGCCTCTGCTCCACAAATTGTAAGTTATCTTGGTGTCTTGCTTCCAAGTTTTTCCTCGTCTCCTTGTTAAATTCTTCATTGGACTGACGAGTATCTACATTCCCTCTGTTATTATAGTTATTACCATAGGATCTTCTTTCCTGGTACCTTCCTTGAGTATCACGTGGTCTTCTCCATCGAGTGTTGTATCGATTACCACCATCTGGTCTTGCATATGGTTTGTAACTGTATCTGTTACGGTATTGGTTCCATCCTCTCGTATTGGAATCTTCCCTCGGCGATTTCTCTTCTCGCTCCTCTCGAATCTCTCGAGGTGTCTGAGAATAACTGTCAGCCATAACAGCATACACAGCGTTATTACTCTTTACTCCCTTCTGATGAAAGAATTGAGCGTTTGTATGATCCAGCTTTTGCAATACTTCATCAAACTGTTCCATATTGTAGATGTCAGCAGCGATCAAAGTCCTCTGGACGTCTGCTGGAAATTGTCGTATCAAAGCAGTAATCAACTCGTTATCTGGCATTGGCGGATCTAAATGTTGGAGTTTAGACAGCTGTCCAGAAAAGTATGTAGAGTATCGAGTAGGTTGTGACGTCGAGAATCTCTTCGAATACAACTCTGCTCTAACTTGCTGTTGGGTTTCAGGGGACCAAAACTTCTTCAATAACCCACGAGAAAACTCTTCAAAAGTATTTAGAGTGGATCTAAATGCTCTAAACCACAAAAGTGCGGGACCTTCCAAGAACTTCCCTATTACCCTGATCTGTCTTTCTTTAGGGATCTTAGAATCTTTCAGATAATCACCTGCTTCTCTCAAAAATTCCACGGGTGTTACAGAATCTCGCCCTGAAAATTTAGAAGGCTTGTCTTCTATATTCTTAAATACAGTTATGGGGTTGGATTGAAATACTGTCCTGACCTCATCCTGTCTATCAGTCTCTCTAGCTCCTCCTAGATTTATCTGTATCTGTTCCTTTCCTTTTACGTTCGGCATTTTCAACAGATGATCAGACTGTTTCTCATCTTTTATTTGAGTTTTCATAGCCTCAAGTTCCTTCTGGTTTTCTTCTGCCATCTTCTTGATTGCTTCAGTCTCTTTACTATTTTCTTTAACATCAATGGATATCTGGTTCATAACAGCCTCATGACTTTTCAATGACCCTGTCATATCTGATATGTCCTTCTGAGTTGCTTGAATATCCTTGGCAATTATTTCAATGTGGGATGACAAAGATTCCCTAATCTCCTTGATTCCCTCTTGATTCTCCATCTTGAGTGTGTCTTTAATTTCATTGACAACTGTGGTTTTAATCTCAGTTTGCAATTCATGAATCACTTCTTCTCTTATTTCTCCCATGACAAGTTCCTTGAATTGTTCCGTTAAACGCTGAACAACTAGAATTCCCATCTCGTTACTCTCCTTCTTCACTCTGACTTCCAGGTTGACCATGTCTTCACCAACTTTCCTAAGACCATGTTCTATCCTATCAGCTAAGCTTTGGGATCGAAGATCGGCATCGCGAAATTTATCGTCCATTAAACTAGCGTTAGTAGCTAATGAAGTTTCGAGCTCATGTGTTTTATCGCATAATTTATTCATTTTACTTTCAAGTGTCATTTTCAAAATTTCAGAATTCTCTTTAAATTTACTTTCCATTGAATTAAATTTACTGTTTAAATTTTCTTTCAAATTACCCTTTAAAGAATCAGAACTTTCTTTAAGTTTATCATTCAAATTTTCTTTAAGTTTATTTTCTAAAGAATCAGAATTTTCTTTAAATTTATCCTCCAAACTTTGTTTAAGTTTATTTTCTAAAGAATCAGAATTTTCTTTAAGTTTATTTTCTAAAGAATCAGAATTTTCTTTAAGTTTATCGTTTAAACTTTCTTTAAGTTTATTTTCTAAAGAATCAGAATTTTCTTTAAGTTTCTTTTCTAAAGCCTCAGTATTTTCTTTCATAATGGCTGCTACACGCAGTCCAGCCTGTTTCGAACTCTCCTCCAAACTCCTCATCATTCTCATCATTTCTTCCATAATTTCAATTAATATTCAAAACTTAGGGGTATACAACAGTGGCAAACACAAGCTTATAACTAGAACAAGAAATATGAATAGCTAATTGGAACACTATAATAAAATGAGATTTGTCCTAATATCGACGTGATGGAAAAACAAAATTCTTTACTTTTACGAATTACATTTACCACAATATCACAAGAAAAATATGCAAGTTCTCAAATATCCTCCACCTGGATTCTAATAATGTGTATCTCCAGTCATCGAACGTTTACTACTGAATTTACTTGACTCCCTAATGGTTAAGCCATTATCAAAATAATCAAACCCATTCTAATTATTAACCAGGTTAAATTTTTAATTTTCCCACTAATTGGGTTTCCTACTAATTTATTCATCCAAACCAGACATCTTTCAACTCCCAAAATATTTCTATAAAAATTATCACAATTTCAAATCGGCATGCGATTGACCATGTCTAAATCGGGCCCCACGTTCGAAGCCATTTCTCTCTCTATCTTATTTTATGTGCCCGTTTAGACCGGAGTCCGCACGACCACATATGCATTTTACCAATAATCAGTCAGCACGAGAATCAAAATATCCCGGAGCGCCAGATGGGTTAAAGCAAATCGCAACAACGACATCAAATTTATAAAAATGCTTTGCTGATTTTTGGCTCAATGCAACAATAAGGATAGAAGGAGATTTAATTGGGTGAAACACATCTGGTAAAATTATCTCAGTTTATTTAAAGTTAAAATCTGACTGCAAGAATAATGCTCAAAGCAGCATCATCCACGTGTGGCGATCCACACTCTTATTTACACACAATATACAGAAATCTTCCAAACACATTTGACAATCTTTTTGAAAACACAAGTCCGATTGTTAGTCCTGTGGACTGTGTTCCAAAATTATTAACATTTTATTCCAGTGCAAAATGAATTGTCCATACTGGAAATAACGTAGATCACTGTTTGACTATTTACATGATATTAACACTCGTAGAATAAATGTTTATAGAATTTCTTAGACTTTCATTTGTTTTCCAGTTTTCCAAAATATATCGTTGAAACTATTATTATCATCGTAGCAACACAAATTATTAACACATATTAACAACATCTGAAAAGTATTTGACCATTGAGCATAGCATCGAAGAACTGTGCGAAGCACAACAACAATTAATTGTTCTTCTGACATTAAACATTCGAGAAGTGACTCGATTATGAACTTCAAGTTCCAAACAAAATATATGATTTCTGAATCATCAACTTGATCAATAAATGGTTGAACCATTCAACTATTAGATTTTTCCACTTGGAATTATTATGAGAAAAATATTTATATTTATGGCCATTTTTAGCAACTTTCACAACTTGCAATTCTTCGACAGAATGCGGAAATTAGAATTGTAGTCTTATAATGAATTCATTTGGTTCATGGCACTAGGATTGAAAATATCCTTCAAATTATTCGTGGTTAAAGAATTATTTTAAATTGGCAGTGGCCCATTCTACTATTTGTGTAAGAACACAATATTATAACAACAACAACAACGGCAAAGGTCTTCCTCTGAAGAAGAATAAACTACTATCATGACAAATCCGGGTTCTAGCAAAATCAAATTCTAAATGGAATTCGTAAACAAGGTTGAAATAAGAACTGATGGTTTCAAAGAAATAACCTTCGGGTTATTCATACGACGAAATGTGTGGCTCCAATACTCCAACTATAAACCTGAGCCATCGAACCTGCTATTTGATTGATGCTCGAAAAAACCTTCATTCCTGCGACTTAACATGCGCACCTGGGAATGGCATTTCAACTACTCCACACACATAAATTATCTTCCCAAAATTTATACAATAAATCAAGCCTCTGCTTGTTATCAACACTGGAAGATTAATAAACTGACAAGTTTATTTTATTTTACCATTCAGTTCAACCCGTGAATTTACCATACTCATGAAAAGCTTCATTTCACTTTCGAGTGTATTTACGTCATGATTTTATATAAATACAAAAAATCCTATTTGATACAAATATCAATTGCTTCCCGTTTCATGCCTCTCCGTGTTATATGAAACATATACTTTGCTCATTGCAAATATCAACTGTTCAACCAGAACTGAAATGTAGGTTGAATGCGGGCTTGCGCTAACCACTCTCCTTCGTAAAATCTCCTGTTCCAAACTAGAAATGTTTCAACTACTTCATAGGCTCTTTCTCAATACATATGATTATTATAAAATATAATATCCAAGAATTATTTAGAAAAATTATGAAAATTATTATTATTATTATTAGTGGATTATTATTATTATTATTATTTCAAATATGTTTAATTATCATCTCATTATGTGAGAATCCACATGTTCGAACCTTCGAATATGGAAAAAATATCCATTCCTCAACAAAAATAAATTTAACTTTTACAGTTACATCGGCTGATTACCGTGATTTCCCAAAAATATGAAAAATTCAAATAAATGCTCAAAATGCTCGGTCATCGATCCTAAACTGTTCTGAGTGCTGAAAATGCTCAGAATAAATCTAACAAGTCTTGCGTAAATCATTACAAGCTTTAAACACGATGAAAAAAAAATGTGTTGGTCATCTGCAGAAAAAATAGTTTGTTCCAATTAGCTAAGCATAATAATATTCAAATGTGGCTTACATTTCTTGATGTTCTTGAAGTGTCGTAAACCTGGTCTATACCAGATTTATCCGTAGACATGCCCTAGCGGACAAGCACGTATAATCCTTGTATCGGCCGCCATTGTAGACCCACAAATCGTCTAGTCAGACATAGTGGTAGTATTCTTCGACGTTTTAAATGACTGTGGTTCCATTTTAATATGGGCTTCTAACAAAGCCATAACAGTTTGTTTGAAAAGGGTCAGATCTAAGCGATCTCTTCTTAAATGTGTCAGTTGTAACCTAACTCACTGTAATCTCATCAGTACAAGAAAAACGTTGACAGTCTAAGCAGTTAACGGCTGTTCTGAAGATCGTTCCCTGGGCATGGTTTGTATATCACCATCTGCCATGCGCTAGACAACTTACAGTTTCCCTTGCGTAGACTAATGAACGCCACCGTTATAGACTATTCTTCAATGTACTGACCGATCGAAGTGGTTAAATAGTTACAAAATATGAAACTGACTTTAAACGGATTTAAACATCCAAGTATTAATTTACTATTGGACTGTGACAAATACTACTTTCTAGACCAAGTCTAGCATATGTCCTTTAGGAAATATAAATATTTCCACCAATGTCTGTAGAAAAACAATCACCTCAGTGATTCTCCTCACCAGAAACTTACTAAGTTCCAACTCGTTTGCGCAGCACTTCTCGTGACTATCACGATTTGAAAAGTACTTCTTCGTAGACGTGGCAACCATGTGCCTTGGCTCAGCGTAGACGCAACTTGTTCGCCAAGTGCTTGTGATGAATTGAGCTAACTAAGCTTGCTCCTGCTTGCTTTTATACAAAAACGGTCAGGGTCACGCGTCATCGCCTGATATCTAAAAATCCTCATATCTCTTGAATCCCTGGTCCGATTTACTTGATACAAATTGCATTCTCTTTTATTTGGCCGTGCCAGTAATCTGATCCCAGTCTCAAGTCTCTGCTCCATAGTTAACTATTTAATCAATAAATAGTCTCCACCTCTGCTGTGACTCGCTACGTCATTTACCATCCAACTATCGGTAATTTCCTTCGAATGGCTTCGAGAAGCAATGTAGCGCGATATTCAAATATCTGAACTTTCAAACGCTGCTACAGCCTTTCCCTTGATATCTAGGTGTCTGAAACTTGGAATACCCATTCCTAGAGTTGGGCACAACATCAGTAGCATAACCTGCAATTTGACAATGAACATGATTGAAAATGAAGGCTCTTTGATGTTGTGATGGTCCTAATTTTGCTTCATATACCTGTTCAGTGGTGTAAGGGATATGGTAAATTTTAACAATTTGTAATAAATGCCAGTATTTACATGTTAAATTATTTTTCTTTCATGTTTCGGAGTTAAGAGGAAATGTAAGGAAATGCAAGTAGTGAAATCAAGAATTTTAGGGTTATTTTACAATGAATTAACTTAGGCCTATCTATGGAAAGAAATGCCCGATCCTTTTCTAAACGTCTCCTTACATCCATACGCTGCACAGTAATACACCATTCTGGCTTAGTACGGTAATGAATAGAATAGAATAGCCCAAATCTATCATCACGTTTAGTATTTCAGTGCTCCAAACTATCCGCAGTTCCCGGCAGTTCCCTTTAGTCAGCTGATCGAGATGTTGGTTTCACAAATGTGACGTCATCAGCCATCTATTGTATTTATGATCTAAGCCATGTCCCAACGGAGAGTGTACACTTCTTCTTCTTCTTCTTGGTACGGTAGTAAACTCTTTACCCAATTGCTACTGTGCAGTGGTATGTATCATTGGGTAACCGTCGACTACCGATTGAAAGCGTAAGACCAGTAAGTAGCGGGTAACGCAAACAAGAGTATGACGCAACGCAGAGAGATACATATGAGGAAAAACATAGGAATAGAGACGAGGACACAAATGGTATTTAACTCTTCCCACCGAAGTGACCCACCTTGGTGACTCACTACACATAGACACACATGGCCGGGTCACAAATATGGATCATGGGAAAGGATGACCCATTCAAATCTTTAAATTAATATTGTCGAAAATTGCTACTATGTTACTAAACAGTGGAATTGTAGGCGTATGTACCAATGTGGCAACATTTAAAGGAAGTGCATAACCTAAATCATATAAAGCTCGTAACATTAAGGCACGTTGATAGTCATATTGTGAACATTGAAAGAGAATATGATTTAAGGAACCCTCCATTTGTAAACACGAACACAGAGGATCATCACGTTGCTTTATGCGGAATAAATACACCGGCGTTAATGCATGGGTAAAATGTAGACGAATGCTTGTAATGATATGTCGTCGTGTGTATTTCCCTACCTGAAACCATGGTTTGCTTAAAATAGTCGGTTGTATCCCAAAATAGTGTTTGGCCTTAATTCCTGCATAGTTAGTCCACGTGACTTGCCAGTCATCCTGTATCGTCGAACGAATTATAGAACGCAAATCAGACATTGGTATGGCTATGTTGTAAGCTTTGCTTTTGCCATTAGCAACATCTTTGGCGAGGTTATCCGCTAATTCGTTACCCTCAATATGAGAATGGCCGGGTACCCACGTGATACTGACTTCAGAACCCTCCGTATGTAAAGTGTACAATTGTTGCACTAACTGACATAAAAACCAATTATCGACCTCTAGAACATTTTGAAGAGCTTGCACTACACTCATTGAATCGGTACAAAATAAAGAATGACGAATGGCATGTTTTTTGTATAAAAACACGTCTGACGGATGGCAAAAATTTCGGCTGAAATATCATGGCGTCTGGGGGTAAAGTATACTGATGTTCTACTTTTGTGTAGAAATCCCCCCCCCCTGAGCCTCTTACATTTGTTCTACTTTTAGTTAGAGCTTACCCCGCGCCACCCCCTGTGTTCTACTTTTACGTAGAGCATGTGTTGTGAGTGTTTGGCCAACTTTTATGTAGAACCGTTGTGTGCAAAGGGGCTGGTCAGCATTTCCAGTGTTAACTAAGTTTCGCTGGGCGCCTATACCAGGTGTAAAACTAGGGCGTGCGAGGAAAGGAAAGATAGTGTTTGGTGTTTTGGGGAGTACTGCGGACACGTCTAGAGAGCAATTAACGAAAGGGGAACTGGAGGGAGGAATACTCACCCTGCTTACCTTGATGAGACTTAGTAAGCCGCACGCTTGCTGTGCACCGCCTATTGCTTGGCAGCGTTCAGTGAAGATCTTAAGCTAGATTCTAATCTAAAGGGAAGGACTTCTTAACCTACGAGAAATCACGAGATAAGCATTGGACTGTACGAACAGGGGTTTATTGCTTAATAGTTGCGATGAAAAGAGGGGAGGATTGAAATAATAATTAGGAGGAGTTTAGTAGACATGTTTCTCACTCACCCTACCGTTGGTACCATGTGTCCTCGATGATGTGTCCTCGATGTCGTGTTGCCCTGAGGGGTTCTTTAGCGTAGCACTGCTCAAAGGAGCGTAATAGAGAGCGCCTTCGGTACGTAAGAGTGCCAGAGTAAGAGCGCCAGAGAGTCAGAGCGTCCAACAGTAAGAGAGGACGGCGCGTGCTCGTACCTCCTATTTATAAGGAAATTGTGCGGTGTCAGTCTATTCAGCGGTAATTGAAAGTGTAACGTCCGCTGTGTCCTCTCTAGCCTGCTAGCTGGTGGACTTAGGGCTATGACCTGCTGCTTACCTTGCAGTCGTGTTGCCATGCCGTTATTCCCGTCTTTTCTGTAGTTTCTTCTAAGTAGCTTGTATGTAGGTATAGGCGCAGCCCTTGTATAAGGGCTGGGGCTGTAACAAGTCTCCTCCCTGTTTTAATAATCGTCCTCGATTATTGGACTAGACGTGGGGGTGGGAACTTTTCTTTTCTTCTTTCTCCTTCTTCTTCTTCTTCTTTCCTTTCGTCGATCTGTAATTTGCCTTGGATTCTTCGTATCGTCCTTCGTTTCTTCTGTTCTTCGTCGTAGATGGGAGAGTGAGTGAAAGTGTGCCGTACTAGGGGGTGGAGGGCGTGGCAGGGGGTGGGGTGGTTTGTTATACAGTCAGTTCATAGCAGATAGTTCTCTGTATCTGTCTACACTCGATATTGCATTGTTGACATAATTTGTGCTGCCTGTTTGGCAGACTTGAAAGTGTAAATTGCATCCTCTTCCGTCGCAAACAATCGTAATACATTGAAAAATTATTAAGTTATAACTTTACTTGTTAGTTTTAGCGTATGTGCAGTTTCTCTCTCAATATTGGTCACTCTTCATATATAAAATCGGAAAATGTATCCAGCTGTGTAGGCTTCCAAAGTACCTACTATGCTATCATATTACAAAACGTATCAATATCTCCTAAGCCTCCGTGGCTTAGGCGGCAGCACGCTGGCCTCTCACCGCTGGGTCCGTGGATCAAATCCCGGCCACTCCATGTGAGATCTGTGCTGGACAAAACGGAGGCAGACAGGTTTTTCTCCGGGTACTCCGGTTTTCCCTGTCAAAATTTCATTCCAGCAACACTCTCCATTATCATTTCATTTCATCTGTCATTCATTTAATCATTGCCCCAGAGGAGTGCGTCAGGCCTCGGCAGCCGGCACAGTCCATATCCTCGCCGCTCGATGGGGGCTTCATTCATTCCATTCCTGACCCGGTCGGAGACTGGAAGCAGGTTGTGGATTTTCATTTTCATCAATATCTCCTAATGTTTAACAGAATACCGTAAAGATATCGCCAGTTGGCAGACTGTCTGTACTCCGATACAAAACGCAACCCAACGGACGTTAAATCCACTATGTATTAGGTTTATTTTAGTAAAAATATCTCTTAACATCCTATCAGTATACCGTAAAAATATCGTCTGTTGGCAGGCTGTTTGTACTCCGATACAGAACGCATCCCAACGGACGTTAAATCCACCATGTATTAAGTTTATCTTAGTAAAAATATCTCCTAACCTTCTATCAGAATACCGTAAAGATATCGTCTGTTGGCAGGCTGTTTGTACTCCGATACATAACGCATCCCAACGGACGTTAAATTCACTGCGTATTAGGTTGAATAGACCGCCGCTAACTTGTATAACGCGCTGGGACTAATTCCCCGAAAGTATTAGAGCGAACATCTTCGACGTGAAAGGGGTGGCTAGTTCCTATCAGTGCTCAGTTACGTTCTAATAACTGGACTATTTCTTACGTATTCTGTGGATTGGCTAGGTCCCTGAATCTGAAATCATAGTCCTTGGTCCCTGGTTGTCAGCACTATTCTGACCAATATATCTGTAACGAATTCCTTCCCTCTTGGCGTGACGTTCCTATTTTGGCATCTGGCTTGCGTAAAATGTGGGCTTTGGGCATGGTGTGGACAATAATCTTATTTGTTAATGCCATTTGTTATCAACGTAGTTATGTTAATATCGCCTATATCTCTTCCATTCTTCCCTTATCTCAAGGCGAGGTGAACCCTTGTACCCGCCGCAAGATATCAATAATATTCTTCCTCACCTTATTGAAAAATACTCTCTTAACGTCGTTGCCTCGAGGCTATGCGAACCCTTGTGCCAGCCTCAAGATATTTTTAATATATTTCTTCAACTTCACTTAACAATACTGAATACTTATTAATAATATACTAACGATGATACTCTTGATAACAATTGTCGTACGTTGCTATGTTGCCCTGCTGTGCCCAATCCCGTGATTACGCGTGTATGCTAGATTAATATTGCCGTTCATCTGTCGGCTACTTCATGAATTCATACTTGATTACTTTCCTATATATGCTGCTTCATGAGGGAACGGTGTCTTAATTGCTAACTGAATCTCCTGTTTGAAATGTACTGCTGGAAAAAGAATTCTACATTATGAGTGTACTCTATGGTCACAAGGTTAAAATTATTAGTGCGTTTTATACTATCGCACGCTTCGCAATACGTGAAGAAATGTATGTAAAACTAAAAGGATAAAGGCAAAGCTATGCAAAGTCATCTGGCGTGTTAGTGAGTAGTGCCAGGAGTTGAACTCAAGATGTCTGGCTTCCGCTCGCGTGCGTGTGCCCGCTGAGATAGCAACACAGTGTCGGGTTTAATATCCTTGCCCGGCGGACGGTGTGGTCAGCACGTGTCTGCCATGTGGCACAGCTGATTGTATGGAAATGGACAAATAAGCATTTCCTCTGGGGTCGGATTGCATAACAAAAGAGAAACTGTAGTATGTCTTGACGGAATGCGTGTACAAACTAATTACTGTGGCACCTTGCAGAAATGTGATTGCAAGGACTCCTAATTCAATGTATGCATGTTGCCAATACTACCTTCCCCTAAGCTATACCAACATGGATTCAAGAGAAAATCTTATAGCCTACAATCATATACAAGGTATAATTGCACTGCTGTAATAAAATACATAGTTATTTACTCATTCCAACTTATCCTATGGGATATCACAATCTTAATCCTAATAGAGCTTCATTTTGGGGGGTTGAATCTTAAATAATGAGCAATTTTCTTAATAGAGTAGGGTAGTTATCTATACTTCTTCGTACTAGGCTTCCGTTAATATTCCTAGTTACTTATTGAATAGGGGTTGTTAATATTTAAATTGCTTGGCGTAAGAGGTGTCTGTCGCGAATTACTAACAGGGGTGGGTGGGGGGATTATGATTATTGTGTAAAAAAATCTCCTCTAAATTAATCTACTCAAAAAACTTCTACTCTGGGGTATTTTAACTTTCTCGCTAGACTAATGTAAGTAGTTCAGGGTCGTTTGTTGCTAGACTTGTTGTATAAGTCCTTGCTGCAACTACCCTCGCGTCTCCTCCATTTGTTCTACATTTGTGTAGAACTTCCCCCCCGAGCCTCTTACATTTGTTCTACTTTTAGGTAGAGCTTACCCCGCGCCACCCCCTGTGTTCTACTTTTATGTAGAGCATGTGTTGTGAGTGTTTGGCCTACTTTTATGTAGAACCGTTGTGCGCAAAGGGGCTGGTCGGCATTTCCAGTGTTTACTAAGTTTCGCTGGGCGCCTATACCAGGTGTAAAACTAGGGGGTGCGAGGAAAGGAAAGATAGTGTTTGGTGTTTTGGGGAGAACTGCGGACACGTCTAGAGAGCAATTAACGAAAGGGGAACTGGAGGGAGGAATACTCACCCTGCTTACCTTGATGAGACTTAGTAAGCCGCACGCTTGCTGTGCACCGCCTATTGCTTGGCAGCGTTCAATGAAGATCTTAAGCTAGATTCTAATCTAAAGGGAAGGACTTCTTAACCTACGTGAAATAACGAGATAAGCATTGGACTGTACGAACAGGGGTTTATTGCTTAATAGTTGCGATGAAAAGAGGGGAGGATTGAAATAATAATTAGGAGGAGAATGAGTTTAGTAGACACGTTTCTCACTCACCCTACCGTTGGTACCATGTGTCCTCGATGATGTGTCCTCGATGTCGTGCTGCCCTGAGGGGTTCTTTTGCGTAGCACTGCTCAAAGGAGCGTAATAGAGAGCGCCTTCGGTACGTAAGAGTGCCAGAGTAAGAGCGCCAGAGAGTCAGAGCGTCCAAGAGTAAGAGAGGACGGCGCGTGCTCATACCTCCTATTTATAAGGAAATTGTGCGGTGTCAGTCTATTCAGCGGTATTTGAAAGTGTAAGGGCAGGGGCTGTAACACTGAAATGAGATTTGTAAATCTGGAGCAAAGAAGGCTGCTCCCACACGAGAAGGGTTAACCATTTTAGAACCATCTGTATAAAAAATGATGCAGGAGATCAAAGGATTCGTCATCTCCCGAAAAAATACGAGGAATGATTACGGGATGATGGTGAAGGGACGGATATACTTGGGGTAAGGAGTTCTGTAGAATATGAGGTTGAAAATACGTTGCAGCATACGGAATAGTATATATTGGTAACCGCATGACTTTTAATATGTTATGGCGGTAAGGTTGAAGCATGGAATATGCGGTTAGTAAGGCTGGACGAGAATCTGTAGGCAATAATCGACGCGTATAATATTCCTCCAATAGTTGTAATTTAGGGACGATAGGTGATGTTGTTATCATCATTTTTCGTAGTAGGTACGTACATGCAAGATATCTACGTCGATGATGAAGTGCCATTTCTCCGGTTTCAACCAGGTCCGCCCCCCAATTGTGTCGAGTGAGTGACTTGAGAACATTAATTTTGCTGGCGAGATGACTCTGAAAGTATTGCGTATGTCTCTCCCATTGCATTTTCCTGTCAATGTGAATCCCTAAGAATTTTACACTCGTCACCACCGGAATTTGAACTAAACGGTATAATATAGGAGAACTGTCGTAAATTCGTTTGTGCGTAATGATCATCGCAGCGTTTTTTCTGACAGATGTTTCAAATCCGTATTGATGTAACCAGTCATGATCAGTTATTTATTTATTTATTTATTTTTATTTATTTTCACTGCTACACTTAGAGTTTAAGAGCTCCTTTACAGTAGCGCCCTACATAAAATAAGGTTAGGGCTTATAAAAATAAAACATTTCACCTACATTCACAATATAAATAATCATAGTCTAACAATTATAGTAACAAAAATATAGTAACAATACAATAATAATAATAATATTACTAATGATAATGGAAAAATTATATACAAAAGAGTGAGAGTGCATACAGACTATCAGCCCGAAAAACAAACACCATATACTGTACAAGAAGAGCTATTGAAGTAGACAGGTTGTCAGCTATTGTCCTTGTGTTCTAATTGAACTTTGAAAAAGTATTTTAACATAATACAGTAATCAAATGTGAGAGGTATACTGCTCCAAGAAGCAGGATGAAAGATGTCTTTTGAAAGCTGCAGTGCTTGCAATGTTGACGAACTTATATAAATCGAAGGTGTTGAAGAGGCGTGAGGCGGTGCAAACAAAAGATTTATTGAACTTCATGGTTCGGTGTATAGGAATCTGGAGTGTTAATTTTGTGTATCTATTTTCTCGATTATGAACAGAATGCATTGGTGTAAAGGCATTGTAGAGATATAACGGGGTCTTGGTATGTAATATTTTATGTGTCAGAATGGCAACTGATAACTGCCTGCGCTCGTGGAGTTTCAGCCATTTCAGCTGCACGTAGTAAGGTGTGATATGTTCATCCCGCCTTACATCGTGAATGTACCGAACACATGCATTCTGGACTCTTTGTAATTTGATGTTCTGTGTTTCTGGTAAATCATTGTATACAGCAGAGCCATAATCAATGATTGGAAAGATGAGAGTTTGGACGAAGAGCTTACGTATATTAGGTGGGGTGTAAGAAACAGTTCTTTTCAGGAGCTGCATAGTTGATACAACCTTCCTTACCACATTAGACGTATTCTCTGCCCACGACAGTGTTCTATCAAATATCACTCCGAGATTATTGACAGTGTTTCTATATTTAATATTATTATCTAGTATCTTGATGGGTGGTAGTGAATTAAAATTTACTGAATTTAGAAGTTTTGTATATCCAATGGATATAAGTTGTGTTTTAGATAAGGCGTGGTATATATCCCTACGACATGCGGAAAACTCTTCTCTAGTGCAATATATTAGAATGTCATCCGCATATTGAAGAATGCGAGCGTGCGGTAATATGACTGTTTCTAAAGTACGAGTGTAAATGAAGTATAAAACCCCACTTAGAACGTCTCCCTGCGGAACACCATAAGAGGTATGATGAAAATCAAAGACACCGGCTGGAGAGTTTAAAGTTATGTGCCGATGACATAGCATATTATGTATTAAGCACCTGAAGGGAAGGGGAAATTGTAGATCCCTCATAAGTTGAATAAGAAGATATGGATCAACAGAATCATATGCATTTTTGAGGTCAAGGAACACAGTTACTGTGTGCATTTTCTTTCCTTTTGCTACGAGTAGGTCAGTAAGAAATATATTTAAGGGGTCAGATGTACCAAGATTTTTTCTAAATGCAAATTGGTTTTTCGGAAACAGGTTATAATATTCTAGGCACCATTGAAGCCTTCGGAGAAGGATATGTTGAAAAAATTTTTGGAAACAAGATCCGACGATAACTACTCGGTAATCGAGCATCTTTCATAGGTTTGAGAATCGGTACAGTTTGAAAAACATTCCAATCCTCCGGGAAGGTTCCATTGCGTAAGATGGAATTATATAGTTGCAGAATGATACCCTGAGCGTTTACGGGAAATCGAGCGATCATTTTATAAGTCACTCCATCAATCCCTGGGCAGGATGATTTTTTGTAACGAAATGCGTGACGTAATTCTCTACTTGTAATAGGCTGCATTAAACTGGAAAAACGGTCCAGTGAACCAGAGGTACAAGATGTAGGCAAGCGAATAACTATATCCGGTGTCCAAGTATGATACAGGTCATGGTATCCCTGCGCCGAAAGTTGAGAGGAGGATGAAATAGTGCGATTATTAGAGAAATGTTTAATCGCCGTCCAAATACTGTTTACTGCTTAATTGGGTAATGTATAATTTCCACGCTTCACGTCGTTTATGATTAAATACACGTTGGATTTGCGCAGTGAGACTTTTATATCTCAAATAAGATGTTGCAGAACCATAATGTCGAAAAGCTTTTAAACTCGCCTTGCGCCGTCTTACCAGCTGTCCGCATTCTTGATCCCACCATGAGGGTAAGGTACCACGATTATTCGGAGGACCTGTCGTTGTAATTAAAGGGTGATATATATTAAAATAGGCTCGGATATTCTCTAATAGAAAGGTATAACTGTTACTAGGCACATGTGTATGCTGAGAAAGCCTGTCCTCTAAAAATCGAGGAAACAACTCATAATCAAAAAGTCGTAAGTTTCTCTTAACCTTAGATACGTTTTGTGGGATATGGTGGGTACGCGAGACATCATAGTCTATTATAATTGGATAATGATCGCTTTGATGCGTATCCTTCACGGTCTGCCATGTCAACTTATGAGATAAGTCGAAAGTAGTGACGCTTAAATCCACCGCACTTTGGGGACTATTTGGTGGGGGTAATGCATCATTTAAGAGATGTAGGTGTAATTCCTGTATAGCTGCAGCGATATGACGTCCTTTCGGATTAATTCGGCCACTACCCCACAAGGCGTGATGTGCATATAAATCCCCCACTGAAAGATGTTGAGAAAATTGTTGTATGAACCGGAAATATGCATGCCATTGCCGACGGGAACCTTGTATACCCGGGGGACAATAAATGTGACTTACATGGAGGTCTTGCACAAGGAATGTGTGATGATAAGTGTGAGGTATATAGAATTGATTAGAGAGGGGAGTGTATCGTAAGTTATTTTTGAATAGCGTCATGATGCCACGATATCCTGGACCATCCTGACGTTGCTGTCCCACCTCTTTAAACAATAATAGTAATCAGAATAGGAAGATGATTACTCACAAATAGTTACTTTTTATCCCAAGATGATTTGCCATTGTTGCACTGTGACTGATTAAGGCCCTAGCCTTTTTGTAGTATGTGGATAGAAAAACGAGATTGAGACACAGAGTTTTTTTATTCATGTAACTTACATATAGTTATTGGTTAGGAGGCAGAACATTGAGAAAAACTGCTCCTTGAAACAAATTAAATTTTAAATTTTGATTATTTAAAAATGTTGAGACAGATGCCTAATTAAGAAAACAACTTATTATTAATGAAACTAACAATAAGATAATACATTGAAACCTCTATTAAGAGACCAGTGACTGTTCCATGGAAAACTGGTCTTTTAGAGGGGTGGTCTCTTAATATGCATTAAAAATAATATTATACTGCATATTAATAAAGTTCAGTTGGAACACATACTTGATTACAATTTATCTGCATTGGTTCACATTTAGTACAAATTAATTACAATTAGTTATTTTCTGAGCTCTGACATTTAAAAAAGTCACCAATTGATCTCTGTTTCAGATTAGCTCATTCTTTTTTTTAACAATTTCAATTTCTAGAATATCTCCGAGTGAGTTTGAAAGTCCATTAATTTGTTCTGGGTTTGAAAAATCTTCTAGGAGGGCCATGTTTTGTATTTTTTATACGTTACATAACACTCTCTGGAAGTGAAACTTGGACTATTGGTGCAGCAGAAAAGAGGATAATTGAAGCATTTGAAATGTGGTGTTACAGGAGAATGATGAAGATCAGATGGGTAGATAGGGTTACAAACGAAGAGGTATTAAGATGAGTGGGAGGGGAGAGATGTTTCTGGCGTTAGGTTAGTAGGACACATACTAAGACACCCAGGAATAGCCAGCTTAGTTATGGAAGGAAGGGTTGAGGACAAGAACTGTAGGGGTAGACCAAGGTTAGAAAATGTTAAACAGATTGCCTCGGATGTAGGGTGTGGTAGCTATGGAGAGATGAAACGATTAGCTCAGGACAGGAAGGCATGGAGAGCTGCATCAAACCAGTGAAAAGACTGAAGACTCAAACAACATAACACTTCCTCTATTGACATTCTATGCTGATGCAGTTCTGTGCCAACAGAACTATTGTTTACATCATCACCATCTCCAATGGGAAGGCAGACGAGAAGTGGTCTTTTGAAAGAGGTCAGACTGAGAAAATGCCTGGTCTTTGGTCGGAAGAGGGGTGGTCCTTAAATAGAGGTAACAAATACATAGACCTTATGTGGTTTTAAATCGGTTCCAAGAAAAATCGGTTTTTAAGAGGGGTGGTCTTTTAGAGAGGTTTCACTGTAGTAACATTAAGGATCATGAAATTATTAGTTCAGTCGGTCACTCTTGTATAAAAACTTTCCTAGAGACGGGGCCACCTCAGGTTATGTTGCATTCTGGCAATTCTGCCAACACAACGACACTTACTCGGGATTGAGCCTGTTGTCCTCATTGCTGGGTGCATGTGCGTTGATAAGAGTATACCCTTTGTTTCTGCTGCGGTTAGAAGAGGTAATCTCTGAAGCACTACCGAAGTTAACCACTGAGCTGATAACATTCTTATTTACAGCAAACGCCATGCTAAACACCGGCATATTTTACCTAACTCCATTATAGATTCTATATTCTTTTGTGTCCATTACATCGTTGTCCTGATATTGTGTTTCTTGCAATGCCAGTATTGATATGTTATGTTCATGCATCATCGTCGTCAGTTCTTTGTGCTCACCAAACTTGATTAGTGAGTTAAAGTTTAGTATCCCAAAGTATTATTTTTGCTTCGTCCTGAGTTTTGTACGTTTAGACATAGAATTTCTAAAAGGTTCATTTCCCCTAAGCATCTAATTGGTGTATGCTCCCCAGAATCCAAAGACCTACGTGCACATTCATTGAATCTTAACTTGATGAAGCTGTTTTGAATATTCTCGAATCATGAGCTCAATATTTAGAGAAAAGGAACCTTTATTGTTTCTATAGACTTCTGCCATTGGTCCACCATGGCTCTTGATAGGTATGTGGGTACAGTCGTTGCACCTTCTGATTTGTTGAATGCCCCCGTTTGTTAGAATTTCCTCTGCCTCCTATCATATTTTTCCTGAGAGTTCAGGATTCTTACATACTGTACGTTCGAAGTTGCTTTGCCAAATGCTCGAATATAAGACAGCCTTTCATGCGCTAGATAGGCTTACTCCCCGAAGGTCACCACATACAGTCAAAAAAGAAATAGGATGAGAGCCTAGTTACAGTATTGTTTTTGTACGATTCAGAGTTTAATGACACGGTTTCATTTTGGTATCCATAGCCTACACATGGTCAATAAAATTTTATTGTGTCATCAATCAGAAAGTTATATTTTTGTGGTAAGGAAGATGAGTCCCCATTCATTTTCTCAGATAATGTATATTATCAACTGGAAGTTTTATGTAACTAGTCTGTAAAATAGGCTAGCTTTTTTGGTGGAGCACTGAAGTCATCGTCCCCAGAAAAATATCCCATTGAACTACTGCTCGGGTCTAAGCTGCGTGAACCTGAGAGGAATGTGCATCGTGGACTATGAGATGTGGTGTTGACGAGTGATAAGGTTTCTCGGTCTGTGCATAGTACAGTACCAAATACATTGGTCGGTGACTCACTCACTCATTTGTAATACCACAGTGGTTTGAGCTAAGGCCCTATGTCAGCAGTATTGGAATAGAAAGGAATACCAGATATCACGGCGGGCTGTTGACAGACCCTTCTCTTCTCGCCTGACCCTTCCCTGCTCTTTCCCCTCACCCCACAAGTTCACAGAGCTTGGACCCGAGCAGTTTATTGAACCATTGACCTATGGTATATGAAACATGGCCTTCGGATTAGCCTAAAACATCTGTTATACTATTTTAATGTATAGATGAATTGGAACATCTTGGGGTATGTACTTGGTCAGAACCTAGTTTCTAAGGCTTTCTAATTCTCGACTGTGGGTTGAAACAAGGTACTCGCACCTTATGAGGAAGAACAGAAGAGATGGGTTCGATCCCCATGTAAGCCATCTTAGAAGTGGTTTTCTGCGATTCTCCAATTCAATTCCAGGGAAATACTGGCATGGTTCCTATAAGACCATAGCCACCTTCTCCTTAACTCTTATCATCAATTACAAATACACAGACACACAATAACCCATTCGATATCAAACAGATTATCCACATACCCTACCGGTAAGTACATGGAGTTGATGACCATGATGTTCAAAGCCCTGAATGAAATAGCAACAGCCTGTTTCATGACTTTCACCTCGGCTATTAAGACATTAATTTTTCACAGGAAATTCAAAGACCGGTACTCTCCATTTATTGTCTGGGATGTGTCTCCAATTAATGCAGTCGGAAGCAAAATGGTTTTCCCTACAGAGATCACTATTTTGCGTGTTATATTGTTGTTGTTAATTCATTGTAGGGTCTTGGTTATCAGCCTTGTGCAGTAGATTGGTATTATAGACCTATCAGTAGTGTGCATGTATGTAGGCTATCTAATCACTTTTAACCCAATAATGAGGCCAGGAAACCGGATTATTACGAGATGTCATCTAATGCGTGTTTCTTGCGTACGTATTCCTAAGGGCTAATAGGCTACTTTACATTACCGGTATTGTAGGTTATTTAGGGCCGTGTTTCAGTACTGGAGGTATGAACGTCTTGCATCAAAATAAGCTAACGGGCTAATCATGTAACTTATGTATAACCTAATTAATAATAAACACGTAGGCCTACATATCAGTCTGATACGATACGGTACCGGTAGGCCTATGATATAAATTACGGCTCTTTTCCTGTGGAAAATACAAACGGACGGGAGCCAAATCATTGTGGGTGATAAATATTAATGCAATACAGTCAGAATATCTTTAAATAAACAAATAATAGGCTACACTAAAAAAAACTAACCTACACTGTAATACCGTACTGTACCCGTTTAAACCATTTGAGCTGCTTGTCGTATCCGAAGATCAGCTGGATTGCAGAATCTCGAGGTCCCCGGCTCATAAACCTGGAAATCCTACCAACAATAGCTAAATGGGGGGTGCACACTTTCTAAGATCATGTTTTGGTAAAGCAAAATGGGTGGATCAACTAAATAAACGAAGAGCTCGAGAAACTAACTATTCTCGGTTAAGTGGGCGAAATTAGTGGTTCAATAAAACCTCAAATGCACCAAAACGTAATCCTTCTTCATAACTTAAATAAATCATCAAAACGCAGTTACAAAACTAACAAATAAATTTATTAATGAAGTGATAATAAATAAAATTAAATCAACAAATATTCCTATAATAATTACATATAATTCGCAAATGATTCTGCGAAAATTCCTATAATCAAATTATGAAATTAAATCATCGTCCCACGGACGTTAGAAGTACTCCACTTCTTAAATAAAAAAAATAAACAAACTATCAAACAGCTGTTAGCACAACAGCTCTTAAATTTTACTCTTGTTCTCTAGTAATATATGAACAAATATCGGTTTTAATACATCCAATGTCTTCCCATGACATTTCTACTTACTATTTCAAAACCATCCATTGGTAAAAATAATAGAAATTAATTTTATACTGATCTTCCATAAGATCACCTTTGCACAACAGTAAACAACCTTACTGTATTTAAAGAACGTCGTCACGTTCTTTAAACGTCACTCCAATTTATGGTTTAAACGTTTAAAAACTTTAAAATAAATTAAACTTTCGTTTAATTATCAACTAAGGTTCCCAATATTATTTAATGATTAATAATAGAAATTATTATTAAATAATTTAATTAAAGGCTATTAATATTTCCAAAATATTAATTAAGTTTGTAAAATGTTCGTTATTTAAATGTTTATTAATTATTAGAAATAATTATTAATCATGTTAATACAAATAATAAACCATAATATTATCATTGTTTTAGAATCAGTTGTTTATCAAGAAAGTTATTCGGTTAACTTTATTATATCGTTAAATTCTCCTAGTTATTAATAATATTATATTTAAATATTATTAACAAATGTCTTATGTTATTTACATCATTCGTGATGATTCTCAATCATCCAACCTTCCTTCTCTTGTCAGCTACTGACAATCCAAAATTTTTATGCTCTTAAATAAAGTGTCACTGTTACAAAATCATATCGCTATCATCATAATAAAGTTGTTTCGTGTCATAATTGGGAATACATACATAGCCGAACGGTTAAGTTAAGCTTATATAATTGATGTCTTATCCTTGATAATATCTTAATAATAATTAACAAAATTTTTACATTCAATCCGTTTCCCAAATATTTTCCGCCAATAGAACTAATCAATTCAACTGAGAGTCGTTTTACAATAATACTGGACAACTAAGGTCTTACTTAATTCTTTACTGGAATATATTTACTTATAATTTCCAAATAAACGCTCACAACGCGTATAATGACCTTTCCTTCTCTAATATACTGAACAAATATCCATAGAATACTTAAACAACAACTTCTTTCAATTACATAGGTAAATTCCGTATAACATTTTCCTCAGCTTGATATCAAGCAAATATAGCTGCTATAATTCTTCACTTCAATCTCTTAATACAGTATTCTGCCATAACAACTTATTTAAATTGCATATAATGCCTTGTTTTCATGATATATTTATATATATAATAATTACAGCGTATAGCTCTTTCAGATGTTGTGAAAATACATAATAGTCGACTCTAATAAACAGTGATGACGTAATGGTTTACTAGTATAAGTTACTCTAGATTTCAAATAATTGTTGTTAACATTTAATAAATATAAACATTCGTTACTTCTCTCTGGTCTTTCCAAAATATTGCGTTAATGCAATCAAAGTCAATAACAATCTCCAAGAGTATTGCAAAATTTCGTAGAATACTCAAATGTGTTAATTTGTCCGAGCAGATAAGATCTCTCAACTAAAATAAAATAATTTATCCGCAGATAAATTATTATTAATAATGACTGACTAAAGTGGAATGTCCAAATAATGTTTCATCCTTCCACCAATTCAAAATGTTTGATTAAATAATTACTTGAACGGAGTCAGACTCGAAGATAACTATAAAATCTTGGAAATGTCCAAATAATAATTAATTTCCAAATAAATATCATTTTTAAAGTCTAAGTTGCTTGGGTAAATTAATACCATTTTCTAAAATGCTGAATAAAATTCGATAAAATTCCAATAATATTCAATAAACTTCAATAAAATTCCCAAAGATACGTGGATCGAAATAAATTCGATAAACGAAATTATTTATAAAATGAGCTTAAATCTCAAAACCTATAAGTCAAAAATCCAAATGTTAGTATCCGAAAATCTCACTAAAAGAAAGTTAATATTTAAATGTCCAACGTTGAAAAATTATTTCTGGGCTTAAACTATTTCACACACAGCAAAATAATTTAGCGTTGAAATGGTGCCATGCTCTCTGATATTCTACTCTACAACTAACTACAAAAAGAACCAACAGCTACTAATGAGGATTTCTGTCTCTACCTTGCGATGACATCTTGTAGAAGAAGTATGGAGGGAATTACTAACGACACCAGTAATTCCACACTTAATAATCTTCATCCTCTTTCTTCGGAAGACTGCCTTGTCACGACTCGAATCCTAATCTCCGATCGTTAATCTCCCTGGCTGGCTTCGAACACGGACCTCGCCTCGATCAGCGATACCGCAAGAACCTCCCAGTCTCGAAGTACGATGAACGGCTTCGCTTCGGGTTTGATAATATCTAGCCATGACGCGGTAATCAAGTTCCATCTCGTAATGTTGGATTGTAGCTTTGTAATCGTTACACCACATCTTATAATTTTAAGAGTAATGTCGGTTGCCTGGTATTCCAGTCTGACAGTGTAACATCACGTTCCCTGCGCATAACTTGGCTTAGTTCATGATCACAACTGCGTTAATCACAATGTTAATAATCTTCATTAACGCTTGAATCGAACATTTCGATAAAAAGCTTGTCACTAAACAGAGACTTGCTATAAATGAGTGCTGCTGTCCTACAAATATATTAGCACAGGCATATAACGGGCCATCCCTCCACGTCTGTATAGCTGAGATTTAAGCTCATTTTATAATGAGAATGCTTTCAACAAAGAAAACTATCTTATTCTTTCAAATGTCGTCTTGAAACTTTCACGAAATGTACACACGATGTTTCTCTTTAGTTTAGTCAAACTCTCAATACTAGTTTCACACGAGAACTGATATTATGACGATATTCTGTTTCCCACATCTTCAACGGACTTCTCGTGTTAACTTCTGACCGACGGGACCGCCTTCCTCGCCGACAAACTATGTTCGCGTGAGACCCCCTATCTTACACACGCTAGTTTCAGGAACTCAAGTGTCGCAGGTCCGTTCCTCTTGCCGCCCCAACACAAAAGACCTCGATCAGCAGTGCGTCACCACGCACCTCAAAACCAATCGACTGGCGCGTCATGAGAAAAAGCGGTAAACCAATCATTGCTTATATCTTCTTACAGGATTATCAAACTTCCATCTCTGGGTGACTATCATAAATCCTTTTAATTTAGATCCTTTCTCAATAGTTTTAAATGTGCAGATTCTCTCTTCTTTAATAAATGGCAGTTTATAAATCGACGAAGCTTCTCATCAAGCGCGTTCATTTCTCTTTCCTTCACTGTTTCTGGAAATTGGATTAGCCAATCAACGCATTTCTCTTCGAACTCTGCAAGTTGCTATGGGCGGCCTAGCGAAAATACTTCGCAGCATTTCCCAACGGCGGCTTCTCTCGCCATTTTGTTGTTGTCAAACACAATCTGAAGCTTCCTCTCATATTAACATTTTAAAAATATCGTAATTCCTCCAAAAATACCGCAATCTTCTCCAAATTTCACCAAAACGTCCTAAATAGCATCCTGTCCATCCTGAATCATTTAGAATTCGAGTTCATTTTCCCCTTAACGCTTGAATCAAAGCGTAACCAATGCTTTTATTCGGGTTCCATAAAACAATCCTTGCAATAGAATTCTAAATTCATTTGTTAATCCACTCTCTCATAAAACTTCTTCAGATTCTTAGCATTGAATCTTCCCACAGAATTATAGCTATCAATCTCCAAAATTTCATAACAGTTGTTTCCAAAAACAGTGCCCACTCTCGACGCATCCGATTCTAAATAGAATATACGGCCGAACTCTGGATACTCCAATTTAATATTATTTCTAAGCATTTCCTTGGCTTTTTCAAATGCCTCTTCTGCTGCGGGACCCCATTTCCATCTATTATTCTTTTTAAGAAGATCATACAATGGTGCCATGACCTCTGAATATCGGCTACAGTGATTACTCAAGAATTGGCACATGACTACAAATTCTCGAGCTTGTTTCACTTTAGTAGGTCTTGGGAATCGAACAATAGCTTCTACTTTCTTCTCATTCGGATGGTAGCCAAACTGATCAATGGTGTGACCCAAGAAAGCTATTCTTTCCTTCAAAAAGTGGCACTTGCCAAAATTTACTTTAATATTTGCTCCTCTCAAATCCAAAAACAACTTCTTTAAATGTTCCAAATGTTCCCTTTCATTCTCAGATGAAATGATGAGATCATCAATATAACATATTGTGTTTTCCTTCACCTTGTCACTAAGCTTACTGTCCAAAGCTCTTATTAAAGCCGGTCCACTGTTGACAATACCAAAAGGTAATCTCAAAAATACGTAGCTCGATTGGTCGAATAAAAACCCGGTATACTGTCTACTATCTTCTGAGAATTCTATCTGATAAAAGGAGGCTGTGAGATCCAGTACACTGAAACATGACTTTCCTTTAAATCTTCTTAATAAATCTCGAATCCTCGGTGGTCTATCTGTCTCCGGCAAAATCAATGCGTTGCTACTTCTTGCATCGAGTCATAAACGTAATTGTCCATTGCGTTTCTTCACAACAGTTATAGGATTAATGTAGGATGATGCTTGCTTTCTAATTATTCCATCCTCTTCCATTTTTCTAATAATTCCTTTCACATCCTCGTAACCGGGTGAGTTAGCCGTGGTGGTTACGGCATGACTGATGGCAGTCGCTCACATCCGGGAGGCGAGGAGGTTCAAATCCCCCCGCCGGCAACCTTGAAGATGGTCTTCTGTGGTTTCCCATCTTCCTTCCAGGCAAATGCCGGGGTTGGTCCCTAACTATAGGCCACAGCCGCTACCTTCCAACTCCTCGTTCTTACATTCCAACTTCCCTCCTTCCCTCCCCAACGGTACTTGTAGCTCACCCATTGGGTGTCCGTCTCGAAGCAGCTACAAAACTGGCGAGCCGAACATGTCCTCGGACACTCCCGGCACTAAAATCCATACGCTAAAAAAAAACATCCTCGTAATGTTTTTCAGGAATAGGGTATATCTTTTTCTGGTAAGGCGTTTCATTGGTCAATCGAATACGATAGTGGAAATCTTTAATTAGACCTGGTTTCTCATCAAAAATGTCTTTGAATTCGATTATCAAATCTTCTAATTCTTCTTGGATTTCTTCGAACCCTTCAATCGATTGAGTATGATATTCTCTTTCTCTTTCCACTTCACTCACAATGTTTTCTAAAACATCCTCTCTATAATCTGTATCTAGATCTGTACTCATTTCCTGTTCTTCCAAATTCTCTGCTTCCAAATTATTCTCGTATAATCTCATCACTCGATTCTTCAAATCGATAACTGCTCCTACTTTTCCAATAAAATCTATTCCCAGAATCATATCAAAATTGATTTTCTGTACCACAATAAAGACGTGTTCATACTCTTTCTCATTGATCTTGAAATTTAACAATACTTGTACTTTACATTTGACCGTCTTATCCTGAAAGATACCCCTCACCTTTACCGTCGAAGCTGGCAAAATCGTCATACTGTTGCCTTTCAAAAGCCTCAAATAACATTCCTCGGACAAAATCGAAACTACTGCCCCAGTATCAACCAAAGATTTGCATTTCTCCCCTTTCACATGAATATTGATAATGGGTAATTCTGTTTTCCTTTCCTCTCTTATAATTTCTTCCTCAAAGAGTAAGTCCTCGTCAGTGACCTGGTAAATCTCATTAATCGTGACATTGTGATATGACAAGTGACCTTCATTTAATTGCGCTTCGTGATTGGAGTTTTTTTTTGTTCAGGGGCTGTTTCTTCAGCTCTTCCCTGTTGACTAGTGCCTGGTTTAGGGTCAACTTCACTCCTGTTGTTATTTCTGGAATCTCGAGTTGTATTTCCCTGGTTAGCGTTTCTAATGTACTCCTGACCTTCACGATACCTCTCATTATACTGCTGTCTAGAGAATACATCATCGTTATAGTTTTTATAGCGGCTATAACCTCTATTGTTTCGATTATTCTGATCATTTCGTTGGTTGGAGTTGTAGTTCCTATAACTGTTGTTATTATAGTTACTGTTATTGCGGAAATAACATGTCCTTCTGTTATTTTCTCCATTTCTACGCTCCTCTTGCTGGTAAGGTCTACCTTCTCTGAATCGGCGGTACCTTGGTTCATACCGTCTATCTCTAAAGTAATTGTTCCTATCAGGACCTGATTTATTTTGAACTTGATTCATTACTTCTTCCGTTTGTTGGGTCCGATCAATGACTATCGTATTCACCTCTCTACTATCCTGCCTGTTTCTAGGAATTACATTAGGCATGGAGCTTGTGTAGTCAAGTCTACGAAGTAATTCATCCATCTTGGCAAGATCATTGACTCCTGACGATATTAAATTACGTCTGACATCAACCGGAAGTTGCCTAGAAATAGCTTCTATCAATTCTGTTTGTGTCAAAGGGGGTTGAAGGTAACGTAGTTTCGCTAATTGCATATTAAAGAAGTCAGCGTACTTAGTTGGGAGAGTACCTAAGTATTTCTTAGAATAAACCTCCGCTCTCAAATCTTGCTGTCTTTCCACACTCCAATATCTTTTGACTAGAGCTTCGGCAAATTCCTCAAAGTCTCCGAACGTATACCTGAATGCACGATACCACTCCAAAGGTGATCCCTCGAGATAGCGTTCCACGATACGCATTTCTCGATCTTGAGATATATGATTTTCATAAAAATAATCACGGAGATGCCTAACGAACTCAATTGGTGTAAGACCATCTTTATCATTAAATTTTCGTGGTTTTTCTTCAAAATTTCTAATGATAGTGACATTAGATGCTCTGTTCGAAGGGTGTACCTGTCTTAGACTTCCTACCCCGAAATCATTCTCTCCTATATCTAGATCTTGTTGCACCGAAAGTCCTATCGGAGTTTGTTTCGTTCTAACATCTCTAATTTCATCTTCTAATCGTGTCATCCTAGCTTGATCTGTTTCCTTTACTTCGTTTTCGGTCTCGACCTGATTTCCTATACATTCCTGAATCTCCTTCCTAAGTTCGTCCTTTAATGAAATCTTAATAGCTTCTGCCGTTAATGCATTGCCTAAGTTAATATTTTGAATGCCCCTTTTAATTTCCTCAAGCTCAATTAACCTCCTTTCCCTATCGACCGTCAAGTCATTATCCATTCGATTCACTTTATCTCCTAAAGACTTGGTTTCATTCATTTCTCTATCGAGATCTGCTCTTACTCCTGACATATCATCACTTTGAGTTTTCTATACAAGATTGATTCTTTTAATTAAATCCTGCCTTGCATCAGAAACATCCTTGTTTAATCTAGCTTCAGTTAAAACTATCTTGGTTTCCATATCACGTTTGATGCTTGAAACATGATCGGAACTGAGTTTCTTCCAATCATCTTTCAATGCTTCCAAACTTTTTTTGACAATATTTTCCACATCTACATCAATTCCATCTTTCAACAATTTACTGTGATCCTGTACTTGTGTTTTCACTATAGTGTCCCTAACATTTTCTTTAACAGCATCTACCTCTGTTTTAACGCTTTCAATTACAGATTCTTTAATAGTGTCCCTATTCCTTTCTGCATCTTCCCTAACAGAGTTAAATTTCTTTTCAGCGTCCTCTTTAACACTTTTAAAACCTTTCTGGGTGTACGTGCGAACACCTTCCACATCTTTTGTCAGATTGTCCATCTTATTTTGGACATCTGAAAACATCTTATATACCTCTTCAATCTTCATTGCCATTGCAACAATTACAAATATATCAACTGCTACGGGAACATGACATACACCGCAGAACTAGAACACCAAAAAGCAACCATTTTCAACTTAATATTTGGGAATTTTATTGTTTACCAGACTTATATTAATCCCTAGAGTAATTCTTTTAATGATTCACTTAAATCATGAAGTCCTAATTCTATTATTATTAATTAATTTTAATCATTTACTTTACATGACTGTGACTGAAATGTCAACAACCGGATTATCAAACCATCAGATTTAGATTATAAGTCAGCTTTCTGTTTCTCGACTTATTCTTCCTTACACAGGATTCCTTTCAATCTAATCTTCCAAAATTAAAACAACTGCACCCAGTCACGCCCAATTAAGCCTCAACAAGCCTAATTGTGCCTGACATCACGAAATACGTCGCTACGAACCACTGTTCGAGCCTAAACGTTGGGCTGCCATTTTGTGTGTACCCGTTTAAACCATTTGAGCTGCTTGTCGTATCCGAAGATCAGCTGGATTGCAGAATCTCGAGGTCCCCGGCTCATAAACCTGGAAATCCTACCAACAATAGCTAAATGGGGGGTGCACACGTTCTAAGATCATGTTTTGGTAAAGCAAAATGGGTGGATCAACTAAATAAACGAAGAGCTCGAGAAACTAACTATTCTCGGTTAAGTGGGCGAAATTAGTGGTTCAATAAAACCTCAAATGCACCAAAACATAATCCTTCTTCATAACTTAAATAAATCATCAAAACGCAGTTAAAAAACTAACAAATAAATTTATTAATGAAGTGATAATAAATAAAATTAAATCAACAAATATTCCTATAATAATTACATATAATCCGCAAATGATTCTGCGAAAATTCCTATAATCAAATTATGAAATTAAATCATCGTCCCACGGACGTTAGAAGTACTCCACTTCTTAAATAAAAAAAATAAACAAACTATCAAACAGCTGTTAGCACAACAGCTCTTAAATTTTACTCTTGTTCTCTAGTAATATATGAACAAATATCGGTTTTAATACATCCAATGTCTTCCCATGACATTTCTACTTACTATTTCAAAACCATCCATTGGTAAAAATAATAGAAATTAATTTTATACTGATCTTCCATAAGATCACCTTTGCACAACAGTAAACAACCTTACTGTATTTAAAGAACGTCGTCACGTTCTTTAAACGTCACTCCAATTTATGGTTTAAACGTTTAAAAACTTTAAAATAAATTAAACTTTCGTTTAATTATCAACTAAGGTTCCCAAAATTATTTAATGATTAATAATAGAAATTATTATTAAATAATTTAATTAAAGGCTATTAATATTTCCAAAATATTAATTAAGTTTGTAAAATGTTCGTTATTTAAATGTTTATTAATTATTAGAAATAATTATTAATCATGTTAATACAAATAATAAACCATAATATTATTATTGTTTTAGAATCAGTTGTTTATCAAGAAAGTTATTCAGTTAACTTTATTATATCGTTAAATTCTCCTAGTTATTAATAATATTATATTTAAATATTGTTAACAAATGTCTTATGTTATTTACATCATTCGTGATGATTCTCAATCATCCAACCTTCCTTCTCTTGTCAGCTACTGACAATCCAAAATTTTTATGCTCTTAAATAAGGTGTCACTGTTACAAAATCATATCGCTATCATCATAATAAAGTTGTTTCGTGTCATAATTGGGCATACATACATAGCCGAACGGTTAAGTTAAGCTTATATAATTGATGTCTTATCCTTGATAATATCTTAATAATAATTAACAAAATTTTTACATTCAATCCGTTTCCCAAATATTTTCCGCCAATAGAACTAATCAATTCAACTGAGAGTCGTTTTACAATAATACTGGACAACTAAGGTCTTACTTAATTCTTTACTGGAATATATTTACTTATAATTTCCAAATAAACGCTCACAACGCGTATAATGACCTTTCCTTCTCTAATATACTGAACAAATATCCATAGAATACTTAAACAACAACTTCTTTCAATTACATAGGTAAATTCCGTATAACATTTTCCTCAGCTTGATATCAAGCAAATATAGCTGCTATAATTCTTCACTTCAATCTCTTAATACAGTATTCTGCCATAACAACTTATTTAAATTGCATATAATGCCTTGTTTTCATGATATATTTATATATAATAATTACAGCGTATAGCTCTTTCAGATGTTGTGAAAATACATAATAGTCGACTCTAATAAACAGTGATGACGTAATGGTTTACTAGTATAAGTTACTCTAGATTTCAAATAATTGTTGTTAACATTTAATAAATATAAACATTCGTTACTTCTCTCTGGTCTTTCCAAAATATTGCGTTAATGCAATCAAAGTCAATAACAATCTCCAAGAGTATTGCAAAATTTCGTAGAATACTCAAATGTGTTAATTTGTCCGAGCAGATAAGATCTCTCAACTAAAATAAAATAATTTATCCGCAGATAAATTATTATTAATAATGACTGACTAAAGTGGAATGTCCAAATAATGTTTCATCCTTCCACCAATTCAAAATGTTTGATTAAATAATTACTTGAACGGAGTCAGACTCGAAGATAACTATAAAATCTTGGAAATGTCCAAATAATAATTCATTTCCAAATAAATATCATTTTTAAAGTCTAAGTTGCTTGGGTAAATTAATACCATTTTCTAAAATGCTGAATAAAATTCGATAAAATTCCAATAATATTCAATAAACTTCAATAAAATTCCCAAAGATACGTGGATCGAAATAAATTCGATAAACGAAATTATTTATAAAATGAGCTTAAATCTCAAAACCTATAAGTCAAAAATCCAAATGTTAGTATCCGAAAATCTCACTAAAAGAAAGTTAATATTTAAATGTCCAACGTTGAAAAATTATTTCTGGGCTTAAACTATTTCACACACAGCAAAATAATTTAGCGTTGAAATGGTGCCATGCTCTCTGATATTCTACTCTACAACTAACTACAAAAAGAACCAACAGCTACTAATGAGGATTTCTGTCTCTACCTTGCGATGACATCTTGTAGAAGAAGTATGGAGGGAATTACTAACGACACCAGTAATTCCACACTTAATAATCTTCATCCTCTTTCTTCGGAAGACTGCCTTGTCACGACTCGAATCCTGATCTCCGATCGTTAATCTCCCTGGCTGGCTTCGAACATGGACCTCGCCTCGATCAGCGATACCGCAAGAACCTCCCAGTCTCGAAGTACGATGAACGGCTTCGCTTCGGGTTTGATAATATCTAGCCATGACGCGGTAATCAAGTTCCATCTCGTAATGTTGGATTGTAGCTTTGTAATCGTTACACCACATCTTATAATTTTAAGAGTAATGTCGGTTGCCTGGTATTCCAGTCTGACAGTGTAACATCACGTTCCCTGCGCATAACTTGGCTTAGTTCATGATCACAACTGCGTTAATCACAATGTTAATAATCTTCATTAACGCTTGAATCGAACATTTCGATAAAAAGCTTGTCACTAAACAGAGACTTGCTATAAATGAGTGCTGCTGTCCTACAAATATATTAGCACAGGCATATAACGGGCCATCCCTCCACGTCTGTATAGCTGAGATTTAAGCTCATTTTATAATGAGAATGCTTTCAACAAAGAAAACTATCTTATTCTTTCAAATGTCGTCTTGAAACTTTCACGAAATGTACACACGATGTTTCTCTTTAGTTTAGTCAAACTCTCAATACTAGTTTCACACGAGAACTGATATTATGACGATATTCTGTTTCCCACATCTTCAACGGACTTCTCGTGTTAACTTCTGACCGACGGGACCGCCTTCCTCGCCGACAAACTATGTTCGCGTGAGACCCCCTATCTTACACACGCTAGTTTCAGGAACTCAAGTGTCGCAGGTCCGTTCCTCTTGCCGCCCCAACACAAAATACCTCGATCAGCAGTGCGTCACCACGCACCTCAAAACCAATCGACTGGCGCGTCATGAGAAAAAGCGGTAAACCAATCATTGCTTATATCTTCTTACAGGATTATCAAACTTCCATCTCTGGGTGACTATCATAAATCCTTTTAATTTAGATCCTTTCTCAATAGTTTTAAATGTGCAGATTCTCTCTTCTTTAATAAATGGCAGTTTATAAATCGACGAAGCTTCTCATCAAGCGCGTTCATTTCTCTTTCCTTCACTGTTTCTGGAAATTGGATTAGCCAATCAACGCATTTCTCTTCGAACTATGCAAGTTGCTATGGGCGGCCTAGCGAAAATACTACGCAGCATTGCCCAACGGCGGCTTCTCTCGCCATTTTGTTGTTGTCAAACACAATCTGAAGCTTCCTCTCATATTAACATTTTAAAAATATCGTAATTCCTCCAAAAATACCGCAATCTTCTCCAAATTTCACCAAAACGTCCTAAATAGCATACTGTCCATCCTGAATCATTTAGAATTCGAGTTCATTTTCCCCTTAACGCTTGAATCAAAGCGTAACCAATGCTTTTATTCGGGTTCCATAAAACAATCCTTGAAATAGAATTCTAAATTCATTTGTTAATCCACTCTCTCATAAAACTTCTTCAGATTCTTAGCATTGAATCTTCCCACAGAATTATAGCTATCAATCTCCAAAATTTCATAACAGTTGTTTCCAAAAACAGTGCCCACTCTCGACGCATCCGATTCTAAATAGAATATACGGCCGAACTCTGGATACTCCAATTTAATATTATTTCTAAGCATTTCCTTGGCTTTTTCAAATGCCTCTTCTGCTGCGGGACCCCATTTCCATCTATTATTCTTTTTAAGAAGATCATACAATGGTGCCATGACCTCTGAATATCGGCTACAGTGATTACTCAAGAATTGGCACATGACTACAAATTCTCGAACTTGTTTCACTTTAGTAGGTCTTGGGAATCGAACAATAGCTTCTACTTTCTTCTCATTCGGATGGTAGCCAAACTGATCAATGGTGTGACCCAAGAAATCTATTCTTTCCTTCAAAAAGTGGCACTTGCCAAAATTTACTTTAATATTTGCTCCTCTCAAATCCAAAAACAACTTCTTTAAATGTTCCAAATGTTCCCTTTCATTCTCAGATGAAATGATGAGATCATCAATATAACATATTGTGTTTTCCTTCACCTTGTCACTAAGCTTACTGTCCAAAGCTCTTATTAAAGCCGGTCCACTGTTGACAATACCAAAAGGTAATCTCAAAAATACGTAGCTCGATTGGTCGAATAAAAACCCGGTATACTGTCTACTATCTTCTGAGAATTCTATCTGATAAAAGGAGGCTGTGAGATCCAATACACTGAAACATGACTTTCCTTTAAATCTTCTTAATAAATCTCGAATCCTCGGTGGTCTATCTGTCTCCGGCAAAATCAATGCGTTGATACTTCTTGCATCGAGGCATAAACGTAATTGTCCATTGCGTTTCTTCACAACAGTTATAGGATTAATGTAGGATGATGCTTGCTTTCTAATTATTCCATCCTCTTCCATTTTTCTAATAATTCCTTTCACATCCTCGTAACCGGGTGAGTTAGCCGTGGTGGTTACGGCATGACTGATGGCAGTCGCTCACATCCGGGAGGCGAGGAGGTTCAAATCCCCCCGCCGGCAACCTTGAAGATGGTCTTCTGTGGTTTCCCATCTTCCTTCCAGGCAAATGCCGGGGTTGGTCCCTAACTATAGGCCACAGCCGCTACCTTCCAACTCCTCGTCCTTACATTCCAACTTCCCTCCTTCCCTCCCCAACGGTACTTGTAGCTCACCCATTGGGTGTCCGTCTCGAAGCAGCTACAAAACTGGCGAGCCGAACATGTCCTCGGACACTCCCGGCACTAAAAGCCATACGCTAAAAAAAACATCCCCGTAATGTTTTTCAGGAATAGGGTATATCTTTTTCTGGTAAGGCGTTTCATTGGTCAATCGAATACGATAGTGGAAATCTTTAATTAGACCTGGTTTCTCATCAAAAATGTCTTTGAATTCGATTATCAAATCTTCTAATTCTTCTTGGATTTCTTCGAACCCTTCAATCGATTGAGTATGATATTCTCTTTCTCTTTCCACTTCACTCACAATGTTTTCTAAAACATCCTCTCTATAATCTGTATCTAGATCTGTACTCATTTCCTGTTCTTCCAAATTCTCTGCTTCCAAATTATTCTCGTATAATCTCATCACTCGATTCTTCAAATCGATAACTGCTCCTACTTTTCCAATAAAATCTATTCCCAGAATCATATCAAAATTGATTTTCTGTACCACAATAAAGACGTGTTCATACTCTTTCTCATTGATCTTGAAATTTAACAATACTTGTACTTTACATTTGACCGTCTTATCCTGAAAGATACCCCTCACCTTTACCGTCGAAGCTGGCAAAATCGTCATACTGTTGCCTTTCAAAAGCCTCAAATAACATTCCTCGGACAAAATCGAAACTACTGCCCCAGTATCAACCAAAGATTTGCATTTCTCCCCTTTCACATGAATATTGATAATGGGTAATTCTGTTTTCCTTTCCTCTCTTATAATTTCTTCCTCAAAGAGTAAGTCCTCGTCAGTGACCTGGTAAATCTCATTAATCGTGACATTGTGATATGACAAGTGACCTTCATTTAATTGCGCTTCGTGATTGGAGGTTTTTTTGTTCAGGGGCTGTTTCTTCAGCTCTTCCCTGTTGACTAGTGCCTGGTTTAGGGTCAACTTCACTCCTGTTGTTATTTCTGGAATCTCGAGTTGTATTTCCCTGGTTAGCGTTTCTAATGTACTCCTGACCTTCACGATACCTCTCATTATACTGCTGTCTAGAGAATACATCATCGTTATAGTTTTTATAGCGGCTATAACCTCTATTGTTTCGATTATTCTGATCATTTCGTTGGTTGGAGTTGTAGTTCCTATAACTGTTGTTATTATAGTTACTGTTATTGCGGAAATAACATGTCCTTCTGTTATTTTCTCCATTTCTACGCTCCTCTTGCTGGTAAGGTCTACCTTCTCTGAATCGGCGGTACCTTGGTTCATACCGTCTATCTCTAAAGTAATTGTTCCTATCAGGACCTGATTTATTTTGAACTTGATTCATTACTTCTTCCGTTTGTTGGGTCCGATCAATGACTATCGTATTCACCTCTCTACTATCCTGCCTGTTTCTAGGAATTACATTAGGCATGGAGCTTGTGTAGTCAAGTCTACGAAGTAATTCATCCATCTTGGCAAGATCATTGACTCCTGACGATATTAAATTACGTCTGACATCAACCGGAAGTTGCCTAGAAATAGCTTCTATCAATTCTGTTTGTGTCAAAGGGGGTTGAAGGTAACGTAGTTTCGCTAATTGCATATTAAAGAAGTCAGCGTACTTAGTTGGGAGAGTACCTAAGTATTTCTTAGAATAAACCTCCGCTCTCAAATCTTGCTGTCTTTCCACACTCCAATATCTTTTGACTAGAGCTTCGGCAAATTCCTCAAAGTCTCCGAACGTATACCTGAATGCACGATACCACTCCAAAGGTGATCCCTCGAGATAGCGTTCCACGATACGCATTTCTCGATCTTGAGATATATGATTTTCATAAAAATAATCACGGAGATGCCTAACGAACTCAATTGGTGTAAGACCATCTTTATCATTAAATTTTCGTGGTTTTTCTTCAAAATTTCTAATGATAGTGACATTAGATGCTCTGTTCGAAGGGTGTACCTGTCTTAGACTTCCTACCCCGAAATCATTCTCTCCTATATCTAGATCTTGTTGCACCGAAAGTCCTATCGGAGTTTGTTTCGTTCTAACATCTCTAATTTCATCTTCTAATCGTGTCATCCTAGCTTGATCTGTTTCCTTTACTTCGTTTTCGGTCTCGACCTGATTTCCTATACATTCCTGAATCTCCTTCCTAAGTTCGTCCTTTAATGAAATCTTAATAGCTTCTGCCGTTAATGCATTGCCTAAGTTAATATTTTGAATGCCCCTTTTAATTTCCTCAAGCTCAATTAACCTCCTTTCCCTATCGACCGTCAAGTCATTATCCATTCGATTCACTTTATCTCCTAAAGACTTGGTTTCATTCATTTCTCTATCGAGATCTGCTCTTACTCCTGACATATCATCACTTTGAGTTTTCTATACAAGATTGATTCTTTTAATTAAATCCTGCCTTGCATCAGAAACATCCTTGTTTAATCTAGCTTCAGTTAAAACTATCTTGGTTTCCATATCACGTTTGATGCTTGAAACATGATCGGAACTGAGTTTCTTCCAATCATCTTTCAATGCTTCCAAACTTTTTTTGACAATATTTTCCACATCTACATCAATTCCATCTTTCAACAATTTACTGTGATCCTGTACTTGTGTTTTCACTATAGTGTCCCTAACATTTTCTTTAACAGCATCTACCTCTGTTTTAACGCTTTCAATTACAGATTCTTTAATAGTGTCCCTATTCCTTTCTGCATCTTCCCTAACAGAGTTAAATTTCTTTTCAGCGTCCTCTTTAACACTTTTAAAACCTTTCTGGGTGTACGTGCGAACACCTTCCACATCTTTTGTCAGATTGTCCATCTTATTTTGGACATCTGAAAACATCTTATATACCTCTTCAATCTTCATTGCCATTGCAACAATTACAAATATATCAACTGCTACGGGAACATGACATACACCGCAGAACTAGAACACCAAAAAGCAACCATTTTCAACTTAATATTTGGGAATTTTATTGTTTACCAGACTTATTTTAATCCCTAGAGTAATTCTTTTAATGATTCACTTAAATCATGAAGTCCTAATTCTATTATTATTAATTAATTTTAATCATTTACTTTACATGACTGTGACTGAAATGTCAACAACCGGATTATCAAACCATCAGATTTAGATTATAAGTCAGCTTTCTGTTTCTCGACTTATTCTTCCTTACACAGGATTCCTTTCAATCTAATCTTCCAAAATTAAAACAACTGCACCCAATCACGCCCAATTAAGCCTCAACAAGCCTAATCGTGCCTGACATCACGAAATACGTCGCTACGAACCACTGTTCGAGCCTAAACGTTGGGCTGCCATTTTGTGTGTACCCGTTTAAACCATTTGAGCTGCTTGTCGTATCCGAAGATCAGCTGGATTGCAGAATCTCGAGGTCCCCGGCTCATAAACCTGGAAATCCTACCAACAATAGCTAAATGGGGGGTGCACACTTTCTAAGATCATGTTTTGGTAAAGCAAAATGGGTGGATCAACTAAATAAACGAAGAGCTCGAGAAACTAACTATTCTCGGTTAAGTGGGCGAAATTAGTGGTTCAATAAAACCTCAAATGCACCAAAACATAATCCTTCTTCATAACTTAAATAAATCATCAAAACGCAGTTACAAAACTAACAAATACATTTATTAATGAAGTGATAATAAATAAAATTAAATCAACAAATATTCCTATAATAATTACATATAATTCGCAAATGATTCTGCGAAAATTCCTATAATCAAATTATGAAATTAAATCATCGTCCCACGGACGTTAGAAGTACTCCACTTCTTAAATAAAAAAAATAAACAAACTATCAAACAGCTGTTAGCACAACAGCTCTTAAATTTTACTCTTGTTCTCTAGTAATATATGAACAAATATCGGTTTTAATACATCCAATGTCTTCCCATGACATTTCTACTTACTATTTCAAAACCATCCATTGGTAAAAATAATAGAAATTAATTTTATACTGATCTTCCATAAGATCACCTTTGCACAACAGTAAACAACCTTACTGTATTTAAAGAACGTCGTCACGTTCTTTAAACGTCACTCCAATTTATGGTTTAAACGTTTAAAAAACTTTAAAATATTTTAAACTTTCGTTTAATTATCAACTAAGGTTCCCAAAATTATTTAATGATTAATAATAGAAATTATTATTAAATAATTTAATTAAAGGCTATTAATATTTCCAAAATATTAATTAAGTTTGTAAAATGTTCGTTATTTAAATGTTTATTAATTATTAGAAATAATTATTAATCATGTTAATACAAATAATAAACCATAATATTATTATTGTTTTAGAATCAGTTGTTTATCAAGAAAGTTATTCGGTTAACTTTATTATATCGTTAAATTCTCCTAGTTATTAATAATATTATATTTAAATATTGTTAACAAATGTCTTATGTTATTTACATCATTCGTGATGATTCTCAATCATCCAACCTTCCTTCTCTTGTCAGCTACTGACAATCCAAAATTTTTATGCTCTTAAATAAAGTGTCACTGTTACAAAATCATATCGCTATCATCATAATAAAGTTGTTTCGTGTCATAATTGGGCATACATACATAGCCGAACGGTTAAGTTAAGCTTATATAATTTATGTCTTATCCTTGATAATATCTTAATAATAATTAAAAAAGGAAGGAAGCTTGTAGTTTAACGTGACCGTTAATCTCGATATCATAAGCCACGGGACCTCCTTTTTACGTGGAATCCGAACCACAGGACATGGCATTTCAATTCGAAAATCTCACATGCATTGACCGGGAATCGAACCCAGACCGCCTTGGTGAGAGGCATACAGCTAGACCGCTGAGCCACCACGCCCCCCTTAATAATAATTAACAACATTTTTACTTTCAATCCGTTTCCCAAATATTTTCCGCCAATAGAACTAATCAATTCAACTGAGAGTCGTTTTACAATAATACTGGACAACTAAGGTCTTACTTAATTCTTTACTGGAATATATTTACTTATAATTTCCAAATAAACGCTCACAACGCGTATAATGACATTTCCTTCTCTAATATACTGAACAAATATCCATAGAATACTTAAACAACAACTTCTTTCAATTACATAGGTAAATTCCGTATAACATTTTCCACAGCTTGATATCAAGCAAATATAGCTGCTATAATTCTTCACTTCAATCTCTTAATACAGTATTCTGCCATAACAACTTATTTAAATTGCATATAATGCCTTGTTTTCATGATATATTTATATATAATAATTACAGCGTATAGCTCTTTCAGATGTTGTGAAAATACATAATAGTCGACTCTAATAAACAGTGATGACGTAATGGTTTACTAGTATAAGTTACTCTAGATTTCAAATAATTGTTGTTAACATTTAATAAATATAAACATTCGTTACTTCTCTCTGATCTTTCCAAAATATTGCGTTAATGCAATCAAAGTCAATAACAATCTCCAAGAGTATTGCAAAATTTCGTTGAATACTCAAATGTGTTAATTTGTCCGAGCAGATAAGATCTCTCAACTAAAATAAAATAATTTATCCGCAGATAAATTATTATTAATAATGACTGACTAAAGTGGAATGTCCAAATAATGTTTCATCCTTCCACCAATTCAAAATGTTTGATTAAATAATTACTTGAACGGAGTCAGACTCGAAGATAACTATAAAATCTTGGAAATGTCCAAATAATAATTCATTTCCAAATAAATATCCTTTTTAAAGACTAAGTTGCTTGGGTAAATTAATACCATTTTCTAAAATGCTGAATAAAATTCGATAAAATTCCAATAATATTCAATAAACTTCAATAAAATTCCCAAAGATACGTGGATCGAAATAAATTCGATAAACGAAATTATTTATAAAATGAGCTTAAATCTCAAAACCTATAAGTCAAAAATCCAAATGTTAGTATCCGAAAATCTCACTAAAAGAAAGTTAATATTTAAATGTCCAACGTTGAAAAATTATTTCTGGGCTTAAACTATTTCACACACAGCAAAATAATTTAGCGTTGAAATGGTGCCATGCTCTCTGATATTCTACTCTACAACTAACTACAAAAAGAACCAACAGCTACTAATGAGGATTTCTGTCTCTACCTTGCGATGACATCTTGTAGAAGAAGTATGGAGGGAATTACTAACGACACCAGTAATTCCACACTTAATAATCTTCATCCTCTTTCTTCGGAAGACTGCCTTGTCACGACTCGAATCCTGATCTCCGATCGTTAATCTCCCTGGCTGGCTTCGAACACGGACCTCGCCTCGATCAGCGATACCGCAAGAACCTCCCAGTCTCGAAGTACGATGAACGGCTTCGCTTCGGGTTTGATAATATCTAGCCATGACGCGGTAATCAAGTTCCATCTCGTAATGTTGGATTGTAGCTTTGTAATCGTTACACCACATCTTATAATTTTAAGATTAATGTCGGTTGCCTGGTATTCCAGTCTGACAGTGTAACATCACGTTCCCTGCGCATAACTTGGCTTAGTTCATGATCACAACTGCGTTAATCACAATGTTAATAATCTTCATTAACGCTTGAATCGAACATTTCGATAAAAAGCTTGTCACTAAACAGAGACTTGCTATAAATGAGTGCTGCTGTCCTACAAATATATTAGCACAGGCATATAACGGGCCATCCCTCCACGTCTGTATAGCTGAGATTTAAGCTCATTTTATAATGAGAATGCTTTCAACAAAGAAAACTATCTTATTCTTTCAAATGTCGTCTTGAAACTTTCACGAAATGTACACACGATGTTTCTCTTTAGTTTAGTCAAACTCTCAATACTAGTTTCACACGAGAACTGATATTATGACGATATTCTGTTTCCCACATCTTCAACGGACTTCTCGTGTTAACTTCTGACCGACGGGACCGCCTTCCTCGCCGACAAACTATGTTCGCGTGAGACCCCTATCTTACACACGCTAATTTCAGGAACTCAAGTGTCGCAGGTCCGTTCCTCTTGCCGCCCCAACACAAAAGACCTCGATCAGCAGCGCGTCACCACGCACCTCAAAACCAATCGACTGGCGCGTCATGAGAAAAAGCGGTAAACCAATCATTGCTTATATCTTCTTACAGGATTATCAAACTTCCATCTCTGGGTGACTATCATAAATCCTTTTAATTTAGATCCTTTCTCAATAGTTTTAAATGTGCAGATTCTCTCTTCTTTAATAAATGGCAGTTTATAAATCGACGAAGCTTCTCATCAAGCGCGTTCATTTCTCCTTCCTTCACTGTTTCTGGAAATTGGATTAGCCAATCAACGCATTTCTCTTCGAACTCTGCAAGTTGCTATGGGCGGCCTAGCGAAAATACTACGCAGCATTGCCCAACGGCGGCTTCTCTCGCCATTTTGTTGTTGTCAAACACAATCTGAAGCTTCCTCTCATATTAAAATTTTAAAAATATCGCAATTCCTCCAAAAAATACCGCAATCTTCTCCAAATTTCAACAAAACGTCCTAAATAGCATCCTGTCCATCCTGAATCATTTAGAATTCGAGTTCAGTACCTAACCAACAAAAGTATGGGGACTTTTACCGTACCTTAATTGGGTACCGTACTATCGTACCGCTATTTGGCTTTATTTCGAATGTTCCTATTACCGATACCTGAAAGTTTATCGTGACATAAAACCGTAGACTAATAACTAAAATCTGTAATATTGGAGAAAGTGGAAGTCATCTTCTGCTTTCAAACTGAACTAAAGGCAAAATCACGTTTGTCACAACATGTTTTGAAAAACGGCATCTCAGAAAATATTTTCTATGGATTCTAGAAATCTCTTATATATCTTCTTCGTACGTATTCGTCTTCAAATAATGCTTTAGTATAATCAAGATAGTCGTCGTCCACCAAGAATACGCCATTTTTCTTGTGATAAGGATTCCTTAAGGTAGCTTGTCCCCTACCTTAGCACATGGCAAGTCGTGCGCAGTCGCGAAGGAGTCCTTGAGCCCAAGGCTTCCTCAAGAAATGTCTCTGAATAGTATTTCTGCTCAAGGAAGCCTTGAGATCTCTTTAAGGAAGGCTTGAGGTCTCCTTAAGGAAGGCTCAAGGGAGCCTTCAAATGGCTTCCTCAAGGAAGCCTCAAGGAAGCTCTCTGAATGCAAATGGCTTCCTTAAGGCTTCCTCAAGCCCAAGGTCTCCTCAAGGTGTCCTCAAGAAATGTCTCTGAATTCCACCCTCAATCTCCAACACTAAAGCACCAAATAGAAGTGAAAGAACGTAAAATAATTGGAAAAATCCTTGGACCGAGAACAAAGGATGGTGTACATTTTCCATAGCCTAATACAGAAATATAAAAAAAGTTTCCAAAATCACAGACACAATGCGAATGCGAAGAATCCAATTTATGGGACACATAGAAAGAATGGACCCGAACAGACTGACACACAAATTACATACTTTCTTAATTAACAAGGCTACTAGACCGAAATGGTATAAATTCACAGAGAGAGATTTAAAGGAATTAGGATCACCAAACTTACATGACCGGAAGGAAATCAGGAAAATCACTCAGACGCGGGGTTTCGAGGAAGAAGAGAAGAAGACTACACAACATCGATGGTCAGAGCAACGGAAACAGACCCACTCGTTGCGAATGAAGGAATACTGGCCCAACAGGAAGGCTAGAAACTGTTGATTTCGCGTGGTCCTAAGCGACCCATTCGCGAAGAAGAAGAAAAGAACCTATATGCCGGTTAGACTTTCGATAGTTATAATTTCGTTTCGTAACATTGTGGCAACCCTTGACAGGATAAAAGAGAAAATGGATTCTTTCATGAAGGAAAGAAGTATTATTCGGTGTTCATTTACGCGAATATACAACAACGTGGACAATGATATAACGAAGAATGCTGATGAGATGCTTGTGGAGGCAAGCCTAGCGGTGTTCAAGAACAAAGCCAGAGATCTAACAAAACTGGATGAAGAAATTATAGATCTTATGCTAACAGAAGACTATGCAACTGCAGATCTGGAAAAGGAAATGACTTCTGCGGACGAATATGCCTGTAAGGCCAAACTATTGGAAGTAAAATATGAAAACTACATGAAAAGTAAGATAGCTGACTTGTTAAATGCTTCATCTGACCTGACGCCTTCAAACGAAGCCCATGCAAAACGCAAGTTTAAATTACCATTGTTAGAATTTAAGAAGTTTGGAGGGGATGTAAGGGAATGGTTGGCGTTCTGGGGACAGTTCCGAAAAATACATGAAGATCCTGATATAGCCCATGAAGATAAGTTTCAGTACTTATTACAATCAACATTACCTAACTCTCGCGCCCGCGAGATAGTTGAAAGTTTCCCACCAATTAGTGAAAACTATCAAAAGGCTCTCGATAATTTGAAGTTTAGATTCGGGCGTGATGAATTACTTGTTGAAGTGTATGTTAGGGAGCTTCTGAAACTAATCCTTAATTTAACCACCAGTAGCGATAAACCTGATCTTTTGTCCATGTATGATCGCATAGAAACACAACTGCGTGCTTTAGAGACGCTAGGAGTGACATCAGAGAAGTATGATGCAATGCTTTTTCCACTTGTGGAATCGTGCCTGTCAGAGGATCTGTTACGTGTTTGGCAGAGGAGTTCATTCACCTCGGGGGAGTCAGCACAAAATTCAAAGCTGGATAACTTGATGGCATTTTTGAAGCAGGAAGTGGAAAGTGAGGAAAGGATATCTATGGCTATAGAAGGATTTCATTTAGATTCAAAAGGCAAGAATGTTAGTTAAAGTAAGTTACCTGTCTAATTAATGTTAAATCTTCCAAACCCGTATGTATATTCTGTGATGGAACTCATAACAGCATGGACTGTTACATAGCTCGTAAGTTTAGTTTGGAAGAGAAGAGGAAAGTTGTCAGAGATAAAAGATGCTGTTTCGGCTGCTTGAAACCCAACCATACTGGTAAGAAATGTAAAACATTTTTTTAAATGCATTGTTTGTGAGGGTAGGCACGTACCTCTCATGTGTAACAAAGCCAGTGTGTCTGTCAAATCTGACAAAATTGATATTCCTTCAGTCGAGAACAATTTGTCAAATGTGATTTGTGGACAAGTTCTTTTGAAAACTTTGACTGCTGTAATTAAGGGTGTTGCTGAAAAAACAATACGTGTTCTGTTCGATGACGGTTCTCAGAGATCCTATGTTAGGAGTGACTTAGCCAAACAGATGGAATACCAGTCTATAGGCAGTGGTAGTGTGGTACATGCACTCTTTGGTGGTTCCCATTCTAAGCCATATGAACACCAGTGTTACAATGTAAGGTTAGGTAGTGAAAATGAAAATCCACAGCCTGCTTCCAGTCTCCGACCGGGTCAGGAATGGAATGAATGAAGCCCCAATCTAGCGGCGAGGATATGGACTGTGCCGGCTGCCGAGGCCTGACGCACTCCTCTGGGGAAATGATTAAATGAATGACAGATGAAATGAAATGATAGTGGAGAATGTTGCTGGAATGAAATTTTGACAGGGAAAACCGGAGTACCCGGAGAAAAACCTGTCTGCCTCCGTTTTGTCCAGCACAGATCTCACATGGAGTGACCGGGATTTGAACCACGGACCCAGTGGTGAGAGGCCGGCGTGCTGCCGCCTAAGCCACGGAGGACCCCAAGGTTAGGTAGTATGGATGGGAAATATGCATGCAACTTTGATGCTTTGGATCTGGACATTATTTGTTCAAATGTGCCCACTGCTCGAGAAGGTCCATGGTTGAGCGAACTGGAAGACGAAGGAATAAAGTTTACTACTGTCGACGAAAATATTATGTGCACTCTAGTTTGAAGGTTGTTTGAGAAGTAACCAATACACATACATAAAATAGAATAACATCATCATTTTTGTCGTTCTATTTTACGTTAGTTCATGTAGGTTTGGAATTTGTAATGTATGTTTTAATATTTTTTATCGCAGTTGGAATACAAAAGGTGCCCGTTTTTAAGGGTGTTTCAGCCATGCTTCACATATAAGAATTATTATCTCTCAAACCCGTCATCAGATCGAATCCAAATTTTAACACAATATACATTGGAATGTTGTATAACTGGTTTATTAATTTCAAATTTTTTTGTGACCAAAAAACAAAATTGTTATTATTTTTGTAAAGTAGCTTTTTCTCGGCTTGGGGTGGTTGGAAAATGTAGTTCTTGGTCGCTTTGTAATCCTTATACATCAAAAAGGTATGCTGTATGACTATGAAATACGTAAATTAATTCACTTATTTTATATCGGTTTGTATTTGTACGGGGAAATAAGTCGGTGTTCACCAGCTAGCCGCTCCGGGGAATGCTGTACAGCGTTGCTGAGATGGAGCCCATCACTTCCGAGCGAGGCGCGCCATGACGCGTGTCATATTTCCCCGTACAAATACAAACCTATATTAAATAAGTGAATTAACTTACGTATTTCACAGTCATACAGCATAAACTTTTGATGTATAAGGATTACAACGCAACCAAGAACTACATTTTCCAACGACCCAGAGCCGAGAAAAAGTGACCTTACCAAAATGATAACAACTTTGTTTCTTGGACACACAAAATTTTGAAATCATTAAACCAGTTATACAACATTCCAATGTATATTGTGTTAAAATTTAGATTCGATCCAATGAAGGGTTTGTGAGATAATAATTCTTAAATGTGACGCATGGTTGAAACACGCTTAAAAACGGGCTCTTTTTGTGTTCCAACTGCGATAAAAATATTACAATATAAATTAAAATTCCAAACCTACATGAACTAATGTAAAATAGAACGACGAAAATGATGATGTTATTCGATTTTATGTAGGTCTATTGGTTACTTCACAAACAACCTTCAAACTCGAGTGCACATAATATTTTGGTCGACAGTAGTGATAATGGGGATCTTATCGATGTGTTAGTTGGAGCAGATGTTTGTGGTAAGCTGTTGACTGGTAAGAAGAAGAATCTTAATTGTGGTCTTGTGGCTATCGAAACACACTTGGGATGGGCAATCATGGGGAAGAACAAAAATGAAAGCTCAGGGAACATTAACCGTTCAATGATGGTCTTGTCAATGTTGTCCACTGAGAAGTCGTTCACTACCTTGTGGGACTTAGATGTATTAGGAATTGAAGATCCAATAATGAGAACCAGCAAGGCTGAGATGAAACACATAGCCAAAGACCACTTTGAGATAACTGTTTGTGTAAATGAAGATGGAAGGTATGAGGTTCAGTTGCCCTGGTTAGAAGATCACCTACCCCTTCCGGGGAATTTCAACTTTGCAAAGCGAAGATTGGACTCGACAGTGAAGAAGATGGCGGGCAGTAATTCTTTTGAGCGTTATGATGCTGTGTTGACTGAATGGTTAAGGGATGATGTTATAGAATAAATACCAAGAGAAGAGTGGGACAATGGACATTATCTTCCTCATAGGCCTATTTTTAAAGAAAATAGTATAACCCCCATTCGGCCAGTCTTCGATGCTTCAGCAAGAGAACAAGGGTGCCCTTCTCTAAACCAATGCATTGACAAAGGCATTAACTTGACCGAGTTAATTCCACCACTTTTGCTTCGCTTCCTACTTCATGAGGTAGGAGTGATAGCAGATATAAAAAAAAGGCTTTCTTGCAGATCAGTCTTGCTAGAGAGGACAGAGACTTTCTAAGATTTTTGTGGTTTGACAAGTCTGGTAACTTCAGAATATTTCGACACACCCGAGTAGTTTCCGGTGTGACTTGCAGTCCCTTTCTGTTGTGTGCTGTTATAGAACACCATCTAAAGATCTGTCCGATGCCCAGAAAAGTTGGAAGTCCTCCCTATTCCTCAAATAATATTACTACACTGCTGAAGTCTTTCTATGTGGATAATTGTGTAGCAAGTGTTCGTGATGAAAAGGAGCTAGATTGCTTCATAAAGGAATCCATTGATATATTTACTAACGGCAAGTTTGATTTAAGAGGGTGGGAGTTTACCAATCCTGAACGTCCATTGAAAAGCATTAAGCCTACTGCAGTTTAGGTCTTCTTTGGGACAAGAAGGAAGATGTCTTGTTTGTGAACACTGATTTTTGGAAAAGTGAAGACATGAACAGGATCACTAGAAGATCGGTATTATCTTTAGCACAGAGATTATTTGATCCCATTGTTTTTTTATGTCCAGTGACACTCTTCCCCAAGATTCTCCTCCAAAAGTCTTGGATAACAAAAAAGGTGGATTGACGATTGTACAGAGCAGTCCCAGTCCATCTTCTGAAGATGACAGCAAACCCAAGATCATCCTAAGTCCAAAACAGATTTATATGACTCCTCTGCAAGTTGAACTACTGGTGAAAGAAGTTGCTGAACTGAGGAATTCACTGTGTGAATCCAAAACTATTTTTTTATCTCTCTGGTATTGTGGAGGAACAGAAAAAGAAAATAGATAGTCTGGAACATGGGAAGCAAGAATTGGAGACGGTTGGGAGCAAAATAAGTCCTGGCACAAAGTTAGATGCTCAAATCCAGGCTAGCAGTAGCTCCAAGAGCAATGCAGCAGTGGAAGGGACCGAGGCAGACCTAACATTCAAGTTGGAGGAAGCAGAGGTCATCCGACGGTTACGGCGAGATAAACGACGAACATCGAAGAGAGGCGAGCAAGAAAGGCCCAGAACTGGCGGCGATTGGCCGTTCTGAAGGCCTGATGGTGACGCCAACATCTGATCCCTTGCTACGCATAGCGCAGCTTGAACAGAACATCAGGTTCTTTCAAGAACAACATCAAATTATGTTGGCTAGCTTACATCAGGAGGTTGAGCAGCTCAGGCAGAGGAACAGAGATCTGCAGTTTCAGTTTGTATTCACAAAAGGTGGAGTACCCGATTGTGAAACTGCTTATGCCACTGTTTTAGGAAAAGGACTACGATATCAACAACAATTAATCGAAAGCTTGAGGCAACGGTTCAGAACTGAGTATCTTGGCCAACTCAAACTTACTTCCAAGAATCAGAAGCACAACCTGATGACTGGGGAAGTTGATCTATTAGGCTCAGACAACAGCAAGAAAATTGATTGCCTATTGCTATTGTACCGGAACTTATCCCAGGGAAGGATGGAGTGGAAAAAGTAGCACGGCTGAAGACATCATCATCTGGAACACTGATTCGGATTGTCCAAAGACTTTGTCCTTGAGAGATCTCATATGGAGCTTGGTGTAGTGGTAACCAGTCGCCCCTACCTGTAGAAGACCAGTTGGAACCAGTAGCTGAGGAGATACCTGTAGTTGGCTATTCCATGGTGAAGACAAGATGTGGAAGAAAAATGAAAGTCCCATCAAAGTTTTTGGAGTGAACTATAAATAATGTGTGTTGAGACAAATGTCTCAAGGTGGGAGTGTGTTTAGGATTGTTAATCTTTCGAGAGGGTGAAGGACTTTGGTCACTACTCTTTGTTTTTCTTTTTATTCCAAGCAGGCTCTGTATATTACTCTGTGGTCTGTTTTGAAGGACATGGCTAATCAGTGTCTGCTTTGATTTACTGCAAATAAAATAATTACGGTATTATAAAAGAACCTATACGCCGGTTAGGCTTTCGATAGTTATAATTTCGTTTCGTAACAAATATAATTCACACGTCACTAATTTAAACACAATCGTCGCATCCGGCCTTGGAGGTCCAATATGTTGGGGACGCAATTTTTCTGGTAGCATGTTAGTGGTGGTGCAGGTTCACAAGGCAAGGAATTACATACCGGTACCGAAACACAATTAATAAAACAACGCATGGAACGAACTGTAGATGTATTCACAACTATATACATCAAAATAAATATTCAACACTCATTAAGGCATGTCTATGATGCCGCTGAAGCGTACGGCCTTGTACGCTCTAAGGGAATGACTCGCTTGCATGCCAGTGTCTCAACGGAAAGTGTACACAATAGCCATCTACCCACACTCCCCCGCGGCCCGACCGCGCTAATCCCAGCAGGGCAGCCAACTCAATGCAACAGAGACATCTGAGTGCACACAGGGAGGGGTAACTAACACAGTAAAACACACAATAAATATATAAACAAGAAGTCCAGTCACAACAATGGGATCTTGAACTGGATGGAAGTATGCGGGGCCAGGCCTCGGAGGCCCTTAAGCCATCGCAGGATATATAAGGTAAAAATGAATATGAAATTAAACTGATCTAAAAGTTTATAAAAGATCTGCTCGGACGTTTAATGTTTTTCAAATGGAAGTAAAATGAATTCTATTTAGAATTGATGCGCCCAGGTGTCGTCTGGTGACTTGATATTAAAGGCTTAATTACGAAGCTGATATATCTTGCCTTCTTATATATTTCATGATGTGATCTTTCATCAGCATCATCATCATCATTTTCCATCTCCAGTTTCCCGGGCGTGGCAAACATGCTCTCGATCTTGGTACACAATTTGTCCCAGTTAAAACCATTCTTCTCCACCTCTGATCGAACTATGTCCATCCATCGTCTCCTTGGTCTTCCTCTTGGTCTCTCCCCTCTGATATCCAGGTTGAAGTACTTCTTAGCTGTTCTAGAGCTATTCTTCCTCATTACATGGCCATACCACTGAAGTCTGCGTTTCCCCCAGAAAGTTGATAACAGGGGCCCTGTTGCTCTGTGTACCTCATTTCTGATCTTGTCTCTCCTGGTACTTTGTTTCATAGTCCTAATAAATCTCATTTCTGTGGCTTGAATTCTACTGTAATCCTTACTTAGCAATATACATGTTTCCATACCATAAGTAAGGATTGGAACAAAGTAGGTGTGATACAACGTTGTCTTTGCTGCCAAGGGTATATTTTTGTCCCAAAGTAAGTGCCGAACTTGGTTATAGAAATGTTATGCTCTCTGTGTCCTATTTAGAATTTCTTGTTTGAGGGTGTTATCCTTGGAGACAATACTTCCAAGAAACTGGAAGTGAGAAACAGATTCTAGTTTTGCTCCCTCCAAATATATGTTTGAACTTTTCCTCTTTCTGCCAATGGTCATTTCAACAGTCTGGGCCTTGCTGATCTTCAGGCTAAATTCTTTAAATTTTTTGTTCCAAGCTGTTCGTCTCTCCTGTACTTCCACTTCTGTTTTTCCCCATTAGGCCACGTCATCTGTAAATACCAAAGCTCGTGATTCATTTGCAGTTTCTTTAATAGATTTTAAAATTCTGTCCATAACAGTGACAAACAATAGTGGTGACAAGGCACTTCCTTGCTGGACTCCCCTGTTTGAAACTATTCAGAACGACCATTCCCTATTTGGACACAACTATAACAACTCCGATATAACATCCTTATTTTGTCAACCAGGTAGTAGGGCACATTTAAGTCTTCAAGATATTTCCAGATCTTATTACGGGGAACACTATCGTAGGCCTTTTCAATGTCCAAAATCACCATCACAAGATCCTTTCCACGTTCCCAATATTTCTCAGCTAAAGTCCTTACAGCAAAAATGAGACCAACAGTGCTTCAACCTTTCCTGAAACGATGCTGTTCTTCTTCTAATAAGGGTTCAACTATCTTCCTCAACCTGTTTTCTAAGATCGTTTCCAACAACTTCTGAGTATGCGATAACAGAGTAATGCCCCTGTAGTTTTCACACATCTTCCGGTTTCCCTTTTTGAACGGTGGGATGATGATTCCTCTCGTCCAGTAATCTGGAATACTATTCTCCTCCCAGATGACTGACAGTACTCTGAAAATCCATTGTAGGCCAGGTGTTCCAGCGGCCTTTATCATATCTGAGGTTAATTCGTCAAACCCTGGAGACTTTCCATTTCGCATGTTCTTCAGTCCCATCTCTACTTCCAGCCATGTTAAAGGTTGTTGGTCCTCATGAATCTTTTCAACTGTGCCATCAGTATCATTACTGTTGTCAACATCACCATTCAGCAGCATGCTGAAATGCTTTCTCATTTCCTTTCTAACGTCGAGGTTTGTTCTTAACAAATTTCCATCATCTGTTTCCAGAGCAACAATATTAGTATACTCATACCTTTTATTCTTGACCACGCTATACAGTAGTTTTTTATTGCCTTGGCCATCATCCTTTAACCTGGTGGTAAAGTCAACCCAGCATTTATCCTTCTCTTCCTGGATCAGTATTTTAACAGCCAGCTTCTTATTCCGATATTCTTGAGACAGATGTTCAATTGCAGTGTAATTACGTACATGTCCAGTTTGTTGTTTTTTCTAAGTCTAATTTCTTCTTTATGATATTTCTTTCTTTTATTGCTGTCTTGACTCTATCATTCCACCATGGTGTTTCCTTTTCTCTCTGTGTAGCACTTGTTTTACCACAGATTCCAACAGTCTGTGTAACAAAAGTGTCTTTGAAAAGCTTCCATTCTTCCTCCACCCCAAGTTTTTCTGTTTTGGGTATCTTACACATGATCCTTTCTTGGTATTCCTGTTTATTTTCCGAGTCTCTCAACAACCAAGTCTTAATCTTTGACATTTTTGTGTGTTTGACTGTTGGTACACACACATTCTTCAGCTCTGCAACGAGCAGTCTATGATCACTGTCAAGACATTCACTTGGAATAACTTGAACATTAGTTACAGACTGGTTAGCTCGTTGGTCTGTTATTATATAATCAATCACAATTTTAAGCTGTCCATTCCAACAATATCGAGTAATTTTGTGACTCTCTCTCTTCTGATACCAAGTATTCTGGATAACTAAGTTGTTTCGCACACACAGGTCTATCAGGCATTCTCCCTATGAGTTCCGGTTTCCATATCCATGTGGTCCAATAATGTTCTCACACCCCTGCCTCTCCTTTCCCACTTGGGCATTTAAATCACCCATAATGATGGCATTGTCCTCTGCTATTAAATCCTCTAGGTCGTCTAAGAACTGTTCTTTCTCCTCTGTAGTACACCCTGTTTGTGGTGCATAAACTTGGAGTATCCAATAGTATGTATTGTCAACACGTAATTTCATCTGGATGATTCTATCACTCACATACCGGTACCTAATATCTGAATGTATGTCTATATCTCTATGTAGTAGGAGTGCAACTCCATTCCTGGCCACTGCATGATTACCACACCATTGTAATACATAACATAATCATGCCTGAGGGTTTTCTTGCCAGAACCATCTTGGTTTCACTTAAACCTAGTATCTTTAGTATCCTCCTATCCATTAGGTCAACAAGTTCTTCACATTTACCATTGAAGGTGATGATGATGATGATAATTGTTGTTTTAAGGGGCCTAACATCGAGGTTATCGGCCCTATTGAGGGCGAGGATATTGATAGTCCCAATTCTCATTTTAGCCTACTTTCGATTTTTGCACAAAAAAGTAGACGTATGAGATCAACACAGGGCGAAAAAAAAAGTGTGTCTGTCTGTGTGTATGTGTGTGTGTGTGTATGTGTGTGTGTCTGTGTGTGAATGTATGTACTCTGAATGTCTGCCCCCCCTATCAATTCGAACACGGTGAACGCGAATTGAACGAAATTTGGTACAAAGGTAGCACTAGCAAAGGACACCTCAGTGTCATGTTTTATATCGCCGCCATCTTGACGGAAATGTAATGGCGGCCACACAAATGTTCAAAGCTTAAATCAAATTACGACTAACCTAATCATCCGATCTCTACCAAATTTTGCAACAGCATACCTTTATGGGGGAGCATCCTTTGACCAAACTAATAGGTCATCAGCCTAATAGTTTGCGGATGGCGGCCATCTTTGTGTGAAAATCGATTCCCCTATTAATTCGAACATGGTGTAACCGAATGGAACGAAATTTGGTACAGAGGTAGTACTAGCAAAGGGCACCTCAGTATCATGTTTTATATCGCCGCCGTCTTGACGGAAACGTAATGGCGGTCACACAAATGTTCAAAGCTTAAATCAAATTACGACTAACCTAATCATCCGATCTCTACCAAATTTTGCAACAACATAACTTTATGGAGGAAGCATCCTTTGACCAAATTAATAGGTCATTAGCCTAATAGTTTGCGGATGGCGGCCATCTTTGTGTCAAAATCGATTCCCCCTATTAATTCAAACACGGTGAAACCGAATGGAACGAAATTTGGTACAGAGGCAGTACTAGCAAAGGGCACCTCAGTGTCATGTTTTATATCGCCGCCGTCTTGACGGAAACGTAATGGCGGCCACACAAATGTTCAAAGCTTAAATCAAATTACGACTAACCTAATCATCCGATCTCTACCAAATTTTGCAACAACATACCCTTTTGAAGGAAGCATCCTTTGACCAAATTAATAGATCATTAGCCTAATAGTTTGCGAATGGCGGCCATCTTTGTGTCAAAATCGATTCCCCCTATTAATTCAAACACGGTTAAACCGAATAGAACAAATTTGGTACAGAGGTAGCACTAGGAAAGGGCACCTCAGTATCATGTTTTATATCACCGCCGTCTTGACGGAAACGTAATGGCGGCCACACAAATGTTCAAAGCTTAAATCAAATTACGACTAACCTAATCATCCGATCTCTACCAAGTTTTGTAACAACATACCTTTATGGGGGGAGCATCCTTTGACCAAACTAATAGGTCATCGGCCTAATAGTTTGCAGATGGCGGCCATCTTTGTGTTAAAATCGATTCCCCAATTAATTCAAACACGGTGAAACCGAATGGAACGAAATTTGGTACAGAGGTAGTACTAGGAAAGGGCACCTCAGTGTCATGTTTTATATCGCCGCCATCTTGACAGAAACGTAATGGCGGCCACACAAATGTTCAAAGCTTAAATCAAATTACGACTAACATAATCATCCGATCTCTACCAAATTTTGCAACAACATACCTTTATGGAGGGAGCAACCTTTGACCAATCTAATAGGTCATTAGCCTAATAGTTTGCGGATGGCGGCTACCTTTGTGTCAAAATCAATTCCCCCTATTAATTCGAACACGGTGAAACCGAATGGAACAAAATTTGGTACAGAGGTAGCACTAGCAAAGGGCACCTCAGTGTCATGTTTTATATCGCCGCCATCTTGACGGAAACGTAATGGCGGCCACACAAATGTTCAAAGCTTAAATCAAATTACGACCATCCTAATAATTTGATCTCTACCAGATTTTGCAACAACATGCCTTTTTGTGGAAAGCACCTTATGACTGACTACAAGGTCATCAGCCCAATAGTTTGCAAATAGCGGCCATGTATGTGTTTAAATCCATTCCCCATATTAATTCAAACACGGTGAAACCGAATTGAATGAAATATTTTACAGAGGTAGCACTAGCAAAGGGCACCTCAAATTCATGTTTGATATCCATATGGCACGTTGTATTTCAACAAGCTATTACAACCAACATTCAATTATACTCCTTGAAAAGGACAAAGAGTTATAACAATACCCATGCATTTAGGAGAAAGTAGGCTGTATGTTCTTTACAGAACATCTTGTTTGTTTCTTCGGTTTCTGTGTTTTCAGGCATCTACGATAACCTTCGGGTTTTTGACCGTCATTCTTTCGCGAGGTACCTGAAGAACTCTCATGTCTGGCGTTTCCATTTTTGAACCCGAGGAATGTTTTGATTTGAAAGCACGATTTGATCCACCGCTGGCCAGCTACGCCTAACACGGCCCATAATATTAATACTTGGCTTGAGATTTTTATTTTACGCAAGCCTTAGAAATGATCACGTACGCGTCAGCACAAGTTTTGGCTTTTTATTTCTTTCATCACTTATGTGATGTTTTATTCCTCTGGATTGTTTTGGAAATGAAGTAACTGATATAAAGGTTTATAAATGTTACTGACAGCATTTTGATGGGAAGATTTCCCAAAGAAACGATGAACGATCGTCCCTTGTTTTTGATTGTTCAGGATTAAAATAGTCATGGGCAAGTAAAATAATTGACCTGACGTCTATTCTGGACGCAAGCTTAAGAAATATAATTATGAATGAATTTTTTTAAAGAAATGTTTCTACCCTGTGATTTCCCGAAAGTTCTGAATTCACATTTGAGCACATGGATGCATGGTTGCCAGATAGCTTTTCATTATTTTCCGCTATTGGAGAATTTTATTTTGACATGAGTGTTTTAATTTATTTGTTCCTTCCCTCTAGCCTGTTTGACATTGTATTTGTGAACCCTTCTAAGAATATACATTGATCAAGTTTGTTTTTGTGAAAACATCATCTATTTATTTACGCAGTATTGCATTTATTTAAAGAGATAGGCAGACCGCATTGAATCCTTAATTAGTATAGGAACAGTACGAGGCTAGGTTAGGTAGCAGTCCACTTTGGACCATTGGGTTCCAAACCCACCATTCCACACAACGGTAATTTGCCACAAGCCCCAATTTCGCGGCACTGACGTACCTCTTTTTAATGTAAATAATCCATTGTTAAGGAAGTTTCTCTCCAAATATTCAAATCTGGACACTCCTGAATAGTCAATATTGAGACAAAATTATCTTCCAAAGTGTTACCAACAAACTCTACAACTATTTCGTTCCATGTGTGAAAATGAGAAAATATGGGTGACGTTAGACAAAACTTCAGACTCTGGTGGCAGGAAAATTGGGAATGTCATTATCGAGGTGTTGAAAAATGATGAAGTGCTTACGAAGAAATGTTTTCTGTTAACATGCCAAGAAATGGCTACTGTGGACCATGTGATGCTTCCAAGATTGTTTACTGAAGCAATGCAAATTTTGTGGCCTACTGGTGTGAAGTTTGACAATGTTTTACTGTTATTGACAGGTGCTGCAGAATATAGTTACAGCCCCAGCCCTTAAAAGGCTCTAACGCCCTAAAATCCCGACAATCCCCATACATTATACGGAAGCCACAGAACACAGGATGGATGGATGGCCACACACGTGATGTAATTGTCACAACACGCGATGTGGGACAACCAAATATGGAAAAACAAACCGATTTGCATCACAGATTACCGCTGCCAAAACCCACAACACAGTCAATGAATAAATAGTGGAGGAAAAGGAACATCGTGCTCAGTCTCTTCCACTATCGCTGCCATTCGCCACCTGCATCAACACGCTACATCAACACATCGTCAACGCCAGAATTGGTGTGTACTTAGAAATTATCCCTCAATCCTTCTCTCGTCAAACCCTCACAATTTTGTAAATACTTCATTGGTCCAAGTTGCATTGTTGGACATTAGAATGAACCCCTGATACTCTGTTTCAATTATTTGTACACCAGCCATTATTTCTCCAGACACAAGCAGTCTCATTCCCCTCCACTCCTCACCTATACGCTAGGCATCATACTGCCCACTCAGCACATAGCAACACGCATCCAGACAGCTCGCCAGACTTCCGAGCTTGCTACTAACTGACTATCCCTTCATTTCCCCCAATTACACACATACCGTTTCGCTTTATTGCCTTCTAGGCACATCCCCTTACTCGCCAAGCAAGTACGACCTCCTGAGGAGGGTCACGGGAGAGGCAAAACAACTGGTGGAGACGCCGTGCCGATCCACGGACCTAATATACCTCTTGCTTACATACTGTACAATTACACATTATCGCCCATATTCACACTCAATCACACATTACTATTCAAACATTACTTTCCTCACACGGTCACACATTACAAGCAGACACACACCTAATTCAACAATCGTATTGCACAATGTATGGACAAACTGAGAACCACCGCTCGAGACTGGGCCCACACACTATCCGCGAAACCTAAACCGCTCTGGTCTAAGATTAAGATCAGGAACGCCGATCTAATCGATGAATCGAAAGTGGGTCGAATTACCTCTGAATACAACAACGCAGCTCTCGAACTTAGAATACAGTACCCCACTGCGATTATACACAACCCTCCTATTACACGATCGCAGGCACAAAAAAACAGCTCACGACACTCACTTTCATCCACCTCTAGCTCTGACATTGAAGACGAACCCCCCACACTATCCTTTATACACAGCATACATAAAAAAAAATCACGCACTTATCCAACAATTAGAAACCACAGCCAAAACAGCAAGCAAAGAACTAATCAGCGACATAAGCACCACTGCTGAGGTATTGAAACAGGACATTAACTACACATTAGACACACTACATTCGACACATTTTGCACACGATACTGTACCCTTATATCAGGATTATCCACCAATATCCAAGGATGGAAAAAATAATGGATTGTAGCATCTTGAAGTCCCGGCTAAAAACAACACAGTGCTACTTGGCGATGACACTCAGAATAAGGAACAGTATTTTATCAAACAGAATGTGCTATAGTAACTAACTACAGAACATTAGGGTTCTCTATCTACTCAGGAAAGACGAGAATCTACGAAAATCTCGGGCGTAAGGATGCGGATCACGTCCCTCGGGAACTTTCACCCTACAGCATATTCCACTACCATTTAACTACAAAGACAATGCCAAATTTCTATAAAAGATCAGGGAATCGTATAAACGTGCCTGTATTTATTGATATTAACAAATACACGTTTCCTAACACTAGCATTCATTATATGCATTATTAACGTTCAATTAGATGAAATGACTAAATGTCATTACTTTGTAACATTAAATACATGTCTGTTTCTTCTAGAAACCGATCAAAATTATTTTCAAAAGCTTTCATAAGCTCAAATAAATCGCAGCATACAACTGCTGTTCCCTAGGCAACGGGAGTTTTATAACAAGATAACATGTTATAAAGTTTAAAAAATCCCAAATAAAATGAATTTACCCCTGACGTAGATCTCCGTCATACAAAAACTATTCATTACTCTGTACAATTTATCTCCCGTCCCCTATCGCTTAAATCCTCCTCATAGAAGTGATAAAAATTCTCTACTCATATTTAAACTACAAATAAAAAATTAGAATACGCATAAATAAAACTATAAACCTTTCTTTAAATTCTAAATATTATTTATATACAACACAAATATTAACGCAGTAGTTCAGCAACTACTCAATTTAAAATAGAATATATACAACGGGCCAACTGCCTCCTTTACAAACAATATAGACATAAATTGTCTTCCTATTTCTTCACTACTCTTCAACGGACTTAAGGAAATTATCATTCACCATACTATGTCTTATTCGTCAAACTGTTACAATTTGGGATTCTATAATCCATACAATTAAGTAAAGACATAGTTCATAGACCTCCTACAATTGGTCTGTCATCAAAATAAAAATACTTAATAAAAATATAATCTTCCAATTCGTTGAATAATAGCCGTAAATTCAATATCTCATTAAGAACCATTTAAATAGAGCTCAGTTTACTCTCAGTTTCAACAAAGATCCATTGATCCTATAATTTCTTTCAGATTCAATTTCATCTAGGATCCGCTGTCCTAATGCTTTCAAGGAGTTTCAACTCTATGAGACTATTGCAATAACTTCAAATATTAATAAACACCAACAATACTGCTTCTTCATAAAACATCTTATTTCAACATCAAAATATGCGCAAGTCTGTCACTACAGACATTCCTTCAACAATTGACCAATGGCTTCACAATGCTCATTGTCATACAACAAATACCTCCGTCTGCTACGGTAATAAATAAATCTCTCTCTTGGAGGTGCTTCGCAGTTTCTTCCAAAAACATATTATTCTGAACTAAATTCTCGTTAACAAATTCTTTTCGTAGTCTCAACATCCTTAATAAAATCTATATATATATAAATCAATGTAACGTGATAGTTTGTCTGTGGGTATGTATGTCTCCTATGCGTTCATATACCATTCGTCCGATTGCGATGAAACTTGGGTGAGATGTTGAGTACACTCCAAGGAAAGTTTCTGACTTAGTAAATCCATTTTACAATAGGTAGCGCACGCGTAGATTCAACAAATGAGCGACGATGCACGAAGCATTTCAACAAAGTCCCGTATGTGTTCATATACCATTCATCCGATAGCGATGAAACTTGGGTGAGATGTTGTGTTCACTTACGTGAAGGTTTCAAAATTAGTGAATACATTTCACAGTAGATAGCGCACAAGTAGATTCAACAAATGAGCGACGACACGCAATGCGTTTCAACAAAGTCCCGTATGCATTCATATACCATTCGTCCGATAGCTATGAAACTTGCGTAAAATGTTGTGTACACTGCAGGGAAATTTTCTGGCTTAGTACATCTACTTTACAATAGGCAGCGCACGAGTAGATTCAATAAATGAGCTACGACGCTCGAAGCATTTCAAAAAAGTCACGTTTGCGTTCATATACCATTCGTCCGATAGCGATGAAACTTGGCTCAGATTGTGTGTGCACTCCAGGGAAGGTTTCTAGCTTAGTAAATCCCTTTAAAAATAGGTAGAGCACGAGTAGAATCAACAAATGAGCAACGGCGCGCGAAGCGTTTCAACAAAGTCCCATATAATTTCATATGCCATTCATCCGATAGCGATGAAACTTGGGTGAGATGTTGTGTACACTCCAGGGAAGGTTTCTGGCTTAGTACATACATTTTACAATAGGTATCGCACCAGCAGATTCAACAAATGAGCGATGACACGCGAAGCGTTTCAACAAAGTCCCGTATAAAGTCATATACCAGTCGTCTGATAGTGATAAATGTTTGGTGAATTGTTGTGTACACTCCAGGAAAGGTTTCTGGCTAAGTAAATCCATTTTACAATACGAAGCGCACGTTTATATTCAACAAATGAGTGACTACGCGCGAAGCGTTTCGACAATGTCCCGTATACGTTCACATACCATTCATCCGATTGCGATGAAACTTGGGTGAGATGTTGTGTACACTCCAGGGAAGGTTTCTGGCTGAGTACATCCATATTACAATATGTAGCGCAAGAGTAGAATCAACAAATGAGCGACGACACGCGAAGCGTTTCAACCAAGTCCCATATGCATTCATGTACCATTCGTCCGTAGCTATGAAACTTGGGTGAGATGTTGTGTACACGTCATGGAAAATTTCTGGCTTAGTAAATCCACTATACAATATGCAGCGCACAAGTTGATTCAACAAATGAGGGACGACGCGCGAAGCGTTTCAACAAAGTCCCGTATAAGGTCATATACCATTCTGCCGTTAGCGGTGAAACTTGGGTGAAATATGGTGGACACTCCAAAGAAGGTTTCTGGCTTATAAAATACATTTCACAGTAGGTAGCACACGAGTAGATTCGACAAATGAACGACGACATGCGGAGCGTTTCAATACAGTCCCCTATGTCTTCATATCCCATTAGTCCGATAGCGATGAAACTTGGGTGAGATGTTGTGGACACTTACGTGACGGTTTCTAACTTAGTAAATACATTTTACAGTAGGTAGCGCACGAGTAGATTCAACAAATGAGTGACGGAGCGCGAATCGTTTAAACAAAATCAGGTATGCGTTCATATACTATTCATCCGATTGCGATGAAACATTGATCAGTTATTGTGTACCCGCCAGGGAAGGGGACTTAGTAAATCCATTTCACAATAAGTAGCGCAAGAGTAGATGCAACAAATGGGTGACGACGTGCGAAGCGTTTCAACAAAATCCCCTATTGCGTTCATATAACATTCTTCGATTGCGATGAAACCTTGATGAGTTATTGTGTACACGCCAGGGAAGGGCTTCGACTTAGTAAATCCATTTCACAACAGGTAGCGTACGAGTAGATTCAACAAATGAGTGACAGCGATGAAACTTTTGAAAGTTGTTGTGCACGCTTCCACGAATGGTTCTAAATTAGAAAATCCATTTTACGATAGCTTAGAGGCAGTTAACATGTTGTGTATCCAAAAGCACTTCAAGAAACAGAATTTCAACGCCAACACTTTCTTTGATTGGCATTGCAACGCTTGCCGGGTACAGCTTGTATGTAATAAAAATTCTGGTTCTATCGATGAATTAATTTAACAGGTAATACGATAAAATACTAGTCTTCTAATAACAATATTATTTATTTTATATATCACTCACATTTCCATAAAGCTTCCTATTAGCTGTGATATTTCCTTTAAATTCTTTCTTCAAAATCTTATTACTTCAAAAATACGCTGTAATTCGTATTTCCTATCTTCACATTATATTCTTTTACAAATTCTTTCTTTAATATATATTCTTATAAACTTTTATACTTTGTGTCTGTTAGTCACCAAATATTTATAACCAAATCTGTCTAATAAGTTATCAGATCGTGACTTTACATGGATCTCTACATAAGATCTTTAGGAATCGCATTCTCTAAAATATACCTCTGTATAACATTCTTGGAATAAATTTCCATTATTTATCGTTTTCAAAGAACAATATCTTACAATTCAAAAACTGACAAAATGTGATCTAAACACATTTAAACTTCACCATAAAAATATTCTGAACTTAACTGTAAAATCTTCCCATTAGAATTTCGAAAGTCGCAAAATTCCAAAAATTCAAATAACAATTCTAAATGGTCAAAATCGACGAAAATCGTGAATAAACATCCGCATGACGTAGTTATGAAAATATAACATCAAAAACTATAACAATATTATGTAAACGTAGAAAATGGCATTAATAAAGAGTTGTCGGATATTCTCAAAAGTTTCTACAATACTCTACAAGATGGGATATATCGTTGGTCCTTAGACTACCTTGTGTTGCGTTATAGATGACTAGAAGTGGGCTTTCTTCGCTATCCTTCAGAAACGGATTGTTTCTAATAGCGCGAGACTGCATGATGTCGTGTGGGCTTCTACGGTCTCCTACAGAAGTCTCCATGCGGTCAGGTACGGGTTTCGAACTCCATCATTTTCGTGTGGTCGTCCTTTCTGCTGGTTGAATCTTCTTGTGTGAGATGGGATACCCTCTCTCGCTTGATGGCACAGGGATCAACCCTAGCCACCCTCGTTCGTGAATTCTTCTGTCTTCTTTCGCCAAAGTTCTGATATATGTATTCGTCATTTTAGTTGGTGAAATGACATTGTAGATGTAGAATATTTTACATGGGAGAGACGAGATGTTAATCTCCCCCACGAGATCGATGTTATGTCATTTCGAATTCTCTCGTTGTCGTCATAGTTCTGTTCCCATTAACTTCTTAGTTGGTCATTATAACTCCTGTAGATTCAGTCGTATATTCCTCCCTCAACTTCAGTAATTTCGGCGTGGTTAAAAATGCAGATTAATTTCAATAAACTTTTAAATATAGTTGTATGTCGACTTGATATATATTTGCACAAAATAAGTGCCTTCGTTCGTTATTATCTTCTTCATGAATATCGTAATCTCTATCAGCTTTGTTATATTGTTGAGTATTTCGTTGAGACGTCCCTCTCTCATGAAGTTGTAAGTATTAAGAGCCTCGATTCTTCTCTCTCATCCCCCTCGTCAATGCTGAAGTAAGCGTCCTTTTCAGAACATGGATCTGATTGGTTGCTTATTATCGATGATAGTAATAATCCTTAATTAAACATATAATTAGCCGCAATGTTAATAAATAGTTCTTATTTATTATTTAATATCTTCCATGATATTACGATGTGTTAAAATCATGCTACTAATTAGCGATGCTCATTACATTGATTTCTCTTATCTAAGTAAGGTCGCTTCTCATTGGCTGTACGACACGCGTATTGCTCGAGTCTTCCCCTACCATGCTCGAGACACACTTACAGCGCGTGCGGGAATCGGCTCGCCTCGGGAGTCCTCAATTATCTCCGTGCAACATAGTTCCTTTCTGCTAAGAACTGTGCAGTCTAGTGCCAAGTCTCCCACGTGACTGCTAATTTTCTCATTGGTCGGCTCGGGTAACTGGCTAACTCCGCGAGGTACAAATCTGTTCTGTAGCTTGTTTCCAGAGTCGCTATATTTTATCGCGGGACAGTTTAGAAAACTTTTGAAGAGATGAATATTTCCAAGCTCATATACATATAAGAGCACAGTACCTCACTAGACAATCTCGAAACATCTGAACCACACGATACACAAAACATATTAAGTAGGGGGAGGTTGTGAGTTCTGCGTCACTTAGGAAGTTGTGAGTCCCTGGCGGCCTTGGGAAGGAAGGAGTGATGGTAGGAGGGCGTGGGTAGATTGGTTTTTTTTCGTCTCGTTGTGCTCTTCACGGGGATGTATGTGTTGAAAAGTTGACGCCATGTTTTTTGGTCAAAACATGTAAATTTTTGTAAATATTTGGGAAACGGTTAAAGTTATGTCTATTATGGAGATGATGTTGTCTTGGTGTTGTTGTGCTCTTTACGGGGATGTAGGTGTTGAAAAGATAAAACCATGTTTTTTGGTCAAAACATGTGTTTCCGTAATTTTTGTACATATTTAGGAAACGGTTGAAGTTATGTGTTTGATGAAGATGATGCTGTGTTTGTGTTGTTATCCTCTTTGCGGGATATAGGTGTTGAAAATGTGAAACCATGTTTTTTGGTCAAAACATGTGTTTCCGTCATTTTTGTAAATATTTGGGAAACGGTTAAAGTTATGTCCATGATGGAGATGATGTTGTCTTTGTGTTGTTGTCCTCTTTACGGGGATGTAGGTATTGTAAATATGAAACCATGGTTTTAGGTCTAAAAAGGGCGTTTATGTTATTTATATTTCAGATATTTGGGAAACGGAAAAAAGTGAGAAGCTGCTGTCATGTTGCTAAAATGTGAATTTGACGTTTTGAGCGGGGGATTGCTTGCTTTCTTGCTTGATACGCAACGAAAAAACAGATTTCACATGTCGAGGATGCTTGGGCCTACTCTCTTATCATAGAAATAAAAAATGCGAGTGACGTGTTATCTGTATGTCAGTCTCGCTTTCTCTACCCCACTTGATTGGTTATAACATGCATGTTAGAGACGTGGCTAACACTTTTGGAAGGGTGACGGTCAACCCACACAACAATACTAAGACTGTGTGCGTATCATATAGTGTGGGTTTATACCGTGTACGTGTCCGGCTCTGTGGCTAAATGGTCAGCGCGCTAGGCTTTGGCCCAAAGTGCCCCGGGTTCGATTCCCGGCTGAGCCATCGGGGATTTTAATCTCCTGAGGTTAATTCCCGTGGCTCGGGGACTGGGTGTATGTGCCGTCATCATCATCATCATCACTTCATCCTCATTAAGACGCGCAGGTCGCCTACGGGCGTCAACTAGAAAGACCTGCACTAGGCCTCTCCGGAGGCCACACGAAAAAAAACGTGTACGTCATAGCCTTCAGCCATAATGCTTTTGATAATGCAGCGGCAAGTTTGAAAACGACTTGTGTGCATAACATGATTGTAAAAAGCATGTCATGGGGTGGAACAAAGAGGTTATTGAACATGTTAAAAAAAGGGGGGACGATTAGTGAAAGGGGGAAGTAATACATCTTTTTTAAGGGAATTAGTGTAAAGAAATAAAGGAATAAATAAATAAATAGGTTTTTATTACAAAAAATTATGTTTATTGATCCATGAATTAAACGTGGACGAGAACCCTAACCACTTTACAAAACATAGCTTCCCTTTGACTTTAATTATTCGTTCAATATGATACTCCATGGGATATAATGTTTTTTGCAGTTCTTGATAATAGAATTGTCCTTGAATGGGTTGACCACTCTGATCTTCTAAAAGATAAGTCACTGGATGGCCTAGCTTGACTTGACGAATTTTAAAATTTTCTGTTGTCCACTGACGCGTGTAGGATTTTTAAAGACTGTTCTATGTGTACTGATGCGAACAAAATCCCCAATTTTAAGGTGGTGTCGCCTAGGGTCAGCCCTTTTATGGGTTTAAACAGTTTATCAAGTCTGGATAGGTTCTTGGTGACGAGACTTGGTTTCATGCCAATTAGACTGGTTTACTTTTCTCTATAATTGCAATTTTAACAATTCTAGCGGCATTTTGGGTAACATTTGGCAAATTTGTTTTTCTTACTAATTCAGACCTGCTGAACACGAATTTCGATGTTGGCACTCCCAAATTTTGCCAGGAAGCTCAGAATTCATATGGCGTCCAAGTTGGCGGACGTTTTCTTACTTGTCCGATATTTTCACTCCCGGGACCGATTTTTCTGATCTAAATGCCTCTTTCAGGGTTATTTTTGTCGTAGAATGCAAAACTAATTGTCTTAGACTGTTAGAAACAATTACTTAACCGTTTTAGTATTAAAATACTCCATAAAACAAATTATCCTTGGAGGAAAATGCATATTGTCTGTGTGTTTTGTTGTTTTTTGTTGTTTTAATATTGTAGTGACATCTTTTAAATACGTTCAAAGATGCTCAAATACGAGTCTAAGGGGCCGTGAGTCGTGAGCGCAAGAGTCATGCTACCTGACTGCGCACCCACTTCCTCTGAGCGCGCGCGCCTGTCTAGACAAGTTTGAGTGCGGCGTCTATGCTCTGTTTTCTGTGTGTTGTGGGCCTCTTGTCGCAGTTTAGAAAATTGACAATTTGTTTGTGTTTGGTGCAATAACTGTTCTTCAATATTTTTTAGTGGAATTGTGTCTGAAAGTGGTACCGGTAAGAGTTTATAAGCAGTTGTTTTTATCGTCTGAGCAAGAATACGCAAGTGTACCATTCTTTGAGGTTATGGTCTCGTGTGTTTTAGATGGAACCCCAAGTAAATCTACACGGTGATGGTGACAGTCGAAGTAATTTGTGCATTCTTTGTTCCAAATCCAAGAAAAAATGAGTATTTACGTTGACAAAAGGAACAGTAGCGCGTTATGAGGAACTGAAGTCATGTGCGGAAGAACGAAAGGCTCTGTATGACGAAATTTACAGTTTTGCTATAGACAGTTTTTTGGAGTTGCCAAATAATGAAGTCTCTTTTTCCTATCACAGAGAATGTTACTCTGGTTTTACCAAAAAAACGAATATACAGCGTTTGAGAAAAAGGAGACACAGAGAGGAGGTTAATCAAAATGCCTCCACCTCAAAAGACTCTCATGACAAGCACGATAAAAAATGCACTGGAAATAGAGTCAAAACAGATTGTAAGAAGTGTATATTTTGTCAGGATGATTCGAAAAGGGAACCCGTGTGGCAAGTGCAGACTAAAGCCATGCAGGCAACTATAAACGAACTAACGTCTATTGATTATAACCTTAATTTGAGGTTATCGGGTATAAAAGATTTAACTGCGAACGAGGCCAGATACCACTCTGTCTGCCTGTTAAAATGTCAAAAAAAAAAAAATACAGAAAAAATTGCGTTCCCAGTTAGGTGGAGGGCAAAATGGCGTTGAGCTGGTTATTGCCGGAGGCTTTAAAGATGGAAGGAAGGTTTTCTCTAACCAGAAAACAACACCGATTTCCTCCCTCGAAACTTCTCACGAGGAAGCATACACAAGAAATTTCTGCACGCAGTGGCAAGTATTGCAAAACAAATTGTCGTGTCTGCTAGAGACACAGATGTCTTTCTGTTGCTCCTTTATCACTTCGGTAAAATACCTGCAAATGAAGTATGGTTAATGAGTGGAACTTCAAGAAAGAGAGTTTTTGTACCGGTTCATGATGTACATAGCAAATTGCACGAAGGACTAGTGAAGAGTATACTGGCCTTCCATGCAATCACCGTGAGTGATGTCACATTATACCTAGCGTCCATGACAAAACCAGCAGATTTTAAAGATTTTCGGAAGCACTACACCCTGTTGTCCTCGCTTGGCATCGTACCTCTCAGTGAAGCGGTTGTATCTTCTGCAGAAATGTTTGTGACAAAATTGTACAAGGTTTGTATTTCTAGTAAATTCACCTTACCTTGCCTACGTCGACTTGGCTCGTACATTTCAATTCGGTTTCTTTTCTTCTTCAGGTAGCTGACTAGTTTCGACTGACGTTGCGCGTCATGCCTTGTTTGGTAAGGTAAAAAAACAGAATCTCTTCCGCCGACCAGCGCAGCGCTTTTGGAACTTATTAAACGAAGTCACTACCAAACTTCAGTGTGGGAGAACGCTCACCCACCTGACCCCGTCCTGTCACCAATCACAGACTGCGGATCGAAGGAAGAAACAGACGGCTACATCCCCATTCTCACCACGCTTGAACCCATTCCAAAGGCTGCTATCGATATTGTTCTTTGCGGTTGCAAGAAAGATTATTCTACAACGCTTTGTAAATGCCGCAAGGCTAAGTTAATTTGTACCTCAATGTGTTTCTGTTCCGGATCTTGTAAAAACTCGAAAAAAGATGATGAGGATAATGATTAATGTAATTTTCAAAAGTCTAGTATAATAACTATAAATATGCCTTTCGTCATTGTCTTCGGGAAGTGTAGTTTACTTATTCTTACGACAGATGTAGTATTTTATTGCATTTAACCACAAAGTAATAAATAGCCCCAGCAATCTTGTTTCACTCATTAAACGCCAAACTAAAAGCCAAAACAGACATATCGGCAAAAATATGCAATAAAAAGAAAAATAATGTCTATGCAATATCAAATCAAGACATGAACTTTGCCAACAGCAAGGCCAATCCACTCAAAATAATTTCATGATTTTTCAGTATTTTTTCGTTCTAAAACGTTCAACTAGTTGCTTTAACACTCTGTAACAAGTATAATAGAATTCCTATACAAAAATAACCAGATTAACAGTCTTAAAATGTAAAAAGTCGGCCTCGAGTCATGAAGTTGAGAAAATGTCCACAATCTTGGACACCATCTTGAATTCTGAGCTTCCAGTCAAGGCTAAATAATTGCGAGCACAATCTGTTACAGTTACTATCGCATTCTAATATACAAATAACCCTAAAAACGGTCTTAAATGAAGAAAATCGGCCACGGGAGTGGAAATATCATACTAGTAAGGAAACGTCCACCATATTGGGCGCCATCCTGAATTCTGAGCTTCCGGTCGAAATTCGGGAGTGCCAACATCGAAATTCGTGTTCAGCAGGTCCGAATTAGTATTAAAGAGACATTTAGCAAAATGTTACCCAAAATGCCGCTAGAATTGCAACCGGTCGAAAAGTGTACCAGTCTAAATGGTGGAATGAATCGTGTTGTTGTATCGTGACACGAGTTGAGGTAATAACTCTATCCTACGATAGGAGCCACGTATCGTAAACTCTTTCCACATATGGCTTTTTAATGTTCGGTTAAACCACTCGACCACGCTAGCTTTGAGGTTGCTGTACGTGATGTAATGGTTAATATTCAAAGATTTGAGAAAACGGACGAAATCCTTGTTGAAAAATTATTTTCCCTGGTCGGTTTGTAACAAGTGGGGTTGACGTTTGTATTGTTGAATAATATGTTTAAAGACCTTGGTAACAAAGACAGCAGTTTTATTTTTTACTGGTTGAACAAAAGCCATTTTGGAATACACATCAATGACTGTCAACATATAGCGTACACCGTCGTTAACGCTAGAATAAAGTATCATCTCAACCAGGTCTGCTTTCCATAAATCATCCACTCCTTTGGAACTAATACGACGGTGTTCATAAATGCGTCGGGCTGGTTTATGCAATTCATGAGCGATGCCCACTTTGATGGGGGTTGGATTATAAGATAATTTGGGCATCCCGGAGTTGTTCCTCAATGTGGGCGAATTCTGCATCATGTCCTGGGTGGCATGAATCCAGTATAGACGCTCTACTAACTGATTGGGATTATTCCAATAAGTTATATCCACGTAGGGTTTCAATTTCTGAAACCTTACGCCAGAGGCAGAGTGGTGTTTTCGCTTACCAAACATGTTTGCAATGATGGTTTTATATTTTTGAGATATATTGGCATTGACCTTCTGAGAGGATTTATAGTTTAAATTTGTGAGCGTTGGTGTGTAATAAAATGGATTTATATTTTGCAAGGTCCTCTGGCGTAAAATCTTGTGGAGATGCGGTCCGAGAGAATAGCAGCTTTAACAGTCCCGGTGTTAATTTATAGTTATGTTTTTAATGACAACACTAGTACGAGCAAATTTAATCGATGAATCACCAATTTCAAATCTATCATTCTCATAGCGAACACGATACGTTGTGTCTGTGTTTCCAATAAATAGATCGGTGAGATACGGTTGCACTGTTGCTCCATAATATTTTATTAAAATGTTTTTGAGTTGAGCTTTATTTTGAGGGGTGGCCAAGAGTTGTGAAAACTGAGACGATCTGGAGGAAGGCGGTGTTCCCGCTAAGACGGATGTTTTTTTGTTTTGTTTTTAGAAACTGTTGAAGGGGTGAGGATTTTTTTCTTTCAGGACTAAATACGGTTTCGCTTTCACTTTGAGTATGTTGTTCTTCTTCTTGTTCTTCGTATTCTTGTTCAGTATCATCGGGGGAGGAGAATTTTACCCGCTGTGTTGAATCCGTTTGAGTAAATTTTGAACTTGTTAAGGATTTGGTTTGAGAGGTAGCAGCAGCAGCAGCAGAAACATTTGGTTTGATACTCATGGGATGAACCGATGATGGAGCATGTTTTATCACGGGCAAAGGATTCACGTTTTTTAAACGTTGTAATTCACGAAATTTATGTCGAATAGTATTTCATGCCTGAATGATACGCTGCATGATTTGAACATGCTTCTTGTACCCTATGGCACTCGCCGTGGTGGAGTCAAAGACACACTAACAGGAAAATGTCAAAACATGGGTCTTTTTAAAGAGAAATAAAATTATCAAAACCCAAGCGGTAACGTTCCTCACATCCTTCACTGTGTTTATTAATCACCAAACAGGCATGGGGATGATGGTTCCAACATGAGGCACACAATTGTGAGAAAGAGGTAAAGGACATATCAGGATTCATTTGATCTTGAAAAATATGATAGAGATTTCTGGATTCTTGGTGAAAGAGAACGATGAGATTTGCATTGTCGCGAATCAACTGTTTAGGAATTTCAGAATAGGTTTGAGCCAGATAAAAACAATCCACTTGTTCATGGCGCCCCATACTAAAATACTCTTGAATAAAATAGCCTGGCGTTGTGTGGCAATATCACCAAAAATAAAAATGGAATCTGGTTGAATACGATCTGGTTGAATGACATCTTGAGGTGAGGTGAATGTAAAATAGACCATGGCTTCTTTATTTAACGAAGACATAATTTGTTCCAGATACACGTACAGAGGCTGGTAAAAGGATTTGGCAAAAATATAAATATTTTTGGAATCATAGACCATGAGGTGCGGTAATGATGTTGAGCAAAACATTGGTCTTTTCACACCCCGAAGGTCCCACCATGATACATCGAACGGTAGATTGAAATAGGGTGCCATGACATTTAGGTTCACACACGGCCAGCGATAGCTCCGAAACCGAATCGGAGACGGGCAAAGCATGTTTTTTTTTCATGTGTGTATGAGGTTTATATATATACTGTATATATTGAACCCTTGCAAAGAAGCATATGAGACTCAGTTTCGGGGGGTGTAACGGTTCATATCGTAAGTTGTTGTCAAGGCGCTTCATTAACTTGCAGGGTAACATATAACAAAATATAATGCAGGAAAGAGTGAAGCCAGGGTTAAAACAAATGAATTTAATAACAAATGACCATATTTACACTCAACAATTAACAACAAAAACTCCCATCTGACTCCCACTTAATTAAATGCCAAAAACTAGGCCAAAATCTCTGGAGAGATTAATTACATGGACCAAGTGTCCCTAAGATAAAATAACAAAAGTGACCATATATGTGCGTATGCCGTTCTACATGCATCACGATGTGTACAATGAATGCGTGATTCGTCATCATCCAGAATAATCATTCAGACAATGAATCCGCATTTCTTAGAGCTAGACCGACACGGGGGAACACAACTACAATACTTAAAATTAAACCGACACTTCCTAAATCTAATATAAACAAACACAAAATTTCCGTGTGAAATTGGAATCAAATTGCCGTAGCAACATTTACTGCCTAAAAACTTAGGACTTCTCACACAAATCAACACAAGTACATTAACACGTGACCAAAAAAAAATACACAAATGACCGCCGTCAAAATTTACAAGTACTCTACCACTACACCGCACAGGTGTGACACACAAAAATTTCATGAATCGAGTCATAAACAAAGCAATAGGCACAAAGCCAACATTTACGTTAATAATACAATATTTTACCCATACAACGTACAACAAGCCGTTACACACATGGCGAACTCCCCAATTAATTATGGCTTAAAAATAACCATCACAATGAACAGGTTTGCTACATGAAAGCTTACAGGGGTCAGTCGGACAATCAGGACTGCCTATCAAAAATAAGTCACCAGGCAAAACGGGCGATTTGTGGAACTCTGCATGTCTGTCAACCCACGTGTCAATAACCTCGACCTCCCAGGACATGGGGTCGAATCTCGAAGAAGTGTGCCCCAAAGCACAATAATACGTGTGTGTGTGTCAGAAAATATATGGACAAGAAACAGCGGTCTCCCTAGAGCACCCTGTCTTTCCATCAAAAAAATACAACAGCAGCAAAAATATGAGAGCGGTAGGACCTCTACCCCCTCCTCACGTAGAATCAACACACACCTGACACAGTAACACACACAGAATCACACGTATGGGTTTTGACAGACCCTGAAATAAAAAGACACAAATAATTTCCACATGCTGGCGCCACCGTTCTATGCCGTGACTAGTCAACCTGAAAAGGACTCAAAAAAAATCTATCAAAATTAGAACGAAGGTGTTCTACAAATTACTTTTAAGTTGGTGCACTTGGCAACCCTAATATGAATAATAACCTATTCAGCAAATATCTTACAGTAATTACCTCCCATTCCTATTTTAAATATTAACGTTAATAAAGCACCATTTATCGAATGTAACGGGTTCCGCATTTGCAAGGATAAAAATCACGTACGCACGCCGCGCACAATGCATATGACTCAAGGAAAAACAAATATAACAAACACTTTGGCCACGTGCCAACGGACATTTAAAACATTTAGTGTCGGTGCAAGAAAACTCTAAACAACAAGAAAAGAAACATGACTATTTACAAAAGTTCCCCGGCCAAATCTAACTACATAATTGAAATAATCCAATTTTTGTACATCACCGATCTGCTTGTAGAACTAAGGACATCCTCCTCAGCCCATTGCCCCTATGGACAAATTAGCACTCCATCGTGGTCGTCTGCGATGAATTGTTGACGATCATCCCAACTCCAAACCACGTGCTGATCATCTTGGTATCGACTCCTTGGCAGAAAAGTTCAATGTTAATTATTTGACCTATTTATAATCGCTTGCAGGTTACTCAGTTCGCCCACAATTGTCCTAATGCGATTAATTGCGAAGACTGGCCCTAGATATCTCGCACACACGCACAATAAAACACATGAAAAAAATACACTGCAATTTGTACATAAAATATACACCTCGAGACCACGTCACTGGCTCGATAACAAGTTTAAGATCTTGGCTGCACTGGCAGTCGCTATCTTGCTCGGTATTTCCGTACTGTACTGTTGACCTTCGCTCCGGTGAGCGCTAATTAGGGTGTTACAAGACTTGCCCCTCAGAGCTGAAATGGTCGTCTTTAAGTAAATGTTACAAGTTACCACGCACTGGCGTGAAATATTTAGCTCACAAAATAAAGTTGATTCCAGATAAAATGTACTAGAGCTTTAAAATTCGATAATGCACTGATGTGACTTTAGCTCCTCAGAGCTCACAAATAAAATAACTTAACCAAATTCAGAGCGTTAAAATCACGATGCAAACTGGCGTGAAGTTAGCCTCTCAAGGCTCCACAAAGAATGACTTAGATAATTTCGAGCGTCAAAATCACGATACAAACTGGCGTGAAGTAAGCCTCTCAAGGCTCCAAAACGATTGACTTCTAGTAATTTCGAGCGTCAAAATCACGATGCAAACTAGCGTGAAGTTTGCCTCTCAAGGCTCCAAAACGATTGACTTCTAGTAATTTCGAGCGTCAAAATCACGATGCAAACTAGCGTGAAGTTAGCCTCTCAAGGCTCCAAAACGATTGACTTAGATAATTTCGAGCGTCAAAATCACGATACAAACTGGCGTGAAGTTAGCCTCTCAAGGCTCCACAAAGAATGACTTCGAGTAGCATCAAGCCAAACTATTTATTAGAAACTGACAGGGGACGGAGGAGTGGGGTGGAATCGGATAAAAACTTCCAGAGTTTTTGTCTCACAAATATGGGACTAGTGTCATTCTCTTTCAAATAAATCAAACGTCTCAAAGCACTCTTGCGGAGATTAATCCGTTCGGCGGTTCTTTAGATAACCAATTCCGCGGGCTTTTTACTACTGACGCTGTCCACCGCGTGGTCATGGCTTGGTCTCTTGTGATTGGCTGGTTCAATCGTATGTTCGTTGCAAGTGACTCGTGATCCTGCCTTTATGCTTCCAATTTTGGTACATGTAGTTGCTCAATTTGGCCTTGAACCCGACTAATTCTAGCCGTCCCCCAAGAATAGCTACCAGCTCTGCTCTTGTTGCAATCATTACGAAACGCTAGCCTCCCTTTATCCATGTCGACTTCCTCAAGTACTGCCTGGGCCGTAGTAATAATAATAATAAATATGAATACTTATTTATCGTAGATCAATAAGGGTTCAATATATAGTGAGTAGGACAGGTTAGTTAACGTCTATCACTATGGGCGAGCTCTGTGACCATGGCCACGGCCGCTTCCCTCCCAAAACAGTCTCGAGCGGTGGCGACAAAAACCTATGTCGATCGCAAAGTGCAAAATGTATACCACATGGTCCCGAGACTAACCGCTGAGGGCTATTCAGTAAATGATCATCGTATTATTGACGTGCAAGAACCTCGAGACGAGAACGATGTCTGCACGAAACGTTACGTCACCTACCAAATGAAAAGGCTTTATAAATTTGTCCCATCCATATTTTTATTGTATCTGTCAAATCAAAAACCTGTCAATGACAGAAACCATTCCCCACCACCACTAGTGAATGACCGCCTTACCTTTATGCTTGATTCCGGTTTAAGACATTATCGATTGCACTATGATGGTGTGATTCATATTAAATATGCGATGCCTGGTGAGAAACATTTACAAATAGAAATAAACTGTGATAGACTGTTGGTCCACAATCATCAAACGGTAAATGCTGGGGATGAATTATCCTTTCATCTCATGCTCACGTTAGAGGAAAAGGAAACTGGGAAAATTGTGAATGATTTTCCGCTTTATATAGACTTGGAATATACTGCTATGAAATAACGCTCTATACGTTAGTTGTTATTGAATGTTTGTTTTGAAAGGTTCATCAAGTAGGACCATGGTGAAAAAAAGATATGTGGTGAACATGAAAAAGAAACCTCAAAAAGAAAAAAAAAAGCCTGGTCGGAAACCAAGTCGGTCTGCCTCACACCCTGTGTTAAAATTTAAAAATAAAAAAAGAGTGGCAATCGAAAAAGCATTACGGGCGGTGCGATTGTCTACAGACCCGAAATTCCTCCATGATGCATCGATAAAAAAGAAAGAAAGAAAAAACGTAGGCGAGTCATTTCTGTCCCTAAGCGAGGGTTTTTTTTGCGTCTTTATTTGCGGGTTTGGCAGCTTTGGGCTCGCTTTTTGGGGGTGCCAGTGCCGTGGCGGAAACTATTAAAGCCGTCGAGCAAGGCAAGCAACAACTCAAAGAAAGTGAGCGACACAATAAAACGATAGGAGCCATTGCTATGGGGCTAGAAACGGCAATACTTTAAAGCCAGTCTTTTATCAACAAGGCCTTGGCCTGTCGTCAAAGTTAAAAATGTCCATCTCCGATAAACGCCTAAGGCAACTGCCTCGTTATGCCATGAGCCATCAACAAGTGAAAAGCTATGCCAAACAATTAAAGATTTCTCATTTTCGAGGTGTATTTATGCGAAATGAATTATCCAATGCACCGTGGAAAGAAAAACGAGCCATGATTCATTTAGATGATGATGCAGGACCAGGAACCCATTTTGTAGCCTATGTGAAACAAGGTTCCAAGGTATGGTACTTTGACAGTTATGGAAATTCACCACCCCCGATCGAGTTCATTCGTTATTTGGGAAACCGGGTGACCCTATTCTATAATGTGAATCGTCAACAAACCTTTGACAGCCAAGAGTGTGGGCATTTGTGTTTCCTATTTTTTACATAAGAGGTCGCGTTAAGCCAGCAGTCTGGTTGGTTGGTTCCTTAGTTTAGGGGCTGCGACAACGCGGTCATGTAGCCCCGTGTACTTTGGGTGTGTGTAGAATTTGTCTGATAACCGGTGTTAATTGTGATGACTGTATTAGTGTGTGTATCTGTTTTTTTAAATTCAAGTAGGGACTGTAACTTTGAATTTTCAATCCACTTGATGAAAATTGGTCAACGTTTAGCATTAAACAAAGATAAATTGTCCACAATACTACAACCTGGGGTGTATGAAGTCCCATGTACTTGCGGAAAAGTCTACATTGGACAAACAAGACGGTCTATTGCAACTCGCATCAAAGAGCATCAAAGGAACATCCGTCTAAACCAACCTGACAAATCAGCTATAGCTGAACATGCCCTGTCTTCAGGGCACGATGTATGTTTCAAGGATGCTCATGCGCTTGCCCTTGTTAAGCACAACTGGTCTAGAATTATAAGGGAGGCAGTTGAAATTCGTAAAAATCCCAATAATTTTAACAGAGACACTGGATATCAGCTAAGTGATACTTGGCTACCAGTTATTAAGGATCTAGGGAGATAGTTCCTCTCAGTCTCATTGTTCTTCACATATTTAAAATTGTACATTTTCCCTCTAGGGCTCAGAGCCTGGATTTGATCTCCTTTGTTCGTCACTGGAGGAGTTTCCATCTGTTTTTTCGCCGTTGACTGTATGACGTTAGGTATCGTTCAGATACACTTCCCTTTTATTTATGTTTCCTTATATCCATCTAACCCTCCCACCTCCCCCCCCCCCCTCCTCATTCTTCCAGGAGTTTCTATATTTTCACACCGCCCCCTTTACCTTCTCTTTACTAACTTCTCTGTCCGCCGTTCCACCATGGTCCATACAGTAATTTCTGGCAGCTGCTCTCTGGTGACGAACAGAGGAATTTATCTATATTTTTTGTAATCTCATTGAAATACTTTCTTTGGCCATATTGTTTATTTCCATTGAAAAAGGAGGCAAGGTTTCTCCGAAACGTATGGTTTAAATTTAAAATACACACGGCATTAGCCCAAAAGCATGAATTATTTATATAATAATCCGGGCCGTGAAAACCTTAATATGCAAATTAGAAACCTCTATGGGGAGGAAGTTGTTCGACAATCATCTAAATTTAGTAAGTTGAGGCGACGAAGGAGCTATCTCCTTTCATCGTTGTCCTTCTTTCTTAGATGCAGGGATCATAACATCATTCCCAACTGTGTAAAATTGTAGCAAACTATACACACTCAAAAAGCTATGAGAATTTATCAGCGCGCTAGCAAGGCACTCGTTATCGAGAGGATCCAGAACTCTCGTACTGAATTGGACGCAGTTTCCCGTGAGTTATTACACTTACATCTGCTTCTTAGTAGCATTCTCTCAGAGGAATTGTGGCTGTTATTTGAACGTATCTCCGCTATTCAGGCCGAGAATAATTTTTGTCGGGCTGTAGATAGACAAAGAGCTGTTCCTTCGATTGTCCTCGAGACAAACAGCTCCTCGTAAGGTTCTTGATACTAGTAAAGTTGTAGTCAATCTTTCTAATACCCCTTTAGATGACTATCAAACAACTTTACTAAGCAGAGGTCTCAACTTTGCTCTCGCACCCTCCAAAATTCCTACAGAGGTGTTGATCACATCCGTTGAGGCTGCCATCTACAATTTACCTCCAGATGAAGCTGAAGAAGTTAGGCAAGAAAGTGTGAGGATATTAAGATCCTCTAAAGTACCCGCACCCAATTTAACTCGGGGTGAAAGAAAGGCATTGAAGGAACTAAGAAATAATGACACCATTTCTATTCTTCATGCTGACAAGGGAAATGCGACAGTGGTGATGGATACCGTTGAATATAAAAGTAAAATCTCGATTCCGTTATCTGATCCTGTCTACAGACTGTGCACTCGTGATCCAACCACTCGTGTATCTAATGCCACTGCTAAGCTTGTTAAACTGTCATCTATTCCAAAAGAAGAGGGAAGATGTCTTATTCCGAGAGATGCTGTTCCTCCGAGATTGTATGGTCTTCCAAAAATCCATAAGCAAGACGTCCCTCTTCGACCAATTGTTAGCACAATAGGTTCTCCAACTTATGCTCTTGCGCAATATCTCAGCAAGTTGCTTCAGCCGCACTTGGGGCACACACAGTCCTACATTAGGGATTCAACCCATTTCGTCGAAAATTTGTCAACCATCGCCGTTCAACCAATTGCTATTTTGGTGAGTTTTGATGTAGAGTCATTGTTTACCAGAGTGCCGGTGGACTCGGTCATGTCACTCATCAAGGATTTGTTTCCTGAGGACATTGCCCGATTATTCCACCACTGCTTGTGTTCCAGTTATTTCTTGTGGGATGGTAAATATTACGAGCAGACTGATGGTGTGGCCATGGGAAGTCCACTCTCGCCTGTCGTGGCAAATTTTTTCATGGAACATTTTGAGGGGGAGGCTATATCTTCGGCGTCTTTCAAACCTGTGATTTGGTGGAGGTATGTGGATGATACGTTTGTGGTGTGGGAGGAGGGTTCTGAGAAACTGAACCACTTTCTGAACCGCCTAAATCAGCTGCATCCTTCAATCCACTTCACAATAGAGCTAGAGTCAGGTGGATGCTTACCTTTTTTGGATGTTCTTGTGAGGAGGAAAGCGGATGGCTCCATGGGGCACAGCGTCTACCGTAAGCCAACTCACACTAACCGTTATTAACATGCGGACTCCCACCACCACCCAGCACAAAAACAAGGAATTATAACAACTCTAGCCAAAAGAACGGAACGTATTTGTGAGGCATCAACTCTTCAGGAAGAGTTACATGCCTTACAAACCATGTTTAAGGGTAATGGCTATAATGAATCCACTATATATAGGTCCCTACATCCCAGAAGGAGGGATAGACAACCTTCTCAGAGCTCCGACATGAGAGGAACTGCTTACCTCCCTTATATTCACAACACCACTGACCGCGTTGCTAAGATTCTCCGCAAGCACAAGATAAAAACAGTTTTCGGAACTATGACGAAAATTGGTCAACGTTTAGCATTAAACAAATATAAATTGTCCCCAATACTACAACCTGGGGTGTATGAAGTCCCATGTACTTGCGGAAAAGTCTACATTGGACAAACAAGACGGTCTATTGCAACTCGCATCAAAGAGCATCAAAGGAACATCCGTCTAAACCAACCTGACAAATCAGCTATAGCTGAACATGCCCTGTCTTCAGGGCACGATGTATGTTTCAAGGATGTTCATGCGCTTGCCCTTGTTAAGCACAACTGGTCTAGAAATATAAGGGAGGCAGTTGAAATTCGTAAAAATCCCAATAATTTTAACAGAGACACTGGATATCAGCTAAGTGACACTTGGCTACCAGTTATTAAGGATCTAGGGAGATAGTTCCTCTCAGTCTCATTGTTCTTCACATATTTAAAATTGTACATTTTCCCTCTAGGGCTCAGAGCCTGGATTTGATTTCCTTTGTTCGTCACTGGAGGAGTTTCCATCTGTTTTTTCGCCGTTGACTGTATGACGTTAGGTATCGTTCAGATATACTTCCCTTTTATTTATGTTTCCTTATATCCATCTAACCCTCCCACCCCCCCCCCCCTCCTCATTCTTCGAGGAGTTTCTATATTTTCACACCGCCCCCTTTACCTTCTCTTTACTTACTTCTCTGTCCGCCGTTCCACCATGGTCCATACAGTAATTTCTGGCAGCTGCTCTCTGGTGACGAACAGAGGAATTTATCTATATTTTTTGTAATCTCATTGAAATACTTTCTTTGGCCACATTGTTTATTTCCATTGAAAAAGGAGGCAAGGTTTCTCCGAAACGTATGGTTTAAATTTAAAATACACACGGCATTAGCCCAAAAGCATGAATTATTTATATAACATTTACAAAGTTTCGTTTATCTATCCAGCTAATTCTAGTGAATTATTAAAGGAAGTATAGCTCGCTCCGAAAGCTTCCTACTTGTAGAGATTTCTCTCTGGCTTATGATTCACTGCTTAAAAGTTTGGAGAAAACACCAACAAAGCAATTATATAACCATGTTTGATCACATTCACTTGAGGAATATACGACTATTTTTAAATAACGTTTGCTTTCCCTATGAGGGGTTGGAACTCAATTTTTCAAAAAATAAGTTTGGCTCCCTCAATGACATGTCTGCTAAATTTCAATCGTCTTGTTATGAAAAACAGGATTGTCCCATGGTGTCGCCACAAGAGTTTAAATCAAAGGCACCTCTGGTAGTTTTTGATTGTTCGTATTTAGAAGAATCTATGAAAATCACTACCATTGATTTAAGAGTAGATTTTGAAACACAAGAAAATGTACCAGACCATATAAGTGCCTACTGTTTGATTATTCATGCCAGACAAGTGAAATATCATCCTTTGTCCAAATATGTGACCAGCATGTAATGCACCTGTGACCTCCAGCTTAGCTGCCCCCCCCCTCTCTCTCTCTCTCTCTCTCCCTTTCCTGTGGTGAGGTGAAAAAAATTATAATTCATATCTTAACATGATGAGCGTTTGCAAGCACATTGTTTGTAGCGCTCTGGCAGTGTGGTAACATGCAGTGTGTACACACAGACATAGCACTGACAAAGGTCATGTGCCCCTCAATAAGCAACAACAAAACAACAACAACAACAATGACGTGAAGGAAAAACCATGGGTTTTAAAATGTGAATTTAATCGACTGAGAAAATTTGAAACTAGTACAACTCCCTTTGTGGATTATGGAGAATTGGCAGCGGCTGGCTTTTATTACTTATACCGCCAGGATGTGGATAGTGTATTTTTTGCAACATTGAAATTGGAAACTTGGAGATGGGTGATCGACCATTTAGTGATCATCAGCTATGGAGTCCATCCTGTCCTTATCTGAATCACTATGATGTGGGCAATATTCCGTGGAGTTTGAATTACCCTGTCATTGTACCAGACCCCACAAAAAATAGGAGATACCTGTGGACCATATGTGCAAACCCTTCATTTGAATGTTGTTCCAGATTTAATTTTTTTAACAGGAGTGTAAGCGGTTTATAATAATGAATAAAACCTTTGTGCTTATGTAAAAAAATATTTACCTGTTGTTCAAGCCATTGTTCCTTTTCCCAAGTCCTTGACTAGCGGCGTTAAGACATGAGAAGGGTTAGTTGTTGATTGGTCGTGGGTGAGGTAACAAGTTAAAAAAAACACCATGCGTACACTCATTGTCGATTGTCAGGGCTTTAAAATTGCAGATAACAAATTTATATTTAAAGAAGTCGCCCTCATCGATTGTACCACCTTTTGGGTGTCACATCCCATCCATTTGGTACTTAAACCTCCCTATGCTTTCGAGTTGCTGAGTGAAAAAGATAAAAATCAAAGTCAATGGATTGGAAATCATTTGCAATTAGTATGGAAAGAGGGTGATATTTCTTACAGTATCTTGACATAGTTATGAAAGCCCATTCGTCCTCTACCAATGTCCTATTTGTTAAAGGGGCTGAAAAACAAGAGTGACAATACTGTCAATGTATTGATCTTTTAGATTTGGGGTGTCCATGTCTGCAAACGCTCCTGGATACTTGTCCTTGCGGCAATATTAACCATAAAGCCTTAGCGCATGCGTGGCAATTATATCATTGGCTATGCACTAATGCCTGTTGGGAGTTGTGGACAAAATTAAAACTGAAATTTTACTGTACCATGACAGCAGTGAGACTTGTGCACGTGAGGTGATAACATCAACGTTATAAATAATGGACGTCACTATGATCGACGAGGCTATTGGAAAATTCATTGTGTGCAAGAAAAAACTCTGCAACTTTACTGAACATGAATTATTGGCGCTACCTAAATCATTCCTTTTTATGTAGCCGCCAACGCTGTGAAAAAACTTGGGGAGAAGGCGCCTGCCGAGTGGACCAGTGACCCTGTATGGAGTCAACTGCAACCATGCAGCCATTCTTTCCATCAGAAGCAATTAACCATGGCCAAAAAAAAACTCCATTCGACAGTGTGTCACATGCCAATTTATGAAATTATATCATAGTCATAAAACTCACTGTAAAGACATTGTTTCATCATTCCATGGTTGTCATGCGGAAAATAACCACCTACCATGCTCGTCAGCAGCAGCTGATAAACAACAACAAGAAGAACAAGAAGAAGAACAACAAGAAAAGTGTCTTTCGCCGATTGAAAACTCCATGTCCCAAGTGCATTGGCCATGGAATTATTGATAACATCATTAAATACTTACCACTTGAAGTCCATCTAGCTGCTTACAGCTTTTGCAGCCCTGGTACTCGTCTTCAAGATCGTATGAGGAGGGAATATTGGGATTAATCCTTGGGATCATGCATGCCGTAATCATGATACAGCCTATCAAAACAGTGATCCCACACTAAGACGCATCGCCAACAAAGTCTTGTTAAGCATTGCCAATCAACGATTAACTGCTTCAGATGCCAGTGTATCAGAACGGATGGCAGCATTTATGGTCATTGCTGCTTTGAAGAGCAAATTACTTTTATCTAGATATGGACTTCAACATCATCAATTTATTTAAAAAATGTATAGTATCACTGTTATGATTTCAAAAAAATAAATAAAATGACAAGAGACCATGTTGTGTTCTTTTTTGTTTACCATTATTATTCATTAATAGTATCAATATCATCATTATAATTATAAAAATTGTATAAAAATTGCTATTTGTACTAAACCTATTTTAAATGACAAACAATAAAAAAGGACACCAGTGCATAATTATTCATGAATAGTATCATTATGATGATTATAAAAATTGTATAAAAATTACTATTTGTACTAAACCTATTTTTAAATCACAAACAATAAAAAGGATAAAAGTCCATCATTATTCATCAATAGTATCATCATTATAATTATAAAAAAGCTATAAAATTGCATAAAAATTGCATAAAAATTGCTATTTGTACTAAATGCTATTTTAAATCACACACAATAAAAAAGGACAAAAGACCATCATTATTAATCAATTGATTATTGATCATTATTGTATGATTATAATATTAAACAAGTAGTTCCGTGAGGAACTATACAGCCTATATTCATATATCCTACTAATATTAATTGCCTCTATCAACATACAAATTGTCAGTTTGATTGCTGTAATAGATTCGTAGATATTGACAACCGTCTAAATATTCTGGATGGTCACCATGATGGATTTTATATTATAGGTCTTAGATTTATGTACTATTACATGAAGATTATTGTGTAGGTGTTTTATTCAAACTTCAATCGCATGATTAGGAGACAAGAAATTAAAGGGGGATTTTAAAATTTCGCTCAGCCGCCATCTTGAGGTTATAAAAATAATTTAATGAATTAGATGCCGGTTCGTAAAAATTTGTATAAGGATATACCGTATCAAGTTTCACTGCGCTCGGATGGTTAAAACGCAAGAAACGTCCCTTTGAGTATTTAAATTTCGCGTCACCGCCATGTAGGATTTGTGCTCGCCAGGTTATTGAACGTCCCATAGGTGAACTTATGCTTATAGTATCTATACACTTACAAAATTTCAGTTTGATTGCTGTAGTAGATTAACAGAAATTGAGAACCGTCTAAATATTTCGGATGGTCGCCATGTTGGATTTTAATATATGTAGGCCATAGAGGTATGTACTATTAGATGATGATTATTGTGTAGGATCATTATGCAATTGTTGATTTCGATCGCATGATTAGAACACAAGGAATAAAAACGTAATTTTTGAAATTCGCACAGCCGCCATATTGAGGTTATATAAACAATTGAACTAAATTATATACCAGTGCATTATAATTTGTATAATCATTTGCTGTACGAAGGTTCATTGCGTTTGGATCATTAAATCGCGAGTAAAGTCTATTTAAAACTTTCAACTTCGCTTGGCCGCCATGTTCGTTTTGTAGTTAACCGGTTTTTGAAAGACCCATAGATGAACTTCCAGAAGTGCCCTTTATCTCCGTAAAAAATTTATGGTGATACCGGTAAAAGTTTAAGAGATATAAAATGCCGGTGAAATATTTCGCACAGCCACCATCTTGAGGTTATGTAAACAATTGAACGAAGTTAGATGTCGGTGCATTACAATGTGTATAAACATATACTGTACCAAGTTTTATTGCGTTTGGTTGGTTGAATCGCGAGAAACGTCTATTTAAAAGTCGCAACTTCGCTTGGCCGACAGGTTGGTTTTGTTGTTACCAGGTTTTCAAAAGTCACATAGGTGAACATCTAGTAGTTCCCTTTATCACCGTACAGAATTCCAGGGTGATATCGGTAATCGTTTCGGAGATATTGAATGCTGGTGAAATATTTCGCACAGCCGCCATGTTGGATTGGTGAGACGTAACAAAGTTTGAAGGGAACGGTCGGGGTCGCGCGGAATAGTACTATGAACTTACCGAGTTTCATTGAAATAGCTCCAGCCGTTTAGAAGTTAGTACGGGGGGACACACAAAAATCCTCACACACACACACACGCACACACAGATAGACACACGATCAAAAGGTGATCTCATAAGCCTTTTTTTTTTTTTTCAAAAATGAAAACAGGCTTAAAATGGTATACAAATTGCTATAAATGCTATTTGTACTAAATGCTATTTGTACTAAATGCTATTTTAAATGACAAACAACAACAAAAAAGGACAAGAGTCCATAATTATTATTATTATTCATAAAGTAAGTTCAAACGTCGTGTGTTTAAGGCTCGCTTGTTGTTGATCTAACACCCCCTCATGCACTGCAACCACAAGTTAAAAAATAAAATTAAAAATTGTTTTAAAAGTAGGTCATACTGGCGTATGAAATCATTATCAAGTCCAGGACTATGTTTTGTAAAACGCTTATTTTTTTACACGTGAATGGACCTCTTAGGATCACGCTACAACTTAATTTCTTTTCTTGGTGCGAAGTTTTCTCTGCACCCAATACTCCTTCATGCGTTCGCTGGCCTGTTTACGCTGTTTGTCCGTCCAGGCTCTTCCGGTCTTCTTAGGTCTTCTTGCGGCTTGAATCCCTTCCAAATTACTCAGTATGTTCCTAAATCTATTTCTGTCTAACAGTTGGTTTTCAGAGATGTTCAATCTTTCCATATCCGCCTTTGTTTCCTTAATCCATACTGTCTTGGTCTTCTTTCTCCAGAAGTAATCAAATATCCATTAGGTGAGTCTATTTTGGTCCATTCTGTAAATATGTCCGAGAAACTTCAACCTCTTCTTCTTCATAGTCTCAGAGATTCTTTCTACTCTCTGGTAAACTTCTTCATTACTTCGAAGTTTCCATCCACTTTCGGTTTGAACAGCACCCAAAATTTTTCTGAGGATTCTCCTTTCCAAGACCTCTAGTTTATCCAGCTTGTAGTTCATAGACTGACATTCACTGGAATAGTGACATTCTGTCTTCACCACGGTGTTGTAGTGTTTTATTTTGACATTCCAGGATAGGCACTTTTTATTGTACATGTTTTTTGTCAAGCCATATGCTCTCTCCGTTTTTGAGATCCGATCTTCTATTGCATCTTTCTCTAGTCCATTCGGTTGTATGGTCTCACCAAGGCACTTGAAGTTTTTGACCCTTCTGATTCGCCCTATCTCTGTTTCCAGAAATTGTGGTCCATCTTCGGAGTTCATCATGAATTTGGTCTTCTCTGTTGAGATCTTCAGTCCTGTTTGGGTAGCAATTATGTCCAGAAGGTTAATTTGAATGGTTGCGACCTCTGGACTTTCAGACAGAACAGCAAAGTCATCAGCAAAAGCTAGGCAGTTGATTTTAATCCCTCCTGATTTTCTTCCTGGGCAGATCGGAGTTATCTTTTGGCGTTCAAGTTCAGAGTTCCAAATTCTCACAATCTTTTCTAAGACACAGTTGAATAGGAGTGGTGATAGTCCATCACCTTGCCTCACGCCTGTCTTGATTTCAAACGGTTGTGATAAATGCCTTAAGAATTTCACCCTGGAAGTTGTATCTGTTAGGGTCTCTTTGATTATGTTTGCCAGTTTTGTTTTGACTCCAAATTCTTGAATGATCTTAAGCAAGGTTTCTCTGCCCACCGAATCGAAGGCTTATTATTATTATTATTATTATTGAATAAAAACATGCCATTATGATTTGTAAAAAGAGCAAGGTTTAGTACAAAACCATGCCAGCAGTCAAGGCAATGTGACGTTAACTTTAAATTATTTATTTATTTAGACATACATACAAATAGTGTTGATTAGTTTTCTTTTTTTAAGTTTCTCTCTCTCTCTCTCTGTTTTTTTTTCTTTTTTACTTGTGATTGTGGTGCACGAGAGTAGTGGAGTAAGGGGGGTTCCAAGCCACCCGGCGTTGCTCGGGCGGCGTTCATATTAAATAATTAATAACTCCCGAACCCTTGGTCGGAGATTCACGAATGAGGTGTCGTTGGACTCGGGCTGACGGGGGCTTTGCTATGGACCACTCATTTCAACCCCTAAATAAAACCTACCCCTACTAGGGGGTGAAATTGTAATTTTTTAGTGAAAGTCTCTTTTCAAATGGGACATGTATAAGGTGCGCTGCTAAAATGAACTTAAATGTTGTTGCTCATATCGCGCATGCGTTTTTCTGGCTGCCGCTATGGATGAACATTTTTGTTTTTGATTTTTACGCATGCGCACTTGGGATTTTTGTAAGAGGGCGAGCTCTTTGAAAAAAAAAATGATTGATAAGAAGAGGTTTTGGTGGTGAGGAGAGAGCCAGATAGTCGCCTACTTTCCTACGACGTTTGCCGATATCTCTCGAACGCAAGGTCGGATTTGGACGTGTGACGTGTCAAATCGCTTGTCTCAAAGCCCTATATATGTTATTAATAGGTTAAAGTTTTGAGAATGAGGGAAACAGGCGTTTTGGGGTAAAATTATGATTTTAGACTTTTTCTGATATTTCACGAATGCCTGGTCGGATTTGGTCCTATGACGTGTCAAATGGCTTGTCTCGAAACCCTTTTTATTTTGGTAATAGGTTAAAGTTTTTGAGAATGAGGGAAACAGAATTTTTTGTTGTAAAACCGTGATTTTAGACTTTCTGTTATATTTCACAAACCAATAACGCCAGAGACGTATACGAGGGGTCGTAGGACTCGGGGTGACGCCCCTCCCCTATCTCCCTTTCGAATATAGTATTTATGTTTAAAAAAAATGCGAAAGAGCCTAACGACACTTATGTTGAAAACATTTCAGTTTTTAAAACTTTTCTTAAATTTGTCTAAAATGTTCATGACGAGTGGTTGTAGATAGAAAGAGACGATACCACTGGACACGTGTTTCAACGAAGCTATTACTGGCCACGGTGGTGATATACCAATACAGTATTCGCTATTTCGATGAGACGGCGGGTCGAGGGTTCGTTTTCTGATTTTTCCTATGATGGAATTCCTAATTCCTAAACCCCCTGAAGGGGGTCTTTAACGTGTAAACGATTATGAGTGACATGACAAATGATAATTCCTTGATTCGATGAAGTTGGCTTTAGATAGAACAAACAGAACTTGGTTATATATTGCTTGAAGTGAGTATAGAAAACAAACTTGCTGGGGCAGACTGACAGGATGTGAATGTTATTTGATCTTATTGGAATGCATTGACTTGACAGGGCAATGAAAAAAAGCACAGAGATGCTGAGGACACTTGAAGGTCAAACGATATGGCAACCATGGTGGGAGGGGGAAGCTAGGATGATGTCGCCGATCATGTTCAATGGATGAATTTATATTTTGCGAAGCATTGTTCGGAGAGGGTCATGGGACGACTTGTTTTAAGGGTATTTATTTTTTCGATGTTTCCTATGGTGGACTCATTGATTGAAATAATCCAAAACTGCTAGGGCATGGCCTTGAGATTTTATAAACCGATAATGGGATTTTGACATACAAGATCCACTCAGAACTTGACATGATGTCATTCTTTTTATGGCTTATGAATTTCCCCAAAAAAGACCCAAAACAACAAGATCATGGACTTTTGCTTTTCTTAATATATTGCAAACCCATAATGTAAGATGTTTACTGTGAGTGACGAAATCTAGCTAGGTAACGAAAGAATTATTGTAGGATATATGTATGGTGACTGACACGTCTTTGACCATTGGAACTTGTTTTCAGATCTGACTGTAGTACATAGGGAGTATAGGTTGTAGGCATGGATTGACAAACGGTGCACACAAAATTCAATTTATCGATTCAAGAATTAAGAGTAGACTATCATTAATTAATTGGTTAAAGAGTGTAGCTAAAAATAAAAAAATGGTGACTACATTAAACTAAACTGAACCAAGTCGAATCAAACCCAACCGAACCAAACCAAGCCTAAAGCAAACCAAACCTAATCAAGAACAAGCCAAGGGCTTAAGTGTAAAACTTGTGGGGGAATGCAGTCATTGGCAATGTCCAAAGGAAGGGATAACGCTCTACCTCTAGAGGGTAAGGTAAAGCTAGCGCATGGTGCTAATGCATATTCCCAAGTACATGAACCACACACACACACAACTATCCTATGCTGTTTTTATGAGTTAACTGTTAAAACTTACTCAGTGGTTACTGAGCAAGATGGTCGCTACACACAACAAGCTTTAAATACTTGAGGCTAATAATCTATACACACACACACACGCTTGTTCTAAACTAAACTGTCTTGCTGGCAGTGCTCACACAGTAGGCAAATGACAGAAATGCTTGGCTAACAGAAATACAATCATTTTCGTTTGTCTAATGTTACCAGCTAACCATTACATGCTATAGTGGTGAGCACATGTGCCTCTTGCACTGGAGATCGTAACTCGATTTCTAGCTCTAAGGCCTAGAATGAATCAAACTAAGAAAGAAGGGTATGGTGACGCAGTGGTTAAACTGTTAGCCTTTCACTAAGGTAGACTAGGGTTTGATTTTAGGTTAATATACATGTCATAAACAAACAAACAAACAAACAAACAAAAAAAGCAGAGATAATGTTTAAAACTGATTACACTTGTCTCTTTTCAAATTATTACTTAGATTGCAAATACAAAGGTGGACTGGGTTTGATATTCAGTTAATGCTGCCTATCGCATACTAGCCTGTAAGAAAGCCAAACAAGCAAAAGGCGTAGGTAGAGCAGTGGTAAAATCGCTATGTGTAGAGAACTACCTAACGGTTTTATGAACTGGCAATGGTATGTCGCATAAACAGTGCAGGATACAATCCAGCAACCATAATTTGTATCTTGTGGAGCAGAGAAAACATATATATAGAGAAAGATATAGAAAGCTAGTGTATGTATGGGTAGCATTGATAATTTGACAAGAGAAAATACGATGAGGTAGGGTGGGGAGAGGGAGAATTAACACTTATATATGAATGAATGGTAAATAGTATTTTAGTTTTTTTTCCCCAATAGTTTTGTTTTTTAAATGCAGTGGTAGATAGTCGTTATTTTGTAAAACATTCTTACTTGCAGTAGTAATAAGACTCTATGGTTTCGCTAACACATAGATAGACTGTATTATTGCCATGGTCAAGCACTCACATTAAGATCATTTACAAAATCATAAAATGAAAAATAAAAATCTTGTTTTGGAAATATCGATTTTTTTCAACATACACAAAATAAATATATAAAAAATTTGTAAACAGCAAAATGGAAAATCCATGTTTCCATATAGACAAAATTTAAAAACCTTAAACGGACATTTAAGAAAATATATATAAATGGGAAATTGACAAATGTGTAAATATGAAAATGGAAAAATCCATGTTTCCATATCATGAAATTGAAAAACATCAAACTGTCATTTTAAAAAATGCAAATGGAAAATTGACAAATTGCAATGTGTGAAATGTGAAATTGAACAAATGGCTATCATTATTTAAAAAAAAAAAAGAACATGGTGCTCTATGGTTGAGGTGTGAATCAAACCCTTTCTACTTATTTGGACCACCCGAGACTGAGTAGACTAGTTTAAGTTGTCATACCACTTTTAAAAGTTTGTGTTAAATCTAGGAATTGAACCCAAGAGCTTGTAGGGGAGATCAAAGGTTATAATATGTTAAACAGATAGCCTTGAATGAAGGGTGTGGTAGCTATATAGAGATGAGACGTTTCGCTCGGGGCAGGGAGGCATGGAGATCTGCATCAAACCAGTCAAAGGACTAAAGACTCAAACAACAACATGTACGTTCACCAAAATAATGTTGTGTAACGGTAAATGTTAGTCAACGAACAGTAATGCATTACTAAAACCCATGACACGATACCTAAGAGCTTTTCTAAAATGATTTTAAAATGCCTTTAACCCTATATTGAACACCCAGTTCACAAAACTCATAACTGCAATGTTATGGTAAAACAAAACAAAATCTATATTTCAAAACAAACAAGTGGTTTAGTCAATGTATACTGGAAAAAGTTTTGTAAACACTCAAGTCCTCAAGACCAATTAAATTAGTAACTGTCAGGTTGGCCGAGTGGTTAAGGTGTTTGACTTAAGATCAAATTTCTGTATAAGGAAGCAAGGGTTCGAATCCCTTACCTGACATAACTATTGCCTTAACATGGCTTGGCCACACTGTATTATTATGATACTCAGTACACAAACCATAGATATAGTGTATTGTTTAAGGCCACTCTCTTTCTGAACATAGTCAGAGACTGTTGATGGTTAACAATTGTATTAATAGTGGGACATGGGGATAGCAATTAAGAAAAAACAGCCAATACCCATACAATATTTTTATTCATTTTAGTTTTTTTTTTACAATAGTTACACACTGAATACAACTTTTTATCTCTTTACCATTGTTTGATATAGATTTTAAACACAACGCTTGTTGTAGATCCTTTTACAACTTTCTCTAGGTACTCTTGTTCTTAAAAACTGGGGAAGCCGCAATGGTTTTATAGACATTAAACCCTCATTCTCTTCTTTTTCATCATTATCATCATCATTATTATAAATATTATCTTTATAATTATTATAGTCATTGTCACCATCATTATCATCATCATCATCATCCTCAACATCACTAGAACTATCCAATTCCATTTTTTCCTTTTCAAAAGGGATCTCTTGAAGAGTCTGTGTTGCTTTTGATAGTGTTACGGGTTTATTGAACGTTGACAACTGTCCTAACATGACTTTTTGAGGAGATAAATGTTTTTTCATAAGGAAGTCACTATGTTGAGTAACACTATGTTTTTGTCGGACTTGCTTTTTCTTGTTCTTTTGATCATGTTTTGTTAACACTAACGGTGTTTCATTTGGTATACCACATTGATGAGTACCCACACTTAAGACCTCACCATGTTTACTTTTTAGATGACCTAGACATTTTGTTGTTCTTTGTTTTGAGCACTGCCAAAATATGATGCCATTCGCATTTTCTCGCTTATAGTTATAAGAGTACCCATGATACAGGGCACGTGGTTTACCTTTATTGGTTATAGTATATTCCATAGTAGTCACTGACTTGTATAGTCGATCCGCCTACTACAAAGGTCTGAACACTTGTGGTGAAAGAATGATGTTGTGTTGACGTTTTATGCAGGATAATGTTGGTGGCATATGTGGGTGGCTTATGTTGATGACATGTGTTGTTGGCTGATTTTGGTGGCTTATGTTGATGGTTTATGGTGGTGGCTTATGTTGATGGCTTATGTTGGTGGCTTATGTTGATGACATATGTTGGTGACTTATGTTGATAGCTTATGTTGGTGGCTAATGTTGATGACATATGTTGTTGGCTTATGGTGGTGGCTTATGTTGATGGTATATGTTGCTGGCCTATGTTGATGGTTTATGTTAATGGCTTAGGTTAATATCTTAGGTTGATGGCATAAGTTGATGGCTTATGTTGGTGGCTTATGGTGGTGGCTTATGCTGGTGGCTTATGCTAGTGGCTTATGGTGGTGGTTTATGGTGGTGGCTTATGTTGATGACATATGTTGGTGGCTTAAGTTGGTGGCTTATGTTGGTGGCTTATGGTGGTGGCTTATGGTGGTGGGTTATGGTGGTGGATTATGGTGGCTTATAGTGGTGGCTTATGGTGGTGGTTTATGGTGGTGGCTTATGTTGATGACATATGTTGGTGGCTTATGGTGGCTTATGGTGGTGATTTATAGTGGTGGCCTATGTTGGTGGCTTATTTTTGGTGGTTTACGTTAATACCTTATTTGTAATGGCTTATTTGACAAGTTATTGTTGTCAATGTATTTAGAGGATTTTTCTCTTGGTTTTGGAAAGTATCTCAACTCTTTTTTATGGTAGCATAATGCTTACCGCCATGTTTGTAAGCAACAACAACACACTAAAATTCCAAGAATCCAAAGTACTCTAAGGTTAATGATTGTCTCTCAACTCCATTCAACGTCTAGTCAAAAAACATTATATATTTTTCACATTTTACAAAAAAGGTAAATTGGGAAAGTAAGCTATATGTTTAAACTAAAAATCATATCAAATCATATGCTAACTCCAACACCTACGTCTACCCCAATCTCAGTCAAAAAAATATAATATTCTTCAAATTTTTCCAAAACAGTATTTGGAAAGTAGGCCATATTTTGAAAACTAATCATCCTATAAAGTCATATATATATATACTGAAACCAATGGCTTTTATATCCTTAATCTTAAGAACAAAATATGGAATTTTTGACATTTTTTCCAAAAATGTTCATTTTAAAACGGGGCTATATTTTGGAAACTAGGAATTTTACAAGAATGTTTGTTTAACGTAAATGGCAGGTATTTACCCCCACTACCCGCAAACCAAGTCCCAGGTCTCTGGGGAAAAATCCAAAAAAAGTTCAATTTGGAAAGTAGGCAATATTTTGAAAACTAATCATCCTAAAAAGTCATATATAGACTCAAACCAATGGCTTTTATGTCCTTAATTGGTAGAACAAAACTTAACATTTTTTCAGTTTTTCCAAAAAAGTCCAATTTTCAAAAATTGTCTATATTTTGGGAACTAAGAATTTTACAAAAAAGTTTGTTTAACGAAAATGAAAGGTCTTTACCCCCCTCTACCCAAAACATAAATTTCAGGTCCCTAGGACAAAAACTGTGCAGTATATATATATATATTTTTTTGGGGAGGGGGTCTATATTCACTTTACCTCCCCACTTCACAAGATGGCGGCCATAGCTTAACTTAACCTAGCCTAACCTAACCTGACCTACGAGGTGTGTTCAAAAAGTTCCAAAAATGTGGCTGCAACTTAACCAAACCTAGCCTAGCCTAACCTAACCTCCCTGTTGACTAGCCCCCTTTGGACGGGTCCTTTTTGAAGGGAGTCATTTTTTTTACGTGTCCCGGAGGACGGGTCCTTGTTGACGGGTCCCAGTGGCGGGTCCCCTTTGACATAATTTGGATAAAATGCAAGGCCAGTCCATAGGGATCAGTCCAAAGGACCCGCCACAGGGACCCGTCAACAAGGACCCGTCCTCCGGGACACGTAAAAAAAAATGACTCCCTTCAAAAAGGACCCGTCCAAAGGGGGCTAGTCAACAGGGAGGTTAGGTTAGGCTAGGCTAGGTTTGGTTAAGTTGCAGCCACATTTTTGGAACTTTTTGATCACACCTCGTAGGTCAGGTTAGGTTAGGCTAGGTTAAGTTAAGCTATGGCCGCCATCTTGTGAAGTGGGGAGGTAAAGTGAATATAGACCCCCTCCCCAAAAAAAAATATATATATATACTGCACAGTTTTTGTCCTAGGGACCTGAAATTTATGTTTTGGGTAGAGGGGGGTAAAGACCTTTCATTTTCGTTAAACAAACTTTTTTGTAAAATTCTTAGTTCCCAAAATATAGACAATTTTTGAAAATTGGACTTTTTTGGAAAAACTGAAAAAATGTTAAGTTTTGTTCTACCAATTAAGGACATAAAAGCCATTGGTTTGAGTCTATATATGACTTTTTAGGATGATTAGTTTTCAAAATATTGCCTACTTTCCAAATTGAACTTTTTTTGGATTTTTCCCCAGAGACCTGGGACTTGGTTTGCGGGTAGTGGGGGGTAAATACCTGCCATTTACGTTAAACAAACTTTCTTGTAAAATTCCTAGTTTCCAAAATATAGCCCCGTTTTAAAATGAACATTTTGGAAAAAATGTCAAAAATTCCATATTTTGTTCTTAAGATTAAGGATATAAAAGCCATTGGTTTCAGTATATATATATATGACTTTATAGGATGATTAGTTTTCAAAATATGGCCTACTTTCCAAATACTGTTTTGGAAAAATTTGAAGAATATTATATTTTTTTGACTGAGATTGGGGTAGACGTAGGTGTTGGAGTTAGCATATGATTTGATATGATTTTTAGTTTAAACATATAGCTTACTTTCCCAATTTACCTTTTTTGTAAAATGTGAAAAATATATAATGTTTTTTGACTAGACGTTGAATGGAGTTGAGAGACAATCATTAACCTTAGAGTACTTTGGATTCTTGGAATTTTAGTGTGTTGTTGTTGCTTACAAACATGGCGGTAAGCATTATGCTACCATAAAAAAGAGTTGAGATACTTTCCAAAACCAAGAGAAAAATCCTCTAAATACATTGACAACAATAACTTGTCAAATAAGCCATTACAAATAAGGTATTAACGTAAACCACCAAAAATAAGCCACCAACATAGGCCACCACTATAAATCACCACCATAAGCCACCATAAGCCACCAACATATGTCATCAACATAAGCCACCACCATAAACCACCACCATAAGCCACCACTATAAGCCACCATAATCCACCACCATAACCCACCACCATAAGCCACCACCATAAGCCACCAACATAAGCCACCAACTTAAGCCACCAACATATGTCATCAACATAAGCCACCACCATAAACCACCACCATAAGCCACTAGCATAAGCCACCAGCATAAGCCACCACCATAAGCCACCAACATAAGCCATCAACTTATGCCATCAACCTAAGATATTAACCTAAGCCATTAACATAAACCATCAACATAGGCCAGCAACATATACCATCAACATAAGCCACCACCATAAGCCAACAACATATGTCATCAACATTAGCCACCAACATAAGCTATCAACATAAGTCACCAACATATGTCATCAACATAAGCCACCAACATAAGCCATCAACATAAGCCACCACCATAAACCATCAACATAAGCCACCAAAATCAGCCAACAACACATGTCATCAACATAAGCCACCCACATATGCCACCAACATTATCCTGCATAAAACGTCAACACAACATCATTCTTTCACCACAAGTGTTCAGACCTTTGTAGTAGGCGGATCGACTATACAAGTCAGTGACTACTATGGAATATACTATAACCAATAAAGGTAAACCACGTGCCCTGTATCATGGGTACTCTTATAACTATAAGCGAGAAAATGCGAATGGCATCATATTTTGGCAGTGCTCAAAACAAAGAACAACAAAATGTCTAGGTCATCTAAAAAGTAAACATGGTGAGGTCTTAAGTGTGGGTACTCATCAATGTGGTATACCAAATGAAACACCGTTAGTGTTAACAAAACATGATCAAAAGAACAAGAAAAAGCAAGTCCGACAAAAACATAGTGTTACTCAACATAGTGACTTCCTTATGAAAAAACATTTATCTCCTCAAAAAGTCATGTTAGGACAGTTGTCAACGTTCAATAAACCCGTAACACTATCAAAAGCAACACAGACTCTTCAAGAGATCCCTTTTGAAAAGGAAAAAATGGAATTGGATAGTTCTAGTGATGTTGAGGATGATGATGATGATGATAATGATGGTGACAATGACTATAATAATTATAAAGATAATATTTATAATAATGATGATGATAATGATGAAAAAGAAGAGAATGAGGGTTTAATGTCTATAAAACCATTGCGGCTTCCCCAGTTTTTAAGAACAAGAGTACCTAGAGAAAGTTGTAAAAGGATCTACAACAAGCGTTGTGTTTAAAATCTATATCAAACAATGGTAAAGAGATAAAAAGTTGTATTCAGTGTGTAACTATTGTTAAAAAAAAACTAAAATGAATAAAAATATTGTATGGGTATTGGCTGTTTTTTCTTAATTGCTATCCCCATGTCCCACTATTAATACAATTGTTAACCATCAACAGTCTCTGACTATGTTCAGAAAGAGAGTGGCCTTAAACAATACACTATATCTATGGTTTGTGTACTGAGTATCATAATAATACAGTGTGGCCAAGCCATGTTAAGGCAATAGTTATGTCAGGTAAGGGATTCGAACCCTTGCTTCCTTATACAGAAATTTGATCTTAAGTCAAACACCTTAACCACTCGGCCAACCTGACAGTTACTAATTTAATTGGTCTTGAGGACTTGAGTGTTTACAAAACTTTTTCCAGTATACATTGACTAAACCACTTGTTTGTTTTGAAATATAGATTTTGTTTTGTTTTACCATAACATTGCAGTTATGAGTTTTGTGAACTGGGTGTTCAATATAGGGTTAAAGGCATTTTAAAATCATTTTAGAAAAGCTCTTAGGTATCGTGTCATGGGTTTTAGTAATGCATTACTGTTCGTTGACTAACATTTACCGTTACACAACATTATTTTGGTGAACGTACATGTTGTTGTTTGAGTCTTTAGTCCTTTGACTGGTTTGATGCAGATCTCCATGCCTCCCTGCCCCGAGCGAAACGTCTCATCTCTATATAGCTACCACACCCTTCATTCAAGGCTATCTGTTTAACATATTATAACCTTTGATCTCCCCTACAAGCTCTTGGGTTCAATTCCTAGATTTAACACAAACTTTTAACAGTGGTATGACAACTTAAACTAGTCTACTCAGTCTCGGGTGGTCCAAATAAGTAGAAAGGGTTTGATTCACACCTCAACCATAGAGCACCATGTTCTTTTTTTTTTTTAAATAATGATAGCCATTTGTTCAATTTCACATTTCACACATTGCAATTTGTCAATTTTCCATTTGCATTTTTTAAAATGACAGTTTGATGTTTTTCAATTTCATGATATGGAAACATGGATTTTTCCATTTTCATATTTACACATTTGTCAATTTCCCATTTATATATATTTTCTTAAATGTCCGTTTAAGGTTTTTAAATTTTGTCTATATGGAAACATGGATTTTCCATTTTGCTGTTTACAAATTTTTTATATATTTATTTTGTGTATGTTGAAAAAAATCGATATTTCCAAAACAAGATTTTTATTTTTCATTTTATGATTTTGTAAATGATCTTAATGTGAGTGCTTGACCATGGATTTTCCATTTTGCTGTTTACAAATTTTTTATATATTTATTTTGTGTATGTTGAAAAACGATATTTCCAAAACAAGATTTTTTATTTTTCATTTTATGATTTTGTAAATGATCTTAATGTGAGTGCTTGACCATGGCAATAATACAGTCTATCTATGTGTTAGCGAAACCATAGAGTCTTATTACTACTGCAAGTAAGAATGTTTTACAAAATAACGACTATCTACCACTGCATTTAAAAAACAAAACTATTGGGGAAAAAAAACTAAAATACTATTTACCATTCATTCATATATAAGTGTTAATTCTCCCTCTCCCCACCCTACCTCATCGTATTTTCTCTGGTCAAATTATCAATGCTACCCATACATACACTAGCTTTCTATATCTTTCTCTATATATATGTTTTCTCTGCTCCACAAGATACAAATTATGGTTGCTGGATTGTATCCTGCACTGTTTATGCGACATACCATTGCCAGTTCATAAAACCGTTAGGTAGTTCTCTACACATAGCGATTTTACCACTGCTCTACCTACGCCTTTTGCTTGTTTGGCTTTCTTACAGGCTAGTATGCGATAGGCAGCATTAACTGAATATCAAACCCAGTCCACCTTTGTATTTGCAATCTAAGTAATAATTTGAAAAGAGACAAGTGTAATCAGTTTTAAACATTATCTCTGCTTTTTTTGTTTGTTTGTTTGTTTGTTTGTTTATGACATGTATATTAACCTAAAATCAAACCCTAGTCTACCTTAGTGAAAGGCTAACAGTTTAACCACTGCGTCACCATACCCTTCTTTCTTAGTTTGATTCATTCTAGGCCTTAGAGCTAGAAATCGAGTTACGATCTCCAGTGCAAGAGGCACATGTGCTCACCACTATAGCATGTAATGGTTAGCTGGTAACATTAGACAAACGAAAATGATTGTATTTCTGTTAGCCAAGCATTTCTGTCATTTGCCTACTGTGTGAGCACTGCCAGCAAGACAGTTTAGTTTAGAACAAGCGTGTGTGTGTGTGTATAGATTATTAGCCTCAAGTATTTAAAGCTTGTTGTGTGTAGCGACCATCTTGCTCAGTAACCACTGAGTAAGTTTTAACAGTTAACTCATAAAAACAGCATAGGATAGTTGTGTGTGTGTGTGGTTCATGTACTTGGGAATATGCATTAGCACCATGCGCTAGCTTTACCTTACCCTCTAGAGGTAGAGCGTTATCCCTTCCTTTGGACATTGCCAATGACTGCATTCCCCCACAAGTTTTACACTTAAGCCCTTGGCTTGTTCTTGATTAGGTTTGGTTTGCTTTAGGCTTGGTTTGGTTCGGTTGGGTTTGATTCGACTTGGTTCAGTTTAGTTTAATGTAGTCACCATTTTTTTATTTTTAGCTACACTCTTTAACCAATTAATTAATGATAGTCTACTCTTAATTCTTGAATCGATAAATTGAATTTTGTGTGCACCGTTTGTCAATCCATGCCTACAACCTATACTCCCTATGTACTACAGTCAGATCTGAAAACAAGTTCCAATGGTCAAAGACGTGTCAGTCACCATACATATATCCTACAATAATTCTTTCGTTACCTAGCTAGATTTCGTCACTCACAGTAAACATCTTACATTATGGGTTTGCAATATATTAAGAAAAGCAAAAGTCCATGATCTTGTTGTTTTGGGTCTTTTTTGGGGAAATTCATAAGCCATAAAAAGAATGACATCATGTCAAGTTCTGAGTGGATCTTGTATGTCAAAATCCCATTATCGGTTTATAAAATCTCAAGGCCATGCCCTAGCAGTTTTGGATTATTTCAATCAATGAGTCCACCATAGGAAACATCGAAAAAATAAATACCCTTAAAACAAGTCGTCCCATGACCCTCTCCGAACAATGCTTCGCAAAATATAAATTCATCCATTGAACATGATCGGCGACATCATCCTAGCTTCCCCCTCCCACCATGGTTGCCATATCGTTTGACCTTCAAGTGTCCTCAGCATCTCTGTGCTTTTTTTCATTGCCCTGTCAAGTCAATGCATTCCAATAAGATCAAATAACATTCACATCCTGTCAGTCTGCCCCAGCAAGTTTGTTTTCTATACTCACTTCAAGCAATATATAACCAAGTTCTGTTTGTTCTATCTAAAGCCAACTTCATCGAATCAAGGAATTATCATTTGTCATGTCACTCATAATCGTTTACACGTTAAAGACCCCCTTCAGGGGGTTTAGGAATTAGGAATTCCATCATAGGAAAAATCAGAAAACGAACCCTCGACCCGCCGTCTCATCGAAATAGCGAATACTGTATTGGTATATCACCACCGTGGCCAGTAATAGCTTCGTTGAAACACGTGTCCAGTGGTATCGTCTCTTTCTATCTACAACCACTCGTCATGAACATTTTAGACAAATTTAAGAAAAGTTTTAAAAACTGAAATGTTTTCAACATAAGTGTCGTTAGGCTCTTTCGCATTTTTTTAAACATAAATACTATATTCGAAAGGGAGATAGGGGAGGGGCGTCACCCCGAGTCCTACGACCCCTCGTATACGTCTCTGGCGTTATTGGTTTGTGAAATATAACAGAAAGTCTAAAATCACGGTTTTACAACAAAAAATTCTGTTTCCCTCATTCTCAAAAACTTTAACCTATTACCAAAATAAAAAGGGTTTCGAGACAAGCCATTTGACACGTCATAGGACCAAATCCGACCAGGCATTCGTGAAATATCAGAAAAAGTCTAAAATCATAATTTTACCCCAAAACGCCTGTTTCCCTCATTCTCAAAACTTTAACCTATTAATAACATATATAGGGCTTTGAGACAAGCGATTTGACACGTCACACGTCCAAATCCGACCTTGCGTTCGAGAGATATCGGCAAACGTCGTAGGAAAGTAGGCGACTATCTGGCTCTCTCCTCACCACCAAAACCTCTTCTTATCAATCATTTTTTTTTCAAAGAGCTCGCCCTCTTACAAAAATCCCAAGTGCGCATGCGTAAAAATCAAAAACAAAAATGTTCATCCATAGCGGCAGCCAGAAAAACGCATGCGCGATATGAGCAACAACATTTAAGTTCATTTTAGCAGCGCACCTTATACATGTCCCATTTGAAAAGAGACTTTCACTAAAAAATTACAATTTCACCCCCTAGTAGGGGTAGGTTTTATTTAGGGGTTGAAATGAGTGGTCCATAGCAAAGCCCCCGTCAGCCCGAGTCCAACGACACCTCATTCGTGAATCTCCGACCAAGGGTTCGGGAGTTATTAATTATTTAATATGAACGCCGCCCGAGCAACGCCGGGTGGCTTGGAACCCCCCTTACTCCACTACTCACGAGGGGTGTGCTAAATCAACAAGTGACCCTTAAGCGCATGCCATTTGAACTAATTTTTAAAAACTATACATGTATATCAAAAGAAAGTAAAAAGGTAAAATAAGCATGCATCATGCATCTATTCACGTAGCCTAAGGCTAAAAAAATCTCCCATTGAGGGGAACTTAAAAAAATACCATTCACCTATAGCCATGATAGGCATAATTGTATTGACATAGCTTAAGACTAAAAAACAAACAAAAAAAAGTTGAGAAATTATTATTATTATTATTATTATTATTATTATTATTATTATTATTATTATTATTATTATTATTATAATTATTATTCTTCACCTACATGGAGCTTTTTTTACCGTCATAAACGTTCAGCAACAAAACATAAAACTGTTGAATACCAAAAAATAATTTTATTTTATTATAGTTATTAAAAAGTAAGGCATCAATAAACAAAAGTCATGGCTAGCGTACAATGATTATTCTTTTTCTATTTTTACAAAACAAATGATGCATCGATTTTTTTTCACCCTCATAGATTAAATAGACAGGGTGAATACTCGAATTGACATCTTCCATGACATCATCAGGTAAGCTATTAAATCGTGTGGGAAGAAATGTTTCAAAGTCATCGAAATGCAACGAGCTCGTTCACCAAATTTTGCTTTTAATTTTTGTTTTTTATGAATGCGAAAGGGTATTTGTGTAGGCAATTCACTCATTTTCTTGCGTACAAGGCCGCAGGCTTGACCAATTGTGTTCACGGCGTCCATGGTTCTCTATAAGGAAAGAAAAGAGTGTTACTTTTTAACACTCTCATCCTTATATTACAACAACGACAATAACTTTGTCTATATATAAAAGTGTGTTTTTTAAGCCTGAGCGTTTAATGTCTAAAGTTGTAGATAGTATTGGATAAATTGACAAAAATATAATGACGTTTGTAGGAGGTACGCTATAACTGTTGAACTAACATCAACAGCCAATTTTTTTGTGTTTCATGGTCCACATGACGTAAATCGGTATACTCTTGTAAATGACAATCATCATCGATAAGAAAAATTTGTGTTTTGGTGCGTATGACGTCCAGTAAAAGTGCTTCATGAATTTCTTGCCACGGTCCACGTCCCTGAAAACAAGTATTTTTTAACACTGGAAGAAGCAACAACTGTTTTTGCTGTATATAAACTAGGGTGTCCGCCATATGATGATTAATATGTTGGTACATGCTCATGTTTTCAAAAAGAAAGAAAAAATAAACCAAGCTAACATTTTTTGTTTAGTTATTTTAAACTATTTTAAAGCTATAAATAAACCAAGACCTTGTTTTAATTTTTTTATTTTAAATTTATAAAAAGAATGGTTGATTCCTACCACAGGGTGGAGAGGTTGTTCAATCGCATCAAGAACGTGGTGGGGTTTCATTAGACAAATCAATTAAAACGTATTTATAGGGTTCGAGACTTGCGCATCTGCTAATGAAATTGCGCAAAACAGTAACCATTGTCACTGATGAAACGTATTTTCAAAATCTAGCAAATACCTAAATGGTATCAAATCGCCATTATTTTAACTAAATATAGTGGCACTCTCACATCTATAAAAATCTGAAATAAGACCTTGGTTTAAAGGTTCAATGAAATCGCCATCATTTTTAACTAAAAATAGTGGCGCTCTCACATGCATAAAATCTAAAAATAAGACCGTGGTTTAAAGGTTCATTATAACTAACAGTTGTTTATGTTGTATGATAAGTAACTCATCTTCAACTTTTAAGCAAAGGGCTTCTTATATTTTTTTTCTAAAAATTACAAAACGCAAAGTCATTATCAACATCGTAAACAGTATTATCTAGGAAAGCATGTTATGATTCATATTATTTGTTATATGGGGGGTTCAAGAATTTGTGGCAACAGTTTCCCTGACTGGTTAACAAAAACGTAGGCATGTGAGCAATGTTCGCATGACCACTGCATCACATTTCGGTAAAACGTATGTAAGACAACCAAATGATTGTCCCACAGTGTGTAGCCTACTTCTAAAAGTTGACATTCATTTTCATCGTTTTCAGCTAAAACATTAATTTGGAAATTATTTAATAGATAATGTTTATGAAGATTAAGCGCGATTCATTTTCAAGATCCCTTGGAGGTAAATGTATGCCTCTGCTGACAATGGGTATGAGCATATAATCCCCTTGTTGAATGACTTGTATACGATTCCCCTGCTGACGTGCAAATTCACACTGCATACTGTTAAATAAATAAAAATAGTATCAACAGCTACTATAAGCAAAGATCTGCATGCTAGTGGAAGCCTATAAAGGCAAAGTTAACATACCATGCATTTATTAACCATGTCTATATCGAAGAAACAAAGAAGGAAACAAAGAAAAGAAACAAATTTAAACCAGTGTGTGTGTGTCTCCATAAACATGAATACACAATAAACTAAAACAAAATAGCCAAGGCAAGACACCTTTAGTGTCTGGGCGAAAGTATTTTGTTCGCATGCAGTCCAGGAGACATTCATTTTCATCGTTTTCAGCCAAAACATTAATTTGGAAATTATTTAATAGATAATGTTTATGAAGATTAAGTGCGATTCATTTTCAAGATCCCTTGGAGGTAAATGTATGCCTCTGCTGACAATGTGTATGAGCATATAATCCCCTTGTTGAATGACTTGTATACGATTCCCCTGCTGACGTGCAAATTCACACTGCATACTGTTAAATAAAGAAATAGTATCAACAGATACTATAAGCAAAGATCTGCATGCTAGTGGAAGCCTATAAAGGCAAAGTTAACATACCATGCATTTATTAACCATGTCTATATCGAAGAAACAAAGAAGGAAACAAAGAAAAAAAACACAAATTTAAACCAGTGTGTGTGTGTCTCCATAAACATGAATACACAATAAACTAAAACAAAATAGCCAAGGCAAGACACCTTTAGTGTCTGGGCGAAAGTATTTTGTTCGCATGCAGTCCAGGAGACGGCCGTGGCTTCAAGTACCTGGACGAGCGATCCAACTCTGATGTGGTTAGTTGAATAACAGCTGACAGCTGCCTCATGAAGATGTTTCCCAAGGCACAGCAGACCTGGTGAAGCGGCGAAATAGCCCAGCGACTATGAATGAAGCGTTGAGCGGAGTTGCCACCCTTGTGACATGACGTAGCAGTTGTGTAGCGTTGTGCTGAGAAGAAGAGTGTGAAGATTTTCTGATCAGACGTGCGATCACAGAAGTGATCCAAAGTGAAATGAAGTGAAGTAAGGTGTTGATCTGAATGTAGAACTGCAACAGGCAGCGTCTTTTATACAGTGATCATAGAAACATCAAGACGGAAGAGACCGCCAGACCCACGAGTCCTGCCATTGGCTGAACGAAGGTCAGGCTGACGTCACTCGACACTGACATGCAACAGGCCACAGAGCAAGCCAGTAGATGCCCTGTGTGTCGGGAGTATGGATGGCTTGAGAGAGCGAGCTACTGAAACACTCGAGGTAAGAATTTTAGAAAACTGAAGCTTATAAATAAATCACTAAATTTATTATGATACAATAAAGTATTTATCATATAAACTTGTTTTGAAGTTTTTTCGGGACAAAGAAAAAACGAACAGTAAAACAGGGCTGTCGCGAAGTATACATATACGCAAACGTATACTGTCACAAAAGTGACCAAAGCCTATTAAGCCACCACCTAGTGAGGCTTATTAAGCGACATCAATAGTGAGAGTGGGTACTTTTTATTCCTAACCTAAAAGCCAACATGTTTTACTCTAGCCTGGGCAGAGTGAGCCAAGCAATCGTTGATGCATGCCTCTCTTTATGTGTTGCCAGGCAAATAGCATAAGGCATACAGTTTATTTACAACTATTTACAACTTGTTACACACATTTACACATCCGTGCACACACATCCATGCAAGCGTGTTAAAAACAAAGACTCAGGATGACATCACGCACCTTATGCCAACAAAACCAAATACTTGGCCTTGTATCAACCATTACTGGTCGTAGCCAAACGGGACGCTTGTGATCATATCCTCACACCACTGTCTCTTGTCGTCCAACAAAGCGAGTGTTCGTTTTCGTTGTTTCATTAAAAATGAATCGTGATTTTTTGAAAAAATTCGAATCTGACTATGTGACATGCATGCGTGGGTCTCAAGGACTTGCAAATAATCGTCCACGCACAGGCGTTTAACCACATATTGCCTAATTCCCTCGGCTCGCATGGATTGGCTTTGATCCACCTGCCTATAAGAATACATTTTGGGAGCTAGCCCAACAAACTCTGACTTCATGGTGTCTAAACATCCATCTTTCATTAAGCCAATTTCTTTTTTGTTCACACGGGGGATATTAAACACATTACCCTCACTAAACGAGCTCGTGTCAAACCATTTTGGATTTTGCTTCATCACGACGTACGGGTCGCAGCCATGGATATGATAAATGAAACTATCCGTGTCTGAATATAACAACGAAATGGTACCAAATTGCCACATTGCAAAACCATAATGAAATGTATACATGTGCAATTTTGAAAAGTCTAAAATCATTTGGCCTAAATAAATGGCTTTATTCATTATCACTTTTGTTTTGGCTAGTTCAATCGTTACTAAATCATCATCAATGATGTTCAAAGATTTGAAATTTGATTTCGAAATGTATTTTCGAGCTCTCAAATCGCCATGCAATGTATTGACCAACTTGATGTCTCGATACTGTCGTACAATTTCTAGACTCTTGCCATAAATACAGATATGCATTAGTTAAAAAATTATTTCAAATGGCTGAGTGGCACTTTGCCTATGATTAGTATTTAAATCCATGTACGGTTTTAACCACCGTTTCTGTGAAAAGATATACCCTATGGATTTCTTTCAGGGTAAAGCCCTGGGCTAAACATTTTTCCAGCATACTAATATGCAATACATAGTGATTATTGTCATACAATGTGCCCATCAATTTTTGATGATTACCCTTACTCATGGGCGGCACCATTTTCTCTATGCAAAAGGAAAAATCACCATGTTGCTGTCTGAGATGGGAGGGATAGACTAAGTCGACGTCAAGGATATATCCTACGTCCTGTTGCTGGCCTGTGCTATGCACATTGAACTCTTTAATTTCTTTCTCAGACAGCCAGGCAAAGTTTGTGTACGGCAGTGCTTGACTCATGGCGCGACAGTATAAGTTGTTCACGTCAAAATACAACAAGTACGATTCCGGTTCTTCGGGACAATAATCAGGCATGTAAGCATTATTTGTCTAGGCATGTCGCTGATTGAGCGATACGAACCCCTACGAATCCCTTTCTCAACCATTAATACCATATCAGGATCCGTCAATAACTCAAGCTTAATTTGGGTGAATTTTAGGGCAGCGTCCCAGTTTAACCCTGGACTGGTAAAGTAATGAGCGGGATCGAGTCCATATATCGTGAGAAATAGCTGACGGAACGTTTCAAATACGTCTGTCAACAGCAACATATCCAATTTCAAGTAGTGCATAGCATACTCGCCCATGGTCTCTATGCCAAATGCTCGCCAAACATGGCATGCGTGGGCATATTCCTCTTCACTGATGGTGCTTTGAGTTAACTGAGAAAATATTTTTTCCCATGGCGGCAGATATTTTTCCTCAAGCACCTCGTAACTTCCCACGTAATCATAAGGAAAATAGACTTTACGAAGACAAAATTTAAATTGTTCTGTATTCGTAAAGTGGGAATGAGTATGTTTCAACTCGTTCTCGCCTAAGCCTTTCACGAGACTATCCAGCGAACTAGACATAAACTTGAACGAGTCAAGAATGCGAATACTCATGCTTCCTTTTTGCCATGAAAGCGAGGTAAAACTCTCATGGTTTTAGGCCAAAATGGTGAATTTGCTTTTATCTATATGAGCAAATTCTTTCACATAAAGTGAAGGTCGTATCGTGGAAAAATGTGTAAGAACATGGGGAGGAAGCGGGGTGCAGGGAAGTTCAAATTGCATCCGCTATAGGCTGCCCAGCGAAATTGCCCAGTCATGTGACACTGGTCTCTTACTTTTATTTCCCCGCCTAAAATAGGCTTTTCACATAGGTGGCAGGTGGTTCTTTGATCATATTCTCTTTTCTGTACGTCATTCATCTCAATAGGTACAGGATTGTCCGAAAATTTTTCTATCTTTTCCGCTATAGTCGCCATTTGATCAACAAACCACTGCGCACAATCTGGACCTTTATTACTAACAAACTCTCATAGGGATTTATCATAGTGACAGACAACGGAATAGCCTACAGCAAAAGGCTCATATTTCTGCACTGGATGAGTTGAGCTTGTATAGGGGGATGGTTCACACCCCTGGAGGGGAACGATCAGAGCCTCAAAATCGGCATAAACACTAAATGGTACCATGGGTTGTTTATAAGTGGCTTTGAATTTCAAGACTGCCTCATTCCCTTCGGGCAAGACTAACTTCACTGCTGCCTGCCCTTGAAGTCTTCCGTATGTCATTGTAACAATTCAGCAGTTCCAAGATATTGTAAGCAGCGATCACAAATGTGTTTTACGGAACGGTTCTTAGACATTTGACTGCTTACCAATCTACTTAAATTATTTATCCATTAATAATGGTTCTTATCCCCATTCGACAGGAATAGCAAGTGAATATAATATTGCTTTACCTGTATGGTGGCATACAAAGGGCCCACAATATTGCATCCCTTGATGCCATCCACCATGAATGAGAAATTTGGATTATGTTTCTCAAATAAATGAATTTTATCGATAGGCATTAGGAATGAAACGCGCTCAAGATTGAGAGTTTGCTTCAAGTGGTTAAACACATCTTTTACTTCCCTGTTCTATTAACATTACGATGATAATATTCACAAGGTTGCAAAAAGCTAGCTATACTCCATAGAAAGCAATGATCATCTCGATTACGTATGTTGATCACTGCCTTTCTCGAAGCGAACCAGCTCGGCGTGGGAATATTGCTACTTCCTGCATTCAATGGGTTTACTCAATGCTGTTGAGAGCCAAGCCACTGGGCCCGTCTTGCTGCTTATCAAATTTAGTGATAAGCGCTTAAACAGCTTTTTCCTGATACCACGACTCCAAGTTATCGGCTATCAGTAATTCACCCATTTTTGTACAAAGGTTGAACGTTTGTTTCTGTTCAAGATTATTTTTAATCACGATAAATTCACATAGCAATTCAAAATTTATTTTCAATGCGTGATGTAAACTTAACCCTTTCTGAATTTAACTCAAAAAATGGGGAAACACGATTCAACAAAATCTTTAGGAGACAGACAGTGATGGACGTTATAAATTCGGCCGGAACATACTCGACATTTGAAACATATAGCTAGTGGCTGCCACACTAATCCTTCACTCATGGACATGGACATGCTTACAAATAAATAAACGGTTGTTAACCTTACCTTTCAATAGGTTAATCCAATGCCAGCAATTTTAGATGTTTTGACAAACTAACACTTTTTTGCACGATCACACACACATCAACTGATGATCTTTAATGACTTTTTGCAGATCCAGCAGCAGACCACCTGTTGACAAAGGTGCTGGTTGATTATTTTTGTTTTTATAAAACAATATATATCTGCAAGCAAATCAATATCATTCTCCATCAGACATGGTTCTTCTTCTTCGTCGCGAATGGGTCTCTTAGGACCACGCGGAATCAACAATGGTTAGCCTTTCTTGCAGCCCAGTACTCCTTCATACGCAACGAATGGGTTTGCTTCCGTTGTGCAGATCAGATATGGTGGTATGGCCGTCTTTCTTCCTCCTCGAAACCCCGTGTGAGTGCAAGTGTTCTGATGACATTTCGGACTAGGAGATTTGGCGATCCTAATTCTTGCAAGTCTTTTTCAGTCTGTTTGTACCAATTTGATCTAGTTGTTTTGTTTTTCAAGTATGTGTGAATTTTGTGAGTTAGTCTATTTGGGTTCATTCTTTCCAGGTGCCCCAAGAATTGGATTCGTCGCATACGCATTTTGTCTGTGATTTTGGAGATGGTTTTATAAATTTCAGCATTTGGCTTTGGAAGATGAACACCATCTTTGATTCTCGGCCCTAAGATTTTCCTAATTATTTTACGCTCCTTCACTTCCAACTGATCTCGAAGTGTTCTATGTTGAAGAGTGGGAGTTTCTGAAGCGTAGAGTGCTTCGGGCCCGATCACTGTTGTATAATGTTGAATTTTGCATTTCCAGGAAAGACTCTTTTTGTTACAAGTATTTTTCGTTAACTGAAAAGCAGTTTCCATTTTTTGAATTCTTGTTGTAATGGACCTCTTTTCATTACAATTGTCGGTAATCCATTCACCCAAATATTTAAATTCCTTCACACGAGATATATGGTCAGTACCAATTTCAATTTCAGATGGGGCATTCTTTATATCTGTCATAAATTTTGTTTTATCAAATGAGATTTGCAATCCAATTTTCTTTGCTTGTTCTTGTAGAAGTTCCAGTTGGTATTGCGCATCAGAGATGGTTTGGGCAGTTAATGCCATGTCATCAGCAAATTCCAAACAGTCTAATTTTATGCCTTTAAGTTTTGGTCCTATCCTATGCGTCGGTGCACCTGCTTTTCGCCATTCTCGTACAACCTTCTCTAGTGCACAATTGAAAAGCAACGGGGACAATCCTTCTCCTTGTCGAACTCCTGTGTCAATGGGGAATTCTCTGCTCAGTTCTCCCATAAATTTAACCTTAGATTTGGTTTCCATGACTGTTTCCTTAATAATATTTGTTGTCTTTTGATCTAATCCAAATTCTTTGAGTATTTCGAAAAGGGATTCACGGTCGATGCTATCATACGCCTTTTGGAAGTCAACAAATGTAATGACATAGTGTTTGTTCGATGTATTCGGGAAATATTTCATTGAGTTTTTTAAATTGATAATTTGTTCCACACACGACCTGCCTTTCCTGAAGCCACCTTGGTATTCGCCGATTACTGGATCCAATTGAATTTCTGCACGATTCAGGAGAGCTTTAGACAAAACTTTGTATGTTATGGATAGTAATGAAATTCCACGATAATTGTTGGGATCCGTCCGATTTCCTTTTTTGTGCAAGGGATGTATGAGTGCCATCTTCCAGTCAGCGGGGATTTTTTCAGTTCGCCAAATTTCTTCTAAAATTTCTTGGAGTTTTACAATGAGATTTTCTCCTGCATTTTTCCACAACTCTGCAACAATTTGGTCACCCCCGATGCTTTGTTGTTTTTCAATGATTTAATTATCTCTCTTCTTTCCTGAACGTTGGTTGGATGCGAATCTTGATTTTGTTGCGTGTGGATAAATGTGAATGTTTCTTGAGGTTTCTCACAATTGAGCAATACCGAAAAGTAGTTTGCAATGATTTCACAGTTTTCTGTGTTACTATGAGCAATATCCCCATGTTCATTTTTGAATTGAAGTGATGGAGGGGAATATTTAGTGAGCTTCTGGCGAAAAGTTCTATAGTAGTTTCTAGAATTATGTTGTTTGAAGTCAGCTTCTATTTCTTGTAATATTTTGTTGTCACTCTGCTTGCGAATTCTTCGTATTGATTTCGTGACTGTTCTTCTGACATCCTTGAGATCTTGCAGAGTCTTAGGAGTTTTGTTGCAAGACCAATTGTGCCATGCCTGTTGCCTGAGCCTTACAAGGTCATCACATTCGGCTGTCCACCACGGATGTTTGCGTGTTCTCATGTGTGGTGCTATTTTCTCGGCTGATTTTATTAATCCCGCTTGGAGCTGTTGCCAGTTTTGTGGATTCAATTGTTGAGTCTCGTTTTTAAATTTATCATTACCTTGAATATTTTGAACATCATATTTACGGGGTGGGATTTTCTGAGAGAATCGCCTTTTCTCTGGAATAATATTTAATGAAAATTTTGTAGGGTAATGGTCAGAATCCAGAGCTAACCCCTTAAGGACTTTAAGTTTCATTATTTCGAGAGTATTTACTCTGGAGATCAGCACGTGGTCCAATTGATATTCTCCTAACAGTGGGTTAGGTGACACCCACGTCTTGGACTGAGAGGTTTTCTTTTTGAAAAATGTTGATTTGAAGAATAAGTCATGGTTCTTGCAGATTTCAAGAAGACGCATACCATTCCGATTGGTCTGATTATGTCCTGACCATTTACCTACCCAATATCGATATTTTTTTCTTTGCCAATTTGGGCATTAAAATCACCCATAAGTATTTTAACATAATTCCTCGGGATTCTTTGAAGTATATCATCTAATTGGTTCCAAAATTCTTCGACTTTTCCTACAGCCTTTCTGTTGGTGATATTAGTTGGGGCATGTCCATTAATGAGAGTGTAAATTTTGTTTGCTGATTTAATTGTCATGGTGGAGAGACGACCGGAGGGAGAGTGGAAGATTGTAACTGAATCAAGTAAGGAATGATGGACTATAAATCCAGTTCCAAATTGTGGGCAATTTTTCATAGCTCATTCTCCTGGCTTCCCTTAGTAAATCCTGTAACCTTCAGAATTGAAAGGATATTCATCTGTAAATCTAGATTCTTGAAAAGTAATAATCTTGATTTTAAGTTCTCGTGATTTGTCTAAAATGGATTTGAGTTTCCCCATCTTCAAGAGAGAATTTACGTTGAACGTCATTAGCCAAATCTTTGATTTAGGTTTAATTTTCTTACGGGGTGTCGAGGCACTCCGACTTACCTCATCGTACACGTCTGTGGTCTCCCCAGAATCCGAATAGACCACTTGCGGTTTTTCAACCGTGGGATTTGACCCACTGGGGTAAGTTGTTTTTGAACGTGCTACATCCATGTTGATTAACTTGGATTAGGGATTTGACTAGAATTGAGGTTCTAGTCGGGTTAAACTCAGAGTTCCACTTCTGAGTGTTATTAATCAGCCGCCACTAACATGTGGAACAGACGCTGTCGGAGTATCGCCACTAACATGTGGAACCGTCATACCCCTAAGACTGATATATGGCCTCCATATACCTTTTACTCATTAACCCGAGCACTGGGTTGCCCCTTCCGCCAATTATGCTGTACCGAAAGTTACCTCCCCCACCATAAATGCCGTTGAGGTCTTCACCGTTACCCTGGTAAGGGGCCCATATATGGTACTACCAGTCGGGCCAACTGGGCCATGTTTTTTTTAAGAGGTGTTACTCCTCTATCACTCACCTTTTGTTCTGGCTTGTGACAGGCAGAGCCTGGCTTCCGAAACAATGGGTCCAGGTTGGCAGGTTTATCAGACATGGTTATATATACAGTAAACACACATTCATTCATTCATTCATAGCACTTCATAAAAGAACACAAAAGGTTTGAGGGCAGTAACAGGGTTAATCATGCACGCACACATGGAATAAGGCACTCACTCAGGAATAGTAAGGTCATTTACACAAAAAAATCTCCATAGCTCACCTTTTTTAATATCGCAAGCGTGGCCGTGGTTAAGCCGCTTACTAGCAGTGGACTCCTCCCCACCACTTCATACACGTCTTAATTCTGAAGCAACCACAAATTCATGCTATAAGTTCATGGATTTCCATTAAATAAACAGGTTTCATTTAAAAAACAAAACTAAAACAAACAAAGTCACGAAACAACATGTACGCACCTTGAAATCAATAATCATTTTGCACCAATGTGCCCGCCGCCGACGATGTCAGTGCTACTGCTTTAACAATGTTCTGACTGACTCTCTCTCGCTCTTATTCTCTCTCTCCTTTTTTTAAATTTTCCCTGATTTTTGAAAATTTGCAACAAAAAATACCAAAAAAAATCCATTAAGTCACTAAATCACTCTCCACGCATACACAAAATGTTAATAAAACCAATCATAGCATGATTAAAATCATTAACATACTGATCTCTAGTTTAGACACTGTTAAAGTATTTTTATTGTAATAAATCAGAGCTCCACGCGCACGTCCGTCTTGTTCAAAGGTGATCACAAGAGTAATGTCCGTCTTGCACTCCCACAAGCTACATACATTCAACAAGTTGCAAAGATAACACTTCTCCTTTGTTCACACTTAGAGTGAAACACTCCAGTCAGAATCATTCTCACAAGCAGAGCAGTGCATGTGTGCGAAGCTTCGGTCAACATGTGAACACAGACCTCCTTGCCCTTGGGACAAGAGCTCATCTTATTTGTCACTGATTGATAAGAGCGACTGTCTCTGCTAACAGAAGCGCTTATCTTTCTCTCCCTCTGTCCAGACGGACAGGTGCACGTCTACGCTATCATAAGAGTCTAGCTTCTCTGAGCCCGAGCAGCCTCGACCTGTGAAATCTGTTTTATCGTTGTGTATCAAGCAAGCAAGCAAGCTCCTACTCAAAATTTCAAATTCACTTTTTAGCAACATGACAGCAGAGATAGAGATACAATCCCGCCCAATCGGCTTCTCACTTTTTTCCGTCCCAAATATCTGAAAGATAAATAAAGGAAACGCCATTTTAGACCAAAAACCATGGTTTCACCTTTACAACACCTACATCCCCGTAAAGAGGACAACAGCACAAACACAACAGCATCTCTATCATAGACATAACTTTAATCGTTTCCAAAATATTTACAGAAATGGCAGAAACACATGTTTTGACCAAAATACATGGTTTCACCTTTTCAACACCTACATCTCCGTAAAGAGGACAACAACACAAAGACAACATCATCTCCATCTTACACATATTATTAACAGTTTCCAAAATATGTACAAAATGACGGAAACACATGTTTTGACCAAAATCACGGTTTCACCTTTTCAACACCTACATCCCCGTAAACAGCACAACAACACAAAGACAACATCATCTCCAACGTAGACATAACTTTATCCGTTTCCCAAATATTTACAAAAATGACGGAAACACATGTTTTGACCAAAAAACATGGTGTCACCTTTTCAACACATACATCCCCGTAAAGAGGACAACGAGACGAAAAACAAAAACATGTCACACGTCATTATCACTTTTCCGGTTTTCCAAATATTTACAAAAATGTGCAAAACGCATTTTACCACACAAACCATGGTTTCTCCTTTTCAACACCTACATCCCCGTAAATAGCACAACATGACGAAAACACGAATCTACGCACGCCCATCTACCATCACCTTCCTTCCCAAGGCCGCCAGGGACTCACAACTTCCAAAGTGACGCAGAACTCACAACCTCTCCCTACTATATTGCACTCAACACAGCTCGAACCCAACACTTCACACAATAACTCTGTAACACCTGCTCAAAGAGACTCTGACGCATTTCCCCAAAAACACAGAAATACTTACAGATAGCAAAGTGGCTATACACACAAAATACCCACTCATCCTTCCTAACAAATACTCAGGGGCCACACAAGACCCTGAGGAATACTTCAAAGCATTCGAAAGGTTTGCCAGCGTCAACGGCTGGAAGGACACAGACAAGACACGCCTATTCCCCGCATATCTCACTGACACAGCCCTAAAGTGGTATGAACTCATAGAAAACAACACAGACAACATTACATGGTCACAATTACGGGACATTTTCATACAAGAATTCACGGGACCAGGATGACTTACACAACAAATATGGGAGAAGACACAAGGACCCACGGAACACACGTATGCATACATAAACACGAAACATCACATTTGCACAAGATACGACCCACAGATGCCCGATAAACAGAAAATACGGCTAATAACGAAAGGTCTCAGGTCCTTTTACTGGATAAATTGTGCACAATGAGGAACAACTCATTACAAGAACTCAGGGGAAGAATTAAAACTATAGAAACATGGAACAAAATTACACAAAAAAAACATTGACACACCTCAAAGTAAACGCTCAGGACCTACAAAAGCAAAGTACACGACCTCACAAAACAGGTACACGGGATGAAAATTTCCACAGTTGATACACGTATACAGGCCAAAGACACAATACATAACAGGGAGAACAGTAGACGTCCACAATCAAACAGGACTCACTCGCCTCCACAAACATATAAAACCAGGGCAGACCACAGTCACTGCAGGCCACAGGGTGACAGCACATTCGGAGAACAAAGAAACTATAATCCTCGCCCCAATGCTCCACCCTCACCGAGACACGGGAAGACAGGGCATTACGGACACCACGATCCCCCACGAATACCATGCACCACCCTACAGATACACAGACTATGACACACGGTACCAACATGCTCCCCCATACGGCAGACCACACTTGCTGCCTAATCCAGCAAACTACCCCAATCACTGGCAGAATCACCCGCGACATGAGTAAAGAAGGTACACACACAGATACAGCAACATGCATTCGGAAAACTGGTAAAGGATGGGACGCTGTCAACGCCACCCCCGGCTAGCGATCTCCTCCACCAGAAATTCAAGCGACACGAGGTACAGGATGTTTTGAACTGTTTGTTCAGAACAATCAGTTTCCTCACAGACAACACATAGAATCAGCACACGAAACACAGAACACAAACAATTAAACACATCACGGATAACTGGGACGAGTACAAGTACATCGTCAGACGGCTGGGACAACATATTCACAGACAAACATGCATACGAGGCCTACATGAACACGACGGGGGCATACGCAGGGGCCACTGAGGTCACCGCGCTGGGCAAAACAACACAATATAATATACATGTCTACACAATGGACAATAAACACCCCATACTATCTACCACAGGATTCGACAGGGACTTGCACATTTCGTTCACGGGGAATCCGACCTCAGGACACTACAGCCCCCTGGAACCAATTCAACACAAAACCATGGCCTGAAACACAAAAAACAACAAACCAGACATTCCAAACACAATTCAACACAAAACCATGGCTTCAAACACAAAATACAACAAACCAGACACTCCAAACACAATTCAACATAAGACCATGGCCTCAAACACCAAGAACAATAAACCAGACACTCCAAACATAATTCAACATAAAACCATGGCCTCAAACATAGAACACAACAAACCAGACACTTCAGACACAATCAAACAGAACACATTACATAAAACACCAAACACTAAGAACACAATCAATCAGAAAACTCAAGCTCCGAACACATTACAGAAAACAACAAACACACAAAAAAGGGAACACAGAACCACTAACCGATTCGGAACGCAGAACACATTAAACACAGAAACAAGCCAGAACGGCTCTTACAAACACAGAAAACACACAGAAGCACATCCACACATTTCCCAAAATTGCAGAGGTCACGGAAGCTGAAATCATACAGAAACACACTCACATTCTTCCCAAAATCATGGATTCTAACACCACAGAAATCATATGGAAACACACTCACATACCTCCCAAAATCACGGAATTTAAGCCTACAGAAAACATACAAAAACACATTCACACACTCCCAAAAAGTTCAGAATCCACAAACATAGAAAGCTCACAGAAACAAAATCACACTACTCCCAAAACCAACGAGCTTTCAAACATAGGATTTACACAAACCTACATACAAAAACAGGAAACGACATAACACAAGATTACAGAACACACTACACAGGGGCTCACAAATACAAAACAACCATCCTGTCATCAGCCAAAAAGAGGGGTTGTACAATCAAGGAACAAACACAATCGAGCCCACTTCAAATTCTTACGTCACAGGCGCCACGCAATATCAACACAGAGCAGCGCAATATACTCCGGCCTCGAAAAAAAAACATGCATACGCAGCACTACACTGAACCCCAAGCACGTACGCGCTCACAACAAATAATACAAACAATGACTCACAGCACACGCCTACGCAAAACACGGAAGCAACACTTGAGGACCAAACTACACGCATTCTGCACAATACACAAGACCTCCAAAATAATATCACATTTCAACCTCTACATATTACAGCAAAACTAAACGGACACGACACAAAAGCGTTGATCGACAATGGAGCAGCTCTCAGCTGCATCGACAGCAAGTAAATCACACAACAGGACATTAACGCTAACATTCACAATATATTGATGATCGCGGCCAACTCCCAACCCTTACACACACTGGGCATAGCCAACATCAGCATAAAACACAGGGTTTCGACACACACCACCCCATGTACGTCGTAAAACACGTGTCCACAACGTGTATTCTAGGTACAGACTTCCTAGCACAACACCAGCTCCTCACACTAACAAATACAACTTACAAGAAAAATCACACCAACACTCAGCCCCTACATTACGGTTCAAACACAAAATAGACACAGGAGCTCACCAGCACAGACACAAACCAAGAATACGCAAAACTAACAGCCATAAACACAGACGAGTGCTACTCCAGCCCTATACGGGAAACAAACACAGTATAGGCTACATCAAACCCAGGGACACAATAATGGCACACGCATAACATGCATACCAACCTGAGGACACACTACACTACTCTTTCGAATCAAAAACCTCATGGCTCACCTCACACGACATAACAATCACCCCACACGAGCAAGGCAGTGACTTTTTTCTATTTTACATAACAAACAACGGCAGTCTGCGTTATTAATTGGATACCGAATATATTGCGAAACGTTTCCCCTCTACAAAGACGCCTAATTGGATTCTATATCGAGCCGAGAATCGTCCGATTACTTGATTGTTTTAACTGTTATAACAGCGATATGTGTAATAATTTAATGTTTTCTTTAACCTAGTGAAATCAGTTCTGTAATTATTCTTACTGCGAGTGAGTTGGAAGATATAAGGGTCAATCTAGTTTATGGTAATATATGCATGCGCACGTTTAAGGTTTTGAAAAGATTTCGGGTACTGATTGAATCGAAGTTGTTAAAAGCTGAAATTGATAGGTTACTAACCTTGTCAAGTAAATTGGCGTATTAGGTCTCCCCGATCAGGAGCTTCCCCCCCCCCCCCAAGAATATTAAATTGTCTATATCAAATAAATATAGTAAGTGATTTGAAATATGTGTTGATCGACTGGAAATATGTGAGTACCTATTACATGGTTTAAGCATGTGTGTAAAAATTAAGTAGTGCAATCACTTAGTGGATAAATTGATTGACTATAGAAGTATTTTGGTGTGTGTAATTATTGTTTGGTGATATCTTGTCATTGTAGATTTCGGCTCACTCTGATTAAAATTATGATGTTGTGTTGTATTATGTTTTATTTACCAGGAAAGTTATTAAAACACGAACAGGACCTCTTGACACGGGTTCCCCTTTCTTCAACGGGCTATTTACCCGGTTCTCTTCCTTCTTAACTAATTATGTAGCAGTAGTATTATGTTAGGAAATGGAGGGAGAGTGCAAACAAATGTTTCTTTCCATTAAGGGGGCTTGGTCGCTTTAGAGCGTGGTTTCGTTATTGTTTTACTTAACGGATTGCTCTTAAATTTTCTTGAGAGTTTTTTGAACGTAGTTGATTACATTGAGTCATTTTTCCAAAGAGGTTAATTGTAATATGTTAGTGATTTCGTACCTGTTAAATGTTGTTCTTTTATTATTCATGTGATAGGGTATTTCATGATTTTCTCTTTGGAGTAATTTGGGTTACGTATATTTCGTTTGCTATTGTAATTGGATTTGATTGCACTCGCTGAACTAGTTAGGTGAAGCCTGGTAAATAGAAAGATATATCTTAGTTCTACTATTTTTGCATTGTAATCTTAGATTGCCCTTCCTTATTTTGATTGCGGTAATCATTAGGGCCGAGTAATTCCATTTCTGGATTTTCTTTCTTCTGATGAAATTTGTTACGAGATGAGGATTAGAAATCTGCACATCTCTGAGAACATGGAGAGGAATATCGAAACTTTAAGCCTCGCAAAGAATACGATCGTGTCGCCACCTATCATGTCAGATTCCTCATTTATGATAAATAAGTCTCTAATGTCGTACAAGGTGAACATTGTTGTACAATCAGTGAATGATTACATTTCTCAAGGAAGAAGTGTGGAAAAACGTGGTAGGTTACGAGCTCGGATACAACATTTATTTCATAGAATTGGCGATATGATTGCAGTTTCTGAAAATAGGGAAGAGAAGGAGAAACATGATTTAGTAGAGTTACAAGCCAAGTTGGTTGAATGTGATAGATATATTTTGGACGGCGACCAACCGATAATATTTAATGGCAACGTAAGTGATGATGATGAAGCAGGGGCGTGTGATGGCGATGCGGTATTGAGAATTCCGTGGGAAAGGTTAGATGTTGTTAAATTCTACCATATGTTAAGTTGGTAACATCAAAGAGAAAATGTAGTGGTTTGATGATTATGTTTGTAACTGCTATGAGACAATGAAAAAAAAAACAATAAATCTGCACACTCCATGTGACGATCGTGAAAAGGTTATGGGCCTAGATAGCTCAAGTCTAGAAGTGGCTGGATAAGAAGATATAATAATAAGAAAAGTTCTGGAGCGTACAGGTTAGAAAGAACAATGAACATGGCAGGATCCGATGATATTTCGAGTATTTCAAAGCTCAAAAATATAGAAACATATCCTTTGTGGGAACTGGAAATAAGAACTCTGTTCGAAGCGAAAGAATTGTACGAAGTGGTAAATGGACAAGATGTGCTGGATTCAAACGGGTAAGAAGATGATAACAAGAAATGGCGTATCAAGGATGCCAAGGCAAGACACTACATCCTTCGAACGGTTGACCAAAATGTCAAAATCCACATGTTTTCATGTGAAACTGCCAAAAGTATGTGTTGTGTATTCGAACCCTCAGAAATGTATGTTTTAAAGAAATTTCATCCTCAACAGTTGGTAAAACATACAAACCACCAGAGACTCAGTTATCGATTACTCGAGCGATCAGAGCCGTTATTGCGTCGCACTGACCTGTATTGTTCTGTATATAATGTTTGGCTTCCTCATAATAAATGTTCAATCTTCGAAAACACAAAAGTGGTGTCAGAAGTGGGATTGATAAATAATGTGTACGGTGCCGAAGTTCAACTCCACGCCGTGAAACTTGTGCGAAACGTGCTACCGGACGAAATTCAACTCCACGCAGGTTAGCGTATCAGTGAAGCATCTCCCTTCATCATGGCAGAAGGAATATCCACAGAAATTCTTCAGACTCTTTCTGGGATTATTGCTAGCGCTATCAGGGAATCCACCACGCGAGGCGGCATCGGGAATGAGACGATGTCACCGGGACGGCCTAGACCACCACAATTCTCAATGTCAGCATACCACGCCGCCGATGGGACCACCATAGGGGACTATTTCACGCGGTTCGCATGGGCGCTCGGTCTGAATAAGGTCCCAGAACACGAACACGCGCAGTACGCACGTGTCTACATGGGCGCCGAACTTAACGAAGCTTTGAAGATTCTAGTAAGTCCCGTCGACCCGGAAACTCTCTCATACAGCGAAATCCAGTCAAGATTGTCGAACCATTTCGACGCCAGCCGTAACAAATATGCAGAGAGCATAAAATTCCGGAACGTCATGCAGAGAGCAGGGGAGACGATCGCCAGCTTCACTCTCAGATTAAGACAAGCAGCAACACATTGTGAGTACGGAGAATTTTTTGACCGCATGCTAATTGAGCAACTGCTTAAAGGTTTGGAATCGAGGGACATGTGTGACGAAATTATTGCCAAGAAACTGGAGAGCTTCACTGCAGCGTACGAGATAGCCTGCGCACTCGAAGCCACTCGGAACACTGCTGAGGAGGTTAAGAATTCGAATATAACCTCAAAATCCGATTCAACCAATCGGATAGGCTTCGAAAAGCCACAGTCGCGGAGGGGTGGCAACCAATGGCAACGTGGGATATCGACCAATTGTCAACAGATATCCGACCAATCAAGGCCTCAACAAGGATTGCATCCAGCAAATCAGGGAACATCAAGTAACCAATCGTTGTGCGCTGGGTGTGGTGGGGAACATCCACGCAGTCAGTGCAGGTTCCTCAACGCTGAATGCCGGACGTGTGGAAAGAAAGGTCATATTGCTAAAGTTTGTAGGTCCAAACCAAAGCAGCGGAATACAAATCACGTGACCGAAGGAGAACAACCAGCTGACAGCGTTGATGTCATACATCATTTCAACAAAGTTGAGGTCATCGGGACAATGCAGTCTCCAGGGAAGCAGTTGATAGATGTCATCATAGGGGGAACCACCGTCAAGATCGGAGTCGACACCGGCGCCCCCTGTAAACTGAGGTTAGGTATGATCAAACCAAATTGTGTTTTACAGAAGGTTGATTGTATGTTTGCGAGCTACTCTGGCCACCGTATTAACTGCATCGGGAAGACACCCGTCAGCGGCACCATTGGCACCATCTCCAGGAACCTCGACCTCTACATCGTCGACGATGAATTCGAGACACTCCTTGGTCGAGAGTGGATCTCTGAGTTTGTGCGAGAGATCAATTTCGAACAGCTTTTTGGAAAACCAGAACCGTTCCACCAACTCTCCGTCAAACAGTCTCTGTCCCTGGACCAGCAAAAGGAACTTGACGCCACCCTCAACCGCTACCATGATGTCTTCAGTGATACCTCCGGGAAGCTGTCAGGCCCACCAGTGAAGATGCACCTGAAGGATGGCGTCACCCCAATCTTCTCCCGAGCACGTGACATTCCTGTAGCCCTGCGAGATGCCTATGCCAAAGAAATCGACGCAAAAATCGCATCTGGTTTCTACAAGAGGGTAGACTACTCAGAGTGGGCGTCAACAACTCATGTCGTTGTGAAGAAGAACGGCAAGGTGAGAATCACGGGAAACTACAAACCTACTCTCAACCCACGGATCATCAATGATGAACACCCGATTCCGAAAGTGGAATACTTGTTCAACCAATTGCGTGGTGCCACCCTCTTCTGTCACCTGGACGTCACAGACTCATACACACATCTTGAGGTCGATTATGAGTTTAGCCAAGCCCTCACGCTCAACACTCCAACCCATGGCCTGATCCGTCCAACTCGTGCTGTCTACGGAGCAGCCAACATCCCCGCTATCTGGCAACGGCGAATGGACACGGTTTTGCAGAAACTCCCAAATGTTGTGAGTCTCTTCGACGACACCATTGTTTTTGCCGATAGTTTTAGCAATCTGATAGAGGCCCTCACCGTGGTACTAGAGCGCTTTCGCCAACACGGTCTCAAGCTCAACCGAGCAAAATGCAGCTTTGCAGAACCTGTCCTGGAAGCTCTTGGCCACAAGATCGATGCTTCAGGCATTCATAATTCTGATTCGCACATACAAGCCGTACGGGATGCGCCGAAACCAACGACTCCAGAAGAACTCCAGCTGTTTTTGGGTAAAGCGACATACTACAGTACCTTCATCCATAACCTGTCAACGACAGATCGGCCACTCAGAGACATGCTGTTGAAGGATCCTCTCATATGGACACCAGACGGCGACAGGGCCTACCAGGACATCAAGGACGCTCTAACCTCACCGCAGGTCCTTATGCAGTACGATCCAACACTACCACTTTGGCTGGCAACGGACGCCAGCAAAACCGGTCTCGGCGCAGTGCTGTCTCACCGGCTCAGCAACGGACTAGAACGGCCTATCGCATATGCTAGTCGGACAATGTCATGTACGGAGCAAAGGTACCCCCAGATCGACAAGGAAGCGCTCGCCATCGATTGGGCAGTACACAAGTTTTTCAACTATCTGTACGCTCGACACTTCACGCTAATCACGGATCACAAGCCCCTGACGCAGATCCTACATCCAGAGAAAGTCGCTACCAGTCCTGTGCATTAGTCGCATGGCCAATTATGCCGACTACCTCGCACACTTTAACTACACTGTGGTTTTTAAAACATCGAAGCAAAACGCCAACGCTGACTACTGCTCTAGAGCACCGTTACCATCGACAGTCAACAAGATCCAAAGCTCAATCTCGCAACAGAGGGAGGAAACGGAGGATTACGACGACTTTGATTTTTTTACAGTTCACCAGACGCAGCAGTTACCCGTCAAATCCGAAGACATTGCACGAGAGACGAGGAAGGACCCTGATCTCGGTAGAATTGTCAAACTTCTGGAAGGAGGCCAAGATCTCACCCGCCACGACTTCAAGGCACCCATGGTAAAATACACGCTCGCCGCCAACTGCTTGATGTTCGAGCACAGAGTAGTGGTTCCACCTGCACTGCGAGATGCTATCCTCAACGACCTCCATGCAGCGCACCTGGGGATCGTCAAAATGAAGGGAATGGCACGTTCCTTTGTGTTTTGGCGAGGCATTGACTCCGACATCGAGAAGCTCGCAAAGTCCTGCACCACATGCGCAACCCATGCGCACGCTCCACCCAAGTTCCGCGAGCATCACTGGGAGTACCCGAAGGCACCGTGGGAACGCATTCACATCGACTATGCGGGCCCAGTAGCTGACAGCATGCTTCTGATTGTTGTAGACGCCTACAGCAAGTGGCTCGAGGTCAAGACAACAACCACCACGACAGCTGCAGCAACAATCTCCCTGATGGATGACCTGTTTACAGCGCACGGCACCCCAGTCACCGTCGTTTCAGACAATGGCAGGCAGTTCGTCTCGGAAGAATTCAAGGCCTTCCTGCAGAACAGTGGTGTGAAGTACCACAAGCTTACAGCACCATACCATCCATCAACTAATGGCCAAGCAGAACGGTATGTCCAAACGGTGAAGGATGCCCTCTATGCGATGAAAACAACCAAAGGAACTCTGCAGACAAACCTGAACGTGTTCCTTCGCCAATTTAGAAGAGCGCCGCACTCTACCACCGGACAATCTCCATCTCAACTATTCCTGGGACGAGAACTTCGGACACGTCTCAACCTGACGAGACCCGAAGACGTTCGCACTAGAGTCTGCGAGAAACAGAAAGCAGAAATCAACTCTACATTCCACACCTTCGAAGCGGGTCAGTCAGTCTACTTCCTCTCTGGCAACCCGAACCTGGACAAGTGGCTCCCCGGTACCATCGCAGCCCGCTCACTATGGTATCAACTACCGGGAGAAACGAATAAAGCGCCACATCGACCAAATTTGGCCATTTCCAGGAATACGGCCAAACACAGAGAACCAGGAACCGACCAGCGATGGACCTACCGAAATTCCACCTAGGCCACGACGTGTTCGGTTCTTCCCAGCACCAGCTACCGCAGTAACACCCGAGAGGATGCCACAAGTGATCCGTGGAAACCGAACACCAACACCAGCGACTCCAGTTATACCGCGCATGTCTACACGCAAACGCCGCCCACCATTAAGATTTTCACCATAGACATAAGTTCAATTTAAAAGAGGGAGGAAATGTTGTGTATTCGAACCCTCAGAAATGTATGTTTTAAAGAAATTTCATCCTCAACAGTTGGTAACACATACAAACCACCAGAGACTCAGTTATCGATTACTCGAGCGATCAGAGCCGTTATTGCGGCGCACTGATCTGTATTGTTCTGTATATAATGTTTGGCTTCCTCATAATAAATGTTCAATCTTCGAAAACACAAAAGTATGTATGATACTTTAAAAACAATATACAAAAGAGACACCACACCACAGAAAAGTAAGCTTCTTGCAGAATTTTATAACTTCGCGTTTGATAAAACCAAAGACATCGTGACCAATGTGAGCATTGTACAAAATATGACCTTCCAGCTAAACCTGCTGAAAGAAGACATCAGTGAATGCAAATTAATCACAAGGATCATGACAGCCCTGCCTGATAACTACAAACATTTTAGTTCGGCTTGTGACTCAACACCCGAGACAAGTCAGGCCATAGAAAATCTAATATCACGACTGTGTAGCGAGGAAGAAAAGTATAAACGAAGCACCAAAGAAGAAACAGCTGTAGCTTTTCAATCCTTCAAGAAGAAAAAGTGCAACAACTGTGGTGACATGGGACATTTTGCAAAACAATGTCGAAATTCTGGAAAGAAGACAGACAGTAATGTTACTGGTTTTCCACCGTGTACGTTTTGTAAGAAAACTAATTATTCGTATGAAAGGTGTTTCTTCAAGAAATATCATGAAGGTAATACAGAATAAAAACAAGCTGCAAATCAAGATGATGCCAAGAAGGAAAACAAGAGAGCATATTTGACAAACCTGGAAGCATCTATATCAACCCAACAACATGCTGGTACAAAGTGCTTCACTGTAGACAGTGCCTGTAATGGACACACGTCTAATAAAATAGAAGACATGAAAAATGTGCAAAAGACTTGTAAGATTAAAATAAATGTAGCTAAAGATGGTGAGTGCATGTACACTAAGTTGGAAGGAAGTGTGGAGTCAGAAGACATTATTTTACACAATGTCAGTTATGTGCCGGAACTGTCAAGAAGTCTAATGTCTGTAAGTTCTGTGACTGCAAAAGTGGCACTGTCGTTGTTCTCTTAGTTTGAAGCGTGGGTTATTCAAGATGGAGATGTAGTAATGATGGGATTTAAATATGAAGATGATATGTATGTTGTTGATCTAGGAAACCAAAACATAGAAGACCAGAATACAAATGAAGAATTGACAGCGTTAATGTCAAGACTGTCAGATCAGCACGTACAGTGGCACAGGAAACTGGGTCACATTGGTTATTCTAGATTGAAGGAAGTACCCCAACTGTGTAACGGTGTACCTGAAATAATTGCCACAACAGCAGAAGACAACTGTGTTGTTTGTTGCCAAGCAAAACAGGTGAGAATCCCATTTAATACCACAAGAACGAAAGCAACCGGACCTTTACAAATCATCCATACAGATGTGTGTGGAAAAGTGGATCCACCAACATGCAACATGCAACATGATGGAATGAATTTGCTGTAAATTATATGAATTATATTCTGACATGCACTGATGATTTCACCCATTTGTCAAGGTATATCATATGATTTACAAAAATGAGGCAGATATGTATCTGAAAGGATTTATTCTAGAAGCAGAAGCCTTTCATACCTCAAGGCGTCTAAGGTGAGATGTGACAATGGTGATGATTTTCTCAGTAATGAGTTCAGAGCATGGTGCAAGAATAAGGGAATATGTCTTGACTATACTATTCCGTACACGCCCCAACTGAATGAGACTGCAGAGCGAATTAATCGCACACTCTTTAATATGACACGAGCACTGTTGTTTGACTCACAACTGGAAAATGAAATGTGGGGAGAGGCAGTATGCACAGATGCTTATCTTATAAATCCAAGCCCACTGCTGCCAAAGATAAAACTCCAGCAGAACTCTGGTATGGTAAAAGACCAGATTTATCATGATTGCAAATATTTGGGTCAAAAGTCTATACAAAACAGCTGGAATATCTAAAGAAAATACAACCAAGATCAAAACAAGGAATATTCATGGGTTATGCAGAAAATGGATATCGCATCCGGAATAAAGAAGAAAGAAGAGTGTACACATCAAGAGATGTCACTTTCGCAACAAAAGCAGATTCCACAAGAAACCAGAAACTATATTCATGTTGAGAATATAGAAGAAGAACCAGAAGAAAATGAAAACCAAAAAGAAACAGAAGAAGATATAAACCAAGAACCAGAAGAAAATGAAAACCAAGAACATGAAGATGAGAATCCTGATCCAAACACACAAAACGGAAGACCAAAAAGGGAAAAGAAAAGACCAGATAGATTCGAAGACTACGTCATGGATGAAAAATTAGAAGCTCTGATAGCTTACAGGGAATGCATGCAGAGTCCTGACAAGAGCAAATGGAAAGAAGCCATCAATAATGAAAAGCGATCACTAGAACTCAACAAAACATGGGAAATTTCAGATGAAAGGCGTTCAAAAGGCAAAGAAAATGTGACTGGAAAATGGGTTCTTAAAGTCAAAGAAAATGGACAATACCAAGCACGACTGGTCGGTCGTGGATGACAACAAAAATCGGAAACCCTTGACTTTGAAGATATTTTTAGTACTGTGGTCCAATCTAATAATTTGAGACTGATGTTTGCAATAGCACCTCAAGAGGATCTGAAATTGATGACATTTGATGTCAAGACAGCATTAGTATATGGCAAGCTAGAAGAGGAAATATTTATGAGAGTACCCGATGGATACCATGAACCAGGAAAAATGTTCCTGTTGAAAAAGGCATTATATGGTCATAACAAGCGCCTCTACAATAAAACAAACGCTTGTGTGAGTTTCTGAAGAAAGAAAATTTAATTCAGCCAAAGTCAGATCATTGTGTTTTTAACCTAAAAAAACAGAGAAGGAACTGTTCCTTGCAGTACAAGTCGACGACGGAATACTGATGGGCGAAGATTTACAGCAAATGAATCAGCTGATACACAAGCTCAAGAGCAAGTCTGAAATAACGGTACAAGAGAATCCAAACTTGTATCCGAGACTTGAAATTGAAAGAAATTAGGATGGAATATTCATTCATCAACAAAACTGTTTGCCATCTCTTGATGAATACAGTACATTTGCATTTGTCAGTTGGCACAGGCTAGAGTAAAAGGTGGCTTTTCACCGATGTCTCAGTCTCACTCATGGCTGTGATTATATGGAAGCTACTGAGGTATGGGTGGTGCTTAGTAATGGCATTCAGGGCTCAGTCAGTGCCTGTGAATGCTGTGAAAGGGTCTACTCATAGGGTTTGGAGTACTGTTCTGACTCATTGAGGAAAGCAATGGCAAACTACCTCACTCCTCTTCTTGCCTAGAACGCCTCAATATAGCACTGCCTTGGGTTTTTGTGGGTATCTTCTCACATAACGTAACGGCGGTGCTTTTTGAGGATCCAACCAGACTTCGGGCTGACTACCTAAGAGACAGACAACAAAACTACAGCAATCGAGTGCTGAAGAAATATAACATGGATCAATGCAAGCAAGTTTCAACTCCAATACAGAAGAATTATCAAGAACAAGACAACACTACCAAGAATTTTCCATATAAGCAAGCAATAGGTAGTGTGGAGAAAGTTAACTGAAGCTCGTTCGAGCAATCGACTTCCTGAAGAAAAATAGAGAGTGTTTTGTTTTAACATTGTTTGGTTTTTATTATCTTAGAGTGTAATATCTTTGTTGTTGTCTTTGGAGGCGATGTTGAGTTGTAATAATGAAATAGTGATTACTGTTTATTAAAATGATTTGGTATGGTATATAACTGGCGACCGTGACAGGATTACTGGCAATTTCAACATCAAATAAATCAGAACAACGATGACCGAACGTCGAGAGCCAACTTCGAACGAAAATTCCACCTGGTCTCGCACACTCTTGGTATTCTTACGCTGCATACGTCATCGAGTGCGGCTGTTCTTTCTGGAGAATTCGAGAAGAAAACTGACATGCCTTTGAGATTTACAAAAAAAACTTTTACACTGGAAACACTCGATGACGCCTTTTCCAGGAGCCTGTTCAACTGATGTGCATAGCAGTAAATATAATGCGCACTTTTATAGACATTTTTACTATGCCATTGACACCACCTTCAAGTCCACGAAATACTGCAGCGCCATCATATGTTTGTGCAATCAACTTTTGGGATGGTCTTGTAATAAAGTTGCCATTCTTGTAAAATGCATTTTGATAAACCTACTGCAATATGGTTTTCTGCATTGAAAAATCCCCATAAACGCTCGAGTACCGTTCCGTTCAATTCGTATCGAAACACAATCACTGTCTGGGTCCGAGTCTATACATCTGTAGTACCATCAACCATGCATGCTAAGAATGACGACTGCCTGATTTCGTTTGTTATGAAATCTCTACAAACTTGAAACATACATTCCAGGAGCTCGTTTTGAATTGTTTTTGAAGTACCCTTAAAACCTTTGCATTTTCAAAATGTGTACGTAACAGTGGATCAAGATTCTTGCTGTATTCTATTAACTCCAAAAATACACCTTTATTATGCGAGGAAGCCGATTCGTCATGGCCACGAAGAGGCAGATTACACGCACCATACAATTTCAGAATATCAATTATTTTTGACAGAACCTCCCTATTTTATTTTATTTTATTTTTGTAACCAATTCATTATGTTCGCATTTGCGAATAATTAATTTGTTAATTTTGCTAAGGTTTATAACTCTTATCTAATAATGTGTCTGACTTTTCACAGCTATAACGGATTCCATCAAGGTGAAGCAGGTGCGGGATTCTGACGAGCTGCCGCAGCCCCCTCCTGCTGTCAAGCTTGACATTTCTTCACTGCCAGCAACTTCACTAGAAGTACGGATGAGTGGTACTCCAGTTTCAACCATGTCCATCAGGACAACCACCGAAAAGTTATTGGGCACTCGTGCCATTCTCAAAAAGGAATTAGCTAGATTTCGCCTCTTTTTGACCGACAAAAGTCTGGATGACCATTCATTAAGCATTTTGGTCGAAGGATTTAAATTATACCAAAATGACTTTAAATTATATTCCTCTTTCCAAACTGAATTTGAGCTTCTCGACTCAAATCACGAGCGCGATCGAGTTGAGGTGGAGGAAAACTATTTTGAGGGATTTTCTGAGGCTGAAGACTTAATCAAAACCTTAACTAAAAACAGAAAGACCAACCTGTCATTCCGTCTAAAACAATCCTGCCTAGGATTTCACTACCAACTTTCTCTGGTAACGAGCAGGGATGCAACTCCTTTGAGGAATTGTTTGTTTCCCTCGTACGTAGTGATTCTTCCATACCCACCATTCAGAAATTTCACTATTTGAAATCTGTGTTGCAAGGTCCCCCTCTTAAGTTAATAGAGGCAATCCCTCTCACAGCAGAAAACTACTCTGTCTCTTTCAATGTACTTCAGCAAAGATACGGTAACCCTAAGCTTCGTATTCACAGGCACATTACTGCCCTATTTAACCTTCCTTCTTGCTGGTTAGATAATCTTTCTTCTCTACGCCATTAAGGAGATACTGTCGAGCTTCATGTACGTGCACTCGAGCACTTGAAGCAGCCCGTCAAACATTGGGATTTATTTTTGATATATCTCACCACTTCTAGGTTGGACTCTCAAACTTTAAAAGCATGGGAATCAGATTTGTTCGATAAACCTGATCCCACATTTCACACTATGCTTATTTTCATAAAGAATCGTTGTGAGGTACTTTCCGCTATTGCTCAACAAGCCGAGCTCCCTAGCTCGAGCAAAGGTGCAATCAGCAAGACGACTCCTAACAAGAAATCACCACGCTCTCAAGTATTTTCTGTTCAAAGCACTGTACAAACCTGCTTTCTTTGCAACAACTTGCATCCTCTATATGCTTGTTCTTCCTTCAAATCTATGTCAGTCGATGATCGTAGAAAAGTTGTTACCGAACACAAATGTTGTTTCAATTGTCTCTCGGACAAGTATGCAGTATCAAGCTGCTCTTCTAAAGGTGTCTGCATACATTGTAAACTGCGTCATCACTCCTCTTTACACCGGTTTGAAAAAACTAAATTTAAGCATCCTCAAAACAAACCTTTAGAAAGTGTTGTTTCTTCAACCTCTCAAACCAACGCGGCATCCAGTAGTAAGTCTTACCTTACTCTGGCACTCATTCTGACTCAAGCGCTCAGTCCTATAGTCAGACTGCTAATTCTTGGCGAAGCACTCAGGTTTTGTTATCCACTGTGCGACTTCAGGTCCAAGATTCTAAGGGCAAATGGCATTCCGTTCGAGCTCTTCTCGACAATGCTGCCACCCACGATTTCATAACGTCTTCTTTGGTTAATAAATTGAACTTAAAGCCTCATAAAACTTCTATAGAGATATCTGGTATCAATAACAGTAAGTCTACTTCTTTGCAATTCGTAAACTTAACATTAAGGATTCGGTGCAATCTGGTACCAACCTTAGTCTTAATTGTTTGTCAATCCCCGTTATTGGAGCTCCGACTCCCAATCATTCTTTCTCGATTGACACTTGGAACTTCGCTTCTGATCTGAAATTAGGTGATCCCTACTTTCATCAGAGTGCCCCAGTTGACATTTTGCTAGGTGCTAATGTATTTTGGCAAAATTTGCTTCCTTCTAGAGTCAATATAACTTCTAGCATCTACGCCCACCACACCAAATTTGGTTGGTTGGTCACGGGTCATGTACTTCTTGCCACTGTGCAGTCGTCATCCCAATGTCACTTAATTCACGTTGAGTTGGACAACAATTTAGAAAAATTTTGGAAAATTGAGTCTATTGATTCCACACCTTCTTCTTCCACTGAAGATGACTTTTGCGAACAACTCTATCTCTCAACTACTACTCGCAACTTAGATGGTAGATTCGTTGTCACTGTGCCTCGTATTCCTTCCCCTCCAGTTTTGGTAGATTCGCATCCCCGCGCTCTGAAGGCTTTGTTTGCCGTCGAAAATCAGTTGAAACAAGATTCTTCAGCCAAAGCTCAATACGTGGAATTTATGGAAGACTACGAAGCCCCTAGTCACATGGAAGTTCTCAATAAACAAACCCGTTCGGAAGATAGTGTTAATTTGAATCATCGCCCTGATTGGAAGAACCCTTCCACAAGGAAACACATTCGAGTTGTTTTCAATGGTTCCGCCCCAGATTCTAATGGCGTTTCTTTAAACGATACCTTATTTACAGGTCCCACCATTCAGTCTGATCTTTCTTCTGTTTTGCTAAACTTTCGCTTGTTTCCTGTTGGTGTCATAGCCGATATTAAACAAATGTATAGGCAAATCTTGATTGATTCTGAGCAAAAAAAAATTGCAATAAATCGTGTGGTGTGATAGCCCTTCCAAACCCATAAAGATCTTTAAATTAAAAACTGCCACATATGGTCTGAAACCATCTGCTTCCTTGGCCATACGCACTTTAAAGCATCTCGCTGTGCAAGACTCCCATCTCTTTTCCTCTGACATTTCTAATCTTCTAAATAAGTCCTTCTATGTGGATGATTTTCTTCATTCCTTTAACTCCCCTTCTGAAGCACTCGAGGACTCACGTGATCTCCAAGCACTGCTTCATGGAGGAGGTTTTTTTCCTTCATAAATGGAATTCCAATTCCCAGGATGTACTAGCTCAGCTCATATCCATAGGTAACTATGACACACCTGTCCAACTATTACCCACTGATAATTCCACTAAAGTTTTGGGACTTCACTGGTATCCCCTTTCGGATTCCTTTTTCTATCAAGTCAGCTGGTCCCCTATTCTTCCTCAAACCAAGTGACAAGTTCTTTCAGAAATCGCCAAAATCTATGACTCGCTTCAATTCATAGCTCCGATCATCGTTAAAGCTAAAATGTTCATGTAGGAACTATGGTCTCTAAAAACAGATTGGGATGATCCTATCCCCCCTTCTACTTTGGAAAGATGGTTTTCCTTTCGTACTCATCTTCTAGATCTGTCTATTATAGACATCCCCAGGGTTCTAATACCTACTTCTATCTCTTCTAATTTATAGCTGCATCTGTTTGCAGACAGCTCCATTAAGGCATATGGATGCTGCGCGTATGTGGTCAGTCGTAGCACTCCTTCTTCATTTTCTAATTTAATTTGTGCCAAGTCAAAATTATCCCCTTTGAAAACGGTTTTATTGCCTCAGAATTGTGCGCTGCTCTTCTCGAAGCTGAATTATCAAGGAAACTCATCTCTAAGCTTAATTGTCAATTCAGTCACATATATTACTGGACTGACTCTGCCATCACTTTAGCTTGGATCACGAAACCCCATTCCCATTGGCAATCCTTCGTTGCCAACAGGGTGGAAAAAATCCAAACTCTTTAATTCCTCTGAATGGAAACATGTCTCTGGTAAGTAAAACCCAGCTGACATCATTTCTCGTGGATGTCTTCCACAACAGCTAGCTAAATCTAGTCTTTTCTGGCACGGTCCAACTTGGTTGTTGCAAGAACCTTCCATTTGGCCAGCCTTTCCTTCTTCTGCTTTAACGAATGTTCCTGAAACTCGTAAAGTCGCCTCTTCTTTTGTAACCAATGTTACCCCTTCATTGCTTGAAAGGTATTCCTCCTTTCAAAGGCTAATTCGCATTGTAGCTTACTTGCTTCGATGTAAATTCTTTGTGTTAGAAAAACCTTTGCTTCCTCTAGCTTTTCTTTCCACTGTTGAATTACAGTACGCTACAACCAAGGTTTTATTGCTTACTCAGCATGAAGTCTTTTCAGAAGAAATTAATTCTCTATCCAAGGGTCCACCCCTCAAAAAGCGGAACAGACTATTCGCTTTATGCCCCTTTCTTGATTATAATGGATTATTAAGAGTAGGTGGTAGGTTGTCTTTTTCTGATTATTCTGAAGATAAGAAGCACCCCATAATTCTTCCTTCAAAACATCACGTTACCAAACTTATAATTCGTCAGTTCCACTACCAAACTTTACACGTTGGCACTCGCACTCTCTTATGTTTGATTCGTGAGCAGTATTGGCCCATCAATGGCATGCACGAAGTCACTTCCGTTGTGAGAAAGTGCATTCCTTGCTTCAAAGCTAAACCTAAGCATCCCCAGCAACTTATGGCTGACCTTCCTTCATTTCGTTCTGCTCCGAGCAGACCCTTTCTTCTAACTGGTATCGATTATGCAGGTCCGTTCCTATACCAAACTAACAGCCTTAAAGCTGAACGTAAGATTCTTAGCAAGTTGTACATTGCACTCTTTGTTTGCATGGTCACTGGTGCGATTCACCTTGAATTGGTCACCAATGCTTCCACTTCTTACTTTCTCTCTGCTTTTTCTCGCTTCGTTGCCATAAGAGGAATTTCTTCTGAGGTTTTTTTTCTGACAACGCCAGCAATTTTCTTGGTGCTTCTCAGCAATAGCGAACAGCACTTTCTTCTCGTTCTGCCAACGAACAACTATCTAATTATGATCATTTGAAAAAGTTCAAATGGCACTTCATCCCCTCATATGCCCACATCATAGTGGGGGATGGGAAGCTTGCGTTAAGCTGGTTAAAGCTCATCTGAAAAGAACTATAGGAAATTATATCCTATCTTTTGAAGAAATCAATTCCTTAAACGTTTAAATTATACGCCAAATCAATACATAAACAAATATATCTATATATATAAAAATCAATGTTACGTGATAGTTTGTCTGTCTGTGGGTATGTATGTCTCCTATGCGTTCATATACCATTCGTCCGATTGCGATGAAACTTGGGTGAGATGTTGAGTACACTCCAAGGAAGGTTTCCGACTTAGTAAATCCATTTTACAATAGGTAGCGCACGCGTAGATTCAACAAATGAGCGACGATGCGCGAAGCATTTCAACAAAGTTCCGTATGTGTTCATATTCCATTCGTCCGATAGCGATGAAACTTGGGTGAGATGTTGTGTACACTTACGTGAAGGTTTCAAAATTAGTGAATACATTTCACAGTAGATAGCGCACAAGTAGATTCAACAAATAAGCGATGACACGCAATGCGTTTCAACAAAGTCCCGTATGCATTCATATACCATTCGTCCGATAGCTATGAAACTTGCGTAAAATGTTGTGTACACTGCAGGGAAATTTTCTGGCTTAGTACATCCACTTTACAATAGGCAGCGCACGAGTAGATTCAACAAATGAGCTAAGACGCGCGAAGCATTTCAACAAAGTCACGTTTGCGTTCATATACCATTCGTCCGATAGCGATGAAACTAGGCTGAGATTTCGTGTGCACTCCAGGGAAGGTTTCTAGCTTAGTAAATCCCTTTAAAAATAGGTAGAGCACGAGTAGAATCAACAAATGAGCAACGGCGCGCGAAGCGTTTCAACAAAGTCCCATATAATTTCATATACCATTCATCCGATAGCGATGAAACTTGGGTGAGATGTTGTGTACACTCCAGGGAAGGTTTCTGGCTTAGTACATACATTTTACAATAGGTATCGCACCAGTAGTTTCAACAAATGAGCGATGACACGCGAAGCGTTTCAACAAAGTCCCGTATAAAGTCATATACCAGTCGTCTGACAGTGATAAATGTTTGGTGAATTGTCGTGTACACTCCAGGAAAGGTTTCTGGCTAAGTAAATCCATTTTACAATACGAAGCGCACGTTTATATTCAACAAATGAGTGACTACGCGCGAAGCGTTTCGACAACGTCCCGTATACGTTCACATGCCATTCATCCGATTGCGATGAAACTTGGGTGAGATGTTGTGGACACTTACGTGACGGTTTCTAACTTAGTAAATTCATTTTACAGTAGGTAGCGCACGAGTAGATTCAACAAATGAGTGACGGAGCGCGAATCGTTTAAACAAAATCAGGTATGCGTTCATATACTATTCATCCGATTGCGATGAAACATTGATCAGTTATTGTGTACCCGCCAGGGAAGGGGACTTAGTAAATCCATTTCACAATAAGTTGCGCAAGAGTAGATGCAACAAATGGGTGACGACGCGCGAAGCGTTTCAACAAAATCCCCTATTGCGTTCATATAACATTCTTCGATTGCGATGAAACCTTGATGAGTTATTGTGTACACGCCAGGGAAGGGCTTCGACTTAGTAATACATTTCTCAATAGGTAGCGCACGAGTAGATTCAACAAATGAGTGACAGCGCACGAATCGTTTAAACAAAACCCCGTATACGAGCATATACAATTCATCCGATTGCGATGAATCATTGATGAGTTATTGTGTACACGCAGGGAAGGGTTTCGACTTAGTAAATCCATTTCACAACAGGAAGCGTACGAGTAGATTCAACAAATGAGTGACAGCGATGAAACTTTTGAAAGTTGTTGTGCACGCTTCCACGAATGGTTCTAAATTAGATAATCCATTTTACGATAGCTTAGAGGCAGTTAACATGTTGTGTATCCAAAAGCACTTCAAGAAACAGAATTTCAACGCCAACACTTTCTTTGATTGGCATTGCAACGCATGCCGGGTACAGCTTGTATTTTATATATTAGTACATGTTTCGACCCACAGTGGGGTCATCCTCAGCCTAAAAAGAAAATCAATTAAGAATTGAAAAACTAAAATGGCATATGCGCCTTAAATCTAAATTAAAATGAAAAATTAATGATAATAATTGTAGTAAATAAAATATAGTAATAAAATGGATATCCTTACAAAGTAGTATTAATTAAATAAATATAAGATTGCTCTTTTAACAATAATTTTAAAAAAGTAGTTAGAAATAATAACTATTAACGGTGAGTGTAAGAATGTTAAGCTTTAAATTATTTATCAAAATATTCACAAAATAATGTAGAAAATCAATAAAATAATTCAGCTCGGCGCTTGAGTTAAATAAGTAGAATCCTCTTCAATACGGAGACTATTAACGATTTTTAAAAGGTGCCAACCAGTATTATGATGACACGAAATAACCTCGTAGTATGGGATGTAGAAATTCGGAAATTCGTACAAGAATTTGAGATGAAATGCCCAATATGGATATGTGGCAATTCTAATAAATGTCCAAAACGTTTAGAAGAGAAACCGGGATTCTTGAAATGGAATTACGGTATCAGAAGTTTCACTTTAAATTTGCCAAACAGTGTTAGGTTATGTATATGCTGATTTAATGCAACCGTCGTGTTGAAAATTCTCCTGTAGTACCGTATGTACTGCATACATTAAGTATTTATCAAATCAACTTCTGATACCGTAATTCCATTTCAAGAATCCCGGTTTCTCTTCTAAACGTTTTGGACATTTATTAGAATTGCCACATATCCATATTGGGCATTTCAACTCAAATTCTTGTACGAATTTCCGAATTTCTACATCCCATACAACGAGGTTATTTCATGTCATCATAATACTGTTTGGCACCTTTTAAAAATCGTTAATAGTCTCCGTATTGAAGAGGATTCTACTTATTTAACTCAAGCGCCGAGCTGAATTATTTTATTGATTTTCTAAATTATTTTGTGTATATTTTGATAAATAATTTAAAGCTTAACATTCTTACACTCACCGTTAATAGTTCTTATTTCTAACTACTTTTTTAAAATTATTGTTAAAAGACCAATCTTATATTTATTTAATTAATACTACTTTGTAAGGATATCCATTTTATTACTATATTTTATTTACTACAATTATTATCATTAATTTTTCATTTTAATTTAGATTTAAGGCGCATACGCCATTTTAGTTTTTCAATTCTTAATTGATTTTCTTTTTAGGCTGAGGATGACCCCACTGTGGGTCGAAACATGTACTAATATATAAAATATATATTTGTTTATGTATTGATTTGGCGTATAATTTAAACGTTTAATTCTAACATCAATACGGATATTTAAAAACATTTGTTTTCAATGGCAAATGTATTTGCAATCAATTCCTTTGTAATTTTCATTGAAGACACTGTCAATTCCCGTCCTTTGTCTCCTTTGTCTAACGACCTTTCCGATTTACTTCCCTTTTCTCCTGGTCATTTCTTGATAGGTGACTCATTAAATGCTCCGCCATCTCTCATCGACCGTAAACTCGGCCTTTCATTGCCCATTCTTTGGAAAAGAATTGAAGCTCTTAGGAATAAATTTTGGAAACGGTGGAGACTGGAGTATTTAAACTCACTTCAAAGGAGAGGGAATTGGCAGCTCGCTCATCCAAACCTCAAGGAGGGAGATTTGATTCTCTTAAGAGATTCCAGTGCTCCTCTTGCTTGGCACACCGGCAGAGGAGTGAAATGCTACACCGGTCGAGACAATAGGGTAAGAGTGGTAAAATTGATTACTCCTTCTGGACATTGTATTCGTCCCATTTCTCCTGTCTGTCATTTGCCACTCTAATCCTGTCTCTTTAATTCTCTTGTATTTCTTGTTGTTGCCCCTCTGACAGTATGTTCGCATTTGCGAATAATTAATTTGTTAATTTTGCTAAGGTTTGTTACTGTCAAAGTCAGACAAATGTATTTTTCATAACCTCTATTTGGTCACTACGTGTACGTGACATTTCATTTTTGTAATACGCTTCTATGTTAAATCAAGTATGTTGTAAAATAATTTACTTACTAGTTCATAAGCCAATTTCGCCTCTCAGAAAATTTTCCAAGCGTTTTAGCCACATACTACTTTCGTCATGCACGCATGAGACCTCGTGGTCTTCTGGTCTCCATTAACTGCGCGCTCATTGGTCCACCGCCAGGCTTCAGCCTAGCTTCAGCCAATCACCACTCGTCTTCTCCAATCGTGGTCAGGCTTCTACAATCGCGTACCATGGATGGTTCTGGAACGTCAGCTGTTTGGCTATTTAAACGGTCTGCTGACTGACCTCTTCATGCTTTTTTGACAGTCACCATGCTGTACACCAGTCTTGCAAAACCGGACTTTAAACTTCAACTTTGTCTACATATCACCATAAACTCTGCATAAAGAAGTATTACTTAAAACTTCGCAAAGTCTTTACGACATTTTTCTTAGTGATCAAACCTCGCTCACATGTTACGTCTTTCTACGACATGTTTGTACAACGAACATTATAAGATTTGAACTTTACATCTTCAGTGCTACGGAAAACTATTCTAGTGTGCATCTAGTACCAAGTTAATAGGTTATTACCTATTTCGGTCTTCAATGGCTTTCTACAAGTCTCTTCTTTAGTAATAGCATGCTGTGCTGTGCTACCAATAACTTACAGTCATGTGAACAACTGTACTGCATTCTCATGCGGTTGCAAACAACCGCTATCTACAAGATAAGTAACCTGTTTACTTCTATAGCTGTATGTTTAGTACAAATGTCCTCTTATATGCAATTTGCTGTTCTACTGTATCATGTTACTGCTTTCCGAGGAAAGATTCATGCCAGCTCTCACCTTAGAAGTTTTCTCAATTTTAATATATCGGCTTGCTTTTTCCATTTTCCTGGGAAGTATGACATAGCGGCTTGCATTGACATTTTTACTTTGGGAACCTAAGACTATCTTTTCATAAGGTACTGTAGGATTCAACCCCTGACAGCCATTAGCCCCTTTTATAGGCTATGTCTTTTCTTTTCATATTAGAGCTAAGCTGTGCATTAATAGTACATTATGCAACGAGCCTATAATGGCTATAATTAAGACACGAGTATTTTTTATAAAACGAGCGTATGCGAGTTTTATAATTTCCATACGAGTGTCTTAATTACCATTATAGGCGAGTTGCATACGACTGTTTATGTTCGACGATAATTATAACTTTATTATATGTTTTAACATAAATATTCATAAATATCTGTTGAGAGTCAGCTACTGGAATTTTGTGATCGCAGAGCGAGCGTTGGGTGTTATATCTCTGCCTTTCAAGAGCTTTGAACGACCGACGCATGCGCTCTGTGGGTTTTCAATGCCATATGCAAACCATATGTTTACATCTGCCGTCCCTCAGTAATATTGTCACCGGTGTCAGTTGAAGACAATGCGCTGTGTAGAAATTAGAGTTCGTGATTTTAAGGTACAGTGCTATTTCTTGTCTCATATTCGCCAGTTTATTTACGCGAACATATGGACGGTGTGTATTCCATGTCGGTAATTTATTATAGTTCGATGTTGTGTTTATGTCCGACATGTTGGATTTTGAGCGCATGTGCGAAGTTATCGTTACCTAATTGGTCAATGAACGAGCTCTGATTGGCTGGAGAAACTGTATCATAATGGAAAACAGTGTTATAATGACCATCATTATGATACAGTTATCTGACACATAATAGTGAGGGTCGAACATAAAGCAATTAAACTGTCGCACATGATCAAAGATTTTTTTTGTGAGGAAGATAAAGCCCTTCAAGCAATGATAATGTTAGTCATGCTAACCTATTTAACCTAAAATGATGTGTTCTAAATTGTGTCATTTGTTTGAAGAAAATATATATGCTAAATCTACATGCTCTCTCTATCTCTATTTTCTTTTGTCACTATGATAATATCTTTCCCATGTTCCTTAAAGCTCAAACTGTATTCGATTCTGAATTCACTCAGAATTCCATCTGAAAAGGGAGACCTTTAATTGGTTGGTCCAATGGTTAGTGATAGTTAATCACACCACATTATGAGCACGAGCAGCCTCCATATGCGCAGTACTTAAACTTTTGGCAATGTTACATCTTCCGAGAAGTTGGAATCTGACAGTATTATGCTGATGTCTAGTTGATTTCTCATGTTTATCTATTTTCACATGTAGATGCTTCTAATCATTTACTCCTTCTTTTGTCCAATAGTCATCACATCCATACAGTAAACACACAAAGCAGAAGAAAGCGTTACTGTCCTCACAAGCAAACAACAAAAAACATTTATCATATACGGACGCATCAAATTTACGTGTGAACGCGCCACGAGCCCTACACGCGGCTTGAACATGCGTTATATTCAATACTGGCACTGGACGACCACTGTTCTTTAAGTCCACTTTTTCAGGTAAGCTCAATGAGCTAAACACAATTTCTTTAAGTTCCGCACTTTCATGTTGGTACTAATACAATCAATGCGCTCTCTGCCTGTAGTTAGCTTGTCATGAGACTCAAGCTGACTGAGTCCACTTCCTGCCTGGCTTAGCGGGAGAGGGGTTGGAAAAGGGGATACATGGAGGTATTCGTTGTCATGGCAACGTAAATTACCAAGTGGGCGATTTCTGCTGAGTCCTAACGAGCTTCAGGAGCCATCTGGCGGCAACTTGGTTGCGATGGCAAATTATTGAGTGCGCCCTTGCGGCAAGCAGAAAGTTAGTTAGTTATTGTTGTTTTAAGGGGTGAAACTACGAGGTCATCTGCCCCTAGGCAAGCAGAAAGAACACTGCGATTGCAGGAGGAGGGTGGAGGGGCGGCGTCCGATATCACCAGCCGCCTCTGCATGTTAGTGTTAAGTGTAAGATGTTTGTGAAGTGCCCATTTTGCAAGGGGAAACATTACGCTTTGATGTGTGCGAAGACAGCCTCAGTTGAACCAAAAGGTGATTCGGTTCCAAAAACAGTTAGCATGAAGGCAGGTAGTAATAAAGGACATGTGACCTATCTGCAGACTTTAGTTGCTAGAGTAGTTGTTGGTGGATCCACGCACAGAGTGAGAGTTCTGTGTGATAGTGGATCGCAGAGAAGCTACATAAAGAAGTATTGTGCTAAGAAATTAGAGTTGGAACAAACTGGAAAGGTAACACTAAGTCAAGAATTATTTGGAGGTAGGAAAACAGCACCCTTTTGTTTCGAGTCCCATCAAATAACTTTGTTGGGTATGAACGAGGAAAACAGATGCGCGGTTGCAGTGTTAGGCTCTGATAGAATCTGTGGAGGTGCTCCTCTAGTTGATGCTGACTTGTTTAATTTACTGAGGGACAAGGGATTTGAACTTAGTGATGTTGGCCAAGGTAATGGTGGCAACAGTACTGACATACAGGTATTATTAGGCGCTGACGTGTGGGTTCGGATAATCACGCTGTACTTTGTACATGCAAACAAGAGTCTAGTGGCTGTGAAAACTTGTTTAGGGTGGACACTTATGGGCTCTTCTGAGATCACCTCAACTACTGCCTCGTCTTACGCTCTACTTACATTAACTCAATCAACAAGAGTGGCGGATTTGTGGGAAATTGAGACTATGGGTATAAAAGATCCTGGCAAACGTATGAAAAGGGAAGAAAGGGAACAAGAAGTTTAGATGTTCTTCGATAGGACTGTGAAGAGAGAAGAGGAATCTGGGCGCTACATTGTTAAACTACCCTGGATTGATGGTTGTACTTCTCTGGAAAAGAATCGTGAAATTACTCAGAAACGATTATTGAACACTTCAAGAAAGTTACGAGGGATGCAGAAATTTCCGGATTATTGTGCCGTAATTACGTCACTTTTTACTCTTTCTGCTCTGTTTAGTCGATGGTCTCTAGGACTCTGCCTGCAGTGAAGATATCAGTTCTCTGTTTTGCCGCTAGAGAGCTGCACCTCGGTAAGAAGTTGATTGTAACCTTGGGTCTGCTATATGTATCTTTTGCGCATGACCAGTCATCCTGATATTTTGACGTCTATTGCTGTTTTGTTTTTTTTGGTTGTTCATATTGTGTTTCTTAACTATGCACGACAGTCAGCTGTAATATGGACAGAAAAAGATCGACGGAGCCATTGCTAAGTTCTGTCTTCTTATGAAGTTATTCGAGTAATATAAAGATTTTAAAGGCTATTCCTTCGATGATAATGAGACCTATATAATCGATAGTTGGATAACTGTCGTGAAATGTATGCTGGTCTACAGAAGTCTTTCTACGTACGACAGTCAGCTGGGATGTGAATAGAGAACGATCGACGGAGCCATTACTAAGTTCTGTCTTCTAATGAAGTTATTCTTGTAATTAAAAGATTTTAATGGCTATTCCTTCGATGATAATGAGACCTATATGATTGATAGTTGGGTAACTGTCGTGAAATGTATACTGGATTACATAAGTTTTTCTCCGTGCGAAGGCAAGTACCGGGAACGTGAACTATTTCCACATCTTCCTGTTTTGTTAAATCTAATCTCGTTGTTAATGTTATTGTAAATGTAATGTTAAGAAATGTCAATAGAAGTTGTTCATTTAAGGAACGCAAGTGTATTATTTCCATGTCTAAACTTAATACTGTGGTCACGGAATACTATTCTGGGTATGTTTTTTTATGGGCCTGGTCATTCCAATTAAGGGGGGTAATTCCTGCGTGTCAACTTGTATCATGAGCGTGGTTCAGATTATTTACCACATTTATATTTAATTGAGGTTAACTTGCTGGTTATAGACATGGAAGTGATTAGATATTGAATGAAATTACGTAAAGTGTTTATGATATTTTTATATAATCTCTAATTATTGTATTTTTTGTTTCATGTTATTTTACACCAAAACCAAATGGATAATCGAGCTATGCCTGCCATTTCATACTTGAATAAAAGTGAGGTAGCCTATGAGATATTGATTAGAAATGGATCTCCATCCTATCATCGTGAATTAGATGTCATTGCTTTAAGGAAACTAAAAGGTGTGCCTATTGTCATTCCCTCTCATGACAATATCTGTTGGGATGTAGGTAAGTCTGACATTGTACCCTCTGTTTCTTGCTTATTGGATTCGTTAGGTGGTTTGAATTGTGTTGGAAATCAGTCTGCTTCGCAATTGAATCGTATTAAGTACAGATCCATTCATTGGATTAATAGATTGCACGACTTGATTGAAGTTTGATCACGAAGTGATAAGATATTTTCTGAAGAGTTATCTAGATTGCGAGCTAAACTTGTTGAGTATTATGACCAAATCTTTGCTGAGGTTTCTGAAGGTGAGAGTAATGATTCTATTGTGTGTGCGAATAGTGGTATTAATAATTGTGATGAAGCGTGTGAAAATAGTGATGGTCTTAATATTATCGAGAATTTAGAACGTGTGTCATTGAGTGAAAATGAAAACATGGTAGATAATTTTGAAAATAGGAATACTTCTGATGTTAATAGTCTGGTAGGGTCGTCAATCAGTTTATCCAGGGGTAGGTCGTGTACAATTAGGACCGATGTGAACAAACAAAGCAATTTCATAGAAAAATGTATCTCGGTAAATACTTCTGTACCAAATGTTTCTGCGATTAGGACTCCACTTAATCTGAATTATAGCTGTTCTGGTGTTAGCAAGTCTGTGCAGACTGGGAGGAGCCTATTAGATTAAAGTGAAGCGACTGATTGTGATATTTTCAATCATCTATTGAGAAATTGTGCTTGGTCTCAGAGTAACGTACCGATGAATGCCATGCCTGACAATAGTGTTAGGTTCCAAAATATTCCCAACCCTGTGAATTTAATTCTAAAAGACTTCCATGTGTGCGATGGCACTGATAGTGACCTATTGGTAAAATTTTTAAGGAAGGTGATAGAATTAAGAGATGCTGAGGTTATGTATGGGTTATCCGAGTTGCAAATATTTAGGATCGTATACCCATGTACGAATGGTTTACTTCGAGACAAGTTACTAGAGTGCATGTCTGCTAATTATTCTTTGGAATATTTTCAATCTGAAGTTTTAAATTATTTTATTTCCCCTCGTCTGTTGTCTGATTTACAAAGGGATTATTTGTTTCGAGTACAGCGCATGGACGAAACATTAAGTAATTATTTTATGGACATCAGATGGTATGCTAGGTTATTTGCTGTTGGGTTGTCTGAACAACAAATCGTTACTTCAATGGTGGAGAGAATTAATCCTAATTATAGATTATCGTTAGCTATGAATACCAAACCCAAAAGCTATAAAGAGTTCAACGATATTATCTTCGAAGCAGAGAAAGTTAATAAAGCTAATTTAAAGCGCATGGATGGTCCAGGGAGGTTATGTTCTACTGGTTTTCCCCCTTCTGGAGCTATTGTTGATACTAATTATTTTCAGAAGCGTGAAGAGAGGCAGCATGCTGACAGATATAACCAGCCTGACCAGAGTAGAAATATTTTTTTAGTAATGATTTTCAGCATAGCAGCAGAGAACTAGTACCAGTTCGTGTAGGTGCGGAGACTCCTCAGGGGCATAACTTCAAGAGACTGATAGGGGTAGCAACAAAGGTAGGAGATGTGATCTTTGTGGGTCATATGCCCATATTAGTCGTTGGTGTGATGTTAAATATAACAATAAATCTTTATCGTATGTAAACAAGACGTCATCAGATGATAAAATTTGGTATTCTAATGTGTCAAAAAAGAAATGTAAACGTTCACGTGACAATAATTTTTGTCGGGGTCTGGTCAAAAGTAAAAAGATGTGTAACCGTATCACTGATGTTGCTCATGGAATTTCTCCATTTATTGTCATTGACATTAATAACGAGCCAGTTTCTGCACTTATTGACTCTGGGAGCGTGAGTTCATTTTTAAGCTTAGAATGGTTTAATAATATGAAATCTGTATGTAAATTTGGAAAACTGATTGCCGAGAAAAATGATGTGAGATTCGCAAATTCTTCTTCTCTGGATATTAAAGGGTACATAACAGTTAAGATCAGGATATTAAGTTTCACGTGGAAATTTAGGTTATGGGTCGTACATCGTCTGTCTTGTGATGTCATCCTTGGTGCTGACTTTTTTGGCACATGTTGGGTTACTGATTGATCTGAGGGATCAAACATGTCAATTTAAGTTCAAGCCCCGTTTAAGGTTAAAATTTAATAATTATACTTGTGGTGTTGGTATTAATGCTGCTCAGAGTGGTGACAAACCTAATGATATTGAAGATTTGGAGCTGGGACATCTAAGGGAGGATCAAGCTAATAGTATTCGTAAACTATGCTCTGAGTTTACTGATGTTTTAACCGACAGGTTAGGTGTAACGAATATTTTGGAATATGGAATTGAGTTATCCGATTCAGTGCCTGTTAGGTCTTCTCCGTACCGTATGGCTCCACCGAAGATGAAGGTTTTGAAAGGTATCATCGATGAGATGATTGATGAGGGAGTAATTAGGAAATCTACTTCTTCCTATTCATCTCCCATTTTCTTAGTGCCCAAACCTAATGGAGAATTTAGACCTGTGGTTGACTACCGTGCCTTAAATAAGAAGGTGATTCTCCAACAGATTCCTTTGCCGGATTTACAGTCCTGTTTTGGGTGGTTTCAGGGAGCAAAGGTATATTCCGTTCTGGACCTAAAAAAAGCATATATGCAAATTCCGTTGATTGAGAAATCCAAAGCAGTGACTGCGTTCACCACGGATTGGAATTTGTATGAATTCGAACGTTTACCCTTCGGGTTATCGACAGGTGCCGCTGTATTGAGTCGTTTACTGGACAATATTTTTGATGGGATAAAATTTAAGTCAGTCTACCACTATCTTGATGATGTGGTGATATTCAGTAAGTCTTTTGAAGAACATGTTGAACATGTTAGAGAAGTTCTTAAAAGACTTAAAGAAGCGGGATTGACAGTAAAGTTATCTAAAGTGTCCTTCGCAAAACCCCAAATTTCGTTCTTGGGTCACATTGTGTCGTCATCTGGTGTTTCAGTTGATCAGACTCGTACTCAATCCATTCGCGATTTCAAATCACCTAGAAATGTGAAAGAAGTTGCACGTTTCGTAGGGATGATCAATTATTTCCGTAAGTTCGTTCCTAATTTTGCGCACAGGGCAGCTCCGTTAAGGAAGAAAGGTACGGAGTTCGTTTGGGGTCCCTCGCAAGAATCAGCTTTTGAAGATTTAAAGATGGCTCTTATTAACGCACCTATACTAGCGATTCCCGACTTCTCAAAGCCCTTTATCATTCAGACTGATGCCTCCAACAGGGCAGTGGGCGCAGTTCTGTTACAGCAACATGAGGATGATAGATTGCCCATCGCCTATGCCTCACGTACTTTGTCTGATGCAGAGTTAAAATATTCAGTCTATGAATTAGAAGGATTGGCAGTTATGTTCGCCCTAGAAAAATTTAAGTTGTATGTAGAACACGTTGAGTTTGAGCTTGAAACTGACAACCAAGCGTTGAGTTGGGTTTTAGGTAGACCAAGGAAAACCGGAAGAATTGCTCGCTGGGCAACGAGGATTCTGTCCTTCAAGTTCAGGGTGAAGCATATAAAGGGAACTGAGAATGTGATGTACGGAGAATTGTCTGATGATATTGATAATAAGGAAAATGTATGTAATAATGTTTTGATCAACGAGTCTTGTAATGCTATACTTTCTAATTATCCGTTGTTGTTCCGTGATGTATCGGGGTACCAAAGGGAAGATCCTGTGTTGTCAGAAATTATTCAGAAGCTTGAGAGGGGAGAATCGGTCAAACCGTATTTCCTGAAAGGAAACTTACTGATAAGTTGGCCAAAATCGTATTGCCTGTTGTATTAATACCTGAAGTATTTAGGTACTTTCATGAGTCACCTATCGGTGCACATTTAGGTGTGTTCAAAACTAGATTAAGGATAAGGGAAAATTTCATTTGGAAGGGAATGGATAAGGAAATCAAACGTATGGTAAACCATTGTCAAACTTGTAAACTGGCTAAACCGGCTACCAACACTAAGGTGGGAATGTTGTCATCGGAAGTGGCTACTAGGCCAATGCAGAGGTTGTTTCTAGACTTTATTGGCCCTTTTCTGGTGTCTAAGTGGGGAAACAAGTTTGCTTTGGTATGTACGGATGGGTTCTCAAGGTTTAATTGGATATTTCCAACTAGGGCTGCTACAACGCAAGTTGTTATCCGATGTCTTGAAAAAATATTTGCCTCGTTTGGCCCGTGCCAGTTTCTGATCACTGATAACGCTCAATGTTTCAAGTCTAGTGTGTTGAGAAATTTCTTATTTGAATTGTCAATTTCTCAAATTACATCTTCACCGTATTACCCTAAAGGTTCGTACGCTGAGCGTGTCAATAGAAATTTAAAAGCGGCGTTAATTGCCTTTCATCACAGTGATCATAGTAAATGGGACTCCTGTATACCTTGGATAACCTTTTCTTTTAATACCGCTGTCCATGAATCCCATAAAACCACTCCATTTTCATTAATGTTTTCTTTCACTCCTAACACACCTTTATCTAATATTTGGTCAATTAATCAGTTGTTACCTGAACAGTATACCTTTAGTCATATCAAGAGTATTTGGAAAAAGGCTAAGGAGAACATGAAGGTGGCTCATGATAGATTAGAAAAAAGGTATAATCTAGGTCGTAAACCTGTTGATATTAAAGTTGGAGATAAGGTTTTTGTGAAGAATTTTTCTTTGAAGGAGGTTGGACCTAAAGAGTCAGGAAAACTAAGAGAGAGGTTTCGTGGCCCTTTTAAGGTTGTTAGTTTCTTGACTCCCGTTACTCTTCTGGTCAGTGATACTGTTAAAAAGAGAATTTTCAGGGTGCATCTGTCACATGTGAAGAAAGGTGCTAACGATATGAAATAGGGTATGTAAACGTGTTTCTTCAAAATTGTGTACGACAATTGATTAGTCCTCTAGTATGTATGTTTTGTGTGTGCTATTGGTACGTTTTTTTGTCTGCACGTGTGTTTTTCTAAATTGTATTAGACAGACAAAATCATTTTCTTGTGTGCATGGTATGGGTATTTTGTTATGTGAGTACAATTTTTTTAAATTGTACTAGACAGACAAGATCATTTTCTCGTGTGTATGGTATATGTGGACGTTGAGTGATCGTGTATATTTAGCTTTGTTTTGGTAATTGGGTGGTTTATTGTTGCTTTGATGGTAAAATAAGTTAGGGTTTTATTATATTTAATGGTTTTAAGGTATTTTAATATAAAACAGAATATATAAAATGGGATCTCGTTAGGATATCATTGGGCATCTTACGATCCTAATATTATCAAGGAATGGGACTTGATTGGGTGATATAAGGTGTTCAAAAATGTGATGGTAGGTATTTACAAAACAATTCCATTTGAGTCTCCAAGTAAGTGTCTAGAGTGCACTTTTAATCGCTTGTTGATTTCGGAATGTAAAGACTTACAGGTGAGTTGAGGTCATAAGAAGTATGTCGAAAGGTAATTGTTGTTGTTGGTCGAAGATAAGGTTAATTTTGATGATGGGTCGACATATTAATAGTGTTTCAGGGTGATTTTATTTTGTGTATGTCGGTGTTCTAATGTGATCCTATTTATATTTTTGGTAGAGTTTTGAGATATTTGTGGGTGGTAACTTGTTGTATGTAAGGTGTGGTTTTTGAGGTTATGGATGTAGGAATGTAAGCTTTCTTATGTGATTTTGTTTGTCTGTACGTGTGGTCTGGTTATTAATTTATTGTAGAGTCTTTTGGTTGATCTTGGGATTTGCTCGAGATCTTTCATCGTTTTTTTTTGGGGATTTGCTAATTTTTCGTTATGTATGTAATTTCCTAAATTTGTGCAGATCTTTAAAATGGACACAACCTTTGTTTATCGAGTGGATGTATGTTTGAGTGTGAGATGTTAGCTTTGCATATTAATTTGGGTGGGATGTTTCTTTTCTTGTTATGGTGTCAAATAAGGTTAGGTTTCTAGCGATTTTTTGGGTTAACTTATTATTTTAATTTATTGCCGAAAGTATAATCTAGTATTTGTTAAAATACCTTTCAATGAGGTAAGTATTAGTTTAAGTGAATTACTTTACGATCCTTGACATTTTCTGTATGGGATCTGGTTTAGGTGAAAGAAAGTAATTATTAGTTGTAAGTTTAGTGTTTGTTAATATTAAAGGGTGATGTATTTGTGTCTTTGTGTTTGAATAGGCGTTTTAACGAGAACTTGGTTATATTCTGGTATTTTCTGGGTAATTTTTGGGTGGTAATTTGTAATTTTGTTGATTGTGTGAAATGGAGGTTATGTGAGTGGTGCTATGAAAGGGTTGTGTGTTTATTTTGTTGGTTTGTGCGTGTCGTCTGATTCTGCTATATTTTTCGTTTTTGGGAATTTGTTCGTTGTTTGGTCGAATTTTATGGGCGATTCTTCTTTGTTTTTTTTTCTCTGGTTGGTGTGTGTCTGATCAGGGTTTCTATGAGTGGAAACAGATGGGCGATGAAGGATTTATCCTGCATTTAGTTAGTTCTGTGAAATTTTTATTATTTTCTTTGGCAAGCAAGCTCATTTTCATTTAGGTCTATATCTGTGTAGGTGGAAAGTATTTGTTTTCTGTTAATAAGAGAGTTCATTTTATTTGGAAATAATGTAGGTATTATGGAAATGATTATTTTGATTGTTAAAGATGATAAATATTTATTACATTTGAGTACATGACATAAAAAGAGATTGTAAAACTTAAAACCTTGATTGTAAAAGATGTGGAAATTTTTCTTGTTTTTTTTTTTTTTTGGAATTCGATTTTGTCGAAACTCTTGCCAGATTTAATTGAAAGTTTATATATTAGGCTGTTTCGAAAATCATTTTATTGTGTGTTAGTTGTAAGATCTTCATTACATGGTACTGTCCCAAGCGAAATTGATTTCAGCCCTATTTATTTGGAGATTGCTTCTGCGGAGAAGATTCTTTGGTGTATTATGTGAGACAATCCTGAGCCCAGATGACTAAGCTGTTGCCAATGGATCTGTACGAATGGGAAACTACCTTCGTCTATGTTTGAAGACTTCGAAGATACATTTATATTGTATTTGTACGAGAAAACCTGTATTTGTAATTTTGTACCATTGTAAGACGCGTGATAGTACTAGCAAACGTTCTTGACATGATGTCAAAACCTGGTAACGACATGATAGTATGATTTGAAATTGGTGGAAGAATGTGAAAAGAATTTATTTGGCATGAAGTGTTCATATTTTAATATGTTGTGATTAAAAAAACTTTTTTTTTCATGAAGGTTTGCATGTCAGCATGATGTAATTATTCTTTTTTCATTGACGTGGTTGTTGAACCAACGTCAAGCTTGTAGAGGGGGAGATTTGTGCCGTAATTACGTCACTTTTTACTCTTTCTGCTCTGTTTAGTCGATGGTCTCGAGGACTCTGCCTGCAGTGAAGATATCAGTTCTCTGTTTTGCCGCTAGAGAGCTGCACCTCGGTAAGAAGTTGATTGTAACCTTGGGTCTGCTATATGTATCTTTTGCGCATGACCAGTCATCCTGATATTTTGACGTCTATTGCTGTTTTTTTTTTTTTTTTTTTTGGTTGTTCATATTGTGTTTCTTAACTATGCACGACAGTCAGCTGTAATGTGGACAGAAAAATATCGACGGAGCCATTGCTAAGTTCTGTCTTCTTATGAAGTTATTCGAGTAATATAAAGATTTTAAAGGCTATTCCTTCGATGATAATGAGACCTATATAATCGATAGTTGGATAACTGTCGTGAAATGTATGCTGGTCTACAGAAGTCTTTCTACGTACGACAGTCAGCTGGGATGTGAATAGAGAACGATCGACGGAGCCATTACTAAGTTCTGTCTTCTAATGAAGTTATTCTTGTAATTAAAAGATTTTAATGGCTATTCCTTCGATGATAATGAGACCTATATGATTGATAGTTGGGCAACTGTCGTGAAATGTATACTGGATTACATAAGTTTTTCTCCGTGCGAAGGCAAGTACCGGGAACGTGAACTATTTCCACATCTTCCTGTTTTGTTAAATCTAATCTCGTTGTTAATGTTATTGTAAATGTAATGTTAAGAAATGTCAATAGAAGTTGTTCATTTAAGGAACGCAAGTGTATTATTTCCATGTCTAAACTTAGTACTGTGGTCACGGAATACTATTCTGGGTATGTTTTTTTATGGGCCTGGTCATTCCAATTAAGGGGGTAATTCCTGCGTGTCAATTATGATGAGGTGTTACAGGAATTGGTAAACAAAGGGATTATCGAAGGTGTTGAAAACGAGGTTTTGGATGGACCTACACATTATTTGCGTCATAGAGCTGTGCTGAAAGATGGTGGCTCTACAAAGATAAGGCCGGTGTTCGATGCTTCCATCAAAGAAGAAATGGTCATTCCTCGAATGATTGCCTCAAGCCCGGACACAACCTCATCGACCTTGTTCCATCAGTGCTGACCAATTTTCGAACCTATCCTATAGGTCTAATAGCTGATATAGAGAAAGCATTACTGCAGATTATAATTGACCCTGAAGACAGGGATATGCTTCGTTTTCTCTGGTGGGATAATGATAAGATCATCACTTTTCGATAATGCAGGGTGGTTTTTGGTGTTTGTTCCAGTTCTTTCCTATTGGTTTCCGTACTGGACAACCTTCTGGATGACTTCCCAACTCATTTGAAGGAAGTAGCTACAAAAATGGAACCTGCATTTTATGTGAACAACTGTCTTACTGGAGTCGCTTCAAAGAAAGAAATTGGATCCTTTATTTTAAAGGCAGAGCCTCCGTGGCTTAGGCGGCAGCACGCCGGCCTCTCACCGCTGGGTCCGTGGTTCAAATCCCGGTCACTCCATGTGAGATCTGTGCTGGACAAAACGGAGGCAGACAGGTTTTTCTCCGGGTACTCCGGTTTTCCCTGTCAAAATTTCATTCCAGCAACACTCTCCACTATAATTTCATTTCATCTGTCATTCATTTAATCATTGCCCCAGAGGAGTGCGTCAGGCCTCGGCAGCCGGCACAGTTCATATCCTCGCCGCTAGATGGGGGCTTCATTCATTCCATTCCTGACCCGGTCGGAGACTGGAAGCAGGCTGTGGATTTTCATTTCATTTTAAAGGCGCAAGAATTGATGTTATGCGCAGGTTTCAATTTGAGGGGATGGGTGAATTACTTTGATTGTGTGTTGGTAAAACTGAGAATGCCTTAGGACTTCGATGGTATTGCGACGTAATTGAACTTGGATGTAACTTCAGCCCAACTACATGTTTAGTAACCCGAAGAGTGGTACTATCCAGCGTGCAGAAAATATTTGATCTGATTGGATTTTCGGCCCCAGTAACTCTTATTCCCAAGCTCATTCTACAGAAGACATGGCAGAGAAGTATAGGATGGGATGAGGTTTTCCCAGGAGACATTTGTGAGGAATTCTGTCGATGGACCCAACAGTTGCAATACCGTAAGTAGGGGGTAGTGGGTGTTCTCATCCCCCACCACTTTTCCCTCTGACGTCACATACTAACCCGCAATACATTCAGGGGCAAAGTCGATATCTCTCAAAGCCATGGTCCGATTTTGACATACGACATATCATTGGACTTGGGTTGACGCCCTCTTTCCAATGGACCACTCATTTCAACCCCTAAATAAAACCTACCCCTACTAGGGAGTGAAATTGTAATGTTTTAGTGAAAGTCTCTTTTCAAATGCAACATGTGTAAGGTGCGCTGCTAAAATGAACTTAAACGTTGTTGCTCATACAGCGCATGCGTTTTGCTGGATGCCGTAATGAATCAACATTTTTGTTTTTGATTTTTACGCAGCGCACTTGAGGATTTTGTAAATAATTATTTATGGATGAGTTTTCTTAAATTGAACCAAAATATTGAAAACGAATAGGTCATGTGCTTTTTAATATCTTGCAAACTAAGAAGGCTATGGACTTGTATGAGGGGTCGTTGGATTTGGGCGTTTTTTAATATAGTTTTGATTTTTGTCAAAAGGGCCTAAGTGCACTTTTGTTAATATTTTTTGAACTAAGAAGGCTATGGACTTGTATGAGGGGTCGTTGGATTTGGGATGACGCTCTGTTTTCGAATAGATTTTTTGATTTTTGTCAAAAGGGCCTAACGCTATATTATATGTTGAAAAAACCTGTTTAAATTTTAATTAAGAGTGGTCGTTGAGAGAGATGGTACTGCTGTTACTTGTCTCAACGAGCCTGTTGTCGAGCACAGTGACCATGCCTGGAAGAAATGAATTGCTATTTTGGTGGGATGGCGGGGCAGTTTATGACGGTTGGTTTTGTGATATTTCCTATGACGGATAGAGGCAAATATTTGAAAATGTGTTACGTGTGCTAGGATTTTTTACCCTAAAGGGGATCTTTAACATGCTGGTAAACGGTAATAAGCGAGACTGGTGTCTGGCACAGTAAATGGTTTTAGAATAGGGAAACCTATAACATTTGCTCGACCAAGTCATGTGCATGTACGCAAAGAGCCAAAACGGTAAGGTCATTGGCCTGAAATGTTATAAACTAAATATTGAACTGGGTAAAGTCATGTGTTTTAGGGTGAAAGTATGTGGTTAACATGATCATGTATTGAGAATGGCCGCTTGGTAGTAATTATTATTATTACAGTCAAATGTTTAATAATAATAAGACACACATATTTTCTGTGTCGCCGGGTTGGGGCGATGGCTACTACCATCTGTGTCCCGTAAAATTAATTGAGGGGAGGGAGGGTTTGGTAACCCGAGGCCAAAGTGGCCTGAAGTCAACTAACCTAGTACTATTCTATTGCGCTCAATAAAACATGGATTCAAACAGCAGTAGGTAAAAATAAAATATATTTCCAAAGGGATAGTGAAAAACAATGCCGAAATGCTAAGGGAGGGAACACTTAATATACACTCCTGCGTTTAAGAAAAGGGGAGGCCAACATTAATCCCACTATTAATGGCAACGTCGCATTATCAACCGACCACGTTACGTGACTACATTTCACAAATAAATATTTATTTCATGTTAAATCATTTTTCAAATAATATCCGAACCTAGAACATCTTTAAACAACCAAGTGATATTTATTACATCTTTTCAAATGCCATTTCGAGAATCGTTTTGCAAACAGCATGGATGCTGTGCTTCTGCGGCCATTATAAGACCAAAGTTATGCCATCTATGACAAACGAAAATCAAAGGACCGATTGTCATTGTTACACTATCTGGTTCCCATAACCAAAATCCTGACAGTTACATTTTAGACTTTTAGTTATTATGTTTTATTACACAACGATCTAAATCAGAAATATCAATTTTATCGGGAATGTTCAAATCTTCAGGGCCCTCAACCTACGCATGTGCTGCACCCTATTCTTAACAAGGCTTGTTCCCTAGCAAACTTTCAATTAAATAAAATAACAATCATGGGCCCACTTTAAATAAATTAGCAAGAAATTACACACATTAATAAATTAAATCTCTGGAGCAAGATATGCTCATAACATCCAAAAGAAAACCCTAGTTTGCAGCATCATTGTGCAGCGCGAGGGACAAAACGCCTCTTGCCCTCCACAAGCTAAGCTAAGAAATCATTGTCCGGAATGTTGCAATTATATGTCGATCAGCAACGAGTTCTTATAATAGATGGTTTAACAGTTTTACCTTATTCATGGCCTAAATCAGAGAATATGGCCCGAGGTTGCCACTCACGTTCTTTCACAGAAATTCACATCATGAAAACTTGATAATTTCGGCAGTGGCTCCGAGACAGACCACGCCACTACGTCTTGCCTCTACAGAATCACATCAAGGAGTTGTTATTCCAAGCATTAGCTTGGCTTTGTAGCAATCCGGCAACCATCTTGCGCATGCTCAGATATCATTTTGAACCAGTAGACAACTGAAGATCGGCCGGCACAACTTACATTACCAACCTCATGAATTAATTTGTCTTTAAGACCCTTATGGCTGAATCAAGTTCAGAACTAAAGTTAGCTTGGCAACACAATCAGCACAGATGTGTCAACCATGGATTGGTTATCCAGTCTTGTGTTAGTTTAATGTAGAAAGTGCCAAATTTCAGAAACAGTTCACATCAACAATGCACAAAACAGTCAACAATGGCTACATTCTCCCAAATGTAGACTGGCAATTTGTTTATATATTTAGTCATCAAGTTATATTATAGAAATGTTCATTCCCACCTCTTGATCCAGAAATGATTATTTGTCACATTAATGACCAGGGGCGCCGACAGACGAAGGGGGGTCATATGGGGCGGCGGCGGGGGAGGCGGGGGTGGCGTGGGCTGCGGCGGGGTGCAAGGGGGGCGGTGGCGGGAGCGAAGTATTGTGAGTCGAAACCAATCGGCTCAGCCTCCCTCGACGATTCCACCACTAGGGGGTCAGATGATGATCCCCGACGATACATGCTAGAAGGATGGAACCAGCTAACCAATGCAGCCTCTCCGGACCGTTACAGCTGGACATTTCACGTAGTCGTAGTAGATGCCTCCACTCTGACCAGCAGAATGGCTAACACCTACACCAGATGTTGGGTCGTGCATGGTGACAGTAACCTGTGCACTGGCTACTGCCACGAGTGGTGAGTGATCACATCACTCCCGCCACCAACCGGAACAGATACCAGATGGCAATAAAGATCATATGATTGCCATCTCATCGATGATCTTCCATGCAGTTTTAACCACCATGTCGTTGTTTTACAGCAAGTGACATGCCTTTACCTTTTACTAGTTGCAGTATTTGACCAGGTAAAACTGTGAGAACTCAAACCGACTGACGAAGTTTCAAATTAAAATTGTTCAGCTTTACAATGTGATGGGCACTTACTAAAAACGAACATTACAATTCGATGTTCGGGTAAATTTCTAACTTGTTCCTAGCCAAAAATATCCTGTTTTAACATTCTAAGGAATGAATTAATTGGACGCAGCGTCACTTTACAACATGCCATCCCTCAGCAATCATGGCAACCGGCTCTCAATTAATAGAAAGGTACCAAAGCACCACAGTACTTCCCGAGTACTCTCAAACAGCACAGTCATTTACTTCTTAAGATGTGCAATTACATCAAGCACAATTATACACAGCTCTCAAGCATGGCTTTAGACTTTATCAAGGTAGAACAGCAGGCGTAGAACCACTCGAACAATCTCAGCAACAAATAGAGCATCCAAATTTTCACGTGAACCAAACTTTCCCAGGACTACACACACACGTGCTCAAACATCACGTAACGCAGGGACCATCTCACATCTGAGACCAATCACCATCAAGTAGCAGTACTCCAGATATAACCTCACTATCACAACGACAACACGCAGGATCTCACTCAACGAAACCAATCAATTCACTCAATATCAAAACAAGTAAACTTCAATCAACATATTCGCAACCATCTCCACGATGGGCACCACAATCAACTTACCTTAGGTCACTTCAGCAACCTTTCTAATCATGGGTTACTAACTAGTAACCAACCTCTCTTACCATAGGTCACTCTTACCAAGGGTCACTTAACACAACCTTACAACTTACCATGGGTCACTAAGTAGCAACCATCCTCTTAGTGTTACTTACTCAACCAACATGCACTATGGGTCACTTAAATAGCAACCAACCTTTCACTGGGTCACTTCACGCAACCTCACAACTTACCATGGGTCACTTAGTAGCAACCAACTTTTCACTGGGTCACTTATGCAACCATTCACTGGGTCACTTAGTAGCAACCAACTTTTCACTGGGTCACTTCACGCAACCTTACAACTTACCATGGGTCACTTAATTCAACCAACACGCACCATGGGTCACTCAATAGCAACCAACCTTTCACTAGGTTACTCTATGAAACCAACACTCACCAGGGGTCACAAAGTGCAACCATTCGTTCGTAGGTACCCATGACATAGTCTGTATGACAGACAAAATAATTTCCGTATCTAAACAATTCCGAAAGAAACCTTTGCCTGCACTGCATTCACAATTCAGCCTCCAGCCTACTATCAAAAATGGCTTCGACACCTGCCACGTGCTTCAGCGACAAGAAAACGTCCACCTGCATATACCTTCCCTTCATGAAAAGGCTTCCTGCTTATACCTCTTCAGATAATTATGTTCATAGGCACCACTCGACTAAAACAACTAATCATCAGGGCATGTAACTTCCTGGAATCACGACCTAACCTCTCGACCACTCCATCTCACACCAACGAGTACTACACCGAGTACCGACCAAAATAACACAACCTCCACACCACAAATACCAGCACGGTACCAACAAAACAAAACCCTAAAACACTAACAACCAAGGGAAAATCTCTAATACTCCGACGAGTACCAACACACAAGAAATAAATAACACACTAACCCTAAACAAACATCAACGAGTACCAACAACGCAGTACATAGAACACAAATCCACAAATCACCAACAACAAATACTCACACCGAGCACCAAGTACCAATAAAAGCACTTAACACACCTGAAATAAAAATATACCCTCAAACACTAAAATACGATGTGCGACCATCACCAGCCCGAACGACATCAAGAGTCAGAGGAGCATAGCAATGTCGACATCACCAACCCTCACTGAAAGAACCAGAATCATAAACAAACAGAGACTGGCTTCTTCCGCTAGGTTGGTATCACTCCACGATCTCCGCACCACCCCCGGACTGCTCCATTGGCATCCTGAAACGCCCTAAGCTCACTCACACAACAACACGTACACCGACACCAACCATACATGCAGTCCTGGCACGTTACTCGTTTGGTTTCTTAACTCCAAACCAGACCTGAAATAAATTTCAAAATTTCCTGTCCACCGACTGAAGATCAAAACTTCACACGACCAAAACACGATTCCCTTGATCAGCTCTTCTTAGAACTGCTTTCCGCTTCCAAAATTTTGACAACACGTCGCACGAAACAACTGCATTCACAACTACCACACACCCAACACAACGGGGTTTCACAACTAACACCAAAGCAGAAGTAACAACATAACCTCGGCCCTAGCAAAACTTTAGAACTCGCTGTTTCACCGCCTGAAAAGCTTCAGCTCGACACTGCTGTTATATGTACTCACAGTACATTACACGTTCACCTGCACGTTCACTGAAATCTTCACTATAAACAAGTCACAAACATTACAACAATCACCTCGATGACAACAAGTATCTGCACACAGATGTTTCCCACAGAATTACAGCAAAATATGTCATTAACTGCTTACATGACTTTAGAATTCATTGGCAACACAGCCAGAACAAATAGCAATTCAAATATGGCATCCATGCCAGAAAGATTTTCAGCAAAGAAACCCAACACGTGAATGATAGATCACTCAACCTGACAGGAACACAGAACGATTAGCCATTAGCACTTTACTTAACAGCTGGGCATAGATAACTTTCTACTATTAAATCAAATATCTACTGTACTGGTTTGATCCTACCTTGGAAGCAGCTTGTAGTACGGAACATCACTGAGTGTGACAATAGAGAGAATATAGCAGCCAATTTTACCATGCTTACAGAGAGACCCTGTTCCTGAGTGCCAGTATTAAAACTGGACTTGACTCGTCGTCAGTGCGTTCACGCACTGAGGAATGCCAGCAACGCTTTGTCCATTCACAGCCATGAAAAGAAAATCACATATTAGCAAGAATACTACAGTAGGCATCCTACCTAACATTAGTGAACCCATTAATCACTTCTCCCATGCTGCTCGAATCCACGTAAGTTAAACTACCTCGTTACTATGGCAACAAAACAATACCAGGCAACGGGCTTCAGAAAATCGAAACCACGCTACACTGCTACCATCTGTGTCGCCGGGTTGGGGCGATGGCTGCTACCATCTGTGTCCCGTAAAATTAATTGAGGGGAGGGAGGGTTTGGTAACCCGAGGCCAAAGTGGCCTGAAGTCAACTAACCTAGTACTATTCTATTGCGCTCAATAAAACATGGATTCAAACAGCAGTATGTAAAAATAAAATATATTTCCAAAGGGATAGTGAAAAACAATGCCGAAATGCTAAGGGAGGGAACACTTAATATACACTCCTGCGTTTAAGAAAAGGGGGAGGCCAACATTAATCCCACTATTAATGGCAACGTCGCATTATCAACCGACCACGTTACGTGACTACATTTCACAAATAAATATTTATTTCATGTTAAATCATTTTTCAAATAATATCCGAACCTCGAACATCTTTAAACAACCAAGTGATATTTATTACATCTTTTCAAATGCCATTTCGAGAATCGTTTTGCAAACAGCATGGATGCTGTGCTTCTGCGGCCATTATAAGACCAAAGTTATACCATCTATGACAAACGAAAATCAAAGGACCGATTGTCATTGTTACACTATCTGGTTCCCATAACCAAAATCCTGAGTTAAATTTTAGACTTTTAGTTATTATGTTTTATTACACAACGATCTAAATCAGAAATATCAATTTTATCGGGAATGTTCAAATCTTCAGGGCCCTCAACCTACGCATGCGCTGCACCCTATTCTTAACAAGGCTTGTTCCCTAGCAAACATTCAATTAAATAAAAATAACAATCATGGGTCCACTTTAAATAAATTAGCAAGAAATTACACACATTAATAAATTAAATCACGAGCAAGATATGCTCATAACATCCAAAAGAAAACCCAAGTTTGCAGCATCATTGTGCAGCGTGAGGGACAAAACGCCACTTGCCCTCCACAAGCTAAGCTAAGAAATCATTGTCCGGAATGTTGCAATTATATGTCGATCAGCAACGAGTTCTTATAATAGATGGTTTAACAGTTTTACCTTATTCATGGCCTAAATCAGAGAATATGGCCCGAGGTTGCCACTCACGTTCTTTCACAGAAATTCACATCATGAAAACTTGATAATTTCGGCAGTGGCTCCGAGACAGACCACGCCACTACGTCTTGCCTCTACAGAATCACATCAAGGAGTTGTTATTCCAAGCATTAGCTTGGCTTCGTAGCAATCCGGCAACCATCTTGCGCATGCTCAGATATCATTTTGAACCAGTAGACAACTGAAGATCGGCCGGCACAACTTACATTGCCAACCTCATGAATTAATTTGTCTTTAAGACCCTTATGGCCGAATCAAGTTCAGAACTAAAGTTAGCTTGGCAACACAATCAGCACAGATGTGTCAACCACTGATTGGTTATCCAGTCTTGTGTTAGTTTAGTTTAGAAAGCGCCAAATTTCAGAAACAGTTCACATCAACAATGCACAAAACAGTCAACAATGGCTACATTCTCCCAAATGTAGACTGGCAATTTGGTTATATATTTAGTCATCAAGTTATATTATAGAAATGTTCATTCCCTCCTCTTGATCCAGAAATGATTATTTGTCACAATAATGACCAGGGGCGCCGACAGAAGAAGGGGGGTCATATGGGGGCGGCGGCGGGGTGCAAGGGGGCGGCGGCGGGGTGCAAGGGGGCGGCGGCGAAGTATTGTGAGTCGAAACCAATCGGCTCATTTTCAATGCTAACACACACACACAGTCCAGCTCACTGGAGACTGAATATTGTACCTAGCGAGACGACCTGTGAGAGAGACTGCTGATAAGACAAAAAATGTCTACGTCAGCAGGAAATGTGATGTCAGCTTACTTGCCCCGTGGTGGCTAGCAGATGCGACGTTTAAGCAGCCGCCATGTTGGTTCTGAGACAGTAGGACTACCAATGTATAAGAGGCAGCCATATTGGTTCCTTATTAAAAACATGAAACAAGTATAAGGTACGCGAATCTTATCGCGTTTGAGGAATGTGGAGAGGCGTGGGAACACGTGTGAGAGAGACAACATTTCAAGGTCAAAACGCTGAGAAAATGCTACTCTCTCTATTGCTAGGTTAACTGATAACGATTGCGTTAGTGATGCACTTGCCATTTTAGCAAACTGACGTATACAGTAGAGCTCTGAACTGAACTTTGGAAGAAAAAAAATCCTTTTATTTTTTGGTAAGTACCTATGAATGATTATTTTAATAATGAAATGCTAATGAACCTTAAATTTGTAGTTATTGATTAGGTAATTAATGATGATATGTATTTATTTGTTTGCAGACAACCGGGATACCTTACGTGTCTGAGAGAGAAGAAACCATTGCACTTTTGAGCCCACTAGAAGGAAACAGCAACAAGCCATTGCAAGTAAAGGTGATATTAATTTTTAAACTAACTTGTTTCATTTTTGGTTTCATATTTTATTTTATGAAATGCATGTATTAACCTAAATTTAGGTATTTATAGCGGTTTATTTTATTTATTTTTAGAAACTTGGAAAGAAAAGCCTTACCACTGTAGCAGTTGCTGAAACCCCGAGACGCAGTAGAGCGAAACCATTGTTTCCAGGCAGTAAACTATTGAAAACTCAGGTAAGCCTAACTTAAAAATGCTATTCCATTTTACCACTAATGAAAAACCCATAGACATAAAAATATTCATTACCTGTACATGACTGGGACAATGATTGCTTTCTTGATTAATGGCTATTTATTGGCAAACGGTACAAGGCTATGTTGGATTTTCTAAAAACAAAAATTTTAATTTAATGTACGGGTGGGTTCCCTATGGACTCAACGAATATCCACAGGTTTGAACACGATAATGTGAACAAAATGACATGACATCATTTTTGTTTATATATTGGTTAAAAGGGGAATGTAAATAACTGTAGCTTTATAATAAGAAAATAAGTACATGGGTTACTGTTAGTGTCAACATACAGTTTATTTTTAATTGTGTTATGATATATTAATGCCAATAAACGTTAACGTTTTATTTACAAGTATTGATTGATTGATTGATTGATTGATTGATTGAGTGATGGGTTATTTTGTTTGTTTTTAGTTGTCGCCATGCGCCATTAACGTAGTGAACAAGCATGCATTATGCTTTAATGTACTCTGTGCTCTTGTGCAACGTTAATAAATTACGATAAGAAAAAGTTTTATTATAACACATGGCGTTAGTACCAAATACAAGTGAACAAGTTGGTTTACCACGTGGGTTAAATTTAAAATCAGAACATGATCGTTGGTTAACATTTGAATCCTGGCCTGTAGGCTTTTTGTCAACACATAAACTTGCAAAACCCGTTTTTTTTTACTTGAATCGATAAGATGTGGTGCGCTGTGTGTTTTGTCGTATTGAACTTTCACACTGGGAAGAAGGGGGTGATCCCTTTAGAGACCATTTGCGATGGTCTCCGCATTGTCCTTACATGCTTGGAAAACCAGTGGGTAACCTACCAGTGTATTCATTTTACCGAACCACAAGGCCATTGGCCGCTACTTACGTTGCTGAATCACAAATAAATAATAATAATAATAATAATGATGTATTACCAGCCAACGGTAGTGTTGATATATGTGGTCCATATGCCATAGACAGTGTTGAATTGGGGTATGCTTTTGAAAAATTGGGAGTTTGCAAGATTAAAGCACTAGCACAGCCAGAGTACAGCTCTGTTGAAAAACGTTTAGAATCTTATAAAATGTTTGGCCATTAATATTAAAACACCTTACCAAACAGCTAAGTGAAGCTGGATTTTTGATACTGGTGAAGGGGATTAAACAATATGTTTTTATTGTGGATTTGCTTTAAAGGATTGGCAAATGACTGATGACCCTTTTGTGCAACACGCTCGTTGGTTACCTAACTGTAAATACATGGTGTTGCTTAAAGGTAAGGAATTTGTGAACACTATTTGTAAAGAAAGCGTGATTGCAGCACAAGACATAAAAGTGCCTTTAGAGTTAGAACACGCGGAGCAAATACATGAGGCTGAAAGAAAAGACTTGTCTTACGAACAGATACAAAAGTGTGACCAACAATTATGTAAAATTTGTTATCAAGATGAACTAGGTGTTGTATTTTTGCCGTGTGGACTTATGATAGCATGTGTCAAGTGTGCATTAGAACTTAACACTTGTGCTATATGCAGAAAAGTAGTATCTGCTACAGTAAGGGCATTTCTTGCATAACTAGTATAATTTATTAGCCATGCATAGTGCAAAATCCCAAATTGCATAATATTATTAAAGCTGTTATAGAGTGTAATAGATATGCTTTTGTTTTGTTTATAGACTACTACAATGAAAGCTTTGAATGCTGTGGGACGATCATGTGGTTTAGAGACAAAGAAGCTCAGCGAATTGCCAGCGCATATTCCATTCCGCATTATCAAGATTCGGAAATTGAAAACAGCATATGGTGATCGTGTACTTTGTGTATGTGAAAACTTTGAGACATTTCTGCCTACACGGTTTAATGATATGTCGGAGAGTGTTTTTGATGAAGTCAATAATGCTGTGCAACCTGTACACTTAATTTATGAAGGTTTTAAAAACAATAGGTGCATGGTTCGTTTTAATTAAATAAAAAAATGTCAAATAATAATATTGGAAGATATAAGTGATGACAATGGACTGAAAGAAAATATGTGTATAGAATAATAATGTTTTAGTTTTTAGTATTGTCTTAAAAATATTATCATGAAACTAAAAACATGTATATAAAGTTTGTAAATAAATGCAAAATGATGTTACAATTCTGTTTTATTTTATACAAAGTTAGTATATTTAACATTGCAGAGTATACATGATTATGACAATAAATGCACACAGAATACAAGCCTTTCTCTCTTTACAATAGTTTGTTATAATTTTAAACACAAGGCTTGTTGTAGATCATTTTATAGCAATGTCCATTCACTGTTGTTTTCGAAAACTGGGGAAGCCGCAATGGTTGTATAGGCATAAAAACCTTATTGTTATTACTATTTAGTCATGTTGATCCTCTTGCATATCAAGAGCAGATGACCTAGTTGTTCCACTATTTAAAACGACGACAACAACACTACCTCTTGCATAGTTTGTGATGTTGATGGCTCTTGCGACGTGGAAGATGGATTAAACATAACTTTTAGAACAGGGGTTAAACGTTGCTCATTGAACAATTCACTATTTTGAGTAGCAATATGGATTTCTTGATTTTTTGTCGACGGCAACAGTGTTACATGCAGTACACTACATTGATGGTCATTGACACATAAAACGCTACTATTTTTACTTTTTAGGTCACGACGACAATGTTTGGAACGTTGCTTTGAACAACGCCATATAACAGTTCCATTTTTATTGATTCGTTTCACAATATATGAATATCCTTTATATTACGCGTAAGGCTTACCATATCTAGTCACTGATACTTCCATGTCAACTGTCAAGCATAGACTAAGCTCTAGTAAAGTCAACTTGGTAATAAGAATAATAGTTTAATGTGAGAGAAAATATGGATCCAATGAGTTCAGGTAAAATTGGAAGCAAATAAGCAAATATAAGAACCAAGAGTGGGGGTAAAAGTGGTTGCAAAGTGGTAGACCCATTACACAATAAATTCAGCACGTCGAAGCTCTTGTTCAATTTCTTTGATTTCCCAATCGTGACCGGTATGCCCAACTTGTTGTAAAGCATGCAAGTGTCGAAGCTTTGAATTAGCTTACCGGGTTTGTTAACAAATTCACAAAGAAATTTGATACAATGGTCCGGCTAGCTCAAAACAGTTGCCTGCGTTTCGCCCCAGTGTAACAATGGGCTCTTCAGTTGGTTATGGTACACCTCACCAAGACGCGTGGCTAGTACATACTGTGAAGGCCGCTGCAAGGCACAAATGCTGCCACGAGCAGCGCCAATGTACTATGGAAGTCAAAACCTCCTTTCAAAAACAATGTTAGCTTACCTAGCTAATCCATATTGGAAATATCTGTTCCCGTAGGAAACAGGATGTAAAATTGTCCGATTGAGCTATGTACATTAACAAATTCACAAAGAAATTTGATACAATAGTCCGGCTAGCTCAAAACAGTTGGCAGCGTTTCGCCCCAGTGTACCAATGGGCTCTTCAGTTGGCTATGGTACACCTCACCAAGACGCGTGGCTAGTACATACTGTGAAGGCCGCTGCAAGGCACATATGCTGCCACGAGCAGCGCTAATGTACTATGGAAGTCAAAACTTCCTTTCAAAAACAATGTTAGCTTACCTAGCTAATCCATATTGGAAATATTTGTTCCCGTAGGAAACAGGATGTAAAATTGTCCGATTGAGCTATGTACATTAACAAATTCACAAAGAAATTTGATAAAATGGTCCGGCTAGCTCAAAACAGTTGCCAGCGTTTCGCCCCAGTGTACCAATGGGCTCTTCAGTTGGTTATGGTACACCTCACCAAGACGCATGGCTAGTACATACTGTGAAGGCCGCTGCAAGGCACAAATGCTGCCACGAGCAGCGCCAATTTACTATGGAAGTCCAAACTTCTTTTCAAAAACAATGTTAGCTTACCTAGCTAATCCATATTGGAAATAACTGTTCCCGTAGGAAACAGGATGTCAAATTGTCCGATTGAGCTATGTGCTTTAACAAATTCAAAAAAGAAATTTGATACAATGGTCCGGCTAGCTCAAAACAGTTGCCAGCGTTTCGCCCCAGCGTACCAATGGGCTCTTCAGTTGGTTATGGTACACCTCACCAAGACGCGTGGCTAGTACATACTGTGAAGGCCGCTGCAAGGCACAAATGCTGCCACGAACAGCGCCAATGTACTATGGAAGTCAAAACTTCCTTTCAAAAACAATGTTAGCTTACCTAGCTAATCCATATTGGAAATATCTGTTCCCGTAGGAAACAGGATGTAAAATTGTCCGATTGAGCTATGTACATTAACAAATTCACAAAGAAATTTGATACAATGGTCCGGCTAGCTCAAAACAGTTGCCAGCGTTTCGCCCCAGTGTACCAATGGGCTCTTCAGTTGGTTATGGTACACCTCACCAAGACGCGTGGCTAGTACATACTGTGAAGGCCGCTGCAAGGCACAAATGCTGCCACGAGCAGCGCCAATGTACTATGGAAGTCAAAACTTCCTTTCAAAAACAATGTTAGCTTACCTAGCTAATCGATATTGGAAATATCTGTTCCCGTAGGAAACAGGATGTAAAATTGTCCGATTGAGCTATGTACATTAACAAATTCACAAATAAATTTGATACAATGGTCCGGCTAGCTCAAAACAGTTGCGAGCGTTTCGCCCCAGTGTACCAATGGGCTCTTCAGTTGGTTATGGTACACCACACCAAGACGCGTGGATAGTACATACTGTGAAGGCCGCTGTAAGGCACAAATGCTGCCACGAGCAGTACCAATGTACTATGGAAGTCAAAACTTCCTTTCAAAAACAATGTTAGCTTACCTATCTAATCCATATTGGAAATATTTGTTCCCGTAGGAAACAGGATGTAAAATTGTCCGATTGAGCTATGTACATTAACAAATTCACAAAGAAATTTGATACAATGGTCCGGCTAGCTCAAAACAGTTGCCAGCGTTTCGCCCCAGTGTACCAATGGGCTCTTCAGTTGGTTATGGTACACCTCACCAAGACGCGTGGCTAGTACATACTGTGAAGGCCGCTGCAAGGCACAAATGCTGCCACGAGCAGCGCCAATGTACTATGGAAGTCAAAACTTCCTTTCAAAATCAATGTTAGCTTACCTAGCTAATCCATATTGGAAATATCTGTTCCCGTAGGAAACAGGATGTAAAATTGTCCGATTGAGCTATGTACATTAAAAAATTCACAAAGAAATTTGATACAATGGTCCGGCTAGCTAAAAAACAGTTGCCAGCGTTTCGCCCCAGTGTACCAATGGGCTCTTCATTTGGTTATGGTACACCTCACCAAGACGCGTGGCTAGTACATACTGTGAAGGCCGCTGCAAGGCACAAATGCTGCCACGAGCAGCGCCAATGTACTATGGAAGTCAAAACTTCCTTTCAAAAACAATGTTAGCTTATCTAGCTAATCCATATTGGAAATATCTGTTCCCGTAGGAAACAGGATGTAAAATTGTCCGATTGAGCTATGTACATTAACAAATTCACAAAGAAATTTGATACAATGGTCCGGCTAGCTCAAAACAGTTGCCAGCGTTTCGCCCCAGTGTACCAATAGGCTCTTCAGTTGGTTATGGTACACCTCACCAATACGCGTGGCTAGTACATACTGTGAAGGCCGCTGCAAGGCACGAATGCTGCCACGAGCAGCGCCAATGTACTATGGAAGTCAAAACTTCCTTTCAAAAACAATGTTAGCTTACATAGCTAATCCATATTGGAAATATCTGTTCCCGTAGGAAACAGGAGGTAAAATTGTCCGATTGAGCTAAGTTATGTACATTAACAAATTCACAAAGAAATTTGATACAATGGTCCGGCTAGCTCAAAACAGTTGCCAGCGTTTCGCCCCAGTGTACCAATGGGCTCTTCAGTTGGTTATGGTACACCTCACCAAGACGCGTGGCTAGTACATACTGTGAAGGCCGCTGCAAGGCACAAATGCTGCCACGAGCAGCGCCAATGTACTATGGAAGTCAAAACTTCCTTTCAAAAACAATGTTAGCTTACCTGGCTAATCCATATTGGAAATGTCTGTTCCCGTAGGAAACAGGATGTAAAATTGTCCGATTGAGCTATGTACATTAACAAATTCACAAAGCAATTTGATACAATTGTCCGGCTAGTTCAAAACAGTTGCCAGCGTTTCGCCCCAGTGTACTAATGGGCTCTTCAGTTGGTTATGGTACACCTCACCAAGACGCGTGGCTAGTACATACTGTGAAGGCCGCTGCAAGGCACAAATGCTGCCACGAGCAGCGCCAATGTACTATGGAAGTCAAAACCTCCTTTCAAAAACAATGTTAGCTTACCTAGCTAATCCATATTGGAAATATCTGTTCCCGTAGGAAACAGGATGTCAAATTGTCCGATTGAGCTATGTACATTAACAAATTCACAAAGAAATTTGATACAATAGTCCGGCTAGCTCAAAACAGTTGGCAGCGTTTCGCCCCAGTGTACCAATGGGCTCTTCAGTTGGCTATGGTACACCTCACCAAGACGCGTGGCCAGTACATACTGTGAAGGCCGCTGCAAGGCACATATGCTGCCACGAGCAGCGCTAATGTACTATGGAAGTCAAAACTTCCTTTCAAAAACAATGTTAGCTTACCTAGCTAATCCATATTGGAAATATTTGTTCCCGTAGGAAACAGGATGTAAAATTGTCCGATTGAGCTATGTACATTAACAAATTCACAAAGAAATTTGATAAAATGGTCCGGCTAGCTCAAAACAGTTGCCTGCGTTTCGCCCCAGTGTACCAATGGGCTCTTCAGTTGGTTATGGTACACCTCACCAAGACGCATGGCTAGTACATACTGTGAAGGCCGCTGCAAGGCACAAATGCTGCCACGAGCAGCGCCAATTTACTATGGAAGTCCAAACTTCTTTTCAAAAACAATGTTAGCTTACCTAGCTAATCCATATTGGAAATAACTGTTCCCGTAGGAAACAGGATGTCAAATTGTCCGATTGAGCTATGTGCTTTAACAAATTCAAAAAAGAAATTTGATACAATGGTCCGGCTAGCTCAAAACAGTTGCCAGCGTTTCGCCCCAGCGTACCAATGGGCTCTTCAGTTGGTTATGGTACACCTCACCAAGACGCGTGGCTAGTACATACTGTGAAGGCCGCTGCAAGGCACAAATGCTGCCACGAACAGCGCCAATGTACTATGGAAGTCAAAACTTCCTTTCAAAAACAATGTTAGCTTACCTAGCTAATCCATATTGGAAATATCTGTTCCCGTAGGAAACAGGATGTAAAATTGTCCGATTGAGCTATGTACATTAACAAATTCACAAAGAAATTTGATACAATGGTCCGGCTAGCTCAAAACAGTTGCCAGCGTTTCGCCCCAGTGTACCAATGGGCTCTTCAGTTGGTTATGGTACACCTCACCAAGACGCGTGGCTAGTACATACTGTGAAGGCCGCTGCAAGGCACAAATGCTGCCACGAGCAGCGCCAATGTACTATGGAAGTCAAAACTTCCTTTCAAAAACAATGTTAGCTTACCTAGCTAATCGATATTGGAAATATCTGTTCCCGTAGGAAACAGGATGTAAAATTGTCCGATTGAGCTATGTACATTAACAAATTCACAAATAAATTTGATACAATGGTCCGGCTAGCTCAAAACAGTTGCGAGCGTTTCGCCCCAGTGTACCAATGGGCTCTTCAGTTGGTTATGGTACACCACACCAAGACGCGTGGATAGTACATACTGTGAAGGCCGCTGTAAGGCACAAATGCTGCCACGAGCAGTACCAATGTACTATGGAAGTCAAAACTTCCTTTCAAAAACAATGTTAGCTTACCTATCTAATCCATATTGGAAATATTTGTTCCCGTAGGAAACAGGATGTAAAATTGTCCGATTGAGCTATGTACATTAACAAATTCACAAAGAAATTTGATACAATGGTCCGGCTAGCTCAAAACAGTTGCCAGCGTTTCGCCCCAGTGTACCAATGGGCTCTTCAGTTGGTTATGGTACACCTCACCAAGACGCGTGGCTAGTACATACTGTGAAGGCCGCTGCAAGGCACAAATGCTGCCACGAGCAGCGCCAATGTACTATGGAAGTCAAAACTTCCTTTCAAAATCAATGTTAGCTTACCTAGCTAATCCATATTGGAAATATCTGTTCCCGTAGGAAACAGGATGTAAAATTGTCCGATTGAGCTATGTACATTAAAAAATTCACAAAGAAATTTGATACAATGGTCCGGCTAGCTAAAAAACAGTTGCCAGCGTTTCGCCCCAGTGTACCAATGGGCTCTTCATTTGGTTATGGTACACCTCACCAAGACGCGTGGCTAGTACATACTGTGAAGGCCGCTGCAAGGCACAAATGCTGCCACGAGCAGCGCCAATGTTCTATGGAATACAAAACATCCTTTCAAAAACAATGTTAGCTTATCTAGCTAATCCATATTGGAAATATCTGTTCCCGTAGGAAACAGGTTGTCAAATTGTCCCATTGAGCTAAGTACATTAACAAATTCACAAAGAAATTTGATACAATGGTCTGGCTAGCTCAAAACTGTTGCCAGCGTTTCGCCCCAGTGTACCAATGGGCTCTTCAGTTGGTTATGGTACACCTCACCAAGACGCATGGCTAGTACATACTGTGAAGGCCGCTGCAAGGCACAAATGCTGCCACGAGCAGCGCCAATGTACGATGGAAGTCAAAACTTCCTTTCAAAAACAATGTTAGCTTACCTAGCTAATCCATATTGGAAATATCTGTTCCCGTAGGAAACAGGATGTCAAATTGTCCGATTGAGCTATGTACATTAACAAATTCACAAAGAAATTTGATACAATGGTCCGGCTAGCTCAAAACAGTTGCCAGCGTTTCACCCCAGTGTACCAATGTGCTCTTCAGTTGGTTATGGTACACCACACCAAGACGCGTGGATAGTACATACTGTGAAGGCCGCTACAAGGCACAAATGCTGCCACGAGCAGTACCAATGTACTATGGAAGTCAAAACTTCCTTTCAAAAACAATGTTAGCTTACCTATCTAATCCATATTGGAAATATATGTTCCCGTAGGAAACAGGATGTAAAATTGTCCGATTGAGCTATGTAAATTAACAAATTCACAAAGAAATTTGATACAATGGTCCGGCTAGCTCAAAACAGTTGCGAGCGTTTCGCCCCAGTGTACCAATGGGCTCTTCAGTTGGTTATGGTACACCTCACCAAGACGCGTGGCTAGTACATACTGTGAAGGCCGCTGAAAGGCACAAATGCTTCCACGAGCAGCGCCAATGTACTATGGAAGTCAAAACTTCCTTTCAAAAACAATGTTAGCTTACCTATCTAATCCATATTGGAAATATCTGTTCCCGTAGGAAACAGGATGTCAAATTGTCCGATTGAGCTATGTACATTAACAAATTCACAAAGAAATTTGATACAATGGTCCGGCTAGCTCAAAACAGTTGCCAGCGTTTCACCCCAGTGTACCAATGTGCTCTTCAGTTGGTTATGGAACACCTCACCAAGACGCGTGGCTAGTACATACTGTGAAGGCCGCTGCAAGGCACAAATGCTGCCACGAGCAGCGCCAATGTAATATGGAAGTCAAAACTTCCTTTCAAAAACAATGTTAGCTTACCTATCTAATCCATATTGGAAATATCTGTTCCCGTAGGGAACAGGATGTAAAATTGTCCGATTGAGCTATGTACATTAACAAATTCACAAAGAAATTTGATACAATGGTCCGGCTAGCTCAAAACAGTTGCCAGCGTTTCGCCCCAGTGTACCGATGGCTCTTCAGTTGGTTATGGTACACCTCACCAAGACGCGTGGCTAGTACATACTGTGAAGGCCGCTGCAAGGCACAAATGCTGCCACGAGCAGCGCCAATGTACTATGGAAGTCAAAACTTCCTTTCAAAAACAATGTTAGCTTACCTGGCTAATCCATATTGGAAATATCTGTTCGCGTAGGAAACAGGATGTAAAATTGTCCGATTGAGCTATGTACATTAACAAATTCACAAAGAAATTTGATACAATGGTCCGGCTAGCTCAAAACAGTTGCCAGCGTTTCGCCCCAGTGTACCAATGGGCTCTTCAGTTGGTTATGGTACACCTCACCAAGACGCGTGGCTAGTACATACTGTGAAGGCCGCTGCAAGGCACAAATGCTGCCACGAGCAGCGCCAATGTACTATGGAAGTCAAAACTTCCTTTCAAAAACAATGTTAGCTTACCTGGCTAATCCATATTGGAAATATCTGTTCGCGTAGGAAACAGGATGTAAAATTGTCCGATTGAGCTATGTACATTAACAAATTCACAAAGAAATTTGATACAATGGTCCGGCTAGCTCAAAACAGTTGCCAGCGTTTCGCCCCAGTGTACCAATGGGCTCTTCAGTTGGTTATGGTACACCGCACCAAGACGCGTGGCTAGTACATACTGTGAAGGCCGCTGCAAGGCACAAATGCTGCCACGAGCAGCGCCAATGTACTATGGAAGTCAAAACTTCCTTTCAAAAACAATGTTAGCTTACCTAGCTAATCCATATTGGAAATATCTGTTCCCGTAGGAAACAGGATGTAAAATTGTCCGATTGAGCTATGTACATTAACAAATTCACAAAGAAATTTGATACAATGGTCCGGCTAGCTCAAAACCGTTGCCAGCGTTTCACCCCAGTGTACCAATTGGCTCTTCAGTTGGTTATTGTACACCTCACCAAGACGCGTGGCTAGTACATACTGTGAAGGCCGCTGCAAGGCACAAATGCTGCCACGAGCAGCGCCAATGTACTATGGAAGTCAAAACTTCCTTTCAAAAACAATGTTAGCTTACCTGGCTAATCCATATTGGAAATATCTGTTCCCGTAGGAAACAGGATGTAAAATTGTCCGATTGAGCTATGTACATTAACAAATTCACAAAGAAATTTGATACAATGGTCCGGCTAGCTCAAAACAGTTGCCAGCGTTTCGCCCCAGTGTACCAATGGGCTCTTCAGTTGGTTATGGTACACCACACCAAGACGCGTGGCTAGTACATACTGTGAAGGCTGCTGCAAGGCACAAATGCTGCCACGAGCAGCACCAATGTACTATGGAAGTCAAAACTTCCTTTCAAAAACAATGTTAGCTTACCTATCTAATCCATATTGGAAATATCTGTTCCCGTAGGGAACAGGATGTAAAATTGTCCGATTCAGCTATGTACATTAACAAATTCACAAAGAAATTTGATACAATGGTCCGGCTAGCTCAAAACAGTTGCCAGCGTTTCGCCCCAGTGTACCGATGGCTCTTCAGTTGGTTATGGTACACCTCACCAAGACGCGTGGCTAGTACATACTGTGAAGGCCGCTGCAAGGCACAAATGCTGCCACGAGCAGCGCCAATGTACTATGGAAGTCAAAACTTCCTTTCAAAAACAATGTTAGCTTACCTGGCTAATCCATATTGGAAATATCTGTTCGCGTAGGAAACAGGATGTAAAATTGTCCGATTGAGCTATGTACATTAACAAATTCACAAAGAAATTTGATACAATGGTCCGGCTAGCTCAAAACAGTTGCCAGCGTTTCGCCCTAGTGTACCAATGGGCTCTTCAGTTGGTTATGGTACACCTCACCAAGACGCGTGGCTAGTACATACTGTGAAGGCCGCTGCAAGGCACAAATGCTGCCACGAGCAGCGCCAATGTACTATGGAAGTCAAAACTTCCTTTCAAAAACAATGTTAGCTTACCTAGCTAATCCATATTGGAAATATCTGTTCCCGTAGGAAACAGGATGTAAAATTGTCCGATTGAGCTATGTACATTAACAAATTCACAAAGAAATTTGATACAATCGTCCGGCTAGCTCAAAACCGTTGCCAGCGTTTCACCCCAGTGTACCAATTGGCTCTTCAGTTGGTTATTGTACACCTCACCAAGACGCGTGGCTAGTACATACTGTGAAGGCCGCTGCAAGGCACAAATGCTGCCACGAGCAGCGCCAATGTACTATGGAAGTCAAAACTTCCTTTCAAAAACAATGTTAGCTTACCTGGCTAATCCATATTGGAAATATCTGTTCCCGTAGGGAACAGGATGTAAAATTGTCCGATTGAGCTATGTACATTAATATATTCACAAAGTAATTTGATACAATTTTCCTGCTAGCTCAAAACAGTTGCCAGCGTTTCGCCCCAGTGTACCAATGGGCTCTTCAGTTGGTTATGGTACACCTCACCAAGACGCGTGGCTAGTACATACTGTGAAGGCCGCTGCAAGGCACAAATGCTGCCACGAGCAGCGCCAATGTACTATGGAAGTCAAAACTTCCTTCCAAAAACAATGTTAGCTTATCTAGCTAATCCATATTGGAAATATCTGTTCCCGTAGGAAACAGGTTGTCAAATTGTCCCATTGAGCTATGTACATTAACAAATTCATAAAGAAATTTGATACAATGGTCCGGCTAGCTCGAAACAGTTGCCAGCATTTCGCCCCAGAGTACCAATGGGCTCTTCAGTTGTTTATGGTACACATCACCAAGACGCGTGGCTAGTACATACTGTGAAGGCCGCTGCAAGGCACAAATGCTGCCACGAGCAGCGCCAATGTAATATGGAAGTCAAAACCTCCTTTCAAAAACAATGTTAGCTTACCTAGCTAATCCATATTGGAAATATCTGTTCCCGTAGGAAACAGGATGTAAAATTGTCCGATTGAGCTATGTACATTAACAAATTCACAAAGAAATTTGATACAATGGTCCGGCTAGCTCAAAACAGTTGCCAGCGTTTCGCCCCAGTGTACCGATGGGCTCTTCAGTTGGTTATGGTACCCCTCACCAAGACGCGTGGCTAGTACATACTGTGAAGGCCGCTGCAAGGCACAAATGCTGCCACGAGCAGCGCCAATGTACTATGGAAGTCAAAACTTCCTTTCAAAATCAATGTTAGCTTACCTGGCTAATCCATATTGGAAATATCTGTTCCCGTAGGAAACAGGATGTAAAATTGTCCGATTGAGTTATGTACATTAACAAATTCACAAAGTAATTTGATACAATGGTCCGGCTAGCTCAAAACAGTTGCCAGCGTTTCGCCCCAGTGTAGCAATGGGCTCTTCAGTTGGTTATGGTACACCTCACCAAGACGCGTGGCTAGTACATACTGTGAAGGCCGCTGCAAGGCACAAATGCTGCCACGAGCAGCGCCAATGTACTATGGAAGTCAAAACTTCCTTTCAAAAACAATGTTAGCTTATCTAGCTAATCCATATTGGAAATATCTGTTCCCGTAGGAAACAGGTTGTCAAATTGTCCGATTGAGCTATGTACATTAACAAATTCACAAAGAAATTTGATACAATGGTCCGGCTAGCTCAAAACAGTTGCCAGCGTTTCTCCCCAGTGTACCAATGGGCTCTTCAGTTGGTTACGGTACACCTCACCAAGACGCGTGGCTTGTACATACTGTGAAGGACGCTGCTAGGCACAATTGCTGCCACGAGCAGCGCCAATATACTATGGAAGTCAAAACTTCCTTTCAAAAACAATGTTAGCTTACCTAGCTAGTCCATATTGGAAATATCTGTTCCCGAAGGAAACAGGACGTAAAATTGTCCGATTGAGCTATGTACATTAAAAAATTCACAAAAAATTAGATACAATGGTCCGGCTAGCTCAAAACAGTTGCCAGCGTTTCACCCCAGTGTACCAATGGGCTCTTCAGTTAGTTATGGTACACCACACCAAGACGCGTGGATAGTACATACTGTGAAGGCCGCTGCAAGGCACAAATGCTGCCACGAGCAGTACCAATTTACTATGGAAGTCAAAACTTCCTTTCAAAAACAATGTTAGCTTACCTATCTAATCCATATTGGAAATATCTGTTCCCGTAGGAAACAGGATGTAAAATTGTCCGATTGAGCTATGTACATTAACAAATTCACAAAGAAATTTGATACAATGGTCCGGCTAGTTCAAAACAGTTGCCTGCGTTTCGCCTCAGTGTACCAATGGGCTCTTCAGTTGGTTATGGTACACCACACCAAGACGCGTGGCTAGTACATACTGAGAAGGCCGCTGCAAGGCACAAATGCTGCCACGAGCAGCACCAATGTACTATGGAAGTCAAAACTTCCTTTCAAAAACAATGTTAGCTTACCTATCTAATCCATATTGGAAATATCTGTTCCCGTAGGAAACAGGATGTAAAATTGTCCGATTGAGCTATGTACATTAACAAATTCACAAAGAAATTTGATACAATGGTCCGGCTAGCTCAAAACAGTTGCCAGCGTTTCGCCCCAGTGTACCAATGGGCTCTTCAGTTGGTTATGGTACACCTCACCAAGACGCGTTGCTAGTACATACTGTGAAGGCCGCTGCAAGCACAAATGCTGCCACGAGCAGCGCCAATGTACTATGGAAGTCAAAACGTCCTTTCAAAAACAATGTTAGCTTACCTAGCTAATCCATATTGGAAATATCTGTTCCCGTAGGAAACAGGATGTAAAATTGTCCGATTGAGCTATGTACATTAACAAATTCACAAAGAAATTTGATACAATGGTCCGGCTAGCTCAAAACCGTTGCCAGCGTTTCACCCCAGTGTACCAATTGGCTCTTCAGTTGGTTATGGTACACCTCACCAAGACGCGTGGCTAGTACATACTGTGAAGGCCGCTGCAAGGCACAAATGCTGCCACGAGCAGCGCCAATGTACTATGGAAGTCAAAACTTCCTTTCAAAAACAATGTTAGCTTATCTAGCTAATCCATATTGGAAATATCTGTTCCCTTAGGAAACAGGTTGTCAAATTGTCCGATTGAGCTATGTACATTAAGAAATTCACAAAGAAATTTATACAATGGTCCGGCTAGCTCAAAACAGTTGCCAGCGTTCCGCCCCAGTGTACCAATGGGCTCTTCAGTTGGTTACGGTACACCTCACAAAGACGCGTGGCTAGTACATACTGTGAAGGCCGCTGCAAGGCACAAATGCTGCCACGAGCAGCGCCAATGTACTATGGAAGTCAAAACTTAGTTTCAAAAACAATGTTAGCTTACCTAGCTAATCCATATTGAAAATATCTGTTCCCGCAGGAAACAGGATGAAAAATTTTCCAATTGAACTATGTACATTAACAAATTCACAAAGAAATTAGATACAATGGTCCGGCTAGCTCAAAACAGTTGCCAGCGTTTCACCCCAGTGTACCAATGGGCTCTTCAGTTGGTTATGGTACACCTCACCAAGACGCGTTGCTAGTACATACTGTGAAGGACGCTGCAAGGCACAAATGCTGCCACGAGCAGCGCCAATGTACTATGGAAGTCAAAACTTCCTTTCAAAAACAATGTTAGCTTACCTATCTAATCCATTTTGGAAATATCTCTTCCCGTAGGAAACAGGATGTAAAATTGTCCGATTGATTTATGTACATTAACAAATTCAGAAAAAAAATTGATACAATGGTCCGGCTAGCTCAAAACAGTTGCCAGCGTTTCGCCCCAGTGTACCAATGGGCTCTTCAGTTGGTTATTGTACTCCTCACCAAGACGCGTGGCTAGTACATACTGTGAAGGCCGCTGCAAGGCACAAATGCTGCCACGAGCAGCGCCAATGTACTATGGAAGTCAAAACTCCTTTCAAAAACAATGTTAGCTTACCTATCTAATCCATATTGGAAATATCTGTTCCCGTAGGAAACAGGATGCAAAATTGTCCGATTGAGCTATGTACATTAACAAATTCACAAAGAAATTTGAAACAATGGTCCGGCTAGCTCAAAACAGTTGCCAGCGTTTCGCCCCAGTGTACCAATGGGCTCTTCAGTTGGTTATGGTACACCACACCAAGACGCGTGGCTAGTACATACTGTGAAGGCTGCTGCAAGGCACAAATGCTGCCACGAGCAGCGCCAATGTACTATGGAAGTCAAAACTTCCTTTCAAAAACAATGTTAGCTTACCTAGCTAATCCATATTGGAAATATCTGTTCCCGTAGGAAACAGGATGTAAAATTGTCCGATTGAGCTATGTACATTAACAAATTCACAAAGAAATTTGATACAATGGTACGGCTAGCTCAAAACAGTTGCCAGCGTTTTGCCCCAGTGTACCAATGGGCTCTTCAGTTGGTTATGGTACACATCACCAAGACGCGTGGCTAGTACATACTGTGAAGGCCGCTGCAAGGCACAAATGCTGCCAGGAGCAGCGCCAATGTACTATGGATGTAAAAACTTCCTTTCAAAAACAATGTTAGCCTGCCTAGCTAATCCATATTGGAAATATCTGTTCCCGTAGGAAACAGGATGTAAAATTGTCTGATTGAGCAATTTACATTAACAAATTCACAAAGAAATTTGATACAATGGTCCGGCTAGCTCAAAACAGTTGCCAGCGTTTCGCCCCAGTGTACCAATGGGCTCTTCAGTTGGTTACGGTACACTTCACCAAGACGCGTGGCTAGTACATACTGTGAAGGCCGCTGCAAGGCACAAATGCTGCCACGAGCAGCGCCAATGTACTATGGAAGTCAAAACTTCCTTTCAAAAACAATGTTAGCTTACCTAGCTAATCCATATTGGAAATATCTGTTCCCGTGGGAAACAGGATGTAAAATTGTCCGATTGAGCTATGTACATTAACAAATTCACAAAGAAATTAGATACAATGGTCCGGCTAGCTCAAAACAGTTGCCAGCGTTTCACCCCAGTGTACCAATGGGCTCTTCAGTTGGTTATGGAACACCTCACCAAGACGCGTGGCTAGTACATGCTGTGAAGGCCGCTGCAAGGCACAAATGCTGCCACGAGCAGCGCCAATGTACTATGGATGTCAAAACTTCCTTTCAAAAACAATGTTAGCTTACCTAGCTAATCCATATTGGAAATATCTGTTCCCGTAGGAAACAGGATGTAAAATTGTCCGATTGAGCTATGCACATTAACAAATTCACAAAGAAATTTGATACAATGGTCCGGCTAGCTCAAAACAGTTGCCAGCGTTTCGCCCCAGTGTACCAATGGGCTCTTCAGTTGGTTATGGTACACCACACCAAGACGCGTGGATAGTACATACTGTGAAGGCCGCTGCAAGGCACAAATGCTGCCACGAGCAGTACCAATGTACTATGGAAGTCAAAACTTCCTTTCAAAAACAATGTTAGCTTACCTATCTAATCCATATTGGAAATATCTGTTCCCGTAGGAAACAGGATGTAAAATTGTCCGATTGAGCTATGTACATTAACAAATTCACAAAGAAATTTGATACAATGGTCCGGCTAGCTCAAAACAGTTGCCAGCGTTTCGACCCAGTGTACCAATGGGCTCTTCAGTTGGTTATGGTACACCTCACCAAGACGCGTGGCTAGTACATACTGTGAAGGCCGCTGCAAGGCACAAATGCTGCCACGAGCAGCGCCAATGTACTATGGATGTCAAAACTTCCTTTCAAAAACAATGTTAGCTTACCTAGCTAATCCATATTGGAAATATCTGTTCCCGTAGGAAACAGGTTGTAAAATTGTCCGACTGAGCTATGTACATTAAAAAATTCACAAAGAAATTTGATACAATGGTCCGGCTAGCTCAAAACAGTTGCCAGCGTTTCGCCCCAGTGTACCAATGGGCTCTTCAGTTGGTTATGGTACACCTAACCAAGACGCGTGGCTAGTACATACTGTGAAGGCCGCTGCAAGGCACAAATGCTGCCACGAGCAGCGCCAATGTACTATGGAAGTCAAAACTTCCTTTCAAAAACAATGTTAGCTTATCTAACTAATCCATATTGGAAATATCTGTTCCCGTAGGAAACAGGATGTAAAATTGTCCAATTGAGCTATGTACATTAACAAATTCACAAAGAAATTTGATACAATGGTCCGGCTAGCTCAAAACAGTTGCCAGCGATTCGCCCCAGTGTACCAATGGGCTCTTCAGTTGGTTATGGTACACCTCACCAAGACGCGTGGCTAGTACATACTGTGAAGGCCGCTGCAAGGCACAAATGCTGCCACGAGCAGCGCCAATGTACTATGGAAGTCAAAACTTCCTTTCAAAAACAATGTTAGCTTACATAGCTAATCCATATTGGAAATTACTGTTCCCGTAGGAAACAGGAGGTAAAATTGTCCGATTGAGCTAAGTTATGTACATTAACAAATTCACAAAGAAATTAGATACAATGGTCCGGCTAGCTCAAAACAGTTGCCAGCGTTTCACCCCAGTGTACCAATGGTCTCTTCAGTTGGTTATGGTACACCACACCAATACGCGTGGCTAGTACATACTGTGAAGGCCGCTGCAAGGCACCAATGCTGCCACGAGCAGCGCCAATGTACTATGGAAGTAAAAACTTCCTTTCAAAAACAATGTTAGCTTACCTAGCTAATCCATATTGGAAATATCTGTTCCCGTAGGAAACAGGATGTAAAATTGTCCGATTGAGCTATGTACATTAACAAATTCACAAAGGAATTTGATACAATGGTCCGGCTAGTTCAAAACAGTTGCCAGCGTTTCGCCCCAGTGTACCAATGGGCTCTTCAGTTGGTTATGGTACACCACACCAAGACGCGTGGCTAGTACATACTGTGAAGGCTGCTGCAAGGCACAAATGCTGCCACGAGCAGCACCAATGTACTAAGGAAGTCAAAACTTCCTTTCAAAAACAATGTTAGCTTACCTATCTAATCCATATTGGAAATATCTGTTCCCGTAGGGAACAGGATGTAAAACTGTCCGATTGAGCTATGTACATTAACAAATTCACAAAGAAATTTGATACAATGGTCCGGCTAGCTCAAAACAGTTGCCAGCGTTTCGCCCCAGTGTACCAATGGGCTATTCAGTTGGTTATGGTACACCTCACCAAGACGCGTGGCTATTACATACTGTGAAGGCCGCTGCAAGGCACAAATGCTGCCACGTGCAGCGCCAATGTACTATGGAAGTCAAAACTTCCTTTCAAAAACAATGTTAGCTTACCTGGCTAATCCATATTGGAAATATCTGTTCCCGTAGGGAACAGGATGTAAAATTGTCCGATTGAGCTATGTACATTAATATATTCACAAAGTAATTTGATACAATTTTCCTGCTAGCTCAAAACAGTTGCCAGCGTTTCGCCCCAGTGTACCAATGGGCTCTTCAGTTGGTTATGGTACACCTCACCAAGACGCGTGGCTAGTACATACTGTGAAGGCCGCTGCAAGGCACAAATGCTGCCACGAGCAGCGCCAATGTACTATGGAAGTCAAAACTTCCTTCCAAAAACAATGTTAGCTTATCTAGCTAATCCATATTGGAAATATCTGTTCCCGTAGGAAACAGGTTGTCAAATTGTCCCATTGAGCTATGTACATTAACAAATTCATAAAGAAATTTGATACAATGGTCCGGCTAGCTCGAAACAGTTGCCAGCATTTCGCCCCAGAGTACCAATGGGCTCTTCAGTTGTTTATGGTACACATCACCAAGACGCGTGGCTAGTACATACTGTGAAGGCCGCTGCAAGGCACAAATGCTGCCACGAGCAGCGCCAATGTAATATGGAAGTCAAAACCTCCTTTCAAAAACAATGTTAGCTTACCTAGCTAATCCATATTGGAAATATCTGTTCCCGTAGGGAACAGGATGTAAAATTTTCCGATTGAGCTATGTACATTAACAAATTCACAAAGAAATTTGATACAATGGTCCGGCTAGCTCAAAACAGTTGCCAGCGTTTCGCCCCAGTGTACCGATGGGCTCTTCAGTTGGTTATGGTACCCCTCACCAAGACGCGTGGCTAGTACATACTGTGAAGGCCGCTGCAAGGCACAAATGCTGCCACGAGCAGCGCCAATGTACTATGGAAGTCAAAACTTCCTTTCAAAATCAATGTTAGCTTACCTGGCTAATCCATATTGGAAATATCTGTTCCCGTAGGAAACAGGATGTAAAATTGTCCGATTGAGTTATGTACATTAACAAATTCACAAAGTAATTTGATACAATGGTCCGGCTAGCTCAAAACAGTTGCCAGCGTTTCGCCCCAGTGTAGCAATGGGCTCTTCAGTTGGTTATGGTACACCTCACCAAGACGCGTGGCTAGTACATACTGTGAAGGCCGCTGCAAGGCACAAATGCTGCCACGAGCAGCGCCAATGTACTATGGAAGTCAAAACTTCCTTTCAAAAACAATGTTAGCTTATCTAGCTAATCCATATTGGAAATATCTGTTCCCGTAGGAAACAGGTTGTCAAATTGTCCGATTGAGCTATGTACATTAACAAATTCACAAAGAAATTTGATACAATGGTCCGGCTAGCTCAAAACAGTTGCCAGCGTTTCTCCCCAGTGTACCAATGGGCTCTTCAGTTGGTTACGGTACACCTCACCAAGACGCGTGGCTTGTACATACTGTGAAGGACGCTGCTAGGCACAAATGCTGCCACGAGCAGCGCCAATATACTATGGAAGTCAAAACTTCCTTTCAAAAACAATGTTAGCTTACCTAGCTAGTCCATATTGGAAATATCTGTTCCCGAAGGAAACAGGACGTAAAATTGTCCGATTGAGCTATGTACATTAAAAAATTCACAAAAAATTAGATACAATGGTCCGGCTAGCTCAAAACAGTTGCCAGCGTTTCACCCCAGTGTACCAATGGGCTCTTCATTTAGTTATGGTACACCACACCAAGACGCGTGGATAGTACATACTGTGAAGGCCGCTGCAAGGCACAAATGCTGCCACGAGCAGTACCAATTTACTATGGAAGTCAAAACTTCCTTTCAAAAACAATGTTAGCTTACCTATCTAATCCATATTGGAAATATCTGTTCCCGTAGGAAACAGGATGTAAAATTGTCCGATTGAGCTATGTACATTAACAAATTCACAAAGAAATTTGATACAATGGTCCGGCTAGCTCAAAACAGTTGCCTGCGTTTCGCCTCAGTGTACCAATGGGCTCTTCAGTTGGTTATGGTACACCACACCAAGACGCGTGGCTAGTACATACTGAGAAGGCCGCTGCAAGGCACAAATGCTGCCACGAGCAGCACCAATGTACTATGGAAGTCAAAACTTCCTTTCAAAAACAATGTTAGCTTACCTATCTAATCCATATTGGAAATATCTGTTCCCGTAGGAAACAGGATGTAAAATTGTCCGATTGAGCTATGTACATTAACAAATTCACAAAGAAATTTGATACAATGGTCCGGCTAGCTCAAAACAGTTGCCAGCGTTTCGCCCCAGTGTACCAATGGGCTCTTCAGTTGGTTATGGTACACCTCACCAAGACGCGTTGCTAGTACATACTGTGAAGGCCGCTGCAAGCACAAATGCTGCCACGAGCAGCGCCAATGTACTATGGAAGTCAAAACGTCCTTTCAAAAACAATGTTAGCTTACCTAGCTAATCCATATTGGAAATATCTGTTCCCGTAGGAAACAGGATGTAAAATTGTCCGATTGAACTATGTACATTAACAAATTCACAAAGAAATTTGATACAATGGTCCGGCTAGCTCAAAACAGTTGCCAGCGTTTCACCCCAGTGTACCAATGGGCTCTTCAGTTGGTTATGGTACACCTCACCAAGACGCGTGGCTAGTACATACTGTGAAGGCCGCTGCAAGGCACAAATGCTGCCACGAGCAGCGCCAATGTACTATGGAAGTCAAAACTTCCTTTCAAAAACAATGTTAGCTTATCTAGCTAATAATAAACAAAGTTTATATGGTTCCGCCTAGTCAATACATTGTTTTATTAGAGGTTTTATCGTGACATAATCACTTGTCTTTGCGTATGTTGGGACATGTTTCGGTGTCTAGTGACATTGACACCATCATCAGCCTATGGTTATTGGCAAGACATGTTTCGGTGTCTAGTGACATTGACACCATCATCAGCCTATGGTTATTGGCAACACTCAATGACATTAAAATAATAATTAAAACAACACACACATGACTAAAATAACACTTTAAAAAGTTTTTAAAACACTGTCATATTGAAAGTTCAATAAAAAGTCTTAAAAAAGGCTTGCTGCACTGTTTTGGTTTCCAATGTCCTGCTTCCGATAAAAACCTCCAATATCCAGCAAGAGGTGACCAAACATAACTGGAAAAGAAAATCCCTGTGTGAACTATGATAAATATTAAAACCGAAAAAGTGGAAAGCTAAACAAAGAAAAAGTGGAAAAATATATAAAAAAGGAGTGTGGTGAACTTACGGTGTAGCTGTGGCAGCGAGAAATCGGGCCGTGCTGAGGCATACGGAGACTGTGCAGTACTGATATGGAATAGCTTGGGGGAAGCGGGCGAGGCTTCAGTCGAGAGGGGCGGGGGGAGGGTAAGGATACTGGCAATTTTGGAGGACAGGTGCGGGATGGGGATAGAGGGGCGGGATAGGGGTATGGGGTTAAGGGGTGGAAAGAGCGGATTTGTAGGTCCTCGATTAAATGATAAAATTAAGGTGGTTTGTATTTAACTCTGTAATTAGTTAAGGTCTCAAAGAGTACATTATTATTTTCAAAGTTGATCTCATTGATATTGGTTAGGGGGTCTGTTCTTTGGGCAAAATCTATTTCGATTTCTTCCAATATGTTCATTGTGGTACCTTTCTTAGCAAGATGCAGGATGCTCATGTCTTTGTTGATGTCAGTGAATTCATGTTTACTGTCCTTCATGTGGTTGGCCATAGCGGAAAATTTATTGTATTTTAGAGCGTTAAAATGTTCACCATATCTTGTAGCAAATGACCTACCGGTTTGTCCATAATAATTAGCTTCGCATTTGGTGCATTTCAATTTGTATATGCCAGATTTACTAAACTTGTTCGTGTGGTTCAGTTTGTTGGTGTTAAATAAAATATCTTTATTTGTATTAGTTGTTTTGTAGGCTATTTTTAGACCGCGTTTCTTAAAGATATTGGAAATGCTGTAAGATTTGTTGTTAAAGTACGTGAAGACTGCGTACTTGGGTTGCTCTTTTTGTTCTGGCGTTAGGTGGGTGACCGGTTTGTTTTTAATTTTATTAATGATGTTGTTAACTATCTGTGGTGCGAATCCGTTTATTTTAGCAACTTGCTTAATGATTTTTAGCTCTTCGTTTAGGCTTGCTTGGTCTAGAGGAAGGGAGAAGGCTCTGTTGATCATGCTCAGAAATGCGGCTTTCTTTTGATTACCTGGGTGATTAGAGTCCTGCCTTATAGTTGTGTGTGTTTGGGTTGGCTTTCTGAAAATTTTGTATGTTAATCTATTATTAATCCGACTGACTGTGATGTCAAGAAAGTTTATTTTATTGTTTACCGCTGATTCTGCCGTGAATTGTATATTTTTATCCAGACTATTTAATTTGTGTACCAATCCTTCTATGTTCAGGGTCGTCTCATCTAATATTACAAATACATCGTCCACGTATCTTGCCCAAAAAAATATCCCATCAATTTTGTTTATGATTTCCTCATGCTCTAGGTGATCTAAGTATATATTGGCTACTATGCCAGAGAGCGGGGAGCCCATTGACAGTCCCTCTTTTTGCTTGAAGATTTTATTATTAAAGGTGAAAAAATTATTTATAAGTGTGAACTCAAGTAGTGTCATAAATTCACTGATTTCTACTTTCGATAACGAGCTACTGCTAGACAGGTTTTGTTCAATGACCTTGAGCGAAGGTTTGATGGGAATGTTTGTATACATGTCCTTCACATCTACACTGTGTAAGGAGTGTTTGCTCATTAATTTAAGTTTCATTGTTTCATCGCAGAAATGGAGTGTGTTCTTCAGGGATTTGTTGGCTTTGTAGGTGTAATGTTTTTCAAGAAATTGTTGGCAAAATTTAGCGGTTCTGTAGAGAGGGCTGTTTCTAAAATTGATTACGGGTCTTATGGGTGTACCTTCTTTATGTATCTTGGGGAGGGCTCTCAAGGTGGGTAATCCCGGGTTCATGTTGATTAGATTATTTGTTTGTTTATCGCTAAAGATAAACATAGAGTTTTTCAGAATGCTTTTCAATTTTCTTTGTATGGACTGGGTGGGGTCTTTTTTGACTTCATCAAATTTAGAGTTTTTAAGGAAGTCATAGGTGTTATTAACATATGCCTCCCTATCCATCAGCACGACCGTGTTCCCTTTGTCCGCTTTTGTGACAATTATATCGTTACTATTGATTTTTCTTTTTAATTTTTTAAGATGATTTAGGTTCGGTTTCTGGTTAGTATTGGTGCTGATTATTTTTTGGATTTCTTTATTTGCCGTGAATCTAACCTCCTTCTGCTTGTCAATTGGGAGTCTTCGTATAGCAGTTTCTGTTTCCGCTACTAAATTTGTAAGTGTCTTATCGTTAATTTCACAGTCTCCGTATGCCTCAGCACGGCCCGATTTCTCGCTGCCACAGCTACACCGTAAGTTCACCACACTCCTTTTTTATATATTTTTCCACTTTTTCTTTGTTTAGCTTTCCACTTTTTCGGTTTTAATATTTATCATAGTTCACACAGGGATTTTCTTTTCCAGTTATGTTTGGTCACCTCTTGCTGGATATTGGAGGTTTTTATCGGAAGCAGGACATTGGAAACCAAAACAGTGCAGCAAGCCTTTTTTAAGACTTTTTATTGAACTTTCAATATGACAGTGTTTTAAAAACTTTTTAAAGTGTTATTTTAGTCATGTGTGTGTTGTTTTAATTATTATTTTAATGTCATTGAGTGTTGCCAATAACCATAGGCTGATGATGGTGTCAATGTCACTAGACACCGAAACATGTCTTGCCAATAACCATAGGCTGATGATGGTGTCAATGTCACTAGACACCGAAACATGTCCCAACATACGCAAAGACAAGTGATTATGTCACGATAAAACCTCTAATAAAACAATGTATTGACTAGGCGGAACCATATAAACTTTGTTTATTATTACATTCTGTCAATACGGAAAAATGTCCGACTTTAAAAGTCAAAAAGTTATCTAGCTAATCCATATTGGAAATATCTGTTCCCGTAGGAAACAGGTTGTCAAATTGTCCGATTGAGCTATGTACATTAACAAATTCACAAAGAAATTTGATACAATGGTCCGGCTAGCTCAAAACAGTTGCCAGCGTTTCGCCCCAGTGTACCAATGGGCTCTTCAGTTGGTTACGGTACACCTCACAAAGACGCGTGGCTAGTACATACTGTGAAGGCCGCTGCAAGGCACAAATGCTGCCACGAGCAGCGCCAATGTACTATGGAAGTCAAAACTTAGTTTCAAAAACAATGTTAGCTTACCTAGCTAATCCATATTGAAAATATCTGTTCCCGTAGGAAACAGGATGAAAAATTGTCCGATTGAGCTATGTACATTAACAAATTCACAAAGAAATTAGATACAATGGACCGGCTAGCTCAAAACAGTTGCCAGCGTTTCACCCCAGTGTACCAATGGGCTCTTCAGTTGGTTATGGTACACCTCACCAAGACGCGTTGCTAGTACATACTGTGAAGGCCGCTGCAAGGCACAAATGCTGCCACGAGCAGCGCCAATGTTCTATGGAAGTCAAAACTTCCTTTCAAAAACAATGTTAGCTTACCTAGCTAATCCATATTGGAAATATCTGTTCCCGTAGGAAACAGGATGTAAAATTGTCCGATTGATTTATGTACATTAACAAATTCAGAAAAAAAATTGATACAATGGTCCGGCTAGCTCAAAACAGTTGCCAGCGTTTCGCCCCAGTGTACCAATGGGCTCTTCAGTTGGTTATGGTACTCCTCACCAAGACGCGTGGCTAGTACATACTGTGAAGGCTGCTGCAAGGCCAAATGCTGCCACGAGCAGCGCCAATGTACTATGGAAGTCAAAACTTCCTTTCAAAAACAATGTTAGCTTACCTAGCGAATCCATATTGGAAATATCCTTTCCCGTAGGAAACAGGATGTAAAATTGTCCCATTGAGCTATGTACATTAACAAATTCACAAAGAAATTTGATACAATGGTACGGCTAGCTCAAAACAGTTGCCAGCGTTTTGCCCCAGTGTACCAATGGGCTCTTCAGTTGGTTATGGTACACATCACCAAGACGCGTGGCTAGTACATACTGTGAAGGCCGCTGAAAGGCACAAATGCTGCCAGGAGCAGCGCCAATGTACTATGGATGTAAAAACTTCCTTTCAAAAACAATGTTAGCCTGCCTAGCTAATCCATATTGGAAATATCTGTTCCCGTAGGAAACAGGATGTAAAATTGTCCGATTGAGCAATTTACATTAACAAATTCACAAAGAAATTTGATACAATGGTCCGGCTAGCTCAAAACAGTTGCCAGCGTTTCGCCCCAGTGTACCAATGGGCTCTTCAGTTGGTTACGGTACACTTCACCAAGACGCGTGGCTAGTACATACTGTGAAGGCCGCTGCAAGGCACAAATGCTCCAACGAGCAGCGCCAATGTACTACGGATGTCAAAACTTCCTTTCAAAAACAATGTTAGCTTACCTAGCTAATCCATATTTGAAATATCTGTTCCCGTAGGAAACAGGATGTAAAATTGTCCGATTGAGTTATGTACATTAACAAATTCACAAAGAAATTTGATACAATGATCCGGCTAGCTCAAAACAGATGCCAGCGTTTCGCCCCAGTGTACCAATGGGCTCTTCAGTTGGTTATGGTACACCTCACCAAGACGCGTGGCTAGTACATACTGTGAAGACCGCTGCAAGGTACAAATGCTGCCACGAGCAGCGCTAATGTACTGTACCCGATACCTATTTGAGGCTATCGGCTACGCCAGCAGACATTAAGCCATAGTTGAGGTTTTGGGAAGAGTTAAGAAAGATAGCGCTCCGATCGAGTCAAGAGGAATGTCAGGATGACGTAGTAGGTCTAGGATCAAGAAGGCGCTGACCGCAGTTAAGCAGATGGAATTATGAATGGAAATATGAAGCTTTATTAAGATCTATATGGAACATGGTATTTAAATATCTTAGAAGAGGAGATATAACATGCATTATATGTGGTAATAATTTGAAGGTAGTCAGATAACCCTTAAGTTATTTTATAACTTAATAGCCGAGAAGATGGGGGTTCAAGATTATATCTGTTACGCAAGACCACGGTGGTGGGGAGGACGCCACGTGACCGCACCAAGCAGGTAAGGGTCGAGACAGTGCAGAAACTGTCAGTCTAGCTCTGTGAGCCAAGCAAAAAAGTCAAGCTGGGTAACACACGCCAGGCGCATGGTATAGATCGTGCAGCGAACAGAAACTGTCACGGAAAGTGCAGGCGACAGTTTCAGCTTGACCGAGCAGCGAACAGAAACTGTCACGGAAAGTGCAGGGGACAGTTTCGGCTTCTCCGAGCGGCGAGCGACAAGTAGGTCAGTGGGCCGGGCGAACAGCCGCAGCAAACAAGCATATGAGGCCGGGGTTCTTAAAACAGCATTGCGAGTAGTTGGAGAACTTTATTCCAAGCTGCATTTCAACGTAGAACGACATGGCGAGGCTAGCTTTATGCGGAGATTATTATGGCATAGCAGTAGGGCCGTGCGGGTTAATTCCCATTATTATACGCAAGCATTATAACAGAAGCTGAACTTCATTACTACGTTGAGTTGGAACGTTTATTCAGCACTTGAATTATAAAGACAAATAGTTACGTGATACTGCAACTTTGAACTTCGAAAGAACATAGTTTTTCTCAATGACATTACGACTATGCATTTCATAGCGCATTCCAAGTAACATTAACAATTTTAAGCAAACGGAATGTTGTAAGCAAATGCACTTAGGAACATTAGCTCGTGCATTAATGCAAGTCAGTCTTAAGAAGTGTTATGAATTACCGAGTATGAACACAGCTACAGGGTGTTTCATAAACTTAGACACTCTGATAAAACAATTTTATTTTCTACAAGTAAAACTAAACCGCTGTGGGAATTGAACTTTCAACACTCAAACTGAACATTGTATAGAACAGTGGCGTAACGTAGAAGAGGAATAGGGGGTCCGCTGTTTCTATGAACTTTTTCGTGAGGATTTGGACAATATCCGCTATGGATAACCAGAAGTTTATCATGTCGGAGTAAACGCAGACAGAAACGCGATGGCACCACGGAGCGATGGATTCGATTCCTGACGAGGAGGAGGTCTACCAGCTGATTCACTTGGGATTCGAAGGCAATCGTCATTGCATGGATGGAATGATATTCACGCCGATCTTTCGAGAAATTCATTACATAGGGAAAATCGACGATCTTTGAAATTTAATAACAGCTGATTATGAGAAGGTACTGTAAGAGTTATAACTTTCTGATACGATTATTTTCATGAATACTGGGCACACATGTATATTTTTCTAACAGGAGTGATACGATTGTTTAAGACATGGCTTTGACTTTATATGCTTCGAAATTTTGCTAGAATATGGCGTGACCATATGATATGGCAGGCATCATTATACGAAATTCTCACCATTGGTTGGCTTTATTAAGCAGATGTTTGGTCTTTTAGACATTTTTCCAGCAAGGATATTTTTCATGAATAGTTTTTTTTTTTGTAACGAGTATTTCGAACTCGTGATCTGCAATTGATTATCTAAAATTACTTCGTCAGTTCATTGCATACTAGCGAGTGTGTATTATTCATCAGTAGGGATTTTTTCCATTGGATTGTTTGGAGATATTAAGATGTTATTCACTTTAGTGAATGAATATCGCTTTTATATTACAATTAGAGACTTGTTGATTCCTATCTGGTACATTCACTCATTTTAGTCGTCGAGATGGGGTCTTTCATATTTATACGATTGTATGGTGGTTACTCATCTTACCCATCGCTTAGGGCACTATCATGATTAGACGACGGGGCGAGGTCTTTCGTATTTATACGATTGTACGGTGGTTACTCATCTTACTTGCCATTGAGGGACTCATTTTTATCATCCGAGTGTACATGAGATTGTAAGTGAATCAAACAAGGAACTACTAGTCACATATCAGTCGAACTTTTGTTAAATAAAGTAACGATAAATGTCAACAGGGTTACATTTGTAATTCTTGTTTGCCAATCCAATATTTTGTTGCTATACTCTTTTGAGAGTACTTTCAGTTTAACAGCTGGTACAGCTGATGCTTTTGATGATTTTTATAATTGTGTTTGATACCTTTGAGAAGGATTTAAAGTAATTGAATCTTGTAAGATGAATCATTAATGGTCAGATTTATTTTAAGGCAGATCAGTATTGCAGATTTTGATATGAGAGATTATAGCACATTGGTGTTATTCTGTGAAGTGAATTATGAGAATTGTAAGAGAATTTATGCTATTTGAAAGCAAATCTTGAATTACTAAGGTAATATTTTTTCCAATTGTTTAAGAAGTTGTCTAGATGTGATCAGATTAATTACAGTTATTGGAGATTGTGTGCGTTGATAATTTGAAGCCAGTTATATATTTTTGTAGATCATGCAACATGGTTAAGTGAAGTTTGTGATAGGCATTTTGTGGAAGTTGCCAAGTGATAGTTGCAATGTTGCTAATGCATTTTGAAGCAGACATGAGGTTGTTGAACCCAGTCTAGCGTAATTGTTGAGATTCATGCTGTATGTGCTGAATATTTATGGAGTTTTGTGGAATAATTGTTGTATTCAAATGTGATATTTGAAGAATTGAGGATATATAATGTAGTTGTGGATAGTCAGATCCAACGTGATGTCGTGAAGGCAATAATATTTTTTGGCATGAAAATTAAATACGAGATATAACTTGGAAGTGATAAAACTGTTAGACAACGTTCTATAACCCATATTAAACAATTTGTTAGGAAATTAAACAGATAAATAAAGTTGATAATACAAGATTTTCTGAGAATAATAATTAACGAAATAATAATCTGAAAGTTAAGCATATTAATGATCTGACCTAATGAAATAAAAATCAGAATGACTAGATGAAATAATAAGAATCTAAATAACCAGAAGAGTAAAATTTAGATAAATTGATAAATTAAATTTTGGAATAAATCAACGAATTAAATAAATGGATGAATTAAAGATTGGATGAATAAACTGATTTAAATAAATTAATAGATGATTGGATAGATGATGAATAACTGAATTAGAAGGTGATAATTTATTAAAGAAGCTGATGATTAATGAATTTATATGGAATCAAAATAAATTTAATTGAGATATAATTTGAGGAATTGCAACTTGAGTTGAGGAATTAAACAATTTGTATTGATGATTTAAGATGATTTAATCTGAAGTAGATGAGAAAATAAGAGTGTGTGAATAAATAGAAAGCATAATGAAGTGATGATAATAATTTTCATTTAAATGATTTAATGGTGATGAGTTAATGATTCTGACAGGAATATGTTGAATTTTGAAATGAGAATTAATGTGAGAAATATTTAATTTTGATGATGATGATAATGATGACCAATGAGAAGTGAATTTTCTGTAATTCACAAACAAGTAATTATGAATGACAATGTAAATAGTGTAAATTAATTATTCGATGTTTAGGAGCATTTGACTAACATGTTCAACATTTAAAATATGCCATGCAAGCCATAAAATACGTGATATTTAAAATATGTGATTATAATATGTGTATGTTTAGACAGATTAATAACTTTTTCAAATCCACATTTATGATGTTAAATTAAAGAGAAATTAGGTCTCAGGTATCACAAATGTCAGTGACGAAAGACATAGTGCTACAGTGATCCTGAGAACCCAAGAGAACTTTAGAGATTTTTCTGTTTTATGTGGATGAAATATTTTTGATTAGAAAAGAGATGGTTCGATTTTTGGACAATGACAATTTAACGTTGGCATTCGACCATACTCTCAGGTAGGAGGTATATTTAAAATGTCTGTCTGACTATCAAAGTGAAATAAATTTGTTTTTATCTTAGTTGTGATCTGATGATGTGATTTTCCTTTTTCTTTCCTTGTCTTGAGTAAGGCTTAACCAGGAAAGGAGGTGGTTTGCTAGGAATTCAGTTGATGGCGCCCATTTATATTTGCATTTTTTTATTAAACTTAAGCCCGTAACGACCCTAGAGATACTTTGTCTCGTGTTAACCACTGCTTTTTCGATAACTCAGCTGAATTTCCGACACATTCCTTATTTGACTAGAGGTTCATTTAACTCCGCTCTGTCCTGGAACTCCAGGAATGCGATGTAATAGCAGATGGGTCATCGCATCCCCAGGACGAACGGGTACAGTACTATGGAAGTCAAAACTTCCTTTCAAAAACAATGTTAGCTTACCTAGTTAATCCATACTGGATATATCTGTTCCCGTAGGAAACAGGATGTAAAATTGTCCGATTGAGCTATGTACATTAACAAATTCACAAAGAAATTTGATACAATGGTCCGGCTAGCTCAAAACAGTTGCCAGCGTAAGCTAACATTGTTTTTGAAAGGAAGTTTTGACTTCCATAGTACATTGGCGCTGCTCGTGGCAGCATTTGTGCCTTGCAGCGGCCTTCACAGTATGTACTAGCCACGCGTCTTGGTGAGGTGTACCATAACCAACTGAAGAGCCCATTGGTACACTGGGGCGAAACGCTGGCAACTGTTTTGAGCTAGACGGACCATTGTATCAAATTCCTTTGTGAATTTTATAATGTACATAGCTCAATCGGACAATTTGACATACTGTTTCCTACGGGAACAGATATTTCCAATATGGATTAGCTAGGTAAGCTAACATTGTTTTTGAAAGGAAGTTTTTACTTCCATAGTACATTGGCGCTGCTCGTGGCAGCATTTGTGCCTTGCAGCGGCCTTCACAGTATGTACTAGCCACGCGTCTTGGTGAGGTGTACCATAACCAACTGAAGAGCCCATTGGTACACTGGGGCGAAACGCTGGCAAATGTTTTGAGCTAGCCGGACCATTGTATCAAATTTCTTTGTGAATTTGTTAATGTACATAGCTCAATCGGACAATTTGACATCCTGTTTCCTACGGGAACAGATATTTCCAATATGGATTAGCTAGGTAAGCTAACATTGTTTTTGAAAGGAAGTTTTGACTTCCATAGTACATTGGCGCTGCTCGTGGCAGCATTTTTTGCCTTGCAGCGGCCTTCACAGTATGTACTAGCCACGCGTCTTGGTGAGGTGTACCATAACCAACTGAAGAGCCCTTTGGTACACTGGGGCGAAACGCTGGCAACTGTTTTGAGCTATCCGGACCATTGTATCAAATTTCTTTGTGAATTTGTTAATGTACATAGCTCAATCGGACAATTTTACATCCTGTTTCCTACGGGAACAGATATTTTCAATTACTGGGTTTGTTCCAGTATACAAATTTAACAAATGCATTTTTAGGTGTAAACAAAGCATTACGATTATCATTATGATCATTATTATCATTATCATTATGACCATTATCACTATTACTATATAGTCCTTTTTGATCCTCTTGCAATTCCACTTTATTTATAGTCTTTGTCGACTTTGATAGTGTTGCAGGTTTCTTGTACGTTGACAACTGCCCTAACATGACTTTTTGAGGACATGATAAGTCCTTTTGAACAATCCCTGCATTATCTTTAGCCGCAATATTGTTTTCTTGAACTTGCTTTATAGCATTTTGAAAATTGTTTGTAAACGGCAACCGTGGTTCGTTTAGAGCACTACATTGATGAACACTCACACTTAAAACCTTTCCATTTTTACTTTTCAGATTGCCTCGACACTTCGTTGACCTATCTTTTGAGCATTGCCAGAATATTATTCCATTCACATTCTGGCGATTATGGTTATAAGAGTAGCCTTGATAGAGTGCACGTTGTTGGTTGTAATAAGTTCCATAGTAGTAACTGACCTGTCAGTACGATGTTCACACTACAAAGGTTACAACTGTTTTGCTGATGGAGTGACCTACCGTAAGTTATATATTGACTTATGTGTTGGCTTTTTGTGTTAGCTTTTTGTGTTGGCTTTTCGTGTTGGATTTGTGTTACCTTTTTGTGTTGGCATTCCGTGTCAGTTTTCCGTGTTGGCTTTTTGTGTTGGCTTTTGTGTTGGCATTTTGTGTTGGCTTTTCGTGTTGGCTTTTCGTGTTGGCTTTTTGTGTTGGCGTTCCGTGTCGGCTTTTCGTGTTGGCTTTTTGTGTTGGCTTTTGTGTTGGCTTTTTGTGTTGGCTTTTCGTGTTGGCTGTTCGTGTTGGCTTTTTGTGTTGGCTTTCCGTGTTGGCTTTTTGTGTTGGCTTTTGTGTTGGCTTTTCGTGTTGGCTTTTCGTGTTGGCTCTTCGTGTTGGCTTTCCGTGTTGGCTCTCCGTGTTGGCTTTTTGTGTTGGGTCTTGTGTTGGCTTTTTGTGTTGGCATTTTGTGTTGGCTTTAGTATTGGCTTTGTATTGGCTTATTTGACAAGTAATTTGTGTCAATGTATTTAGTGGATTTTTTTCTTGGCGTTGGAAAGTAGTTGAAAGAGAGGGAATATTTAAAGACTTAACCTCAGCCCACTAACCTAACCTAACCTAACCTAACTTCACCTAACCTAACCTAACTTCACCTAACCTAACCTAACCTTTCAACTCTCAGATGATAATTAAATTCAGGGCATAGTCGAGTTGGAACCAAGACCTCAGGGGTAAAAACAAATTATTTTTGATGGCTTATTTTGGTAACTTATTTTGATGGCTAACCTAACTTTACCTAACCAAACCTAACCTCTGCTCACTTTGGATATTACTAGAAAGTGTTCATATCCTCCGTTAGGTAGCATGCTAGTAGTACAGGTAGTGCTCATATTTACCGGTAGGTAGCGGAAACATACTTTGCGTGTTGCATGTGACACTTGTGAAGTTTACCCGCTTGCAAGACGTGCTTGTATAAGTTCTCTATTTAAACTCAATATACAATTAACCACTAAATGTTCAGAACTAACATGTATAGCCATTTTTAGGGTATATAGGAGACCCTTAGCAAGAAAGGCTGTCTAACCCACTAGTGTATAGCCTTGCCATACGCAGTAAGCACCTGTTGGCAGAAAACAACAACAACAATTTTAGAAAGCCAACAACATATCCATTAATGTATTTAAAGGAAACAGTTCGTTGTTGGCTTTCTCAAATTGTTGTTGTTGTTTTCTGCCAACAAGTGCTTACTGTGTATGACAAGGCTGTACACTAGTGGGTTAGACAGCCTTTCTTGCTAAGGTCTCCTATATACCCTAAACATGGATATACATGTTAGTTCTGAACATTTAGTGGTTAATTGTGTATTGAGTTTAAATAGAGAACTTATACAAGCACGTCTTGCATGCGGTTAGACTTCACAAGTGTCACATGCAACACGCAAAGAATGTTTCCGCTACCTAGCGGTAAATATGAGCACTACCTGTACTACAAGCAGGCTACCTAGCGGAGGATATGAACACTTACTAGTAATATCCAAAGTGAGCAGAGGTTAGGTTAGGTTAGGTTAGGTAAAGTTATGTTAGCCATCAAAATAAGTTACCAAAATAAGCCATCAAAATATAATTTGTTTTTACCCCTGAAGTCTTGGGTTCCAATTCGACTATGCACAAAATTTAATTAACATCTGAAAGTTGAAAGGTTAGGTTAGGTTAGGTTAGATGAAGTTAGGTTAGGTTAGGTTAGGTTAGTGGGCTGAGGTTAAGTCTTTAAATATTCCCTCTCTTTCAACTACTTTCCAACACCAAGAAAAAAATCCACTAAATACATTGGCACATATAACTTGTCAAATAAGCCAATACAAAAGCCAAAAAAAAAGCCAACACAAAAAGCCAACACAAGAGCCAACACAAAAAGCCAACATGGAAAGACAACACGGAAAGCCAACACAAAAAGCCAACACGAAAAGCCAACACGAAAAGCCAACTCAAAAGCCAACACGAAAAGCCAACACGAAAAGCCAACACGAATAGCCAACAAGGAAAGCCAACACGAAAAGCCAACACAAAAATCCAACACAAAAAGCCAACACAAAAGCCAACACGGAAAGCCAACACAAAAAGCCAACACGAGACGCTAACACAAAAAGCCAACACAAAAGCCAACACAAAGAGCCAACACGGAAAGCTAACACGGAAAGCCAACACAAAAAGGAAACACAAAATCCAACACGGGGAGATAACACGGAAAGCCAACACAAAAATGTAACCCAAAAGCCAACACGAAAAGCCAACACAAAAAGCTAACACAAAAAGCGAACACAAAATGCCAACACATAAGTCAATATATAAGCTTATGGTAGGTCATTCCATCAGCAAAGCAGTTGTAACCTTTGTAGTGTGAACATCGTACTGACAGGTCAGTTACTACTATGGAACTTATTACAACCAACAAATGTAGGCAACGTGCACTCTATCAAGGCTACTCTTATAACTATAATCGCCAGAATGAGAATGGAAAATATTCTGGCAATGCTCAAAAGAGAGGTCAACAAAATGTGGAGGCAGTCTGAAAAGTAAAAATGGAAAGGTTTTAAGTGTGAGTGTTCATCAAGGTAGTGCTCTAAACGAACCACGGTTGCTGTTTACAAACAATTTTCAAAATGCTATAAAGCAAGTTCAAGAAAACAATATTGCGGCTAAAGATAATGCAGTGTTTGTTCAAAAGGACTTACCATGTCCTCAAAAAATCATATTAGGACAGTTGTAAAAGTACAAGAAACCTTCAACACTATCAAAGTCGACACAGATTATAAATAAACTGGTATTCCAAGAGGATCAAAAAGGACTATATAGTAATAGTGATAATGGTCATAATGATAATGATAATGATCATAATAATGATAATAATGATAATAATGATAATGGTAATGCTTTGTTTACACCTAAAAATGCATTTGTTAAATTTGTGTACTGGAACAAACCCAGTAAGCTAATTCAACGGCTTCGACACTTGCATGCTTTACAACAAGCTGGGCATACCGGTCACGATTGGGAAATCAAAGAAATTGAACAAGAGCTTCGACGTGCTGGAATTATTGTGTAATGGGTCTACCACTTTGCAACCACTTTTACCCCCACTCTTGGTTCTTATATTTGCTTATTTGCTTCCACTTTTACCTGAACTCATTGGATCCATATTTGCTCTCACATTAAACTATAATTCTTATTACCAAGTTGACTTTACTAGAGCTTAGTCTATGCTTGACAGTTGACATGGAAGTATCAGTTACTAGATATGGTAAGCCTTACGCATAATATAAAGGATATTCATATATTGTGAAACGAATCAATAAAAATGGAACTGTTATTTGGCGTTGTTCAAAGCAACGTTCCAAACATTGTCGTCGTGACCTAAAAAGTAAAAATAGTAACGTTTTATGTGTCAATGACCATCAATGTAGTGTACTGCATGAAACACAGTTGCCGTCGGCAAAAAATCAAGAAAACCATATTGCTACTCAAAATAGTGAATTGTTCAATGAGCAACGTTTAACCCCTGTTCTAAAAGTTATGTTTAATCCATCTTCCACGTCGCAAGAGCCATCAACATCACAAACTATGCAAGAGGTAGTGTTGTTGTCGTCGTTTTAAATAGTGGAACAACTAGGTCATCTGCTCTTGATATGCAAGAGGATCAAATTGACTAAATAGTAATAACAATAAGGTTTTTATGCCTATACAACCATTGCGGCTTCCCCAGTTTTCGAAAACAACAGTGAATGGACATTGCTATAAAATGATCTACAACAAGCCTTGTATTTAAAATTATAACAAACTATTGTAAAGAGAGAAAGGCTTGTATTCTGTGTGCATTTATTGTCATAATCATGTATACTCTGCAATGTTAAATATACTAACTTTGTATAAAATAAAACAGCATTGTAACATCATTTTGCATTTATTTACAAACTTTATATACATGTTTTTGGTTTCATGATAATATTTTTAAGACAATACTAAAAACTAAAACATTATTATTCTATACACATATTTTCTTTCAGTCCATTGTCATCACTTACATCTTCCATTATTATTATTATTATTTGACTTATTTGACATTTTTTTTATTTAATTAAAACGAACCATGCACCTATTGTTTTTAAAACCTTCATAAATTAAGTGTACAGGTTGCACAGCATTATTGACTGCATCAAAAACACTCTCCGACATATCGTTAAACCGTATAGGCAGAAATGTCTCAAAGTTTTCACATACACAAAGTACACGATCACCATATGCTGTTTTCAATTTCCGAATCTTGATAATGCGGAATGGAATATGCGTTGGCAATTCGCTGAGCTTCTTTGTCTCTAAACCACACATTCTCCCAGAGCATTCAAAACATTCATTGTAGTAGTCTATAAACAAAACAAAAGCATATCTCTTACACTCTAAAACAGCTTTAATAATATTATGCAATTAGGGATTTTGCACTATGCATTGCTAATAAATTATACTAGTTATGCAAGAAATGCCCTAACTGTAGCAGATACTACTTTTCTGCATATAGCACAAGTGTTAAGTTCTAATGCACACTTGACACATGCTATCATAAGTCCACACGGCAAAAATACTTTTATGTCTTGTGCTGCAATCACGCTTTCTTTACAAATAGTGTTCACAAATTCCTTACCTTTAAGCAACACCATGTATTTACAGTTAGGTAACCAACGAGCGTGTTGCACAAAAGGGTCATCAGTCATTTGCCAATCCTTTAAAGCAAATCCACAATAAAAACATATTGTTTAATCCCCTTCACCTGTATAAAAAATCCAGCTTCACTTAGCTGTTTGATAAGGCGTTTTAATATTAATGGCCAAACATTTTTATAAGATTCTAAACGTTTTTCAACAGAGCTGTACTCTGGGTGTGCTAGTGCTTTAGTCTTGCATACTCCCAACTTTTCAAAAGCACACGCCAATTCAACACTGTCTATGGCATATGGACCACATATATCAACACTACCGTTGGCTGGTAATACATCATCATTATTATTATTATTTATTTGTGATTCAGCAACGTAAGTAGCGGCCAATGGCCTTGTGGTTCGGTAAAATGAATACACTGGTAGGTTACCCACTGGTTTTCCAAGCATGTAAGGACAATGAGGAGACCATCGCAAATGGTCTCTAAAGGGATCATCCCCTTCTTCCCAGTGTGAAAGTTCAATACGACAAAACACACAGCGCACCACATCTTATCGATTCAAGTAAAAAAACGGCTTTTGCAAGTTTATGTGTCGACAAAAAGCCTACAGGCCAGGATTCAAATGTTAACCAACGATCATGTTCTGATTTTAAATTTAACCCACGTGGTAAACCAACTTGCTCACTTGTATTTGGTACTAACGCCATGTGTTATAATAAAACTTTTCCTTAATATAAGTTATTATCGTTGCACATGAGCACAGAGTACTTTAAAGCATAATGCATGCTTGTTCAGTATCTGTTCACTACGTTAATGGCGCATGGCGACACCTAAAAACAAACAAAATAACCCATCACTCAATCAATCAATCAATCAATACTTGTAAATAAAACGTTAACGTTTATTGGCATTAATATATCATAACACAATTAAAAATAAACTGTATGTTGGCACTAACAGTAACCCATGTACTTATTTTCTTTTTATAAAGCTACAGTTATTTACATTCCCCTTTTAACGAATATATGAACAAAAATGATGTCATGTCATTTTGTTCACATTATCATGTTCAAACCTGTGGATATTCGTTGAGTCCATAGGGAACCACCCATACATTAAATTTAAATTTTTGTTTTTAGAAAATCCAACATAGCCTTGTACCGTTTGCCAATACATAGCCATTAATCAAGAAAGCAATCATTGTCCCAGTCATGTACAGGTAATGAATATTTTTTTGTCTAGGGGTTTTTCATTAGTGGTAAAATGGAATAGCATTTTAAGTTAGGCTTACCTGAGTTTTCAATAGTTCACTGCCTGGAAACAATGGTTTCGCTCTACTGCGTCTCGGGTTTTCAGCAACTGCTACAGTGGTAAGGCTTTTCTTTCCAAGTTTCTAAAAATAAATAAAATAAACCGCTATAAATACCTAAATTTAGGTTAATACATGCATTTCATAAAATAAAATATGAAACCAAAAATGAAACAAGTTAGCTTAAAAATTAATCTCACCTTTACTTGCAGTGGCTTGTTGCTGTTTCCTTCTAGTGGGCTCAAAAGTGCAATGGTTTCTTCTCTCTCAGACATGTAAGGTATACCGGTTATCTGCAAACAAATAAATACATATCATCATTAATTACCTAATCAATAACTACAAATTTAAGGTTCATTAGCATTTCATTATTAAAATAATCATTCATAGGTACTTACCAAAAAATAAAAGGATTTTTTTCTTCCAAAGTTCAGTTCAGAGCTCTACTGTATACGTCCGTTGGCTAAAATGGCAAGTGCATCACTAACGCAATCGTTGTCAGTTAGCCTAACAATAGAGAGGGTAGCATTTTCTCAGCGTTTTGACCTTGAAATGTTGTCTCTCTCACACGTGTTCCCACGCCTCTCCACATTCCTCAAACGCGATAAGATTCGCGTACCTTATACTTGCTTCATGTTTTTAATGAGGAACCAATATGGCTGCCACTTATACATTGGTAGTCCTACTGTCTCAGAACCAACATGGCGGCTGCTTAAACGTCGCGTCTGCTAGCCACCACGAGGCAAGTAAGCTGATATCACACTTCCTGCTGACGTAGACATTTTTTGTCTTATCAGCAGTCTCTCCCACAAGTCGTCTGGATAGGTACAATATTCAGTCTCCAGTGAGCTGGACTGTGTGTGTGTGGGAGCATTGAAAACATGTGTGTCTTATTCTTATTAAACATTTTACTGTAATAATAATTATTACTACCAAGCGGCCATTCTCAATACATGATCATATCATGTTAACCACATACTTTCACCCTAAAACAAATGACTTTACCCAGTTCAATATTTAGTTTATAAAATTTCAGGCCAATGACCTTACCGTTTTGGCTCTTTGCGTACATGCACATGACTTGGTCGAGCAAATGTTATAGGTTTCCCTATTCTAAAACCATTTACTGTGCCAGACACCAGTCTCGCTTATTACCGTTTACTAGCATGTTAAAGATCCCCTTTAGGGTAAAAAAATCCTAGCACACGTA